>CM036761.1:57782187-58982187 GCA_020796225.1 Arion vulgaris | reverse complement strand
ATAACGAAATAAATGTAACACAAAAACACACATAAAAACTAGAAATAGAAAGAAACAATGAAACATCTAGTAAATATATAACTTGAATACATGCAACATATACCCATATAGATTATAAAGCATGGGAAGAGAAAGTACTAGAAGCATAAGAATGTAATACATGCAACATATACCCATAGAGATTACAAAGCATGGGAAGAGAAAGTACTAAGAAGCATAAGAATGTAATACGTTGAGCCGCGTGTCAAGGTACCATACAAAGAAATCAACCGATTCTCCAGAGCAAATCGACTACGATCATCAGAGGAACATGATCGGATGGCTGTGACCTGGACATCGCAAACTCCTGAATGGCCAGTATCATTGAAATGGGTAGCTACAGGGTCACAGAGCATTGGCGTATATCGCGCAAGTGTTAGGCGAATCGGTCACTGAGTCTCCTGCCGGTTTCCCCAATATAGGCCTTGTTGCACGGCTTGCAGATAATGGCATATATAATATTCACGGGACTGCATCGTGAAACTGTCTTCAACAACGAGCGTGGCTTTTGGAAAAGACACCGTGCGAGTCTGTATTACATAAGCACAAGTGTTACAGCGCCGACAGCCACACTGGATGGTGCCAAAATGACTCTGGATGTTAGGCTTGAGGCGACTGTGAACTAACATATCCTTAAGGCTTCTGTCCCGTCTGTCCCACCAAAGGATAGTGTTGGAAGATTGAACGTGTATCAGGATCAGACTGAAGAATGGAGAGATGACGGAATAAGACTTTCTTCACAAGGGAACTATGAGGTTGGAAAGTTAAGACAAGTTTCACCCTGTCAGAATTGGAACTTCTATGCTGGTTAGAGAGAGCCTCCGTCTGTATCATAGATACATTGATGATTGTATTGGCATTACCGATATGCCTGAAGCCGATTTGTCACGCTTCATTAATTTCATTAATGTCTTCAATCCGGCTATTCGGTTTACATCTCACATCTCTACCTCTTGTGTCAACTTTCTTGACATCACTATCACTATCAGCCTATCCACCATCACTACATCAGTATACTACAAGCCTACTGATGCACATAGTTTTCTTCTTTATACCTCTTCCCATTCCCAAGCTTGTCGTGATTCTTTACCATTCTCTCAACTCTTGCGCCTTCGTGCCTCTGTAGCGGGACGATTTCCTCGATAGAGCTCACGAGATGCTGGATTTCTTTCGTAGCGCTTATACCCGGATAAGGTGCTTGCTTCTGCTATGCGTTCAGCAAATTTCTCGCCAGGAGGCTCTCTCTAACCAGCATAGAACTTCCAATTCTGACAGGGTGAAACTTGTCTTAACTTTCCACCCTCATAGTTCCCTTGTGAAGAAAGTCTTATTCCGTCATCTCTCCATTCTTCAGTCTGATCCTGATACACGTTCAATCTTCCAACACTATCCTTTGGTGGCGTACAGACGGGACAGAAGCCTTAAGGATACGTTAGTTCACAGTCGCCTCAAGCCTAACATCCAGAGTCATTTGGCACCATCCAGTGTGGCCGTCGGCGCTGTAACACTTGTGCTTATGTAATACAGACTCGCACGGTGTCTTTTCCAAAAGCCACGTTCGTTGTTGAAGACAGTTTCACGTCGAGTCCGTAATATTATATATGCCATTATCTGCAAGCGGTGCAACAAGGCCTATATTGGGAAACCGGCAGGAGACTCAGTGACCGATTCGCCCAACACTTGCGCGATATCCGCCAATGCTCTGTGACCCCTGTAGCTACCCATTTCAATGATACTGGCCATTCAGGAGTTTGCGATGTCCAGGTCACAGCCATCCGATCATGTTCCTCTGATGATCGTGGTCGATTTGCTCTGGAGAATCGGTTGATTTCTTTGTATGGTACCTTGCGACCACGCGGGCTCACGTATTACATTCTTATGCTTCTTAGTACTTTCTCTTCCCATGCTTTGTAATCTCTATGGGTATATGTTGCATGTATTACATTCTTATGCTTCTTAGTACTTTCTCTTCCCATGCTTTATAATCTATATGGGTATATGTTGCATGTATTCAAGTTATATATTTACTAGATGTTTCATTGTTTCTTTTCTATTTCTAGTTTTTATGTGTGTTTTTGTGTTACATTTATTTGTTATTCGTTTTATTCCAGATTTTCCTTAGATACGTTGGTATTTGGTCGTCCATTTGTGTTTCATTTAATTTGTCACTCCTGTTTGTTCGTTTGCTTGATAAAGGCCTTGTTGGTGAAACGTTGCTGTTTATCGTCACTGTTTATGTATTTTGTAAAACTATAGTACTTTGTTTGTACGTGTTTCAAAACTCAGTTATATTATGTCACAACACAACACAACATGCAAGAACTCAGTTATATTATGTCACAACACAACACAACATGCAAGAACTCAGTTATATTATGTCACAAGTGAAATTTTACACTAAGGAATAACAGTATTATTAACAATTTTCATCAATAAATAATAATGAACTCAAAGAATTGAGTAAAATTGCAATAACGCTTGCAGAGTTTTATCAAACATATATAAAAGTCAGCACCCATTAAACAAAAATTTCATATTTGTCAACTAAGCTATTCTGCCTTCTGTTACCGGGGGCTGTGGTTAAGTATAATGGTAAGAGAGGAATATACAAAAATATTTAAATAAAGCACAAACACAAGATCCACAAATCAAAGCACTAACTTTTTGTTGTAAAGATATAATTTGTTGAGCCCTTCCTCTCCAGTTACTGGTTTCATTTAGCAAGGTCTGAAAGTTGACATGCTCACCAATCTCCTGACTCAAAACCTGAACAAAGTAACAGAACATGAACAAGACAATACTTGCAGAAGTATTATTCATTATGTTAATTTACTGTAGATTAGTTGTTGTTGATTGATAGGACCATCGACATTGCACTTCAGTGAGTAACCATGTGTGCTTCGATCTCTTTCTTACACAGGAAGATTTCAGCAGCAGTGCACAAACTTTGTTGCACCGACAGGTCCCAATGTAGTTTAGAAGATGGTGAAATATTTTGTAGGAATTTTAATTTGTAAATTTTTCAAATGAATTTTGCTGTAACAGATAAGTAATAGGATAAATGACAGGAAACAAACAAATTACCAAATAAAAAAATATCTTTTAAAATGAAGTAAGCTTGTCTTTGCAAAGTATAACCACATACTAAATCAGAATTTCAATATTATTACATGCTAGTTTCTCAATGTCACATATTATTACGTCAATTTATAGTTTTATATGTTTAATTTTGTTTATTTTTATTCACTTTTTCTGTATGAGATTTATGTTTGTATGTGATATATTTATTACTGTGGGAATCATATCTGAGTCTTAGCTAAGGAGGGCAGTGCCAAATAGCAAATTTACCAACCCCTGTCTTTTCAGGAGGTCAAAAAGCTTATACAGAGAAAATCTGCAGTAGACTGGAAGACAAACACTGGATATGATTATGGAAAACACTTCCTCAAAGACCTAAGAAGAACAGACCAGGTCATTAAATTTTGTCTATGTACAGACACTGCAGGCTCCAGACACTTTCATAGACTAGGAATAAGTCAAACAGCTTTCTACCAGTGTCAGCAGGTGGACAGACACCGGTGCATGTCCTGCAAGACTGTCTTCTACTGGGTGAGCTGAGAAGCAACATTTGGCCACACCCAGCCGACTTAAAAACTAAGCTTTGGGGAAACCTGACAGATCTGAAGCTGACTGCTCAGTTTGTGGTTCACAGTAAATTAATCGCATGACGAGAGATCGTTGAAGAAGACAATATCTGGACTTATTTGAGTTATAAAGGTGGGACAGATTAGAGTAATGCATAAGCGCTCTCCCCTCGACTCTCACACAAACTCTGAGTTCATTCCCACGCTCGACGTTCCAGAAGCGAGGAATGGAATTTGCCCTTCTACCTCCTGCACACTAGGATTTAGAAATGTGATGTGAAGTAACTTCATATCTCAAGGTCTGAAAAGGCTATGGATAATTATATTTTATTTTGTATTATATCTTACAATTAATACACAGCTGTGCAGTCTTTTTTTGTTCTTGAACATGGATATTCTAGGGCATAGATCTTGTAGGGGCACTGATGTTGCATGGGCACTGATGTTGTAGGGACATAGATGTTTAGGGGCATTGATATTGTAGAGCACTGTTGTTGTATTGGCACTGTTGTTGTAGGGGCATAGATGTTGTAGGCGCACTGATGTTGGGGCACTGATGTTGGGGCACTGATGTTGTAGTGGCATAGATGTTTAGGGGTACTGATATCTGTTTTGGGACCATATATGTAGATGGGCATTGAAGTAATGAAGGCATTGGTGTCATGGGGCACTGAAGGAGATGATCTGTCTCTCAGTTCCTTCCAGGACTGTCTGTAATATTTCTCAGAGATGTTGTCGAACGTTAAGGCTTGTTCATTCTTTGATTTTGTGAATTCATTTCTTTTTCTGTTCCCCCTCCCCCAACCATGCCTTGAATATAAGTTATAACACTATCACAAGTTCTGGTCAAATGTCTATGACTTTGCAATTTGTTCTTTTTAATGATTGGCAACAGTTCATTACATGGTCCAGATTGCATAACAATTTTTTTTCTTCTAAAATCAATTTCTCAAATCTTATAGACAACCTTTCATACCAACATCCAAGATACAAACATCACAATCTACCTAGATCAAGCAAACCTTATGGGCAATCTTCAGCTCCTGGCGCTGAGATTGACATTGGTTACGCAAATCTGTAGCTCGTGACTCTGATTGCTTCAACCTGTCCTGCAGTGCTTTTATATCCACCCCATCATCATCCTTGCTGCTTGCCTGAAGACTGACCACCGATCCCATATGAGCAGATACTTCTGAAGAAGGTGGAAGTGACTGCATCTAACAAGACATCACAATCAAGCAAATCATATTAATATAATTGGTTATTTGACTAACAGCTTCACTATCACTGTACTCAGGTTTGACTCTTGTCCACTTAAGTTCTCAACATAGTCCACTCAATGTTCACAATGTTTTGACAACTTTCACTTAATCTCCACCATATTTGGCAATAGAAAACTTAGACCACCATATTTGAACATGGACCACTCAGTTCCTACCACATTTGACTATAGACCACCCAGTTTCCCCCATGTTTGACAATGGTTCACTTAGTCTCACCATGTTTTATGACCACTCAGTCCCCACCATGTTTCAACATGAACCACTTAGTCTCCACCAGATTTTACAATTGACCACTTAGTTCACTTATTTTCAATTGACCACTTAGTCTTTTATTTCAATTGACCACTTAGCCTTTACCCTATTTTACCATTGACTACTTAATCCTCACCCTATTTCACCAATGACCACTCAGTACCCACAATGTTTCCCCATGGACCACTCAATCCCCACGATATTTCCCCATGGGCCACTTAGTCCTCACCATGTTTCCCATGGACCACTCAGTCTCACCCTATTTACCATTGACCACTCAGTCCCCACCCTATTTCACCATTGACCACTCATTCCACACCCTACTTCACCATTGACCCCTCAGTCCCCACAATGTTTCACCATGGCCCATCAAATTTTCCCCCATGTTTGGTCAGGCCACTTAGTCCTCACCATGTTTGGTCATGGGCCACTTAGTCCCACCATGTTTGGCCATGGGCCACTAGTCCCCACCATGTTTGGTCAATGGGCCACTTAGTCCCACCTATGTTTGGTCATGCCCTAGTCCCCACCATGTTTGGTCATGGCCACTTGTCCCACCATGTTTGGTCATGGGCCTCTTAGTCCCCACCATGTTTGACCATTCAGTTAAATGGAACACATTATATAGAACAAAGCAACAAATTAGAAACACATATCATTGAACTAAAGAAGAGCACTACAGTTGCTGAATTATTGAAAGAGAAGATACTTGTATCTCTATGCTCCTCAGGGAAGAATAAAGACTAAATATGTTAAATTATTCTATGGGATGAAAGAATGTGTGACTTTATGATCAATCGCTAACTGATACAAGACTATATTTTCTTCTAACTGATCAGAGTGTTTTGAAAATCTAATGAGGACAGAGACTCATGAGTAGTCTATGTGTTTCCTGATATCAATAAATGAAGATATGGCTTTGATTGATTGATAGGACCATCAATGTTGCACTTTGATGAATAACCATGTGTGCTCGGATCTTTTTCTTATACAGGCAAATCTCAGCGGCAGTGCACGAACAAGGTAGCATCGGCAAGGGTTTTAGAATATAAAGAAGAAAGTGTATCATATTCAATAACCTTGACTTACAATCACCAATGTGATCTGCGATAGCGTAGTGGCTAGTGCAGTCCTTATTAATGTATCAGTTAGCAATGATGGTCAGGGTTCAATTCCACATTGTCGCAGACCAATTTTTTCAGACCATAACAGCTCTAGTGTTGACCCAGCTTCAATTAGGTACCAGAAGAGCACTGGGAAGTTAAGGTAACAGGCTTGATGTTGACCACATCACTGATCTGAAGGTGGTAGGTTCGAATTCGAACCGAGTCACATGTGCATTGTTTTCATAAAATTCTTATGATTATTGCTGGAGCTATGAAGTTTGTGTGCAACACTCTCAGCAGGTGGTCTGCTATTTCTGCTGATAGGGATAGAGCCATATGGGGAAACCTTGACGTAATGAAGTCAATCCTTTGCCATTAGATGCTTTTTTTTAGACTCGCTGTGGGTCAATGAAAAATATGTGCCGCCTAACACTGTATTACCAAAAATATACTATGGTATGAAAAAATGGTTCCTTTTATTTTATAATCATGAATACAAAATACTTGATTCAAAACTGAAATACCCAGCTCCATACAACAACTTGCAGCAAAAGTGTACACATAAAGTCAGCAAGCAGACAAGAGTAATTCTCACTTGTAACTGAAGGTCTTGCAATTTTTTTTGAAACTGTTTGCATTTGGTTTTTTCTACCTCCTTCTCGGAGGTCAATTCTCGAACTTTCTTGCTCAACTCAATAATTTTGGTTGCTGCTGTTTCGTTAGTTACTCCTCCACCTGCACCTGTTAAGAAACAAAAGTTATAAGCAATGCAATCAGAGATTCTATGAGTGCTTTCTCCATAAAAATATTGAAAAGGGAGATTCTATGAATACTTTCTCCGTAAAAAACATTTGAAAGGGAGATTCTATGAGTGTTTATTTTGCAAAAAATGTTGGAAAACAAAATGATCTTGTCTGTTTTATCAGTAAGTAACATTGTCAGAAAGATATGTCCAAATTTTCACTGTTGCTTAATCCAACGAATTAAAAGAAATCAATTGTTTGCTCAAATCTAGTGATATGACTCAGATATAATTTATTAAAAGAAGAATCATATATTATCTGCTAAAATTATAATCACTACCGACCAGGAAGTTTGTTATTATTTTCTGTAATGAAATATGTTTTTCTGATCTACTTCTAATTATGTTGTTATTGAAAACTATTAAACTGTCCCTCTTTCACAGACAATGTCAGATCATTGTTGTCATTGTGTAAATGTTGTGTGTTTTTGTGAGTAGCTTTTATTACATTCCTTAGCATGGTTTATTTGGAATCATTACGTACTTTCCAGGGTACCCTATCCTGACTCTGTACATATCCAGAAGTATTCCATCCTGATTCTGCCCATATCCAGAAGTATTTTTGAATAACCAAAAGGACTGCACTGAATGTGATGAACAGATCAACAAAACAGAGCTGACCAAGACCCAACTCCATCTCCAAGTTTTGGACCTGGTAACATACTACATATCTGCACTCTGGCTAAATGAGTATTAAAGTCAAACCATGCTAAAACGTCTGATGCTCTTCAAAAGAAATGGGTTTCTTTCATGTTTATTGGCCTACCCGTTCTGATATTACTAATAAAAAGTTCATCCTTAGATTGAAAGGGCGTGCTGCAGCTTAAAGATTCTTTAATTCCTTACATAACAAAACAAACAAACCATGCTACAAAAATGCATTGCTGAAAAATGGATGAGTTAGGCAAAGTGGCGTAGATATTGCAGTCTTTCTCTTTAACACAACATAACAAATGTTCTATTCAGGATGAATCAAGAAAAAGACGAGGATTTAATGTATATTGTCTTTTCCAACTGCATTTCTTCTATTTGAATAAAACTCAATTTTGTTACCAAAACTTGTTTAAAAAACAATATCATGAACTTACTGATAAAACTATTGTTGTCTTCAATTTTCTTCTTGAGTTGACGAATTTCAAAGTCTCTTTCACTGACAAGTTTGTACAATCTCCCATTCTCATCTTTCATTTGCTGGTGACAATAAAATGGAACAAATGTGACAAGTCACAACAGAAAAGTGCATTTAGGGGCCTACAAAACCAATGTGCAACGTATACACGTTCTTTGCAAAGATCAAACATATCACAAAGAGTGATTAAAATTGGTCGTAAAGAACGAACACATAGAAGAAAAAGACAACAGAAAAGTCATTTGTCAATTCTCAAAGATATTTCTTATCACTGAAACTGTATTTATTTGAACACTATTTGGCTTTACATGATAGGTTAAGTTAATCTGCTAGTATTTATTTGAACACTATTTGGCTTTACATGATAGGTTAAGTTAATCTGCTAGTATTTATTTGAAGGTATCCGTGGCATAGAGGTTAGCTGCTCGCCTCTCATTTCAAAGGTACTCGGTTTGCTTCCTTGTGGAGCCATCTGGATATTTTTTCAGAGATCCCTTATCCTAGTGTAGGTGAGATCGAGTTTCTAGTCCTATTGGAGACGGACGATAAAACATAAGTCCTGTGTTCAAGTTGAGCATGTAAAAGAACCTTTGACAGTTCAAAATCGATAAGAGCAGGCTGGAAAGACGCTGTGCATGCAAAATGTATTAGAAAATGTTTTTGGTGTAAAATCCTATACAATATTTACACCGCTTCAAATTGACATTAGGACTCTCGCGGTGCTACAGAGTTCATGCACTGCCGTTGAGAACTTCCTGTGTAAGAAAAAGATCAGAGCGCACACGGTTACTCACCAAAAGTGCAATGATAATGGTCTTATCAATCAATCAAACAATCACGAGCACATAATGATGCAGGGATGTATAGTTAAAGACCTCACAGTACTTGAACTTCTCAAATGGATCTAAAGAGGTCAGCTCTCTATATCATCTAAAGTGGTCAGCTTTCTATATGATCCAAAGTGGTCAGCTCTCTATGTGGTCAGCTCTCTATGTGGTCAGCTCTCTTATGTGGTAGGTCAGCTCTCTAGTGTGTGCAGCGTTAGAGACCTCACAGTACCAGTATTCGGCATTTGGAGTTGTGGCGGCAAGTTCTCTTGATGTAAAAAGACTGAGATACAGTAATAGGTTTTAACATCTTGAATCAGAGGTACATAATGTGTCATAGTCTGTTGTATCAATCGTGTTTCTGTGGTATATATCATGTTTCAGTCTGTTGTAGCAATCTGGTAGCCTATCTGTGATATAGATGGTGTCTCAGGCTCTC
This sequence comes from Arion vulgaris, assembly GCA_020796225.1. Classification (NCBI taxonomy): domain Eukaryota; kingdom Metazoa; phylum Mollusca; class Gastropoda; order Stylommatophora; family Arionidae; genus Arion; species Arion vulgaris. Next base: position 58,972,666 of record CM036761.1, on the reverse strand, counting down.
GTATCAATCTTGTATCTCTGGTATAGATGGTGTCTCAGGCTCTCGTATCAATCTTGTATCTGTAGTATAGATGTTTTCTCAGGCTCTGTACCAACCTTGTATCTGTAGTATAGATTTGTCACTCAGTCTGTTGTACCAATCTTATATCTGTGACATAGATGGCACCTCAGTCTGTTGTACCAATCAATCTTGTATCTGTGGTATAGATGATGTCTCAGTCTGTTGTACCAATCTTGTATCTGTGGTATAGATGATGTCTCAGTCTGTTGTACCAATCTTGTATCTGTGGTATAGATGATGTCTCAGTCTGTTGTACCAATCTTGTATCTGTGGTATAGATGATGGCTCAGTCTGTTGTACCAATCTTGTATCTGTGGTATAGATGATGTCTCAGTCTGTTGTACCAATCTTGTATCTGTGGTATAGATGATGTCTCAGTCTGTTATACCAATCTTGTATCTGTGGTATAGATGATGTCTCAGTCTGTTGTACCAATCTTGTATCTGTGGTATAGATGATGTCTCAGTCTATTGCCAATTGATCTGATCACTTTGCTATAAGAAACCAATCAATTACTTTACAATGGTAGTTTGATAAAAGTCTAGCATATACAACTGGTTTTTGTTCGAAAACCAAAGCCACACAAAATTATGCTTGGTTAGTTCTCAGATAGCTGACGAGAGCCATAGTAGTGTAGGGGTTAGTGCGCTCACTTCTTTGACGGGTGGTCTGGGTTCAATTCCACAGTAGAAGTGGAATTTTTTCCAACTGTAACAACTCTCAGATCAACCAAACCTCAATTTGGTAGCATAAAAGCACTGGAGAGTAAAAATGGGCCAAGTGACGTCAACCCCATCGTTCATCATGTACCGATGGTCAATAAAAATTACAATCCTAACACCGCATTCCCCAATATACCTCATGGTATGAAAATGGGTTCCTTTACCATTACAGCATTTACAGAGTTTACATATATTTCTAAATATTACATTACAGCATTTACAGAGTTTACATATATTTCTAAATATTACTAACCCATTTTTGAATTTGTTTGTCATTAGTATTCCAATTCACTATGGTATGTTATATTTCATTTGTTACTCCAGCTTACCCTAATTTGGTTATTTAAATGATCGACAAGTTCCTCTGAGATGTAGCTGCCAACACTGTCTGTTGGATCTGCTGTCTGAGAAACATAAATACAGAACATCTTTACATAGAGATTTACAGGTTGTCCCCAAAAATGTATCAAATTTTTAAAATGTAGAGTTTCTTCTTTTTCTTCGAATGCTCCATAATGACCACTTGTTAACCACTCTGTGTGATTAGTATGTGATCTGAGCCTAAGAGCGATTGTACATTGTGCCAGTTATGCATCTACAAGTAGGCCAGCACATCTGACTTCTGCGATGCTTTTTATTTACTAGGGTAGCTTCCTTAGGTCCTACATAAGTAACCTCTTACGACATGCCTTGTAGGTCACAGTGGTACTATTCTTTGCTTCTCTTGCGGGCCCTGGCACCACAAGAACAGAATGTAGAATTTAATAGCTGTTATATATATTAAACCAGTGTTGTCCAATGTGATTCCCACTGAAGCTTACAGAAAAGAACCAAGCAAATGTTTCATGGTGAACAACCAGTCCATCCGTGAAAATCACAACATTGCCATCAATACAAATTTCATTAATGATGGCTTTGACATCTGCATCCAACGTCACAGGATTCCTTTCTCTACAACCTTTGTCAAATTTAAAAATGGTCAAAAGGGTGTTCCAGTATATTGAAGGCACCTGTATCCATTTTTTCCTGGATCACTATTTGTGAACCAGTTTACCAGCTGAACAGTGTCTGCAGTACGGCCAACCCTGACTTGCCCCGCTTTAACCAATTTCCAATTCTGATGCTGAGCACCTCATGCAGTGGATGATCCTATGTGGCACTTATTTTGAAATGAACACATGCTCTAGCTAATTTGATTCTATACAGGTTCTATACTTGTTTTCAAACTATGTTTTATTGGGAACAAAAAACAATACTAAGAAAAACAATTACAGCACAGGAGCTCCTATGACATCTGAGACACAAGATTGAAGCTGAAAGCAGAAATGTGGATCTCTTTAACCGTTTGTGTTTGGTTAAGTTGTTTCTCACCTTCAAACCAAGGTCATCATTCACACCAAGAGATCCAGACAAATCCTTTTTGTTTTCTGCTATGTTTTTATTAGCTTCCTCTTTTCTTTTACGTCTCTCCAGAAGCTTCTGTTGTTGTTGTGCTTGTAACAGAAGAAACTGTTCTTTCAGGTCCTTGCTCTCCATTACTAATCTGAATGAGAAACAGCATTATTTGAACAGTTATATACACTGATTTAAGTACATAAGAATGAAAGAATTGAATTCTGAAGGGTATTCAGTTGTTGCCCTCTCTAGATACACTCCCACAATGAAATCACAGGACATTAGAGAGCTGATGCACTGTTCAGAGCTATCCTACTAAGTTAAGACTATAACTCTCAACCAATACACTTTAAAGTGGAGGAAACATATTGGCATAGATGATGGATATGACAAATTCCACCACCTTCAAAGGCACCAACAGATCATTCTGTGCTGCCTAAGAACCAAAAACTATAGATTTCTAACTCATCTCTACCTACTCAGAGCTTCGTACATAAACAAATGCCCATACAGAACTAGAATCCAGATCTTTGAACACATTCTTCAGAATTACTTAGCTAACAATGTGCCACAACAACACTTATTTTCAGAGGGTGAAGAGCAGAGACAGAAGCTGTGGGGTAGTCAGTCATGTTGACCTGGAATTAACAGTAGAATTTGTCCTGTGGTAGAAAATATTGTGCGCCTTTAAAACATTTTAGAACTTTATCAGCTAAAGAATGGTAATTCTGGTAGTTCAAACCAAGTAAAATATGTAATCATGGAAGAAGATAAAATGTCACCATTTTCATCCCAGTTAGGGTGTTTAGTTAGGTCAAGATAAGTCAAACTGGTCAAGGTTAGGTTAAACAAAATCTGTTCTCTCTGTACAGCAAAAACAATTTTGAGATCAATAAACGAGATGGCTGAAATAGCAGTAGGCTGACATAGTATAGATAACTTGAGAGTGATTGATTGAACCATTAGCATTGCACCACACTGAATAACCTCGTATGCTCTGATCTCTTTCTTACACAGCATCTCAGCGACAATGCATGAACTCTGTACCACCAGTGTGGGACTCCAATGTAATTAAGAAGATGGTGAAAATATTTTGAGATATACTGACAATACTGTCTGGATAGAGAAAAATGAAATAGAGCTCCAGGAGCTAATAAATATGGCGGTGGCATAATGTCAAAATTTTAAGTCATAATAGCAAAAAGACAGAGCTATGATCATCCCCAAAAGGTTGACTTCCATCACAATATACAATAAAAGTAAACAGGACAAAGCTAAGACAAGTCCATCAATTTAAATACCTTGGAATCCTGACAACATCAGATAGTAGGTGCAGATCAGAAATAAAAAGTAGAATAGACAGAGAAAAACAGTATTCCAGAAAATAAAAAAAAGTATTATATGCAACAAGTAATTATCTACTGAAGAAAGAAATGAGTTCTTCAGAACTGACATATGAATACAAGTTATGGACAATAAACAAACAAGTAGCAGTCTTTAGATGCCACAGAGATGTATTTTACAGGAGAACGCTAAGAATTATATGAGCTGCTAAGATGACTAATATTGTGTTTAAAGAGGTAATGACACAGATAAAATTTATTATCAATACGAAAGAGGCAGTCATCATTTATCGGGTATATGATAAGAAAATAAGGTTTCGAATATATTCAATTGTGACAATCAATGGAAAAGGAGACATATTAAGACACAGAGAGAGAGATAGAGAGAGAGATAGAGAGGGGGGGGGTGTATTATGAACAGTATGTGTGCATGGCAAGAAAGAGTGTCAAGATAATTACTCAAATTGACTGATAGTGATAAGTTAGCACCAAATTGGTGACAAAGAACAGAGGGTTACCGTTTGTTTAGCTTATTCACCTTACAGCCTACAACACTCAATAGATATTAATGATATTGATGTATTGTTGATGATGATCAATAAGTTAAATAAGTATTATAATAATACTGTTAATTATCATTGCTGATTATAGACTTGCAAACAGAAATAAATTCAATAATGTGCACCAATCTTCACTAAATTTTAAAAATATATATATAATATACTTACATTTCTGATTTCGTCCGATAAAGTTATTTAGTTCTAGTTTTAGTTCTACTCTACTAACAATTATAATATAATTACTAAATTAGACTTACTTAGTTCGGTTATGATGTTCATGTATTGTTGTATTTAACTTCTTCAACTCTGTGTAGATGTTACAAATACCAGTGAACAATCGTCTATCTAATAACTTCTACAAATATAAGTGGAAGTTACATCCTGTATAAGTATCACTGTCATAATTTTACTGAAACTGATATAAATAATAATTCACGATCGATCGTATTCATTCCGAAATGTATCTAGGCTTGGGTAGCAACGAAACCGGTCATGGTTTCCGGAAATATGTCTATTCCGAAGTGAATACAAAGTGCTTACTCTATTGGTCAGAATTCAATTTTTGTCGGACTCTATTTATTTCACTATTTTAAAAGAAAATCAAAATAGACAAAACAGAAATATTGATATTCGCTAGAGAGGATAGCAATACAAATATCTAAATCGACATACATCAATTAAAACAAGTTAGACACTTTACATATCTGGAAAGAATTTGTTCAGCAAATGGGAGAATTGTATATTGTCTATCCCCAGGTGGAAGATGGAATTGGTTTTTCCAATTTTGCCGTTAAGCGCGTAGTGGTGGGGGCTTTAATTTGCGTTCTAGGGCTAAATGAGTCTCCCTTGTGTTATATCCGTGTTTATGTAGTGTGGTCTTGATATTGTCTATTCATCTTTTTCTTGGTATTCCTTGGTTCTAGTACCTGATCTCTTTGTATCGTATGCTGTTAGTGGTGGTTGGTTGTATTCCATTCTCAATAAGTGTCCAAAACCACCGATTTGTTGTCTTTCAATGTTTTCTGTGCATGATGACAGAGAAGAGAACAAATAGATCTATCCAGAAAGAACTCAAAATCAAAGAAAACTGGCTGATGCTACAAATAAGAAAGAGAAAATTGAGATATTTTGGACATATAAAAAGACATGAAGAGCTGGAGAAGACCATCATGGAAGGATGCATACCGGCAAAGAGAAGAAGAGGAAGACCACGGAGAAGATGGATTCAGGACGTAACTGATGGTTTGAGCCTGACAGCTGCAGAGGCAGGACATCTGACCTATGAGAGAGAGAAATTCCGGAGGACTGTTGGGGTGGCAAAGTTCTGCTCAGGACAAACTATTTGATGATGATGATGAAGTTATGCCCACCCCCCTTCTGTTGTATTCATTTCGTAGTCTATCTTTTCTAGTGACCCCCAATGCCTTCATCAGGCATTTCATTCCACACGTGGTGAACTTTCTGTGGTGTGTTGCTGTAAGAGACCAAGTTTGAAACTGGTAACAAAGTGTTGGTAGGAAAATACTTTTTATCATGTCTTTCTGTGGGTGTTGTAGTAATGGTGTCAGCTTTTAGGTCACAGCATTTACTGTTTGGCATCTTGTCTCTATTTCTCTATCGAGTTTTCCGTCCTCTGTGAAAATGCTAAATGGAAGAATAACTAAGAAATCGAACATAGATACAATAAATAAAATCATAGAACAAATGTAACAATTTAAAAATGTCAGCATGTCACCATGAGCGCTAAATGAGCATTGTACACCATGATCTCTCTCGTCGTGACATTATGATGTCAGTACCAAACCTAGACGTCGACGTCAAACGACATAAGAAAACTCGTCACGACAGAAATGAAGTGTTTATAAGCAGAATGATAGAAGTATCCAGAAAAGGGCTGTTTAGGATGAAGGTATCGGCTAAAACGTGTTTACAATATCTTCTTCTCCTTCTTCAGTGATCTCTGGTCATGCACTTAGTTTAATGTGGACCACAAACTGGGCAGTCAGCTTCAGGTCTGTCAGGTTTTCCCAAAGTTTAGTTTTTTTTTTTCAACTGGGTGGGGCCACATATTGCTTCTCAGCTCACCCAGGAGAGGACAGTCTTGCAGAACATGCTTTGGTGTCTCTTCCGCCTGTTCACACTGGCAGAGAGCTGGTTGACTTATTCCTAGTCTATATAAGTATTTGTTGAGTCTGCAGTGTCCGGTGTGTAGTCGAAATATAATGACCTGATCTGTTCTGCTTAGGTCTTTGGGGGAGTCTTTTCCATAATTATATCCAGTCTTCCAGTCTACTACAGACTTTCTCTGTGTGAGGGTTTTGGCCTCCTGAAAAGACAGGTTGGTAAATTTGATCTTTAGCACTGCCCTCATTAGCTAAGACATCGGCACTCTCATTGCCTGCAATGCCACAGTGAGATGGAATCCACTGCAAGTGAATTTCTGCCTTTTCTGAAAGCTGAGCAAGTTCTCTTTTAGGTTTTGTACTGTACTGTCCATGGATTTAGCCTCCAGGGCCTGTATACCTGACAGTGAGTCTGTAAGAAATACCATCTTGCCTGCTGGTGCTTACAGCTTATTCATGTACTGGGTTGCCATCAGAAGGGCTAAGAGTTGATGCTTTGTAGTTGGAGAATATTCGTCCAGTAGGGGCCGCTAGAGAAACAATAGTGGCATCTAGGTGTCTAATGTAGACTCCTGCTCCACCATTCATTGTTGCATCCATTGCCGATCCATCTGTGTAAATTCTTGTCAAACTGTTTTCTGGAAAATATGTAATGGAGATGTTCCAATGTATGTATAATTGATATGTATATTGCTGTCATACATGATCAATTTTCAAATGATTATATTCATGAAATAGAAAATTGATGAAAAAATGAATCGTGTAAGACAGGTATAAGATGAATTAAAATGCAGAATTAAAATTTTTTGATGATTATTCAATAGCAAAATCACGAAAATAATCTATTTAAAGAAATATATGATTAATTTCTTTTTTAAGGAGTCACCGACCCTTAATCGCCTGAACGTCCCCTCCTCCCAATGTTTCTGAACCCAGTATCGCTCCTAGATGGCTTCAGCGCCCAGTGGGGGAATCCTGCCCACTTTGGGACCCTTAATGAATTACACCATCGCTTCAACATCGCGGTAACTACACCATCGCTTCAACATCGCGTAACTACACCATCGCTCTAAACTATTTTAGGTATGCATAACTTCTCTTTATACAAGGAAATCGATACCTAATATCGAAATTATGTCTTCATTACCACGAATTCACGAACAGCTAGCCTTTAAATCAATCAATTTCAATTGTACTCGGGAGAAACTATTACTTACAAAATCGATTACAGCGTCGTTCAATAGTCGTGTATAAAACGTATATACGGATCACCTATCTAGGTCAATTGGTGCAAATGAAATATGCACTTGGTTTTTGAGTATTCATCAGTTAATCAAATTAAGTTTCAGCAACATATCTTATCTGACTGATTGCTTGGACGTATGTCGGCTATAATTTGCCAAATGTAGATAGACGATTAATAAATATGGGGGAAAATATGGATGCCCTTATGCCGAACTTATTGACGCACATATATTTTCAGCATAGTTTTACTTCGACGGTAGATCATAATATCCGTAGATGAAGTGGTGTTTTATAGGGGAGATGAAGGTGGTGTTTTATGGAGATAGGTGGTGTTTCTATTGGAGATGGTGTTTCTAGATGAAGTGGCATTTCTAGAGAAAGTGGTGTTCCTAGAGGAATGGGTGTTTCTATTGGAGATGGTATTTCTAGAGGAAGTGGTGTTTCTATTGGAGATGGTGTTTCTAGAGGAAGTGGTGTTTCTATTGGAGATGGTATTTCTAGAGGAAGTGGTGTTTCTAGATGAAGTGGTGTTTCTAGATGAAGTGGTGTTTCTATGGGAGATGGTGTTTCTAAATGAAGTGGTGTTTCTATGGATAGGTTTTCTAGAGAAGTGGTGTTTCTAGATGAAGTGGTGTTTCTAGATGAAGTGGTGTTTTATGGAGATGGTGTTTCTAGATGAAGTGGTGTTTCTATGAGAGATGGTGTTTCTAGATGAATTGGTGTTTCTAGATGGGAGATGGTGTTTCTAGATGAAGTGGTGTTTCTAGATGAAGTGGTGTTTCTAGATGAAGTGGTGTTTCTAGATGAAGTGGTGTTTCTAGATGAAGTGGTGTTTCTAGATGTTCTTTTAGATGGTGTTTCTAGATGAGTGGTTTCTAGATGAAGTGGTGTTTCTATGAATTTCTTCTAGAAGTTTGCTGATTCTCTCCCTTCCTTCACTTAGGTTTCTAGATCAGAATACAGTTATAGCTGTATCTACTCATGCACATTACTTCACAAGTTATAGCTGTATCTACTCATGCCACGATTACTTCACCAAGTTATAGCTGTATCTACTCATGCACGATTACTTCACCAAGTTATAGCTGTATCTACCATGCACGATTACTTCACCAAGTTATAGCTGTATCTACTCATGCCACGATTACTTCACCAAGTTATAGCTGTATCTACTCATGCCACGATTACTTCACGAAGTTATAGCTGGCTGTATCTACTCATGCCACGATTACTTCACCAAGTTATAGCTGTATCTACTAATGCACGATTACTTCACCAAGTTATAGCTGTATCTACTCATGCACGATTACTTCACGAAGTTATAGCTGTATCTACTCATGCACGATTACTTCACCAAGTTATAGCTGTATCTACTCATGCACGATTACTTCACGAAGTTATAGCTGTATCTACTCATGCACGATTACTTCACCAAGTTATAGCTGTATCTACTCATGCACGATTACTTCACCAAGTTATAGCTGTATCTACTCATGCACGATTACTTCACCAAGTTATAGCTGTATCTACTCATGCCACGATTACTTCACCAAGTTATAGCTGTATCTACTCATGCCACGATTACTTCACCAAGTTATAGCTGTATCTACTCATGCACGATTACTTCACCAAGTTATAGCTGTATCTACTCATGCACGATTACTTCACCAAGTTATAGCTGTATCTACTCATGCCACGATTACTTCACGAAGTTATAGCTGTATCTACTCATGCCACGATTACTTCACCAAGTTATAGCTGTATCTACTCATGCCACGATTACTTCACCAAGTTATAGCTGTATCTACTCATGCACGATTACTTCACCAAGTTATAGCTGTATCTACTCATGCACGATTACTTCACCAAGTTATAGCTGTATCTACTCATGCCACGATTACTTCACCAAGTTATAGCTGTATCTACCCATGCACGATTACTTCACCAAGTTATAGCTGTATCTACTCATGCCACGATTACTTCACCAAGTTATAGCTGTATCTACCCATGCACGATTACTTCACCAAGTTATAGCTGTATCTACCATGCACGATTACTTCACCAAGTTATAGCTGTATCTACTAATGCACGATTACTTCACCAAGTTATAGCTGTATCTACTCATGTCACGATTACTTCACCAAGTTATAGCTGTATCTACTCATGCACGATTACTTCACCAAGTTATAGCTGTATCTACTCATGCACGATTACTTCACGCAGCCTGGAAACTACTCCTCTTCTTCTTTCAACAGAGAGATCGTTGCGATGTGTTCCAATTGCAAATCGAGATTGCGATATATACATGTATCGATTTGACAAATCCATTTTAAATAGACATTTTTGGGACCGGTTTCGTTTTCTTTCTTCGATTCCTACTCTCTTATCATGTTTCCATAGTCACCACTTGAAGGTTGAGTCGAGTATAAAGGGGTTTTTAAGCCGAAGGATTAACTTCATTGCACCGGGTTTTACCCCATGTGATTCGGTCCTTCTCCTCAGAAATGGCACGCCACCTGCCGAGAGTATTGCACAAAGCACGACCTACGTAGTTCCGGCAACAGTTCTAGATGTTTCTGGAAAAAAATGCACTTGTAAACAGAACGGCGCAGTCTGGATTTGAGCCCGGACCTTCGACTCGAAAGGCAGGGGCTTAACTCCTTGTGGACCAAACGCCACACTACATGGCTTTGGGTTGGAAGCCTTTTTACCAGGAGCCACACTAAAAGGTGTTTCTTATTCTAAAACAAATGGCTTGTAAAAGCATGGCTTGTGCCATGGTCCACTAAGAGTTAACCACTAAACCACAGTGACCACCAGCTGGTTCCCTGTTGGTGACTTCTATCATCTCATTCACGAAGACTAATTTCCTATTTTGGATGTGATATCCTATTTTGAATTCGACTTTTACTTCTTTTCTTTGAAGTCTGTATGCCTCACCTTTTTGTTGAAAACACTAAATTCCTTTTTAATGCAGCTACTTCTCTTCCTTGAGTTACGTCCCTTAAGCTAGGTTTCATTATTAAAAATATATGACCCTGAACACGCCTTTGACGTGTCCGAGAAAACACTATTGGAAAGCAATTATGATTATTAAGTGTCATTTTCAATCACGCCTTTTCGTTTAGGATCAGAGGCGTAGCAGCGAATGAAAAGTACTGATCACTGAGCGCAAAGTCTCATATAATCATTTCAATTTTTATGAAGTTCTAACCAGACAAACGATTCGAGAGACTTTGCGTTGGATATAGTTCGGTCGAGTCCAATAGCTTGAAAGAGACGTGTAAGATGGTCGTTTAAACTGCACCCAATGATCCTAGATCATCCTTTCATGAACAACCCTTAAACGAACACATACAATATGCCAGATTGTATGAAGTGTTTTCTGTTGCCAGGAATCATGGTTTAAATGTTTGAATTTGCCAACAAAACCAGCATAATAAGTTGCAAGGCAATAACTGAAAGTTTGGTCACAAAAACGTTATTAAAAAGGTACTTTGTGTCTGCTAAGTACATATTGATAATAAACGTTGTTTAGAAATAATTCGCACCGGATGAACTTTAAAGAAATATTGAACTGTGATTAAATAAAGTTAATGATCAGACGAATCCAGCGGGATTGTAATTAGAAATCACGAAGATCAGCAGGGAGATAACCCCCAATGATATAACAAGGGGCAGATAACCACCAATGATAAGAAAGGGGCAGATAACCACCAAGGATAAAAAGGGCAGATAACTCACCAAGGATATACAAGGATCAGATAACCCACCAAGGATATGACAAGGGCAGATACACCACCAAGGATATGGCAATGGGCAGATAACCCACCAAGGATAAGACAAGGGGCAGATAACCCACCAAGGATATGGCAAGGGGCAGATAAATAATAACTGAACAAAGCGGTTCGGATTCGAACCAACAACCTTCAGTTCGCAAGGCAAACTATTTAGCCACTTTGTCACAGTGACCGCCAAAAGTTTTGTTTAATAATTGTAAAACCAAAGTCTTGTATTAAATAACAAGGTATTGGGAAAGCTTATATGAGCTTTTAGAAACTAAGTGTTACAGAAAAGTACTCAGTAAACCATGCACAAAGCAGACATCATATATATATATATATACTTGTATATCCAGAAGGAACGCAAAATATTTTTTTTAAACTTGCTGATGCTACAAAAAAGAAGAAGAAAATGGAGATATTTTGACATAAAAAAAAGAAGAAAATGGAGATATTTTGACATAAAAAAGAAGAAAAAAATGGAGATATTTTGACATAAAAAAGAAGAAAAAAATGGAGATATTTTGACATAAAAAAAGACACAAATGGTTGGTGAAGACCTTTATGAAAGCAGAAAAGAAAAATATGAAGACCACGGAAAAGATGGATTCAGGATGTAACCGATGATTGGTTGCTGCAAAGACAGAACATCTGGTCTATGAGAGAGAAATTCTGAAGGACTGTTAGGGTGGTAACAAAATTCAGCTTAGAATATGCAAGTGGATGAATATATTGCATTATTAAACACTAAAAAGCTAAAATTTGTGTTAATATTATAAAATCAACTTAGAATGTTATAGAATAATCTCTAGATACACCTGGTTTTTTTTTATTCTTCATGTCTCCTCGGATTATCAAGATAGACACATGTAGAAAACTGTCGCTCAAGTCGGATTATCAAGACAGACACATTTATAAAACTGTTGCTTAAGTCGGATTATCAAGACAGACACATTTATAAAACTGTTGCTCAAGTCGGATTATCAAGACAGACACATGTATAAAACTGTCGCTCAAGTCGGATTATCAAGACAGACACATGTAGAAAACTGTTACTCAAGTCGGATTATCAAGATAGACACATGTATAAAACTGTTGCTCAAGTCGGATTATCAAGACAGACACATGTAGAAAACTGTTGCTCAAGTCGGATTATCAAGACAGACACATGTAGAAAACTGTTGCTCAAGTCGGATTATCAAGACAGACACATGTAAAAAACTGTTGCTCAAGTCGGATTATCAAGACAGACACATGTAAAAAACTGTTGCTCAAGTCGGATTATCAAGACAGACACATGTAGAAAACTGTTGCTCAAGTCGGATTATCAAGACAGACACATGTAGAAAACTGTTGCTCAAGTCGGATTATCAAGATAGACACATGTAGAAAACTGTTGCTCAAGTCGGATTATCAAGACAGACACATTTAGAAAATTGTTGCTCAAAGAGAAGTCGTTCTTCGCGAAAAGAACAATAAATAATGAAATATGAAGTGAGAAGTTGACAGAAGTTAAATAATGAAATATGAAGTGAGAAGTTGACAGAAGTTAAATAATGAAATATGAAGTGAGAAGTTGACAGAAGTTTCAGTTGTATAATTCTCGAAGGTTTCAATAATTTTTTATATTAATTCAGTTTTTTCCCTGGCTTATCTAATACTGGTAATATATCTGACTTGGTCTATATCGGCAGTTTACTTAGTATTATCACAGCCTCCCCGCGGTTTTCTCATGACTTGATCTGATCCGGTACGATCACCTCTGATCTAGGTTTCCGTACAGCGCATTATTCCTGAAATGACATATTCCGAATGGCAGTATAACATCTTCCGAATGGCAGTATGACATATTTCAAATGACAGTATGACATATTTCAAATGACAGTATGACATATTTCAAATGACAGTATGACATATTTCAAATGACAGTATGCCATATTTCAAATGGCAGTATGACATATTTCAAATGACAGTATGACATATTTCAAATGACAGTATGACATATTTCAAATGGCAGTATGACATATTTCAAATGACAGTATGACATATTTCAAATGACAGTATGACATATTTCAAATGGCAGTATGACATATTTCAAATGACAGTATGACATATTTCAAATGACAGTAAGACATATTTCAAATGACAGTATGACATATTTCAAATGGCAGTATGACATATTTCAAATGACAGTATGACATATTTCAAAAGGCAGTATGACATATTTCAAATACATATTTCAAATGACAGTGTGACATATTTCAAATGGCAGTATGACATATTCCGAATGTCAGTATGACATCTTCCGAATGATCAGTAGTGAATCACACAGTTCAATCAAACGATCGATAACGTGATCTGATGATTGACAAACAAACAGAAAAAGCACATAAGAAGAAGAAGAAGAAGAAGAACAGATACTCTGGGAGTACAAACTAAATAGTCTAAAAATAACACTTTTCCAGTATCTTAGAATTTGCTGAGAACAAAAAATATTAGATTTTACAAAGACAGTTGGAGTCTTGTATATTAAATCATGTCCATATTTCTATAGTTAAGTGCTGAGTTGCTTTCCGTTCCAAGAGTTCTGGGTTAGAATCCGGACCTCGCCATTCTGTTCAATATTGCAATTTTTTTAAAGCTCATTAGTGTTTTGGTTGGAGCTCGTACGTTGGGTAATACTTTCAACAGATGGTGGGAGCTCGTACATTGTGTAATACTCTCAACAGATGGTGGGAGCTCGTACGTTGTGTAATACTCTCAACAGATGGTGGGAGCTCGTACATTGTGTAATACTCTCAACAGATGGTGGAAGCTCGTACATTGTGTAATACTCTCAACAGATGGTGGGAGCTCGTACGTTGTGTAATACTCTCAACATATGGTGGGAGCTCGTACATTGTGTAATACTCTCAACAGATGGTGGAGCTCGTACGTTGTGTAATACTCTCAACATATGGTGGGAGCTCGTGCATTGTGTAATACTCTCAACAGATGGTGGGAGCTCGTGCATTGTGTAATACTCTCAACAGATGGTGGGAGCTCGTGCATTGTGTAATACTCTCAACAGATGGTGGGAGCTCGTACGTTGTGTAATACTCTCAACATATGGTGGGAGCTCGTGCATTGTGTAATACTCTCAACAGATGGTGGAGCTCTACATTGTGTAATACTCTCAACAGATGGTGGAAGCTCTGCATTGTGTAATACTCTCAACAGATGGTGGGAGCTCGTACGTTGTGTAATACTCTCAACAGATGGTGGGAGCTCGTACGTTGTGTAATACTCTCAACAGATGGTGGGAGCTCGTACGTTGTGTAATACTCTCAACAGATGGTGGAGCTCGTACGTTGTGTAATACTCTCAACAGATGGTGGAAGCTCGTACATTGTGTAATACTCTCAACAGATGGTGGGAGCTCGTACATTGTGTAATACTCTCAACAGATGGTGGGAGCTCGTACATTGTGTAATACTCTCAACAGATGGTGGGAGCTCGTACAGTGTGTAATACTCTCAACAGATGGTGGGAGCTCGTACATTGTGTAATACTCTCAACAGATGGTGGGAGCTCGTACATTGTGTAATACTCTCAACAGATGGTGGGAGCTCGTACATTGTGTAATACTCTCAACAGATGGTGGGAGCTCGTACATTGTGTAATACTCTCAACATATGGTGGGAGCTCGTGCATTGTGTAATACTCTCAACAGATGGTGGGAGCTCGTACGTTGTGTAATACTCTCAACAGATGGTGGAAGCTCGTGCATTGTGTAATACTCTCAACAGATGGTGGGAGCTCGTACATTGTGTAATACTCTCAACAGATGGTGGAAGCTCGTACATTGTGTAATACTCTCAACAGATGGTGGGAGCTCGTACATTGTGTAATACTCTCAACAGATGGTGGAGCTCGTACTTGTGTAATACTCTCAACAGATGGTGGGAGCTCAGTTGTGTAATACTCTCAACAGATGGTGGGAGCTCGTCATTGTGTAATACTCTCAACAGATGGTGGGAGCTCGTCATTGTGTAATACTCTCAACAGATTGTGGAGCTCGTGCATTGTGTAATACTCTCAACAGATGGTGGGAGCTCGTGCATTGTGTAATACTCTCAACAGATGGTGGGAGCTCGTACATTGTGTAATACTCTCAACAGATGGTGGGAGCTCGTACTTTGTGTAATACTCTCAACAGATTGTGGGAGCTCGTGCATTGTGTAATACTCTCAACAGATGGTGGGAGCTCGTACATTGTGTAATACTCTCAACAGATGGTGGAAGCTCGTGCATTGTGTAATACTCTCAACAGATGGTGGGAGCTCGTATATTGTGTAATACTCTCAACAGATGGTGGGAGCTCGTACATTGTGTAATACTCTCAACAGATGGTGGGAGCTCGTACATTGTGTAATACTCTCAACAGATGGTGGAAGCTCGTGCATTGTGTAAAACTCACAGATGGTGGCTCGTCTTTTAACTCAACAGATGGTGGGAGCTCGTACGTTGTGTAATACTCTCAACAGATGGTGGAGCTCACGTGTAATACTCAACAGATGGTGGAGCTCGTACGTTGTGTAATACTCTCAACAGATGGTGGGAGCTCGTACATTGTGTAATACTCTCAACAGATGGTGGAGCTCGTACATTTGTAATACTCAACAGATGGTGGGAGCTCGTGCATTGTGTAATACTCTCAACAGATGGTGGAGCCGACAGTGTGTAACTCTCAACAGATGGTGGAGCCGTACATTGTGTAATACTCTCAACAGATGGTGGAGCTCGTACATTGTGTAATACTCTCAACAGATGGTGGGAGCTCGTACATTGTGTAATACTCTCAACAGATGGTGGGAGCTCGTACATTGTGTAATACTCTCAACAGATGGTGGAGCTGTACATTGTGAATACTCTCAACAGATGGTGGAGCTCTCATTGTGTAATACTAACAGATGGTGGCTGTACATTGTGTAATACTCTCAACAGATGGGAGGAGAGGGACCAGGACATATGGGGTCAGCCCCAGTGTAATAAAGTCAATCTTTCAAAGAAGAAAAAGACGAAGTGGGTGAGACAAACTTTGAACCAATTAGAGGACCTAAAATGTAAATGGATGATGCAAGTTCTGGTCTACTTGGACAAGCTTTGAACCATTTAAAAGGTCTAGACAAAGTTAGGGGAAGAACAGATTTCAGTTTAAAAGGTCTAGACAAAGTTAATGGAACAACAGAAGCCAGTTTAATGGTTAGGGAACCAATTCTGATCAAGATAGTACTTCATCTTCAAGTAGTGTTTTGGAAACAGGCTGTTTCAGTGCAGTGCAGTGTTGACGAATAGAGTATGGCTCAAAGAAGGAAAAACATGGTCCCATTAAGGCAGTTCAGAAAACAACTGCCTCGGGTTGTAAAGCGCAGCCTTCGTTACTTCTATGTGTCAGGCGACACAACGTGACGATCGCCATGATCAGGGAGAAAGAAGAAGCAGATGAATCTCTCTGGAGATAAGACACAACTGTAATCATTTACACAAACATTTCATTTTTTGTCCGCTAGACAGTCTTTCATTACATCATTCTAAACAAATTTCAAATTTTCGAAAGTAGATGGCCTCACCAATAACTGGTCACAGCTGTTATAATATTCATCGCTCTTGTCGACCTGTTAACGCCCAACTAAGCCAATAACCAATCCCCTTTTGGTTTATAAGTCTAGTCTCGTCATTTCTATAACAGCTCCGCCCATAATTATCGTTTATTTTTATGGCAATGATTTCTTAACGAGTGATTACAACTAGCAACCAGCCTAGCAACATATCTACCTTAACATCGTCGTCTCGTATTGGCCTAGTTTAATCAACTGGACATTTCTGGAGAATATATCATATTTTCTTTCGGAAGTTTGGTGCAAGTTTTGATATTTCTGATTAATATTTGTGGATTATACATTTTTGTCAGAGTGTGTCTGATATACACAGTAAGTAGGTCTACTTTTAAGTTAATATTTTCTTGTCAGAGTGTGTCTGATATACACAGTAAGTAGGTCTACTTTTAAGTTATTCTTTTCTTGTCAGAGTGTGTCTTATATACACAGTAAGTAGGTCTACTTTTAAGTTAATATTTTCTTGTCAGAGTGTGTCTTATATACACAGTAAGTAGGTCTACTTTTAAGTCAATCTTTTCTTGTCAGAGTGTGTCTTATATACACAGTAAGTAGGTCTACTTTTAAGTTATTCTTTTCTTGTCAAGTATTTTGTGCTGTAATATTCAGTCATCCACTGTCCTTCAGAGAATCCAACAGAATCATTCACAATCATTTCACTTCAAAGTGGAAGATATATTTGAATGTGACAGATTTGATCAATATTTACAGGTCGACCCAGCTTAAATTTTCCTTACCAGGAAAAGCACTGGGAAGTACAGGCGACCGGCGTAATTTTGACCACATCATCCATCGTGTGCCGACAGTCAATGAAATATACGGGTCTAACACCTTATTACACTGTATACCACGTGGTAGAAAACGGGTCGTTTACTTATTTACTTACCACCTTTATAGATACCATTATAGACATGCTCAGCAGTAGAAGATTAAGATGGCATGGGCATGCTCAGCAGTAGAAGACTAAGATGGTTAGGGCATGTGAGAAAAATAGATAATCGCCGCATACCCCAACATGTGTTGTTCTGTGAATTTTCGGAAGCGAAGAGACTCTAAGACAGACCACTGCTGATATATAAGGACGCATGCAAGGCCTCAATGAAGATCGTTTCTATCAGTCCCAACAAATTAGACAAACTAGCTGATAATGGAGTTATGTGAAAAATATCATTACGCAAGGTTGTGGAGTCTTTGAAATAGACTTAGGGATGAACTCAAAGACAAAAGTACAGGCACAAACTCAGAAGTTAAGTAACACAAGTACAGAAAACTGTCAATGACGGTCTGTAAGTGTCACAGTAAAACACTTGTCAAGTGACGGTCTGTAAGTTGCACGTAAAACACTTGTCAAGTGACGGTCTGTAGTCACAGTAAAAGCTTGTCAAGTGACCTGTTTGCCGAAAATGATCACTGTGGCTGCTTTGAATTTATACAGACTCACTTCCTCACAAAAAAATATCTTATATAGAACTTGACCAGACCACTGAACAAAGTTCCAGGACTGCCCAGCTTACAATGACCCAAGATGACAGATGGCTAGAAAGCTGAGGCAGAAACTATGGGATACAGCTCTGACCTGAAAAGGACAATGGATTTGGAAATATTGACAGGACTGACGCTCTGTAATGACCACATACGTAACCACAGAAAAATGCTAGGGAAAAACTTTTATTTGTTACTATTATCATTTATATATATACATATACATTCATTATTATCATATATATACATACATATACATTCATTATTATCATTTATATATATATGCATATACATTCATTATTATCATTTATGTATATATGCATATACATTCATTATTATCATTTATATATATATATATGCATATACATTCATTATTATCATTTATACATACATATATATTCATTATTATCATTTATACATACATATAAATGATAATAATACAAACGAAACACGACACTGGGCAACAACCGGTAGCAGTGTGACGACAAAAGAAGAAGATACATACATATACATTAATTATTATCACTAAAACATAATAAATGTATAGAAGGCACCATCTTTGAAATGTAGATGTAACGAAAAACTGACTTTGCTTTAATTGATTGGTTGATTGATATGACCATCATCATTGCACTTCGGTGAGTAACCATCAATTATATGAGGACTATCATCATAGCACTCCGGACACATCCATAGGGGCCCCGATCGTATCCTAAACAAATCCAGCATCACCCAGCCGCCCATCATGCCAGTTCGATGTTGATTAATCAATCTCATTGCATATTTGGCATGTCGTTCTTTTCGCGCTGCACCAATATCGACATCCATCTCTCTCAATCTGGTCAGCGAGTGGGATTCACAACCCTGAAACTTCTCTGTTCGGAAAGACTCAATGCGTTAAGAATGCCATTATGGTATATGGCAGCTCCCTCTGATATTGTAGTCAAGCCAGCCAATCTATCAGCTTGTTCATTACCACTAACTCCTGCGTGCCCATGGACAAAAATGAAGGTGATTTCACTGATCATTGTCTGTACCAGTACCTCCACCCAGTTGCGTCTCACCATTCCTGATTCAACTTTACGAATCATGTTCATGGAGTTACTGAGTATGAAAAGACGAAAGCAGTAATGAGATGCCAACCATTTCACCGCCTCTGTAGCCACCAGTACCTCCATTGTCAAACAAACTACGCAGCAATGGCGAAACACGCGTTTCGCAAACAATAATTATTTTAAAAAATCAAAATTATACGAAACAAATATTCTGAAGATGGGATAAATACAAAAATACAGTCACCAATATGTTTAAACATTTGAAGATGACGGGTCCTGTATAAGAACATGCAAGGATATTGTCTAGGAGAAACACGTAAAAGCAAAGTAAAGTAGTTTAGTAAAGGAGAGATCGTGGAAGACAGAGGGAGAAGATGTTGGATGGCCTGACATCATGGTTCGACGAAATATCGACATCAGAACTGATTACATACACCAAGCAAAGAGAGTTGTGGAGAGACATGATCGCCTACGCCGGCAGGCACGGCACTTGATTGATTTGGATATCGTCTTTTAGTTTTAGTTTGGAATATCTTCATTGCACTTCGGACATGTCCATAGATGCTTCAATCTCCTTCACAATATCTCCTACAGCGTCCAGCGACTAACACATAGGTACTCCAATCTCCTTCACAATATCTCCAACAACGTCCAGCGACTAGTCTAACTGGGTCGATTGTTGATTGATGAGCCTACTCATGCGCCTGTTGTGCTACTCTTTTCTGGCCACTCCATGTAACCAAAACAATGTTCGTCCTCAGGTTGAAAGTGCTTACCTCAACCTGAAAAGGCTTTAATTCCCTCCATATAACAAAACAATGTTCGTCCTCAGGTTGAAAGTGCTTACCTCAACCTGAAAAGGCTTTAATTCCCTCCATATAACAAAACAATGTTCGTCCTCAGGTTGAAAGTGCTTACCTCAACCTGAAAAGGCTTTAATTCCCTCCATATAACAAAACAATTCTGTCCTCAGGTTGAAAGTGCTTACCTCAACCTGAAGAGGCTTTAATTCCCTCCATATAACAAAACAATGTTCGTCCTCAGGTTGAAAGTGCTTACCTCAACCTGAAAAGGCTTTAATTCCCTCCATATAACAAAACAATGTTCGTCCTCAGGTTGAAAGTGCTTACCTCAACCTGAAAAGGCTTTAATTCCCTCCATATAACAAAACAATGTTCGTCCTCAGGTTGAAAGTGCTTACCTCAACCTGAAAAGGCTTTAATTCCCTCCATATAACAAAACAATGTTCGTCCTCAAGCTGAAAGTGCTTACCTCAACCTGAAAAGGCTTTAATTCCCTCCATATAACAAAACAATGTTCGTCCTCAGGTTGAAAGTGCTTACCTCAACCTGAAAAGGCTTTAATTCCCTCCATATAACAAAACAATGTTCGTCCTCAGGTTGAAAGTGCTTACCTCAACCTGAAAAGGCTTTAATTCCCTCCATATAACAAAACAATGTTCGTCCTCAGGTTGAAAGTGCTTACCTCAACCTGAAGAGGCTTAATTCTCCCATATAACAAAACAATGTCGTCCTCAGGTTGAAAGTCTTACCTCAACCTGAAGAGGCTTCTAATTTCCCCTCCATATAACAAAACAATGTTCGTCCTCGGGTTGAAAGTGCTTACCTCAACCTGAAAAGGCTTTAATTCCTCCATTAACAAAACAATGTTCGTCCTCCAAGCTGAAAGTGCTTACCTCAACCTGAAAAGGCTTTAATTCTCATATAAAAAACAATGTTCGTCCTCCAGGTTGAAAGTGCTTACCTCAACCTGAAAAGGCTTAATTCTCATAAAAAAACAAGTGTTGTCCTCAGGTTGAAAGTGCTACTCAACCTGAAAAGGCTTTAATTCCCTCCATATAACAAAACAATGTTCGTCCTCAGGTTGAAAGTGCTTACCTCAACCTGAAAGGCTTAATTCCTCCATATAACAAAACAATAGTTCTGTCCTCAGGTTGAAAGTGCTTACTCAACCTGAAAAGGGCTTAATTCCTCCATATACAAAACAATGTCTCGTCCTCAGGTTGATAGTGCTACTCAACCTGAAAAGGCTTTAATTCCCTCCATATAACAAAACAATGTTCGTCCTCAGGTTGAAAGTGCTTACCTCAACCTGAAAAGGCTTTAATTCCCTCCATATAACAAACAAGCAACAAAGAAATGAAATAAGAGAGGACAACAAATTGCAGGAATGCATATTTTGAAAGAAAACAATAAGTCAGTATGATGCTGTTGATTTTGTTTTTCTTTTGTTGTATAATTTCAGATGTCATCTTGAACGCTTTTTAAAGAAAAGATTGATCAATGGATGTGGTTGATATTTCAATGGAGCATGTTCAAAATTATTGTTGTGACGGTCATATAAACGTTCACTATCTATTATATATTTGTTAGTTATTTAATAAGCGCAACTTTGAGCTGGGACATGCAACTTTTAACCTGAGGACGAGTTTTATTTTGTTTGATATCATACGTAAGACACAATTTGAACGCATATGCCGTCTTAAGTTCAACTGAGCAAGGGAGATTAATGGTTGTTATTTTGATATCCAGATGTTATAACCATGATGGGAAAACCATGAGAGAAACCCCAGTAGATACATCAACCAACACAGAACAATAGAAGAAAACCCAGTACATACATAGGCCAACACAGAACTGGAGTTGTTAGTCTGAACACACTGAAATACATGCTGGAGAGAAGATCAGAACAATTATGGACATGACCTATGACCTATGTGCAATGAAGATGATCCTGAAATGAACAATGAATATCCAGATGTAATTCTATTTGTTAGATTGAGTGTCATATGTTTCTCCAAACTAGCAGGTACCCACTTGACACTGATTCAGCTAGCAGGTACCCACTTGACAAAGATTCAGCTAGCAGGTACCCACTTGACACTGATTCAGCTAGCAGGTACCCACTTGACAAAGATTCAGCTAGCAGGACCATGTGACACTGCTTAGCTAGCAGTACTCGGACACGTACACCATGAACATACTAATACCAAAGAGATATCGAAAAATCTCGAATAATTCTTCCAGACTACTTAATAACCATGACCGCAATAAATGTAAAGACAATAGACTTAATGTTCAGAACTTGAGTAAATCAGAGTGTTTAGTCGATATCTCAGAGTATGATGTTTCAAATTTGGACGATAATGAAGAAGACAACATAATATCATCTACAAACGATGATGAGAAGTTCAAGAAGTGTAACATATTAACTTTTGAGAACGATTTGAAATTGACAGTAAAAAAATCAGCCCAGTTTAATGCAGGAACTAAAGGTACTGTTATTGTTATTGTTTTTTCTTTGCTGAACTCTTTGTAAACATGTTAATTGTAAGGTTCTCTAAAAAATATCTGGAAATAGTAGGAGCAATTCTTTACTGATATACGTTCAAGCTTGTGGTTGTGGTAGATCATGGCCCACAACAACGTAATACCGTTCAGTTCAATCGGAAAATCGGAAATTCCAGTTGATGTGGGCCGAATTTTATATACGAGTAAAATAATATAAGATTTTTTGTAATTTTACGCAATTGCATGACTCCACTGTTAGTTAGTAGTGAAATTTGATCAATTGCATGACTCCACTGTTAGTTAGTGGTGAAAGGTGATCAATTGTATGACTCCACTGTTAGTTAGTAGTGAAATTTGATCAATTGTATGACTCCACTGTTAGTTAGTGATGAAAGTTGATCAATTGTATGACTCCACTGTTAGTTAGTGATGAAAGTTGATCAATTGTATGACTCCACTGTTAGTTAGTGGTGAAAGTTGATCAATTGTATGACTCCACTGTTAGTTAGTGGTGAAAGTTGATCAATTGTATGACTCCACTGTTAGTTAGTAGTGAAATTTGATCAATTGTATGACTCACTGTAGTTAGTGGTGAAAGGTGATCAATTGTATGACTCACTGTTAGTTAGTGGTGAAAGGTGAGCAATTGTATGACTCCACTGCTAGTTAGTGGTGAAAGTTGATCAATTGTATGACTCCACTGTTAGTTAGTAGTGAAAGTTGATCAATTGTATGACTCCACTGCTAGTTAGTGGTGAAAGTTGATCAATTGTATGACTCCACTGTTAGTTAGTGGTGAAAGTTGATCAATTGTATGACTCCACTGTTAGTTAGTGGTGAAAGTTGATCAATTGTATGACTCCACTGTTAGTTAGTGGTGAAGGTGAGCAATGTGACTCACTGCATTAGTGTGAAAGTTGATCAATTGTATGCTCCACTGTTAAGTTAGTGGAAAGTTAAATCATTGTTCTACACTGTAGTTAGTGGGAAGGTGAGCAATTTAATTCCACTCTATTAGTGGTGAAAGTGATCATAATATATGATAGTGATTGAGTAAGTGCTCATATTTAAGGTGAGCATTGATAATGCTCATGTATTTACGGGTGAGGTGACATAATTTGATTTACTAAGTGTCATTTAATTGTGACTTGACGTAAGTGCTCATATTTCGGTGACTTGACGTAAGTGCTCATTTTCATTACTAATGCTCATACGTGACTTGACGTAAGTGCTCATATTTCTGTGACTTGACGTAAGTGCTCATATTTCGGTGACTTGACGTAAGTGCTCATATTTCGGTGACTTGACGTAAGTGCTCATATTTCTGTGACTTGACGTAAGTGCTCATATTTCTGTGACTTGACGTAAGTGCTCATATTTCTGTGACTTGACGTAAGTGCTCATATTTCTGTGACTTGACGTAAGTGCACATATTTCTGTGACTTGACGTAAGTGCTCATATTTCTGTGACTTGACGTAAGTGCTCATATTTCTGTGACTTGACGTAAGTGCTCATATTTCTGTGACTTGACGTAAGTGCACATATTTCTGTGACTTGACTAGTGCTCATATTTCTGTGACTTGACGTAAGTGCCATATTTCTGTGACTTGACGTAAGTGCTCATATTTCTGTGACTTGACGTAAGTGCTCATATTTCGGTGACTTGACGTAAGTGCTCATATTTCTGTGACTTGACGAAGTGCTCATTTTCTGTGACTTGACAGTAGTGCTCATCATTTTAGTGTGACTTGACGTAAGTGCTCATATTTCTGTGAATTGACGTAAGTGCTCATATTTTGTGACTTGACGTAAGTGCTCCTATTTCTGTGACTTGACGTAAGTGCATCATTTTCTGTGACTTGACGAAGTGCTCATATTTTGTGACTTGACGTAAGTGCTCATATTTCTGTGACTTGACGTAAGTGCTCATATTTCTGTGACTTGACGTAAGTGCATCATATTTTGACTGACTGTTAGTTACTGTGTGACAGTAAGTGCTCATATTTCTGTGACTTGACGTAAGTGCTCATATTTCTGTGACTTGACGTAAGTGCTCATATTTATGTGACTTGACGTAAGTGCTCATATTTCTGTGACTTGACGTAAGTGCTCATATTTATGTGACTTGACGTAAGTGCTCATATTTCTGTGACTTGAGTCAAGTGCTCATATTTACTGTGACTTGACGTAATGTGCTCATATTTGTGACTTGACGTAAGTGCTCATATTTCTGTGACTTGACGTAAGTGCTCATATTTCTGTGACTTGACGTAAGTGCTCATATTTCTGGACTTGACGTAATCTCATATTTCTGTGACTTGACGTAAGTGCTCATAATATAATCTGTGACTTGGCGTAAGTTGTCATATTTCTTGACTTGACGAAGTGCTCTATATTTCTGTGACTTGACGTAAGTGCTCATATTTCTGTGACTTGACGTAAGTGCTCATATTTCTGTGACTTGACGTAAGTGCTCATATTTCTGTGACTTGACGTAAGTGCTCATATTTCTGTGACTTGACGTAAGTGCTCATATTTCTGTGACTTGACGTAAGTGCTCATATTTCTGTGACTTGACGTAAGTGCTCATATTTCTGTGACTTGACGTAAGTGCTCATATTTCTGTGACTTGACGTAAGTGCTCATATTTCTGTGACTTGACGTAAGTGCTCATATTTCTGTGACTTGACGTAAGTGCTCATATTTCTGTGACTTGACGTAAGTGCTCATATTTCTGTGACTTGACGTAAGTGCTCATATTTCTGTGACTTGACGTAAGTGCTCATATTTCTGTGACTTGACGTAAGTGCTCATATTTCTGTGACTTGACGTAAGTGCTCATATTTCTGTGACTTGACGTAAGTGCTCATATTTCTGTGACTTGACGTAAGTGCTCATATTTCTGTGACTTGACGTAAGTGCTCATATTTCTGTGACTTGACGTAAGTGCTCATATTTCTGTGACTTGACGTAAGTGCTCATATTTCTGTGACTTGACGTAAGTGCTCATATTTCTGTGACTTGACGTAAGTGCTCATATTTCTGTGACTTGACGTAAGTGCTCATATTTCTGTGACTTGACGTAAGTGTTCATATTTCCGCAAATTTTCACTTGAGCTGAATGGTTTATGACTACATGGGATTGTGTCTAGATCTCTCCTCGTCTCTCTCTCTCTCTCTCGTAATCACCACCCAGAATTATGTACCAGATTTCCCCATAAATTATATTAATGTTGAAATCTGATTCAAGCAGCCTTATCATTGGTGTGTTTTACGTCACATCTTCAGTGCCATTTGGAGTTCTGGTGCTTATCCTTCGGTGATGTGTCCGGTTTCAGCCAGCGTTTACTCGGTTCGCTCTCCGTTCTGTAGCCATCTAGTGTTTTTAGGGGGTAGCTAGCCCACGCCAACCTCCTTAGTCACCTTTTAAGACATGCGTGACAGGTAACAGTGGTTCTATTCTTTACACCCCAATTTGGGACCCGGTGACCACTCGGGCGATGTCTAGTTCTAGGTTTAGGTATGTGACCACGATAGATCTAGGTTTAGGTATGTGACCACGATAGATCTAGGTTTAGGTATGTGACCACGATAGATCTAGGTTTAGGTATGCGGCCATGAAAGTTCTATGTTTAAGTGTGTGGCCATGATTTATAGTTATGTCTGATTCGACAAGATCCATCTAGTAGTATTTCCAGATCCAAACGACAGCTGGAAAACTTATGTCTCAGACGTGCAGGCTGTGAGCAATTTTAATGTAACTACCTCTTGTCCCGTATCTCCAATAGTAACATGTATACACTATTCATGATTGTATGGTTTTATAGTCAGTCATTGTAGACTGTACAACGAGCCTATAGCCAAATTGCTGTACATGATGTACTGAGTTCAACGTACGTCAGTTCCTGTGATGGTTTATGTGATCGCTTCTGGGTGTATGTCATATCCTGCTTCAGAGTCTGCATGCGATCACCTTGTACATTTTCACATAGTTGCAGCCGTTGAACAGTTCCTTCCTGCTGGTTTTGTTTGGGTAAAACATTCAGATAATTCTCCTAGAATGTTTTAAAGAAATGATGACAATCGAAATGTTTTCTCTTATTCTCTGGCATTCATTATTTACACAGAATTATTTAAAGTATATAAGTATTGTAGTAGTTTAGTATATTCAAATTTGCTGTAAGTGACTAAGCATATATGTGCTTTTGAATATAAGTATTACAGAAGAGTTCTTCGTATATCATGGACAGAGAAGAGAACAAACAGATATATCCAGAAAGAATTCAAAATCAAGGAAAACTGGCTGATGTTACAAATAAAAATGAGAAAATTGAAGTATTTTGGACATATAAAGAGACACGAAGGGCTGGAGAAGATCATCATGGAAGGAGGCATTCCGGCAAAGAGGAAGACCACGGAGAAGATGGATTCAGAAAGTGATGGTTTGAACATGAGTCACGCAGAGACGGGGAATCTGGCTTATGAGAGAGAGAGATTCCGAAGGACTGTTGGGGTAGCAACGTTCTGCTTAAGACATGTTATTTGATGATGATTAAATAGCAACAGTTAACTTCCTCAGTGCTCAGTCATGAATTGTAACAATCCAACTTACCCCCATTTTTTAGCGGCACCGACATCACTGTACTTTGAGCAATTCCATAAGTCTTGAGCTTGCTGTAGAGGGTAATCGAGGTTATGTTTACAAGTGTGTATCGCCAGTGTGAAATCCATCGTCTTTCATACCATGGTACATTCTCCTCTTTTCCTCAAGTGTCCAAGTAATTCCTGTTCTCACATTCATACCATGGTACATTCTCCTCTTTTCCTCAAGTGTCCAAGTAATTGCAGTTCTCACATTCATACCATGGTACATTCTCCTCTTTTCCTCAAGTGTCCAAGTAATAATCCTGTTCTCCATTATGCCATGGTACATTCATCCTCTTTTCCTCAAGTGTCCAAGTAATTACAGTTCCCACATTCATACCATGGTACATTATCTCTTATCCTGAAGTGAAGTATTCATTCACATTACATGGGCATTTCTCTCTTTTTTCTCTAATGTCACAGTGTTGCAGTTCCATTCAACCATGGTGACATTCTTCTTTTTCTCAGTGTCAAGTAATTCGGTTCACATTCCCTTGTGTAATTTTCTGTTTTTGTTGTCAAGTAATTCGGTTATTACCATTGTTGTATTTCTTTTTTGTGTCACAGTAGTTACGGTTATTACCATTTTTGTACATTTTACTTGTTTTTGTTTCACGTAAGGTTATTGCCTTTTGTGTTTCTTTTTTGTGTCACAGTGTTACCGGGTTTTGACCATTGTTGTAGTTTTCTGTTTGTTTGTCTTGCGCTGTTCTGGTGGCTTGGGTGATTTTTGGGCTTTTTTGATAGGATTATGCTATGTCATCTAACCATCTTTTCATGGTCTTCCTCTCGCCTTCTTTCCTGATGTTCTGTTGTAGAGATTCTATGAACAATGGAGTTTGGTTGCCTTTTTATTAAGTGGCCAAACCATATCATACACGTATTTCTAAACGTGTGTATGTATCATGCACGTATTACTAAAGTGTGTTTGTATAATGATGCATTTCTAAACGTGTGTATATATCATACACGTATTTCTAAACGTGTGTATATACCATTATACACGTATTTCTAAACGTGTATGTATATATCATACCGTTTTTTCTAAACGTGTTGTATATATATATTCACGATTTCTAAACGTGTGTGTATATATCGTACATGTATTTCTAAACGTGTATGTCATGTATGATACACTACGTTTTAACTATCCAACTTGTGTATATATCATGCACGTATTACTATACCTGTGTATATATCATACACGTATTACTATAAGTGTGTTTGCATCATGAAATGCCTCATTATCTACGCCTCCTCAATTCACAAATTATGTCCCTGGTAAACTGGTTTAAGATGTTCAAATTTGTGCACTGTCAACTCATAATCCACACAACTCTCTCACACAACTCTCTCCACACAACTCTCTCCACTCAACTCTCTCACACTGGATATTAGACTTTTGAATTAGTAAAATGATGTTGAGAAAAACAAACGTAGGATACAACCCAGAGCACGACAGTATAAATACACTAAACAGATAAGCAAAGACCACAGTCTTCAGACTTAGAACAGGACACTGCAGTCTCAGAGCACACCTCCATAGAATGGGTCTCTGAGACTCTGCTTCTGCACCTGCAGGAACCTCAAAGCAGCCTACAGAGCACATCTTGCAAGACTGCCCCAACCTGAGCAGTGTGAGAATGGAAATCTAGAGAACAGAAAAAACCCTACAAAACAAATTATGGGGGACTGATGAAGACCGGTGATGACACATACCGGAGTAGCCGTATAGCACAAGTTGATCCCAGAAGTAGAAGCAGACTTTTGGATTCGGTTGACAATTCAGAATTCGCTGACGGAGCACCAGATTCAATGTCAAATCTATCATTTCAGAAACATAAAGAAAATGAAAACATTGCGGGACTGACATTGAGTACACATTTTCTTTCTAGTTTTTTCATTCTCAGCACGCCCACAATAGCTCTTTCAAAGTACCTGGCTAGCTTCATTCAATACTTGCAACCCATGGAAGTTCTGGACTGTATAACTTGTATTCAGTTAGTTTATTCAAATTTGAAAGTATCTAATTATTTATTAATCCAATTGAAAGTGATATCAAAGTTGATGTTATGTTATCTCGAGAAGAATTTGTTCACAATCATTTTCACAATCATTTTTGTGTCACTATATTCGTGTATGTTGGTTTTCCCCTCCAAGATAATGTCTTTATTCTTGACAATCTTTGCTGGTTTCTCTTATGTCTTCATATAAATTCCCAGTTTATTATTATTCTATTCATATTTATACCATGTATATGTTACGTAGTGCCTGCAAGCAATTTCATCATATTGCTCTATCCTGGGCAACTCGTTCAAATTTCATAACATTTATCGTTTATGATTTTAAAAAAAAGTTTAACAGAAGCCATTTTAAAACCTGCATGTATATTGGACAATACGTTGTTAGGTCAGCATTTTTTAACCAGCTGTACACGATGTGTGATATGATCAACCACAGCTCCCGGTAACATAAGGCCGAGAATAGCTTAGCCGACAAATCGGAAATTCCTGTTAGATTGGAGCTGTTTTCTGTCAATTGTACACAAGTCTATGTGTTCAAGATTATTTATTGATGAACAAATGTTAATAAAACTGATATTCCTTAGCTTTAAACTTCATTTGTAACATAATGTAACCTTGATTTAGCATGTTGTATTGTTTTTTAAATGAATTAGTCTATATACAACAATATTGCAATGCGAGGATCACGCGACAGTTGTGGTCTTATTTCCTAGAATTTTTACCTGTGCCCGCCAGCCTTATGTTCATCGGAGGCCACAGGTCAACATTACGCCGGCAGTCTTTACTTCCCAGTGTTTCTCTTGTACTACATTGAGACTGAGTCGACCTGAAAGCCATTACTTAAACACAGGAAGGAAGAAAGGACAAGGGTTACTCGGATGCCGTTGATAAACAAGAACACTTCTTCTTCAGCGATCTCTGGTCATGCACTTAGTTTACCGTGGACCACAAACTGGTCAAGTCAGCTTCAGGTCTGTCAGGTTTCCTTCTTCAGCGATCTCTGGTCATGCGCTTAGTTTACTGTGGACCACAAACTGGGCAGTCAGTTTCAGATCTGTCAGGTTTCCTCAATGCTTAGATTTTAGGTGGATAGAGTGTGGCCACATGTTGTTTCTCAGTTCACCCAGGAGATGAAAGTTTTGCAGGACATGATCTGGTGTCTGTTCCGCCTGCTGACGATGACAGAGTGCTGTTTGACTTATTCCTAGTCTATGTAGGTGTTTGTTGAGTCTGCAGTGTCCGGTATGTAGTCGAAATATAATGACCTGATCTGTATAAAATCCAAGAACTTGCATACGAAGACAGTTGAAGAAATACATGAGTCTCTGGCATATAATACTGCACTAGGACCGTCAAAGATAGGATCGCATTGAGAGTCCTTGCAAATGTTTTATGTGGCATAAGACATTTCATGTTTTTATACTCAGTGACTCCATGAGCATGATTCGTAAAGTCGAATCAGGTATGGTGAGACGCAACTGGGTAGAGGTACTGATACAGACAATGATCAGAGAAATCACCTTCATTTTTGTCCCTGGGCACGCATGAGTTAGGGGTAATGAACGAGCTGATAGATTGACTGGCTTGGCTACAATATCAGAGGAGCTGCCATGGATCGAAATGACATTCTTCACGCATTGAGGTAGTCTTTCCGAACAGAGGAGTTTCAGGGCTCTGAATCCCACTCGCTGACCAGATTGAAAGAGATGGGTGTTAATATTGGTGCAGCCCGAAAAGAACGACATACTAAATATGCAAAGAGATTGATTAATCAACATCGAACTGGCGTGTTGGGTCACTGGACGCTGCTGAATTTGCTGAGGCGGAGATCGGAGCACCTATGGACATGTTCGGAGTGCTATGATGATAGTCGTCATATAACTGATTACTGATCACTGAAAACATGTCAAGAATTAAGTAAGTAATTTTGTCAGATCCTGTAGACAATCATAACTGTACCATATCTTATTCATGGTTCTCTTTCTTCTTTTTCTTCTTCATCAGATCAGACAATCGGAAGACTATCTGTGACTAAGTGGTTCTTCTTCTTCATCAGATCAGACAGTCGGAAGACTATCTGTGACTAAGTGGTTCTTCTTCTTCATCAGATCAGACAGTCGGAAGACTATCTGTGACTAAGTGATTCTACTTCATCAGATCAGACAGTCGAAAGACTATCTGTGACTAAGTGGTTCTTCTTCTTCATCAGATTATACAGTCTGAAGACTATCTGTGACTATGTGGTTCTTCTTCATCAGATCAGACAGTCGGAAGACTATCTGTGACTAAGTGGTTCTACTTCATCAGATCAGACAGTCGGAAGACTATCTGTGACTAAGTGGTTCTTCTTCTTCATCAGATCAGACAGTCGGAAGACTATCTGTGACTAAGTGGTTCTACTTCATCAGATCAGACAGTCGAAAGACTATCTGTGACTAAGTGGTTCTTCTTCTTCATCAGATCAGACAGTCGGAAGACTATCTGTGACCATGTGGTTCTTCTTCTTCATCAGATCAGACAGTCGGAAGACTATCTGTGACTATGTGGTTCTTCTTCTTCATCAGATCAGACAGTCGGAAGACTATCTGTGACCATGTGGTTCTTCTTCTTCATCAGATCAGACAGTCGGAAGACTATCTGTGACCATGTGGTTCTTCTTCTTCATCAGATCAGACAGTTCGGAAGACTATCTGTGACTATGTGGTTCTTCTTCTTCATCAGATCAGACAGTCGGAAGACTATCTGTGACCATGTGGTTCTTCTTCTTCATCAGATCAGACAGTTCGGAAGACTATCTGTGACCATGTGGTTCTTCTTCTTCATCAGATCAGACAGTTCGGAAGACTAGCTGTGACTATGTGGTTCTTCTTCATCAGATCAGACAGTCGGAAGACTGCTGTCGACTATGTGGTTCTTCTTCTTCATCAGATCAGACAGTCGGAAGACTAGCTGTGACTATGTGGTTCTTCTTCATCAGATCGACGTCGGAAGACTATCTGTGACTATGTGGTTCTTCTTCTTCATCAGATCAGACAGTCGGAAGACTAGCTGTGACTATGTGGTTCTTCTTCATCAGATCAGACAGTCGGAAGACTATCTGTGACTATGTGGTTCTTCTTCTTCATCAGATCAGACAGTCGGAAGACTATCTGTGACCATGTGGTTCTTCTTCTTCATCAGATCAGACAGTCGGAAGACTAGCTGTGACTATGTGGTTCTTCTTCATCAGATCAGACAGTCGGAAGACTAGCTGTGACTAGCTGTGACTAGCTGTGACTAGCTGTGACTAGCTGTGACTAGCTGTGACTAGCTGTGACTAGCTGTGACTTTGTGTAACGAAGGTTGTGGAGATTCGATTTCGGACCTCGGCGTTCTGTTCAATAATGCATTTTTTTCAGAGATCCCTACGATTGTGGCCGAAGTTACGGAGCTCGGGCTTTGTGCAATACTTTCGGCAGTTTGGCTGCCATTTCTGTGGAGAGGGGCCGAGTCATGGGGCACATAATTTATTTTCAGATTATGTCCAACATATCTACATCTTCTCTTTCTTATAACAGTTGTTACTAGCTGTTACTAGTTGTTACTAGTTGTTACTAGTTGTTACTAGCTGTTACTAGTTGTTACTAGCTGTTACTAGTTGTTACTAGCTGTTACTAGTTGTTACTAGCTGTTACTAGTTGTTACTAGTTGTTACTAGTTGTTACTAGCTGTTACTAGTTGTTACTAGTTGTTACTAGCTGTTACTAGCTGTTACTAGTTGTTACTAGCTGTTACTAGTTGTTACTAGCTGTTACTAGTTGTTACTAGCTGTTACTAGTTGTTACTAGTTGTTACTAGTTGTTACTAGCTGTTACTAGTTGTTACTAGCTGTTACTAGTTGTTACTAGCTGTTACTAGTTGTTACTAGCTGTTACTAGTTGTTACTAGCTGTTACTAGTTGTTACTAGTTGTTACTAGTTGTTACTAGCTGTTACTAGCTGTTACTAGTTGTTACTAGTTGTTACTAGTTGTTACTAGTTGTTACTAGTTGTTACTAGCTGTTACTAGTTGTTACTAGTTGTTACTAGCTGTTACTAGTTGTTACTAGCTGTTACTAGCTGTTACTAGTTGTTACTAGTTGTTACTAGTTGTTACTAGTTGTTACTAGTTGTTACTAGCTGTTACTAGCTGTTACTAGCTGTTACTATTTGTTACTAGTTGTTACTAGTTGTTACTAGTTGTTACTAGCTGTTACTAGCTGTTACTAGCTGTTACTAGCTGTTACTAGTTGTTACTAGCTGTTACTAGCTGTTACTAGTTGTTACTAGCTGTTACTAGTTGTTACTAGTTGTTACTAGCTGTTACTAGTTGTTACTAGTTGTTACTAGTTGTTACTAGTTGTTACTAGCTGTTACTAGCTGTTACTAGCTGTTACTAGTTGTTACTAGCTGTTACTAGCTGTTACTAGCTGTTACTAGTTGTTACTAGCTGTTACTAGTTGTTACTAGTTGTTACTAGTTGTTACTAGCTGTTACTAGCTGTTACTAGTTGTTACTAGTTGTTACTAGCTGTTACTAGCTGTTACTAGCTGTTACTAGCTGTTACTAGTTGTTACTAGCTGTTACTAGCTGTTACTAGCTGTTACTAGTTGTTACTAGCTGTTACTAGCTGTTACTAGCTGTTACTAGTTGTTACTAGTTGTTACTAGCTGTTACTAGCTGTTACTAGTTGTTACTAGTTGTTACTAGTTGTTACTAGCTGTTACTAGCTGTTACTAGTTGTTACTAGCTGTTACTAGCTGTTACTAGCTGTTACTAGTTGTTACTAGCTGTTACTAGCTGTTACTAGCTGTTACTAGTTGTTACTAGCTGTTACTAGCTGTTACTAGCTGTTACTAGCTGTTACTAGTTGTTACTAGTTGTTACTAGTTGTTACTAGCTGTTACTAGTTGTTACTAGTTGTTACTAGCTGTTACTAGTTGTTACTAGCTGTTACTAGCTGTTACTAGTTGTTACTAGCTGTTACTAGCTGTTACTAGTTGTTACTAGCTGTTACTAGTTGTTACTAGCTGTTACTAGCTGTTACTAGCTGTTACTAGTTGTTACTAGTTGTTACTAGCTGTTACTAGCTGTTACTAGTTGTTACTAGTTGTTACTAGCTGTTACTAGTTGTTACTAGTTGTTACTAGTTGTTACTAGTTGTTACTAGTTGTTACTAGCTGTTACTAGCTGTTACTAGCTGTTACTAGTTGTTACTAGCTGTTACTAGCTGTTACTAGCTGTTACTAGTTGTTACTAGTTGTTACTAGCTGTTACTAGCTGTTACTAGCTGTTACTAGTTGTTACTAGCTGTTACTAGCTGTTACTAGCTGTTACTAGCTGTTACTAGCTGTTACTAGCTGTTACTAGTTGTTTAAAGGGGGGTTTTAAAGCCGAAGGATCGACTTCATTGCACCGGGTTTTACCTCACATGGCTCGGTCCCTTTCCGCAGAAATGGCACACCACCTGCCGAGAGTATTGCACAAAGCACGAACTCCGTAACTCCGGTTATTAGTTGTACCTTGTGCATTGAAGTCAATCCTTCATCTTTAAACACCTTAGAATCAGTTAGTTTATTCCTTTCGAGCCAAAGGCGGCACATATGGCAGAGGTTTTAGATCTCCATGTGATCTTGTATGGTTTTACATCCCAATAGTTTACTTTCTTGTTGGATGGTTCTTCGAAGAGTGGTCTTTGGTCTTCCACGTTTTCTTTTCCCAATTGGTGACCACATAAGGACTTGTCGATTTAGTCTCTTTTCGTCTGAATACTTGAGACTAATAAACGATCTTCCTATGTAAGTAAGAGATCGAAGCACTCATGGCTACTCACCGAAGTGCAATGATGATAGTCCTATCAATCAAGCAAACAATCAATCAACACGGCCACATATGTATGTCTCTCCTCTGTACACACTGTCCTACGTGGCTCTCCTTCTTTCTAGCTCGAGTCAAGCAATTTAAAACGGATACTAACATTGCCTTTCCCCCGTGTGTTGCCAGCCCTCGCAAGGGGAGCAAAGAATAGTAACACTGTGACCTTGAAGCCATGTCGTAAGAAAACACGGTGACCTTGAAGCCATGTCGTAAGAAAACACTGTGACCTTGAAGCCATGTCGTAAGAAAACACTATGACCTTGAAGCCATGTCGTAAGAAAACACTGTGACCTTGAAACCATGTCGTAAGAAAACACTGTGGACCTTGAAGCCATGTCGTAAGAAAACACTGTGACCTTGAAGCCATGTCGTAAGAAAACACTGTGACCTTGAAGCCATGTCGTAAGAAAAACACTGTGACCTTGAAGCCATGTCGTAAGAAAACACTGTGACCTTGAAGTCATGTCGTAAGAAAACACTGTGACCTTGAAGCCATGTCGTAAGAAAACACTGTGACCTTGAAGCCATGTCGTAAGAAAACACTGTGACCTTGAAGCCATGTCGTAAGAAAACACTGTGACCTTGAAGCCATGTCGTAAGAAAACACTGCGACCTTGAAGCCATGTCGTAAGAAAACACTGTGACCTTGAAGCCATGTCGTAAGAAAACACTGTGACCTTGAAGCCATGTCGTAAGAAAACACTGTGACCTTGAAGCCATGTCGTAAGAAAACACTGTGACCTTGAAGCCATGTCGTAAGAAAACACTGTGACCTTGAAGCCATGTCGTAAGAAAACACTGTGACCTTGAAGCCATGTCGTAAGAAGTAACTGAGGTATGGAGTCTAGGGAAGCTATACTAGTTTTTCTTTAAAGCGTTGCAGAAATCGCATGTGCTGGCCTACTTGTAAGCGCATAACTGGCACAACGTACATTCGCTCTTATGCTCAGATCACATACAAATCACAAAGAGTGCTTAAACAAGTGGTCGATAGGGAGCGTTCGAAGAAGAACATCGCCTTTTCATGTCTCTCCATCTTACCTTGTCTCTCCATCTTACCTTGTCTCTCCATCTTACCTTGTCTCTCCATCTTACCTTGTCTCTCCATCTTACCTTGTCTCTCCATCTTACCTTGTCTCTCCATCTTACCTTGTCTCTCCATCATACCTTGTCTCTCCATCTTACCTTGTCTCTCCATCTTACCTTGTCTCTCCATCTTACCTTGTCTCTCCATCTTACCTTGTCTCTCCATCTTACCTTGTCTCTCCATCTTACCTTGTCTCTCCATCTTACCTTGTCTCTCCATCTTACCCTTTCTCTCCATCTTACCCTGTCTCTCCATCTTACCCTTTCTCTCCATCTTACCCTGTCTCTCCATCTTACCTTGTCTCTCCATCTTACCTTGTCTCTCCATCTTACCCTTTCTCAAACATCAGACTAGCATCGTACCCTGTCTCAAACATCAGACTAGCATCGTACCCTGTCTCAAACATCAGACTAGCATCGTACCCTGTCTCAAACATCAGACTAGCATCGTACCTTGTCTCAAACATCAGACTAGCATCGTACTCTGTCTCAAACATCAGACTAGCATCGTACCCTGTCTCAAACATCAGACTAGCATCGTACCTTGTCTCAAACATCAGACTAGCATCGTACTCTGTCTCAAACATCAGACTAGCATCGTACTCTGTCTCAAACATCAGACTAGCATCGTACCTTGTCACAAACATCAGACTAGACGATTTCTTTCTTATTTTTGTTGTCTTTTTTTATTTGAGAAAACAATTTTAAGCCTTTTTGTTGTCTCTTGTCTGACTTAGTAATATTTATCAAACTGTTTCCTTGTGGCTTTTTGTTTTGTCTCTTGTCTGACTTAGTAAAATTTATCAAACTCTTTCCTTGTGGGCTATTCCCTATTTCATCTTCATCTGATGTTACGATATGTATTTCTCATCTTCCGCCCAAGATTGCGGGTAGTTTATATTCAGCTTGTTATAGTTTGAAGGTAATGTTTTTATATCTTACAGATCTTGTAGGTTTTAGTTTTATTTGTCTGCAGAACCTCATATTCTTCTTCTTCTAACGTTACATATCGACCACTTGTTAACCATTCTTTGTGATTCATTCACTCTTTGTGATTCATTCACTCTTTGTGATTCATTCACTCTTTGTGATTCATTCACTCTTTGTGATTCATTCACTCTTTGTGATTCATTCACTCTTTGTGATTCATTCACTCTTTGTGATTCATTCACTCTTTGTGATTCATTCACTCTTTGTGAATTTCATGCAGGCACTATGTAATGTATACATGTACAAGAGTAACATTGTGAATCTATATGAAGAAAGTAGATGTACCAGCAAAGAATACCAAGACGTCATTATCTTGGGGGCCGGGAGGAGATGAAATTAAATTTACACAGAAAAAATATTGTGAAGAAATAGCTTCTTCATTTATAATCTCTTCATTTATAGCTTCTTCATTTATAATTTCTTCATTTATAATTTTTTCATTTATAATTTCTTCATTTATAATTTCTTCATTTATAATTTCTTCATTTATAATTTCTTTATTTATAATTTCTTCATCTATAATTTCTTCATTTATAATTTCTTCATCTATAATTTCTTCATTTATAATTTTTTCATCTATAATTTCTTTATAATTTCTTCATTTATAATTTCTTCATTTATAATTTCTTCATCTGTAATTTCTTCGTTTATAATTTCTTTATAATTTCTTCATTTATAATTTCTTTATAATTTCTTCATTTATAATTTCTTTATAATTTCTTCATTTATAATTTCTTTATAATTTCTTCATCTAAAATTTCTTTATAACTTCTTCATTTATAATTTCTTCATTTATAGTTTCATTATTTACAATTAATTCATCTATAATTTCTTCATCTATAATTTCTTCATTTATAATTTCTTCATCTATAATTTCTTTATAATTTCTTCATCTATAAAATTCTTCATTTATAATTTCTTCATCTATAAAATTCTTCATTTATAATTTCTTCATCTATAAAATTCTTCATTTATAATTTTTTCATCTATAATTTCTTCATTTATAATTTCTTCATCTATAATTTCTTCGTTTATAATTTCTTCATCTATAATTTCTTTATAATTTCTTTATTTATAATTTCTTCATCTATAATTTCTTTATAATTTCTTCATTTATAATTTCTTCATTTATAATTTCTTCATTTATAATTTCTTCATTTATAATTTCTTCATTTATAGTTTCATTATTTACAATTAATTCATTTATAATTTCTTCATCTACAACTGTTTTTATTATTTTATTATATTCCTCTCTTACCGCTGTAAGTTTCATATAGCCTGTACACATTTATTTTCATACCATTTCATCCTGGGCAACACGTTTAATCTATTATATGGGTTTAACTGATACTTC
Source organism: Arion vulgaris (assembly GCA_020796225.1). NCBI lineage: Eukaryota > Metazoa > Mollusca > Gastropoda > Stylommatophora > Arionidae > Arion > Arion vulgaris. The sequence goes on along the minus strand of CM036761.1, from coordinate 58,933,938 downwards.
TTGACTTTCTCAGTAAAGTTATTTTAATAATTTTCCTGTCCTTTCTTTCTTGAACCCTTTGCCTCCTACTTTAATTCTGCAAATCTTTGATTATTTCTTCTCAATGTATGCCTAACATATCTCCATCTTCTCCTTCTTATAACAGTTGTTACTTAGTGACTCACCAGACATTTCTTCTCAATGTATGCCTAACATATCTCCATCTTTTCTTATAACAGTTGTTACTAGTGACTCACCAGACATTTCTCTGATTTCATCACGTCTCCTGAATTCGTTCCATTTTGTGTTCACATTATAATTTTGTTCAAGCATCTATTTTCAAATGCAATCAACTTTCTATATCTTTAGTTATTTTCCAACTCTCGTTGGCATATTACAACATGATACATGTTAGATTAAGACAACATTTGAATCAAAATAACGTCATTTAGTTATAAAACTGTTTAATTGACATGTCCACATTTTATTTAGACTTTTAAAAGCTGATGTTGATTTGACAATTTGTAGCATAATTTCGTTTTTAGTATCTTCCAGTGCAACCAAAATTGTTACTTAAATATGTAAACTGCTCTGTTATTTTTATAATTTTAGATTCCATCTTGATTTCTGCATTTCTTGCCACATGTGTCGGTATATTTTACTTTTCATAGCTTATCTGCAGTCCAACTTTTGATGTTATATTCATAGATTATCTGCAGTCCAACTTTTGATGTTATAGATGACAAGTTGTCTGTTTTCTTTGCATATCTTGGTTGTTTTTAACTTAACAAGGCAATATCATATGTAAAGTGAAAATCTTCCAGTTTACTATTTTCTACACACTCTTTGCCAGTTTCACCTGCAACATGTTCTCACTGCCTCATCCCAATGTCCACTCTAAACAATAGCTCACCCCTGCAACATGTTCTCACTGCCCAGTCAATGTCCACTCTAAACAATAGCTCACCCTGCAACATGTTCTCACTGCCCAGTCAATGTCCACTCTAAACAATAGCTCACCTGCAACATGTTCTCACTGCCCAGTCAATGTCCACTCTAAACAATAGCTCACCCTGCAACATGTTCTCACTGCCCAGTCAATGTCCACTCTAAACAATAGCTCACCCTGCAACATGTTCTCACTGCCCAGTCAATGTCCACTCTAAACAATAGCTCACCCTGCAACATGTTCTCACTGCCCAGTCAATGTCCACTCTAAACAATAGCTCACCCTGCAACATGTTCTCACTGCCCAGTCAATGTCCACTCTAAACAATAGCTCACCTGCAACATGTTCTCACTGCCCAGTCAATGTCCACTCTAAACAATAGCTCACCCTGCAACATGTTCTCACTGCCCAGTCAATGTCCCCTCTAAACAATAGCTCACCCTGCAACATGTTCTCACTGCCCAGTCAATGTCCACTCTAAACAATAGCTCACCTGCAACATGTTCTCACTGCCAGTCAATGTCCACTCTAAACAATAGCTCACCTGCAACATGTTCTCACTGCCCAGTCAATGTCCCCTCTAAACAATAGCTCACCCTGCAACATGTTCTCACTGCCCAGTCAATGTCCACTCTAAACAATAGCTCACCCTGCAACATGTTCTCACTGCCCAGTCAATGTCAACTCTAAACAATAGCTCACCCTGCAACATGTTCTCACTGCCCAGTCAATGTCCACTATAAACAATAGCTCACCCTGCAACATGTTCTCACTGCCCAGTCAATGTCCACTCTAAACAATAGCTCACCCTGCAACATGTTCTCACTGCCCAGTCAATGTCCACTCTAAACAATAGCTCACCCTGCAACATTTTCTCACTGCCCAGTCAATGTCCACTCTAAACAATAGCTCACCCTGCAACATGTTCTCACTGCCCAGTCAATGTCAACTCTAAACAATAGCTCACCTGCAACATGTTTCTCACTGCCAGTCAATGTCCACTCTAAACAATAGCTCACCCTGCAACATGTTCTCACTGCCCAGTCAATGTCCACTCTAAACAATAGCTCACCCTGCAACATGTTTCCTGCAGTCAATGTCCCTCTAAACAATAGCTCACCCTGCAACATGTTCTCACTGCCCAGTCAATGTCCACTCTAAACAATAGCTCACCCTGCAACATGTTCTCACTGCCCAGTCAATGTCCACTCTAAACAATAGCTCACCTGCAACATGTTCTCACTGCCCAGTCAATGTCCCTCTAAACAATAGCTCACCCTGCAACATGTTCTCACTGCCCAGTCAATGTCCACTCTAAACAATAGCTCACCCTGCAACATGTTCTCACTGCCCAGTCAATGTCCACTCTAAACAATAGCTCACCCTGCAACATGTTCTCACTGCCCAGCATGTCCCTCTAAACAATAGCTCACCCTGCAACATGTTCTCCCGCCCAGTCAATGTCCACTCTAAACAATAGCTCACCCTGCAACATGTTCTCACTGCCCAGTCAATGTCCACTCTAAACAATAGCTCACCTGCAACATGTTCTCACTGCCCAGTCAATGTCCACTCTAAACAATAGCTCACCCTGCAACATGTTTCTCACTGCCCAGTCAATGTCCACTCTAAACAATAGCTCACCCCGCAACATGTTCTCACTGCCCAGTCAATGTCCACTCTAAACAATAGCTCACCCTGCAACATGTTCTCACTGCCCAGTCAATGTCCACTCTAAACAATAGCTCACCCTGCAACATGTTCTCACTGCCCAGTCAATGTCCCCTCTAAACAATAGCTCACCCTGCAACATGTTCTCACTGCCCAGTCAATGTCCACTCTAAACAATAAACTCACCCTGCAACATGTTCTCACTGCCCAGTCAATGTCCCTCTAAACAATAGCTCACCTGCAACATGTTCTCACTGCCCAGTCAATGTCCTCTAAACAATAGCTCACCCTGCAACATGTTCTCACTGCCCAGTCAATGTCCACTCTAAACAATAGCTCACCCTGCAACATGTTCTCACTGCCCAGTCAATGTCCACTCTAAACAATAGCTCACCCTGCAACATGTTCTCACTGCCCAGTCAATGTCCCCTCTAAACAATAGCTCACCCTGCAACATGTTCTCACTGCCAGTCAATGTCACTCTAAACAATAGCTCACCCTGCAACATGTTCTCACTGCCCAGTCAATGTCCACTCTAAACAATAGCTCACCCTGCAACATGTTCTCACTGCCCAGTCAATGTCCACTCCTAAACAATAGCTCACCCTGCAACATGTTCTCACTGCCCAGTCAATGTCCCCTCTAAACAATAGCTCACCCTGCAACATGTTCTCACTGCCCAGTCAATGTCCACTCTAAACAATAGCTCACCCTGCAACATGTTCTCACTGCCCAGTCAATGTCCACTCTAAACAATAGCTCACCCTGCAACATGTTCTCACTGCCCAGTCAATGTCCACTCTAAACAATAGCTCACCCTGCAACATGTTCTCACTGCCCAGTCAATGTCCACTCTAAACAATAGCTCACCCTGCAACATGTTCTCACTGCCCAGTCAATGTCCACTCTAAACAATAGCTCACCCTGCAACATGTTCTCACTGCCCAGTCAATGTCCACTCTAAACAATAGCTCACCCTGCAACATGTTCTCACTGCCCAGTCAGTGTCCACTCTAAACAATGCTCACCCTGCAACATGTTCTCACTGCCCAGTCAATGTCCACTCTAAACAATAGCTCACCCTGCAACATGTTCTCACTGCCCAGTCAATGTCCACTCTAAACAATAGCTCACCCTCAACATGTTCTCACTGCCCAGTCAATGTCCCTCTAAACAATAGCTCACCTGCAACATGTTCTCACTGCTCCAGTCAATGTCCATCTAAACAATAGCTCACCCCTACAACATGTTCTCACTGCCAGTCAATGTCCACTCTAAACAATAGCTCACCTGCAACATGTTCTCACTGCCCAGTCAATGTCCACTCTAAACAATAGCTCACCCTGCAACATAGTTCTCACTGCCCAGTCAATGTCCACTCTAAACAATAGCTCACCCTGCAACATGTTCTCACTGCCCAGTCAATGTCCCTCTAAACAATAGCTCACCTGCAACATAGTTCTCACTGCCCAGTCAATGTCCCCTCTAAACAATAGCTCACCCTGCAACATGTTCTCACTGCCCAGTCAATGTCCACTCTAAACAATAGCTCACCCTAGCATACATATGTCTCTCACTGCCCAGTCAATGTCCACTCTAAACAATAGCTCACCCTGCAACATGTTCTCACTGCCCAGTCAAGGTCCACTCTAAACAATAGCTCACCCTGCAACATGTTCTCACTGCCCAGTCAATGTCCACTCTAAACAATAGCTCACCCTGCAACATGTTCTAACTGCCCAGTCAATGTCCACTCTAAACAATAGCTCACCCTGCAACATGTTCTCACTGCCCAGTCAATGTCCCCTCTAAACAATAGCTCACCCTGCAACATGTTCTCACTGCCCAGTCAATGTCCACTCTAAACAATAGCTCACCCTGCAACATGTTCTCACTGCCCAGTCAATGTCCCCTCTAAACAATAGCTCACCCTGCAACATGTTCTCACTGCCCAGTCAATGTCCACTCTAAACAATAGCTCACCCTGCAACATGTTCTCACTGCCCAGTCAATGTCACCCCTAAACAATAGCTCACCCTGCAACATGTTCTCACTGCCCAGTCAATGTCCACTCTAAACAATAGCTCACCTGCAACATGTTCTCACTGCTCAGTCAATGTCCACTCTAAACAATAGCTCACCCTGCAACATGTTCTCACTGCCCAGTCAATGTCCCCTCTAAACAATAGCTCACCCTGCAACATGTTCTCACTGCCCAGTCAATGTCCACTCTAAACAATAGCTCACCCTGCAACATGTTCTCACTGCCCAGTCATCACTCTAAACAATAGCTCACCCTGCAACATGTTCCACTGCCCATCATCCACTCTAAACAATAGCTCACCCTGCAACATGTTCTCACTGCCCAGTCAATGTCCACTCTAAACAATAGCTCACCCTGCAACATGTTCTCACTGCCCAGTCAATGTCCACTCTAAACAATAGCTCACCCTGCAACATGTTCTCACTGCCCAGTCAATGTCCACTCTAAACAATAGCTCACCCTGCAACATGTTCTCACTGCCCAGTCAATGTCCACTCTAAACAATAGCTCACCCTGCAACATGTTTCTCACTGCCCAGTCAATGTCCACTCTAAACAATAGCTCACCCTGCAACATGTTCTCACTGCCAGTCAATGTCACTCTAAACAATAGCTCACCCTGCAACATGTTCTCACTGCCAGTCAATGTCCACTCTAAACAATAGCTCACCCTGCAACATGTTCTCACTGCCCAGTCAATGTCCCCTCTAAACAATAGCTCACCCTGCAACATGTTCTCACTGCCCAGTCATATCCACTCTAAACAATAGCTCACCCTGCAACATGTTCTCACTGCCCAGTCAATGTCCACTCTAAACAATAGCTCACCCTGCAACATGTTCTCACTGCCCAGTCAATGTCCCCTCTAAACAATAGCTCACCCTGCAACATGTTCTCACTGCCCAGTCAATGTCCACTCTAAACAATAGCTCACCTGCAACATGTTCTCACTGCCCAGTCAATGTCCCTCTAAACAATAGCTCACCTGCAACATGTTCTCACTGCCCAGTCAATGTCCACTCTAAACAATAGCTCACCCTGCAACATGTTCTCACTGCCCAGTCAATGTCCACTCTAAACAATAGCTCACCCTGCAACATGTTCTCACTGCCCAGTCAATGTCCACTCTAAACAATAGCTCACCCTGCAACATGTTCTCACTGCCCAGTCCCAAAGTCCACTCTAAACAATAGCTCACCCTGCAACATGTTCTCACTGCCCAGTCAATGTCCACTCTAAACAATAGCTCACCCTGCAACATGTTCTCACTGCCCAGTCAATGTCCACTCTAAACAATAGCTCACCCTGCAACATGTTCTCACTGCCCAGTCAATGTCCACTCTAAACAATAGCTCACCCTGCAACATGTTCTCACTGCCCAGTCAATGTCCACTCTAAACAATAGCTCACCTGCAACATGTTCTCACTGCCCAGTCAATGTCCACTCTAAACAATAGCTCACCTGCAACATGTTTCCACTGCCCAGTCAATGTCCCTCTAAACAATAGCTCACCCTGCAACATGTTCTCACTGCCCAGTCAATGTCCCCTCTAAACAATAGCTCACCCTGCAACATGTTCTCACTGCCCAGTCAATGTCCACTCTAAACAATAGCTCACCCTGCAACATGTTCTCACTGCCCAGTCAATGTCCACTCTAAACAATAGCTCACCCTGCAACATGTTCTCACTGCCCAGTCAATGTCCCCTCTAAACAATAGCTCACCCTGCAACATGTTCTCACTGCCCAGTCAATGTCCACTCTAAACAATAGCTCACCCTGCAACATGTTCTCACTGCCCAGTCAATGTCCACTCTAAACAATAGCTCACCCTGCAACATGTTCTCACTGCCCAGTCAATGTCCACTCTAAACAATAGCTCACCCTGCAACATGTTCTCACTGCCCAGTCAATGTCCCCTCTAAACAATAGCTCACCCTGCAACATGTTCTCACTGCCAAGTCAATGTCCACTCTAAACAATAGCTCACCCTGCAACATGTTCTCACTGCCCAGTCAATGTCCACTCTAAACAATAGCTCACCCTGCAACATGTTCTCACTGCCCAATCAATGTCCACTCTAAACAATAGCTCACCCTGCAACATGTTCTCACTGCCCAGTCAATGTCCCTCTAAACAATAGCTCACCCCTGCAACATGTTCTCACTGCCCAGTCAATGTCCACTCTAAACAATAGCTCACCCCGCAACATGTTCTCACTGCCCAGTCAATGTCCCTCTAAACAATAGCTCACCCTGCAACATGTTCTCACTGCCCAGTCAATGTCCACTCTAAACAATAGCTCACCCTGCAACATGTTCTCACTGCCCAGTCAATGTCCACTCTAAACAATAGCTCACCCTGCAACATGTTCTCACTGCCCAGTCAATGTCCACTCTAAACATAGCTCACCCTGCAACATGTTCTCACTGCCCAGTCAATGTCCACTCTAAACAATAGCTCACCCTGCAACATGTTCTCACTGCCCAGTCAATGTCCACTCTAAACAATAGCTCACCTGCAACATGTTCTCACTGCCCAGTCAATGTCCACTCTAAACAATAGCTCACCCTGCAACATGTTCTCACTGCCCAGTCAATGTCCACTCTAAACAATAGCTCACCCTGCAACATGTTCTCACTGCCCAGTCAATGTCCACTCTAAACAATAGCTCACCCTGCAACATGTTCTCACTGCCCAGTCAATGTCCCCTCTAAACAATAGCTCACCCTGCAACATGTTCTCACTGCCCAGTCAATGTCAACTCTAAACAATAGCTCACCCTGCAACATGTTCTCACTGCCCAGTCAATGTCCACTCTAAACAATAGCTCACCCTGCAACATGTTCTCACTGCCCAGTCATGTCCACTCTAAACAATAGCTCACCCTGCAACATGTTCTAACTGCCCAGTCAATGTCCACTCTAAACAATAGCTCACCCTGCAACATGTTCTCACTGCCCAGTCAATGTCCACTCTAAACAATAGCTCACCCTGCAACATGTTCTCACTGCCCAGTCAATGTCCACTCTAAACAATAGCTCACCCTGCAACATGTTCTCACTGCCCAGTCAATGTCCCCTCTAAACAATAGCTCACCCTGCAACATGTTCTCACTGCCCAGTCAATGTCCACTCTAAACAATAGCTCACCCTGCAACATGTTCTCACTGCCCAGTCAATGTCCACTCTAAACAATAGCTCACCCTGCAACATGTTCTCACTGCCCAGTCAATGTCCACTCTAAACAATAGCTCACCCTGCAACATGTTCTCACTGCCCAGTCAATGTCCATTAAACAATACTCACCCTGCAACATATTTCTCACTGCCAGTCAATGTCCACTCTAAACAATAGCTCACCCTGCAACATGTTCTCACTGCCCAGTCAATGTCCACTCTAAACAATAGCTCACCCTGCAACATGTTCTCACTGCCCAGTCAATTCCACTCTAAACAATAGCTCACCCTGCAACATGTTCTCACTGCCCAGTCAATGTCCACTCTAAACAATAGCTCACCCTGCAACATGTTCTCACTGCCCAGTCAATGTCCCCTCTAAACAATAGCTCACCCTGCAACATGTTCTCACTGCCCAGTCAATGTCCACTCTAAACAATAGCTCACCCTGCAACATGTTCTCACTGCCCAGTCAATGTCCACTCTAAACAATAGCTCACCCTCAACATGTTCTCACTGCCCAGTCAATGTCCTCTAAACAATAGCTCACCCTGCAACATGTTCTCACTGCCCAGTCAATTCCTCTAAACAATAGCTCACCCTGCAACATGTTCTCACTGCCCAGTCAATGTCCACTCTAAACAATAGCTCACCCTGCAACATGTTCTCACTGCCCAGTCAATGTCCACTCTAAACAATAGCTCACCCTGCAACATGTTCTCACTGCCCAGTCAATGTCCACTCTAAACAATAGCTCACCCTGCAACATGTTCTCACTGCCCAGTCAATGTCAACTCTAAACAATAGCTCACCCTGCAACATGTTCTCACTGCCCAGTCAATGTCCACTCTAAAAAATAGCTCACCCTGCAACATGTTCTCACTGCCCAGTCAATGTCCTCTAAACAATAGCTCACCCTGCAACATGTTCTCACTGCCAGTCAATGTCCACTCTAAACAATAGCTCACCCTGCAACATGTTCTCACTGCCCAGTCAATGTCCACTCTAAACAATAGCTCACCTGCAACATGTTCTCACTGCCCAGTCAATGTCCACTCTAAACAATAGCTCACCCTGCAACATGTTCTCACTGCCCAGTCAATGTCCACTCTAAACAATAGCTCACCCTGCAACATGTTCTCACTGCCCAGTCATATCCACTCTAAACAATAGCTCACCCTGCAACATGTTCTCACTGCCAAGTCAATGTCCACTCTAAACAATAGCTCACCCTGCAACATGTTCTCACTGCCAAGTCAATGTCCACTCTAAACAATAGCTCACCCTGCAACATGTTCTCACTGCTGCAGTCAATGTCCTCTAAACAATAGCTCACCCTGCAACATGTTCTCACTGCCCAGTCAATGTCCACTCTAAACAATAGCTCACCCTGCAACATGTTCTCACTGCACAGTCAATGTCCACTCTAAACAATAGCTCACCCTGCAACATGTTCTCACTGCCCAGTCAATGTCCACTCTAAACAATAGCTCACCCTGCAACATGTTCTCACTGCCCAGTCAATGTCCACTCTAAACAATAGCTCACCCTGCAACATGTTCTCACTGCCCAGTCAATGTCCCCTCTAAACAATAGCTCACCCTGCAACATGTTCTCACTGCCCAGTCAATGTCAACTCTAAACAATAGCTCACCCTGCAACATGTTCTCACTGCCCAGTCAATGTCCACTCTAAACAATAGCTCACCCTGCAACATGTTCTCACTGCCCAGTCAATGTCCACTCTAAACAATAGCTCACCCTGCAACATGTTCTCACTGCCCAGTCAATGTCCCCTCTAAACAATAGCTCACCCTGCAACATGTTCTCACTGCCAGTCAATGTCCATCTAAACAATAGCTCACCTGCAACATTTCTCACTGCAGTCAATGTCCACTCTAAACAATAGCTCACCCTGCAACATGTTCTCACTGCCCAGTCAATGTCCACTCTAAACAATAGCTCACCCTGCAACATGTTCTCACTGCCCAGTCAATGTCCACTCTAAACAATAGCTCACCTGCAACATGTTCTCACTGCCCAGTCAATGTCCCTCTAAACAATAGCTCACCCTGCAACATGTTCTCACTGCCCAGTCAATATCCACTCTAAACAATAGCTCACCCTGCAACATGTTCTCACTGCCAAGTCAATGTCCACTCTAAACAATAGCTCACCCTGCAACATGTTCTCACTGCCCAGTCAATGTCCACTCTAAACAATAGCTCACCCTGCAACATGTTCTCACTGCCCAGTCAATGTCCACTCTAAACAATAGCTCACCCTGCAACATGTTCTCACTGCCCAGTCAATGTCCACTCTAAACAATAGCTCACCCTGCAACATGTTCTCACTGCCCAGTCAATGTCCACTCTAAACAATAGCTCACCCTGCAACATGTTCTCACTGCCCAGTCAATGTCCACTCTAAACAATAGCTACTGCAACATGTTCTCACTGCCCAGTCAATGTCCCTCCCAAACAATAGCTCACCTGCAACATGTTCTCACTGCCCAGTCAATGTCCCTCTAAACAATAGCTCACCCTGCAACATGTTCTACTGCCAGTCAATGTCCTCTAAACAATAGCTCACCTGCAACATGTTCTCACTGCAGTCAATGTCCCCTCTAAACAATAGCTCACCCTGCAACATGTTCTCACTGCCCAGTCAATGTCCCCTCTAAACAATAGCTCACCCTGCAACATGTTCTCACTGCCCAGTCAATGTCCACTCTAAACAATAGCTCACCTGCAACATGTTCTCACTGCCCAGTCAATGTCACTCTAAACAATAGCTCACCTGCAACATGTTCTCACTGCCCAGTCAATTCACTCTAAACAATAGCTCACCATCAACATGTTCTCACTGCCAGTCAATGTCCTTAAACATAGCTCACCTGCAAATGTTCTTGCCCAGTCAATGTCACTCTAAACAATATGAAGATATAATCTTGTTCCTTTGTCAGTTTGAACCATAAATCAGTCACTCTGGTTATTATTATAATGTTCGTGCCCAGCGTGTTTCACTGTACCATCATACATTTTTTTATAGTGTTACTATCTGCTGGTGTTCATAGCATTCAGAATTTCCAGAGAGTTCTGTGTAGACTTCTAATCTAAGAATTGAAAGTTTCGGATAATTGGTTGTTGTTTTCAATAGGTTCCTTCAGATAAGTCTTAGTGTAATCTCATTTGATCTAATCAGCTTCTCCCAGGCCTGAAACAGTTTGTTGGTCTCTAGGTTTGCAGTCCGCTGTTTCTTGTATTCTTTGAGATGAGTTTCGGTCTTGGTGGTCAGTTGTGAGTGATTACATTAGTGATACATTAGTGATAACTTTAGTGTAACATTATATATTCTATAGCATGATTTTCGGTCTTGGCCATCATTGTATAACATTAGTGATAACATTATGATAACATTAATGATAACTTTGATGCGTCTCTAGTTAATTTTCCATCTTTTGATCAGTTTATTTTCTTTAGGATTGGGTGGATGGGGATCTAAACATTATCGATACAGTTGTTTATATAAACTTTATTCATTAACAATTAATTCATCTATAATTTCTTCATTTATAATTTCTTTATTTATAATTTCTTCATTTATAATTTCTTCGTTTATAATTTCTTCATTTATAATTTCTTCATTTATAATTTCTTTATTTATAATTTCTTCATTTATAATTTCTTCATTTATAATTTCTTTATTTATAATTTCTTCATTTATAATTTCTTCATTTATAATTTCTTCATTTATAATTTCTTCATTTATAAGTTCTTCATTTATAATTTCTTCATTTATAATTTCTTTATTTATAATTTCTTCATCTATAATTTCTTCATCTATAATTTCTTCATTTATAATTTCTTCATTTATAATTTCTTTATTTATAATTTCTTTATTTAAAATTTCTTCATTTATAATTTTTTTATTTATAATTTCTTTATTTATAATTTCTTCTTTTATAATTTCTTCATTTATAATTTCTTTATTTATAATTTCTTTATTTAAAATTTCTTCATTTATAATTTTTTTATTTATAATTTCTTTATTTATAATTTCTTCTTTTATAATTTCTTCATTTATAATTTCTTTATTTATAATTTCTTCATTTATAATTTCTTCATTTATAATTTCTTTATTTATAATTTCTTTATTTAAAATTTCTTCATTTATAATTTCTTTATTTATAATTTCTTTATCTATAATTTCTTCATTTATAATTTCTTCATCTATAATTTCTTCATCTATAATTTCTTCTTTTATAATTTCTTCATCTATAATTTCTTTAACTATAATTTACTTCTTGTGATATACATTTTCTATGTTTATTCTGTGTACAGAAGATCATTGTTTGAGTGACAGTCAAATTCGACGTTACAGAACAGCTTTCACAAGATGTCAACTTGACCGTCTAGAGAAGGAGTATCTTAATGAAAGTTATGTGTCAAGGTCTAGAAGGTGTGAACTGTCAGCGTTCTTGAATCTTCCAGAAGCTACAATCAAGGTTAGACGATAACTTCAATTTACATTAACAAATAAATTCTTTTTTTTTGTCTCTAATCATGTTTTGTCTCACAGTGTTAGGATAAGAAGATATTTCTGGAACTGACTCTTGTGTACGCTTCCTAAATAGTGTTTTTTACAGTCTCAGTTATCTCTGATGTCCACCTTTTGCGTGGACGAACTTTTGCTTTGTATTCACTGTATCGGAGTCACATTGCTCTTTGATATTCACTGTATCGATAACATTGCTCTTTGATGCGCGAGTCTGTTGGTAATTTGCTTATGGACCGAACCATTTAATTTGTTGTTTCTTGATGAAGTTCAATACTGATGTTGTACCTACTTTTTGCTTGATGTCTTCATTTCTAAACCTGTTTTCTTGATACTCCCAGCATTCTGCGTAGAAACTTCATCTCTGTCGTGACTAGTTTTCTTCTATCATTTGATGTCAGCGTCCAGGTTTGGCACTGATAGTATAATGTTGGAAGAAAGATTTTGTCTTCTTTTGTGTTGATGGCGACATGTTTGCATTTTAAAATTGGTGCCATTTGTTCTATTATTTGATTTGTTTTGTTGCATCTATGTTAGATTTCGTTGGTTATTCCTCCATTTGCTGAAAAGGTATGTCAAGTCTTTAATTTCCTTTAATTGATGTTCGTCAAAGTTTTAGTACATGTGTGGAGTGTGAACTACATGTGTGGAGTGTGGACTACATGTGTGGAGTGTGGACTACATGTGTGGAGTGTGGACTACATGTGTTGAGTGTGGACTCATGTGTGAGTGTGGACTACATGTGTGGAGTGTGGACTACATGTGTGGAGTGTGGACTACATGTGTTGAGTGTGGACTACATGTGTGGAGTGTGGACTACATGTGTGGAGTGTGGACTACATGTGTGGAGTGTGGACTACATGTGTGGAGTGTGGACTACATGTGTGGAGTGTGGACTACATATGTGGAGTGTGGACTACATGTGTGGAGTGTGGACTACATGTGTGGAGTGTGAACTACATGTGTGGAGTGTGGACTACAGGAGACCCTGATCCTTCACTTTGAGATTTCAATTACAAGTACCCCCGAAGTTGGTGTAAGGCTTGCGTGAAGGGCGAGGATATTGAGGATAAGGAAAGCAAGCCTTCACGCAAAATTCAATCCAGACGTTTTTTAAGCACCATGACTACGTCTGAATTCATAGTGGGCAAAAGAAAAAATCATCAGTAACCACATCATCATCAACAATATCTCTACCAACAACATCGTCATCAACAACATCGTCATCAACAACTACACCATCAACAACTACACCATCAACAACTACACCATCAACAACTACACCATCAACAATATCACCATCAACAACTACACCATCAACAACTACACCATCAACAATATCACTATGCATAACACCATCAACAACATCATCATCAGCAACAACACCACCGACAACAATTGACACTACCAATAACTGCCAATAACTACACTATTGTAAAATATCCAAAACAGCAGTAACAGCATCAATAATGTCACCAACAATATCAATATCATCATTGTCATCAACACCAATGCTAACAATATTAAAATATACATGATAACAACAGCATCACCACCACTAACAAAATCACCAACACATACTATGTCGCAATAATCATTACACCAATATCACCATCAGTAACTTCACCAATAGCATCACCACCAACAGGATCACCAACATAATCAACATTTCCACCAACATCCCCTCAACAACAGCACCACTAACACAATCAACATTTCCACCAACATCCCATCAACAACATCACCACTAACACAATCAACATTTCCACCAACATCCCATCAACAACAGCACCACTAACACAATCAACATTTCCACCAACATCCCATCAATAACAGCACCACTAACACAATCAACATTTCCACCAACATCCCATCAACAACAGCACCACTAAGAAGAAGAACACCACCATCAACACTGACATCTTCTACTGTATGAAATACAATACATGACTATTGTAGACATGTTTTTGTTATTTATACTCTTTCTTTGTTCCGTAATCTCATAGGTATGGTTTCAGAACAGACGAATGAAGGACAAGCGACAACGATTGGCAATTGCTTGGCCGCATGGACTAACTGACCCACACCTATGTGCCTACATTGCAGCAACTGCAACATCTTACTCTTATTTGATGCATCATCCATCTTCATTTGCTAAGAGCAACACAACAACTGCGGTACCTATCGACCAACATCATACAAATATATATAACTTTTCTTTTGAATCTGAAACGTGTCCAGCGATCAGACCAACTACCTCTGAATTCTGGAATCCTTTCTCTAGAGGTTGTAATCCTCCATTTGGGTATGGTGGACACGGAATGGCTTCCTTTCCAGTGATCCAAAACAATGTCCCCCTTTTCGGGAAAGAATACTTGCCTTTCTATTTAGACCCTGCCTCTCTGTCACTTCTAACTTGTCAAATGTCGTCTGCTCAAGCTACTCAGAATATGGATAAATCTAATGTCAGGACATTTGTGGATTCACGTGAATTAGAAAAGTTAGCAGTTTGGAATAATTATCTTCCATGTCCGAATCCAGATTTTGAACTTTCACCTAATACTGCTGAAGTGATATCTGGCAGCGAACGCGGCAATTCAAGAAATCATCGTATACTGGCTCCGGTAGCAATTAAAGCACGTAGCGCTACAACAACCAGGGAATCTTTGATTACAGCGGACGGATTTCGTTAGACCGTGCGTAGTGTTAAATGTGTTTGAGAGTGTTACATGATTTACAAACTGTAAGTTAAATGTGTTTGTACTAGTAAAAACATGGCTTACAAACTGTAAGTTAAATGTGTTTGCGAGTGTAACATGGCTTACAAACTGTAAGTTAAATGTGTTTGCTAGTGTAACATGATTTACAAACGTGTTAAGTTGATTATGTTTCAATGAGTGTAACTATGTTGTTTACAAACTGTTAAGTTTGCTCAAGCTATTCTCTTAACTAAGTTGTTAGTTTTAGAATTTACGAAATTATCAAACGTGCTCTTTACTGGAGCCAACAAAAAGTGGAAGCAAAATAATGCATGGCGAAGATAGTAAATATAAAAGTCGAAACAATGGCGAAAGATAGTAAATATAAAGACCAGAATAACGAAAACGAGTAAATATAAAGGCAGAATAACGAAGAAGTAAATATAAAGGTCAGAATAACGAAAGACAGTAAATATAAAGACCAGAATAACGAAAGACAGTAAATATAAAGGTCAGAATAACGAAAGACAGTAAATATAAAGACCAGAATAACGAAAGACAGTAAATATAAAGACCAGAATGGTTGGAGAATCATAGGCAGAGTTCAAGAAGACAGTCACAAGAGAAACTGATGGAGGGAGACAGGTCCATCCGGATATCCATGTGTTCTAAGACGCAACGATGGTTTAGTAGCAGTAGTAGTAGAAGAATGAGATTTGGAAAGGAGGTCTTAGAAACACATTTGAAGATCGAACCGGTTTCTAAGGGATTCTAAAAATCTGGATCCAAGTTACATGCACACATTTATTAATCCAAGTTAGATACACACATTTATTAATCCAAATTAGATGTACACATTTATTAATACAAGTTAGATGACACAGATGTACTACAGCAGTTTGTGTGAAGACTCAAGGGCGAGTCAGAGTTGTGGATCACCCGAGAGACAAAAAAATTAAACAGGAGGCAATAAACATTATTTTTATTACTACACACACACACACACACACACACACACACAATAATAAAATATAAACTTAAGATAGAAAAAGTAGTAAAAAACGAAGAATTGACTTCATTGCGCCAGGTTTTATTAATACGGTTCTGTTCCTCTTTGCAGAAATTGAACGCCATCTGCTGAACATGTTGCACAATGCGTGAACTCCATAGCTCCGATAATACGCCTAAAGAAAAATGTGCTGTTTGTCAACAGCAACAGCCTCAAATTAAAAAGACACGGAAACAGGGGAGAAAACATCGTAACTGCTCTCATATTTGTTATTTAATTTGGTTATTTCCCTTATACTGTCATAATGTCTGTGCTCAGTTTTTTAAAATTGTGTTTTGTTAGAGATCAGATTGATTAATTGATTAATTGATTGATTGATTGATTGGTAGGACTATCATCATTGCACTTCGGTGAGTAGCCATGTGTGCTCGATCTCTTTCTTACACAGGAAGATCTCAGCTGCAGTGCACGATATCTGTAGCAACCGGCGAGGGTCCCCGATGTAATTTTGAAGATGGTGAAGATATTTATGTGGAATTTTATTTTTAATCTTTTCTAATGAATTTTGCCCGGCAGCGGCTTTCCAGCCTGCTCTTTTCGATTTTCACCTGCCAATGGTTATTTTATGTGCTTAAATTGAACACGGGACCTACGTTTTACCGTCTGTCTCCAATAGGACTAGATAGATCTTGCTCTTACCTACACTGCGCTCAGGGATCTCTGGGAAAATATCCAGATGGCTCCACGAGGTAACGAACCTGGTACCTTTACCACAATAGACAAGCACCAACCTTACGCCACAGAGATCTTGAGAAGTGTTCAAATCTAGAATATGGCAGTTGCGTTATCAGTTCTCTTGGTTGTAAAGTGTTCATTGAAGATCTCACAGTATTTGATTTTAAAATTTGGAGATGATATGATCAGTTCTCGTATTGCCAAGTGTTAAAGATCTTCAATGACGTTGATATACTATTTGAAAATACGGAGATCAGTTCTTCTAATGTGAATTATTCGATATTTAATCTCCGAATTCTAAAATATAGATCTCTAACACTTCACACCAAGAGAATTGACCACCTCATCTCCAAATTCTAAAACCTAGCACTGTGAAGCCTCTAATACAGGACTGTTTGATTCTGGGTACGACTTTGCTAGCGCATTATCACCATATTTGGTCGGGTATTTTCCGGTTTCGTTTGCCGAGCTACTGAGTTAGTGTTTGAGCAACGCTGTGAGCTATGAATGTTACATGGAATGCTTTTTGCGGTGTCAACCGTACGTTTGTTGCGGGTATTCAGAAAATGGCGGACAGCGGTTATGACGAACCGACTCAATCTGCAGTGTGCAGTGATATTGCGTGTGCAGAAAGTTGGATTTTGTCGTGATTGATGTTCCTTCGACATGAATTGCAATTCAAGTGATGAACAGTTTTGTATTGTCACTTTAGCCAGGCATATGCATTTATGTGGAGCATGTTGCTTTTAGTGGCGGTACGGCTGTTTCATTCTGGAATTAGTTAACACGGGAGACAGTTGTTAGCATTTCGTGTGATTTTCGTTGGCACGGGAACGGAGCAATTATGGGGTGACCCATTGCAGTGAAGTTGGAACTATACACATGAACTATGAACTTCACAATCGATAGAACTGACATTCAACCATAGAATATTGTGGCTTTATAAAGCAAACATTCTATCTAGAATATTCTTTATTTTGACATCATTTCTATAAATTGTAATACGTCTGTATTGCAGTAAAGTACATAAGATATGAGAAAGATTGGGACTGGGAATGTTAGAACACAAATACATTATGTCAAGGTCATGTTTGAAAACAAAGATTAGAACATTAAGAGCATGTATATTCCCAGTGACATCGTATGGGAGTGAAGCATGGACATCTAACAAGGCGGTGGAAAAACATATATGTGCTTTTGAATATTACTGTTATTGAAGAGTCCTTCGTATATCTTGAACAGAGAAGAGAACAAATAGATTTATCCAGGGAGAACTCAAAATCGAAGAAAAATGGCTGATGCTACAAATAAGAAAGAGAAAATTAAAGTATTTTGGACATATAAAGAGACATGAAGGGCTGGAGAAGGCCATTATGAAAGGAGACATTCTGGCAAAGAGGAGAAGAAGAAGACCACGGAGAAGATGGATTCAGGATGTAGCTGACAATTTGAGTATGACATCTGGCCTATGAGAGAGAAATTCTGAAGGACTGTTGGAGTGGCAAAGTTCTGCTCAGGACAAGCTATTTGATGATAAATGTTTGTCTGCAGTCCAGTTGTACTGCAGATAAGCTATGACAGTTGTACTGCAGATAAGCTATGACAGTTGTACTTCAGATAAGCTATGACAGTTGTACTGCAGATAAGCTATGACAGTTGTACTGCAGATAATCTTTGACAAGACCTCAGGACGACATGAAGAAAACGATTCCAGACAGCTTAACATCATGACTCAACATCATGACACAACTTGATGACACAACATCATGACACAACATCATGACACAACAT
Organism: Arion vulgaris; assembly: GCA_020796225.1. Taxonomy (NCBI): domain Eukaryota; kingdom Metazoa; phylum Mollusca; class Gastropoda; order Stylommatophora; family Arionidae; genus Arion; species Arion vulgaris. Next base: position 58,915,328 of record CM036761.1, on the reverse strand, counting down.
CATGACACAACATCATGACACAACATCATGACACAACATCATGACACAACATCATGACACAACTTGATGACACAACATCATGACACAACATGAATACAGTATCTGAACTTAAGACTGTCCTCTCCTGGGTGAGCTGAGAAGCAACATGGGGTCACAACCAGTCGACCTGAAAACTAATCTTTGGGAAACTTGCAGACCTAAAGTTGACTGTCCAGTTTGTGGTCCACGGTGGATTAAGTACATGATCAGAGATCGGTGCAGAAGAAGAAGAACTCATAGCAAAAGCAAAATACAGAGAATCGGAGAAAATCATGATAACCTACGTCTGCTGTCCTGGCACTTGATGATAGTAATGATGATAATGATAATGAGGATGAGAATGGGGATGATGATATGGTGGTGCTCATGATGATGATGCTAATGAAGGTAAAGATGATGATGCTAATGATGGTAAAGATAATGATGATAATGATGATAAAGATGATGATGATAGAGAATCTTATTTATTTCGTCCGCTGGCGTAGTCATGGTGCTTAATATAGAACCTCTGTTGTTTCGTATGCTTGCTTTACTTATCACCAGTGTTTCTTCCCATTCAGGCGAACCTTACTTCGGTTTCAGATGTACTTGTAATTTAGATGTCTAAATAAAGGAACAGAGAATAATGAAGATCGTATTGTTGTGCTAATGCAGCAACGGTGACAGTGTTAGAAGTGATACTCGACATGAACTTTTCTTATATTTAGTTAGAACAAAAAGAAGTAAGAGAGAGAGACAGAGAGAGAGAGAAGGAGAAAGAGAGAGAGATAGAAAGAGAGAGAGATGTCAAACATTGGGCTTCCTCAGATCTCTTTCACAAGTCAGAGACAACAAACACTCATTAATAATCTCCCCTGGGAAGCCACATTCCAAGAATGCTTGACCTATGACCTTGACCTTACAGCAACCACGGATGTGGGAGGTGCCTTGAACATCTATTTTTAGTCCACATCTAACAACAACCAAAAAAAGTCCACATGAAATAGTTCAAGACATAGATTGCTAAACTCAAGAATACATGAGAGTAGTAAACAATACTGAATTGATATTTTTGTACAAATTATCTAAACAACTTTTCCATGTTATACTTTTGTCTGCTCTGACACCCGTGTGGTGTCGGGGCTGGCAAGGTCAGCAAAGAATAGTACCACTGCGACCTACAAGGCGTGTCGTAAGAGACGACTGAGGTAGAAGCCAAGGGAAGCTACTCTAAATAAATAAAAGCGTTGCAAAATCGGATGTGATGGACTACTTGTGTGCGCATAACTGTCACAACGTACAATCGTTCTTACACTCAGATCACATACAAATCAGATAGAGTGGTTTGGCAAGTGGTAGATATGGAGTATTTGAAGAAGCAGAAGTCTACTCTGTCAATGGCGATTATTACATTGACACATAGAATTACATAGCATTGACACATAGATTACTACATTGACCCTGGACATGCTGGAGTGCGGGGTAACGAGCGTGCTGACTCTCTTGCAAACAGTGCGCCGACTCAAGTGGGCAGAAGCATGGACAGAGCCGATATCATCAATGCGGTACGCTCTCAATTGTGTGACATGGGCAGGTCTCAGACACTGGAACGAGTTCGAGAATTAGGTGTTAAGTTTGGACATGCCAGACAGTATCGTCTTCGTGATAGAGAAGATATAGTAATCAACTTCTCATGGGTACTGTGAGCAAATGGACTTTGGGATGGCTGCTGCAACGGAGGACAGAGCACGAATGGTAATGCCCAATGTGCCATGACTCGATCGCTCATACTCTAACCATGCATAATCCTATAACTATAACCATAGATCTACATTGACACATAGATTACTACATTAACGCATAGATTACTACATTGACACATAGATTACTATTCTCATCTTCATCAAATAGCTTGTGTGGGCTGAACTTTGCCACCCTTAAAAGTCCTTCGGAATTTTTCTTTCTCATAGGCCAGATGTACCACCCTGGCAGCCCTCATGCTCCACTCATCACTTACATCCTCAATCCATCTTCTCCGTGTTCTTCCACTTCTTCTCTTTGTCGAGATGTCTCTTTCCATTATGGTGGTCTCCAACCTTTCATGTCTTTTTATATGTAGACACATGTCAATTTTCTCTTTCTTATTTTAGCATCAGTCAGCTTTTTTTTCATTTTGACATCTTTCTGTGTAGATCTATTTGTTCTCTTCTCTCTTCATTGTAACAGGAGGATTCTTCTGTAATACGTATATTCAAAGTACTTCTGTAACACTTATATTCAAAAGTACTTCTGTAACACGTACATTCAAAAGTACTTCTGTAACACGTATATTCAAAAGTACTTCTGTAACACGTATATTCAAAAGCACTTCTGTAACACGTATATTCAAAAGCACTTCTGTAACACGTATATTCAAAAGTACTTCTGTAACACGTATATTCAAAAGTACTTCTGTAACACGTATATTCAAAAGTACTTCTGTAACACGTATATTCAAAAGTACTTCTGTAACACGTATATTCAAAAGTACGCTTCTTACGTCAAATGACACCGACATCTCCTATCGATTCCAATTTTATATAAGAAAGATATTTTGACATTCTGTCATCTCTTACGACATGCCTTGTAGGTCGCAGTGTTACTATTATTTGCTCCTCGCGAGCCCTGACAACACACATGCGAACTAGCTCGTGCATTATCTTTTCTCTGTTCACAACTGCCTTTTTCCGGAGATTCACTAAGTATTGCCGGAGCTACGGAGTTTCTGTGCTTTATGCAATACTCTCGTTAAGCGGTGTGCCATTTCTATGGAGAGGCAGAGAGTCATATAGATAACACCCGAAGCAACTAAGGCAATGCTTCGTTTTTAGGAGACCTATCAAATCTCATTATCGTAACCTGTTCTCTTACCACCTTGGCCAATGTTATCCTCTTCCTTATAACAACAATGGGAACCACATGTTCACGGACAGTCGAGTCAAGTCTTAACGGCATAACACAAAGTACTTGATAAAGAATGCAGGCAACACAACCCACTTGTTGTGGAGGCAGAGGTTCAGGCATTAATTTCTGAGAACGCATCTGAGCATGATGTAATCATTTATACGGATAGTTCGGTGATTCGACATGTGCGGAGCTCGTGGGCTTTCACTGCTCAGGTCGGAGGTGATGTTGTGAAGGAAGACAGTGGTGGTTTTGCCGTGACTACAAGCAGTCTCACTATGGAAATCATGGCGGTTACCAAAGCGATGATTTGGCTAGAATCACAGACTTTTATCCATGCATGTTTTCTCAGTGACTCAATGAGTATGCTCAGGAAGATTGAAACAGGATGGGCTAGGAGACATTGGATAGAATCGCTGGGGAGGTCTAAGCTGACAAAGATCAGTTTTATTTTTGTACCAGGGCATGCAGGTGTAAGGGGGAATGAACGTGCGGATAGGCTTGCAGGTATGGCTGCTGTCCAAAGCGGACGAGCAATGGACCAGGCTGATATTATAAATTCCTTAAGGAGAGAGGGCGTGTACATGATTCACGTAATAGCGGTGCATCCACAACACTAACCAGACTGCAAGAACTCAAAGTTAAGTGTGGTGTAGCTCGACAAGAACGCTATGCTGGCAGACAAAGAAGAATGGTAAACCAACAAAGAACCGGTGTCGTTAGTCGCCACACGCTGATGGACATACTGAGGGAGAGATCGGAGCACTTATGGACTAATTTGTTCGACGTGCAGTGATGGTGATCCGACGACTAAACTAAAACTAAAACTAAAACACAAAGTACTTTAGTTGTATTTTCTTTTTTTTTGGGGAAGGGGAAATCAGAAGCACGAGCTTTCAGCTCTTCGGATCGCGCCATGGACATAGTAACCCATCGTAACCCGTAAATCTGGAGAACCTGTGGCTTTTCTGCTAGCCCACATAATTGAACCGCACTCACATGTTGCTTGTCACCAGTCGTCCAACGCACTACGAACACGCTGGGCAGGCGGGCACTTTAGTTGTATAAAAAATGTACTTTAGGGGTAAACAACAAAGCACTTTAGGTCGCCCTAGGTCGTTCTCTCTTTCTTGAACCCTCTTGGAACAAAGTACTTCAAAGTATAAGTACTTTTAGTACTTTTAAGTACTTAAAGGTATAAAACAAAGTAATTGAGTGATACAGAACAAAGTACTTCGGTAGTATATATTACAATAGTTTAGTAGCACAGAACAAAATAGTAATCATGCTCATAGAAGACTGTAGAAAGCCTCAATCATGCTCATAGAAGACTGTAGAAAGCCTCAATCATGCTCATAGAAGACTGTAGAAAGCCTCAATCATGCTCATAGAAGACTGTAGAAAGCCTCAATCATGCTCATAGAAGACTGTAGAAAGCCTCAATCATGCTCATAGAGGACTGTAGAAACCCTCAATCATGCTCATAGAAGACTGTAGAAAGCCTCAATCATAGAGGACTGTAGAAAGCCTCAATCATGCTCATAGAAGAATGTAGAAAGCCTGAATAATACTGTATATATAAATGATGCCCATTGTAATAGCACCACACCTCGTGTTCTCTTATCTTTCTCTAGTACTAGTTAGCCCAGATTTACATAGAGGCGTCCATTCCTGAAATACCAAACATTTCTTATTTGCAAGAAACGCCTGGCGCGCCCTGATATGACATGAAAACTGTGTTTGAAGGTAAATGTGCTGCGCATCACCGCATGAGGAGTGGATATTTTTTAATCCAAGATCTAATTTCTTCATTCTTTCTTACTTTTTGTATCTTCTAAAAGTGAATGAGAAAAATTACTGTTTATGCACTCAGCACGCAAAAATAGGTGCGCTGTTTTTTCCACCTGTCTGACAGTGTACAGCGATAGAACACTTAAGTAGTTCTACTGGTCAGAATTATTCAGTTTTTCCACCAGCTCAGACTGGATACACATATCGAGTCTGGAAGATCAACTGTACGGAATTGAACATCCTCTTGCTAAACAAGCTCTCAGAACACAACCAAATTATTCTCCAGTGGATATCAGCACAATGTGGCGTATGAGAGAGCAGACAAGCTGGCTAGGAGGAACAAAACTGATACGACACAAACACCCAGTGTCACTACCAGAAGTCAAGACACATATCAAGCGAAAGTACAAAGTTGTGGCGGCAACAAACCCACAGCAAACACCCACAAGATCCCATCAGCAGACTAAACAGAAAAAGCACACAACAATCTTTCGCCTAAGAACAGGTCACTGCAGGCTCAACCACCACATGCACAGAATAAAGCCTTCTCAGACTGCACAGTGTGCATGCCAGACAGAAACACAGACTCCAGAGCACATCCTGCAGTCATGTCCATCATACATACACCAACGAAATGAAACATGGCCTCATGAACAAAGCTACAGACCAAGCTATGGGGAACTCTCGAAGAACTCCAACTGACATGCAGCTTCATAGAGGCAACCAATCTCATGATTTAGACGAGCATACGAAACCGAACTCAAAGGAGAAGAAGATCATCATCTTGGTAGTGCACACATGTAGCTCTCTGTTTCTGAGCTAGACCGACTCTCAAATCTGTTAGTGCACACATGTAGCTCTCTGTTTCTGAGCTAGACCGACTCTCAAATCTGTTAGTGCACACATGTAGCTCTCTGTTTCTGAGCTAGACCGACTCTCAAATCTGTTAGTGCACACATGTAGCTCTCTGTTTCTGAGCTAGACCGACTCTCAAATCTGTTAGTGCACACATGTAGCTCTCTGTTTCTGAGCTAGACCGACTCTCAAATCTGTTAGTGCACACATGTAGCTCTCTGTTTCTGAGCTAGACCGACTCTCAAATCTGTTAGTGCACACATGTAGCGCTCTGTTTCTGAGCTAGACCGACTCTCAAATCTGTTAGTGCACACATGTAGCTCTCTGTTTCTGAGTTAGACCGACTCTCAAATCTGTTAGTGCACACATGTAGCGCTCTGTTTCTCAGCTAGACCGACTCTCAAATCTGTTAGTGCACACATGTAGCGCTCTGTTTCTCAGCTAGACCGACTCTCAAATCTGTTAGTGCACACATGTAGCTCTCTGTTTCTGAGTTAGACCGACTCTCAAATCTGTTAGTGCACACATGCAGCTCTCTGTTTCTGAGCTAGACCGACTCTCAAATCTGTTAGTGCACACATGTAGCGCTCTGTTTCTGAGCTAGACCGACTCTCAAATTATTAACATAATTATTATGTGTCATATCGGCTAGTGCCTGCGATCACGAAGCAGCAGAAACTACAAAAGTAAAAATAAAAAAAAAAGGATAGTTTTTATATAAAATTGTCATCTTAATTCTTTTTTTTTTTTTTTTTTTTAATTTTGTTTGCCAAGACAAATATATCTGTTATCTTACACCTCGGTTTGCACTCATGTTACGATACCTACGCGCTTCAACCTACTATCACTTATGCGGGGGTTCCCTTTCCTGTGGCTATAGCTTATGTAGTGACGTCATTTCTGTGGCTATAGCTTATGTAGTGGTTTAATTCCTGTGGCGCCCGTGCGGGGTCGGGGCCAGCAAGGAAAACAAAGAATAGTACCACTGCGTCCTAAAAGGAATGTGGTAAGAGGCGAATGATGTAGGAACTAGGGAAGCTACCCTAGTAAATAAAAAGCATCGCAGAAATTGGATGTGCTGGCCTACTTGTTGGCGCAAAATTGGCACAAAGTACAATCTCTCTTAGGCTCAGATCACATATAAATCACACATTGTGGTTAACAAGTGTTCAACTTAGAGCGTTGGAAGAAGAAGTCGAAGAATTTCTGTGACTATATCTTATGTAGCTACTTCATTTATGTGACTATAGCTTATGTAGCTACTTCATTTATGTGACTATAGCTTATGTAGCTACTTCATTTATGTGACTATAGCTTATGTAGCTACTTCATTTATGTGACTATAGCTTATGTAGTGACGTCATTCTGTGACTATAGCTTATGTAGTGACTTCATTTCTGTGACTATAGCTTATGTAGTACGTCATTCCTGTGACTATATCTTATGTAGTGACGTCATTCCTGTGACTATAGCTTATGTAGTGACGTCATTCATGTGACTATATCTTATGTAGTGACGTCATTCCTGTGACTATATCTTATGTAGTGACGTCATTCCTGTGACTATATCTTATGTAGTGACGTCATTCCTGTGACTATAGCTTATGTAGTGACGTCATTTCTGTGATTATAGCTTATGTAGTGACGTCATTTCTGTGACTATAGCTTATGTAGTGATGTCATTCCTGTGATTATAGCTTATGTAGTGACGTCATTTCTGTGATTATAAGCTTATGTAGTGACGTCATTTATGTGACTATAGCTTATGTAGTGACGTCACTCCTGTGACTATAGCTTATGTAGTGATGTCATTTCTGTGATTATAGCTTATGTAGTGACGTCATTTCTGGTGACTATAGCTTATGTAGTGACGTCATTTCTGTGACTATAGCTTATGTAGTGACGTCATTCTGTGATTATAAGCTTATGTAGTGACGTCATTCCTGTGACTATAGCTTATGTAGTGACGTCATTCTGCATTATAGCTTATGTGCGACGTCATTTCTGTGACTATAGCTTATGTAGTGACGTCATTTCTGTGATTATAGCTTATGTAGTGACGTCATTCCTGTGACTATAGCTTATGTAGTGACGTCATTCCTGTGACTATAGCTTATGTAGTGACGTCGTTTCTGTGACTATAGCTTATGTAGTGACGTCATTTCTGTGACTATAGCTTATGTAGTGACGTCATTTCTGTGATTATAGCTTATGTAGTGACGTCATTTCTGTGATTATAGCTTATATAGCGACGTCATTTCTGTGACTATAGCTTATGTAGTGACGTCATTTCTGTGATTATAGCTTATGTAGTGACGTATCTGTGACTATAGCTTATGTAGTGACGTCATTCTGTGACTATAGCTTATGTAGTGACGTCATTCTGTGACTATAGCTATGTGTGACGTCATTTCTGTGACTATAGCTTATGTAGTGACGTCATTCCTGTGACTATAGCTTATGTAGTGACGTCATTTCTGTGACTATAGCTTATGTAGTGACGTCATTTCTGTGACTATAGCTTATGTAGTGACGTCACTTCTGTGATTATAGCTTATGTAGTGACGTTATTCCTGTGATTATAGCTTATGTAGCGACGTCATTTCTGTGACTATAGCTTATGTAGTGACGTCATTTCTGTGGCTAGGCTTACAGCAACTCTTGCTTGATGAGGTTCAGTCTTATGCAGTGACTTCATTCTGTGGCTAGACTTACAGACTCTTGCTTGATGAGTTCCATTCGTTATGTAGTACGAAGTTCTTTTGTGAATATCATCGTCACTGTATTGAACTCATTCCTGGTGAAACATCGCCGTTTGTAGGTTCGCGACTGTTTATTTGTCCATCGTGAAATTTACTTAGATCACAGAGGACACTTTATTTATAGAGGTTATCACACGATCCGCCATTTGCAGGATGATTGACTACACCAAAGTTTCAAGCTTGACAACCACAGACCAGTAATCACTTGATTTCCGCACAGCTCCATCCACAACTACGTGTTGTTATATTATTCTATTCCTGTCATACAATTATACGTTACATAGAGCCTGCAAGTAATTTTTCCGTACCGTTCTATAATGGTTATGGAGAGAACAAGACAGATTCCAGTGAACCAAGAGGTTAAAACAAAAAAGTCCCTCTTTATGTAACCCACAGGGACAGCGAAAGAAAGGTAGGCGGAGAAATACATGGAGATGGGATACATGGAGATGAGTATGAGATGGATACATGGAGATGAGATACATGGAGATGAGATACATGGAGATGAGATACATGGAGATGAGATACATGGAGATGGGATACATGGAGATGAGATACATGGAGATGAGATACATGGAGATGAGATACATGGAGATGAGATACATGGAGATGAGATACATGGAGATGAGATACATGGAGATGAGATACATGGAGATGAGATACATGGAGATGAGATACATGGAGATGAGATACATGGAGATGAGATACATGGAGATGAGATACATGGAGATGAGATACATGGAGAGATGGAGATACATGGAGATGAGATACATGGAGATGAGATATGGAGATGAGATACATGAGATGAGATACATGGCGATGAGATACATGGAGATGAGATTTGGAGGCAGATATCAACAATATCAAGAAAAGATGAAAAATAGGAGATAGCTAGAGATCGGAAGACTTGTCATGAGTTGCTTGAGGACTTATGCCCCAATTCGGGTTGAAAAGGCAGAGAGAGAGAGAGAGAGAGAGAAAGAAAGAGAGAAAGAGAGAGAGAGAGAATTCTATAATGGACAACTCGCTCAATCTCTGCTATAAAAATGAGCGTGATATTTCTCGTCTTTCTCAGTACAATTCGTTTCAGGGTCTCCATAGGTCATCATTTCTTTCTTGAACGCTTTGCCTCCCATTTCTAGCCTGTGAATGGATCTAATCTGGCATATATGTATGGAAATGAGAAGGTTCAGTTATGACGTAGTATAGGTCAAGGTTGTGTGATGGTGTGTAATTGTAGTGCGGGAAGGGGCGATGAACAAATGGACAAGCTAGTCAGAACCGGTTTCAATAGTAAATAGACGAGATGCAATGCGTACCTGGCAAATTTATATTTATCACTGGGGCTGCTTTTAAGTTGAACACCTTGTAGCTCTCTATGACCACCTTTCTACCTCAGCTCTTTTAACCACTTGAGTAAACTATCGTTTTAACTCCTCGACAGCTACAGCTCTCTAACCATATAACCAAACTAGTGATCTCGGACTGTACCAGCTCTCACATCACTTGACTGTGCCAGTACATTAAAACGACATGACTAAACCATGGCGAACTACGTAAAAATAAAGTACTGTAGTTTTACAAAATGCAAAAACAATAACTATACACAGAAACATTTCAACCAAAAAACCTTTATCAAGCGAAGGATACAACAGAAGTGAATAATTTCAATTCTTTCACAGCACACTTTATATAGAATACAACAGTTATCAGTTATCAGAAGACAATCATCATAGTACTCCGGACATGTCCATAGGTGCTCCGATCTCCGCCTTAGCAAATCCAGCGGCATCCAGCGACCCAACACGCCAGATCGATGTAGATTAATCAGTCTCTTTGCATGTTTGGTATGTCGTTCTTTTCGGGCTGCACCAATATTAACACCCATCTCTTTCAACCTGGTCAGCGAGTGGGATTCAAAGCCCTGAAACTCCTCTGTTCAACAGAACTCTCTCAGTGCGTCAAGAATGTCATTTTGGTCCATTGCAGCTTCCTCTGATACCGTGGCCATGCCAGCCAATCTGTCAGCTCGTTCATTACCCCTGACTCCTGCATGCCCAGGGACAAAAATGAAGGTTATTTCTTTGATCCCTGTCTATACCAGTACTTCCACCCAGTTTCGTCTCACCATTCCTGTTTCAACATTACGAATCATGTTCATGGCGTCACTGAGTATTCAAACATGAGCGAAGTCATGAAATGCCAACCACGTCACCGCCTCTGTAACTGGTGCCCACGCCCCACAGGGGGGCATTTTCATCGTTTAGGGGGCAATGGATTCGTTCAGAGTTTAACTAATGTCCATGATGTTGCAAAACCGATATATCGGCTTTTGGATGTCTGTTGATAAAAACGAATGTTGTTTCACAATCACTTTACTGAAGTTTAAAAAATCTTAAATAAATGAAAAGTACTTATATCTAGGTACATTTCTACCTTCTTTTAACAAAGATTTGAAAGCGGGAAAGCACTTGTTATTGTGTAAAAATTGAGTGATTTTTTTAAAAACGTAAATGGGTCCGCTATGTGCCAACCTTGTCATTAAGACCAAAATGAGTTTATACAGTACAATCTTGAGTATGTAATATCATTGGACAGACCCACGCATATCATATTTCCGCCACAGAAAGCAGATCCAAAGTTTGATTTGGCTTTGAATGTTAGGTACTATGAGAAAAGCAATCAAGAAACATCAAGGGTTTGACTCAAATGCAAGTCATGAGCCATTATTTGATTACAGAAGACCAGAAAGACTACAAAAGAGACAGAGCGTTTTCACAACTGCTGGCCTCAATCTGAAACAAGAAATATAAGAAATAAACCACTCGCTGAAATAAAGCAATAGCTGCATTTTCAATGAATGAATATGGAGATGTCTGCTCGCTTCTTCTGTAACCCTTGTCCGCAGGCGTTAAGAGCTGGTTCCGATATCATCAACGCCAACATCAAAGTTTGGACGGAAATGGATCAGCTGGTGCTTCTTTATATGATTGCTTGCGAGGAAACTTGCTGAACCGAGGAGATTAGTAGGCAAAGAGGAAAGACATGACAGGAAGGAGAATGGCAAATAGATTACAGGAAGAAAAAGTAAGATCAAGAATGAGAAAAGGAAAAAAATGTATTCAACATAAAAAAGAGAAAAAAACATTATGAAGAATAGAGAGAAAACAGTATGAAGAATAGAGAGAGAAAACAGTATGAAGAATAGAGAGAAAACAGTATGAAGAATAGAGAGAAAACAGTATGAAGAATAGAGAGAAAACAGTATGAAGAATAGAGAGAAAAAACAGTATGAAGAATAGAGAGAGAAAACAGTATGAAGAATAGAGAAAAAACAGTATGAAGAATAGAGAGAGAAAACATTATGAAGAATAGAGAGAGAAAACAGTATGAAGAATAGAGAGAAAACAGTATGAAGAATAGAGAGAGAAAACAGTATGAAGAATAGAGAGAGAAAACAGTATGAAGAATAGAGAGAAAACAGTATGAAGAATAGAGAGAAAACAGTATGAAGAATAGAGAGAAAAAACATTATGAAGAATAGAGAGAAAACAGTATGAAGAATAGAGAGAAAACAGTATGAAGAATAGAGAGAAAACAGTATGAAGAATAGAGAGAAAAAACAGTATGAAGAATATAGAGAAAAACAGTATGAAGAATAGAGAAAAACATTATGAAGAATGAGAGAGAAAACAGTATGAAGAATAGAGAGAAAAACAGTATGAAGAATAGAGAGAGAAAACAGTATGAAGAATAGAGAGAAAAACATTATGAAGAATAGAGAGAGAAAACAGTATGAAGAATAGAGAGAAAGAACAGTATGAAGAACAGAGAGAGAAAACAGTATGAAGAATAGAGAGAGAAAACAGTATGAAGAATAGAGAGAAAAAACAGTATGAAGAATAGAGAGAGAAAACAGTATGAAGAATAGAGAGAAAAAACAGTATGAAGAATAGAGAGAGAAAACAGTATGAAGAATAGAGAGAGAAAACATTATGAAGAATAGAGAGAGAAAACATTATGAAGAATAGAGAGAGAAAACAGTATGAAGAATAGAGAGAAAAACATTATGAAGAATAGAGAGAGAAAACAGTATGAAGAATAGAGAGAGAAAACAGTATGAAGAATAGAGAGAGAAAACAGTATGAAGAATAGAGAGAAAAACAGTATGAAGAACAGAGAGAGAAAGAACAGTATGAAGAATAGAGAGAAAGAACAGTATGAAGAATAGAGAGAGAAAACAGTATGAAGAATAGAGAGAAAAAACAGTATGAAGAATAGAGAGAGAAAACAGTATGAAGAATAGAGAGAAAAAACAGTATGAAGAACAGAGAGAAAAAACAGTATGAAGAATAGAGAGAAAAAACAGTATGAAGAATAGAGAGAGAAAACAGTATGAAGAAGAGAAAAGAAAAATATTTCTTCTGTTCTAATGAAGTACTAAATTCAGTTATAAAGTATATCAATGCTATTAAAGCTAATGCAAAATGTGAGCGCCTCTTCAAGATATTTTGTGAAGAACAAAATGCAGACCATATGAGACTTTTACTTCACACTGAAGTAAGATAGCTCTCGAAAGGGAACTGCTTGAAAAGATTTATGGAACTATTTTATACTCTTAGTGATTTTTTAAGCCACAAACCTGAAATAAAGTCTGTTAACGGTCGATGGTAAAACATTTGTGAGTTATTTAGCCCATATCTTTAAAAAACTAAATATATTAAATAACCAACTTCTAGGATGCAAAAGCGCAGATATTTGCTTTCATTAGCTTTATTGAATTATGTCAGAAATATATTTACAATAATATTTTGAAACGTTTCATTGGCTCCAGATAAGTGAAGTGACTGATACCGCTATACTTTTTATTTTCGATCATCTGAAAATTATATCTGCTGATTTAAAAGAAAGATATTCTGATTTGAAAATAATTGATTTGCCAACTTGAATGTTGCAGCCAATGTTAGTGAATTTGTCTGATATTTGAAATATGCAGTATCAAGAAGAACTCGCAGAAATGCAAAATGATGAGTCAGTTAAAACTTTATTTAGTATTAAAGGAGCGATGACATGGTTTTGTGAGGAAACAGAAATCAAATATACAAATTCAACCAAATGTGTAAGAAAACTGTTATTACCGTTTCCATCTTCATATTTAGCTGAACGTGGATTTAGTGCCATAACTGATTTGCTGCTAAAAAAATCGGCTGAATGTAACACAACGAGGAGACTTGAGACTGAAGCTAACTAAATTGGAACCTAACATAAAATATATTTGCAGCATGCATCAAGCACAATGATTTCACTAAATGCCAGGAATAAATATTTACTAATAATTGAAATAATATAGAAAAATATGTCATTATATTTATTTCGTACTTGAATTTCAGTTCTCCATTTTATGTTTTGAAAATTTACTTACTGTGTTTCCATGACAATATCCTAGTTATTTCTTCCTAAAAACAATCATTTATGTTTCTTCAGTGAACAATTCTTTCTCTTCTTCGAACGCTCCATATCGACCACTTGTCAAATACTCTGTGTGATTTGTATGTGATCTGAGCCTAAGAGCGATTGTACGTTGTGCAAGTTATTCGCCGACAAGTAGGCCAGAACATCCGAATTTTTGCGCTGCTTTTTATTTACAAGGGTAGCATCCCTAGGGCCTACATCAGTCGTCTGTTACGACATGCATTGTAGGTTGAAGTGGTACTATTCTTTGCTTCCTTGCGGCCCCGGCACCATACGGAGGAGAGTGAACAATTGAATTTTTGGAAATTAAAATGTTTTCTAATTGTTAGATAGGAAAAAGGGGGGCATACGCATTTTGAAAGGTTTTGGTGGGGCATGGCACAAAAAAGGTTGGGAAACACTGTTCTAGAAGATCATCTAGATAGTCTTATATGATACTACTAGAATACAACAATAAATTCCTAACACTGTTCTAGAAGATCATCTAGATAGTCTTATATGGTACTACTAGAATACAACAATAAATTTCTAACACTGTTCTAGAAGATCATCTAGATAGTCTTATATGATACTACTAGAATACAACAATAAATTTCTAACACTGTTCTAGAAGATCATCTAGATAGTCTTATATGATACTACTAGAATACAACAATAAATTCCTAACACTGTTCTAGAAGATCATCTAGATAGTCTTATATGGTACTACTAGAATACAACAATAAATTTCTAACACTGTTCTAGAAGATCATCTAGATAGTCTTTATGGTACTACTAGAATACAACAATAAATTTCTAACACTGTTCTAGAAGATCATCTAGATAGTCTTATATGATACTACTAGAATACAACAATAAATTTCTAACACTGTTCTAGAAGATCATCTAGATAGTCTTATATGATACTACTAGAATACAACAATAAATTTCTAACACTGTTCTAGAAGATCATCTAGATAGTCTTATATGATACTACTAGAATACAACAATAAATTTCTAACACTGTTCTAGAAGATCATCTAGATAGTCTTATATGATACTACTAGAATACAACAATAAATTTCTAACACTGTTCTAGAAGATCATCTAGATAGTCTTATATGATACTACTAGAATACAACAATAAATTTCTAACACTGTTCTAGAAGATCATCTAGATAGTCTTATATGATACTACTAGAATACAACAATAAATTTCTAACACTGTTCTAGAAGATCATCTAGATAGTCTTATATGGTACTACTAGAATACAACAATAAATTTCTAACACTGTTCTAGAAGATCATCTAGATAGTCTTATATGGTACTACTAGAATACAACAATAAATTTCTAACACTGTTCTAGAAGATCATCTAGATAGTCTTATATGGTACTACTAGAATACAACAATAAATTCCTAACACTGTTCTAGAAGATCATCTAGATAGTCTTATATGGTACTACTAGAATACAACAATAAATTTCTAACAGCCTTCAAATGAAAATCTGCGACTAAAAATAAATAACGAAATAAATGCAGAACTCTAGAAGTGGGAAAAAGATATAAAACACATATAACATAATATAACATAATATAACATAATATAACATAATATATGTATTTGTTTTTGTAAACTACAGTACTTTGTTTTTACGTGTTTCGTTATTGCTACATAGTTTTATTGCAGTCTTCCTTTATATCGAGTGTTTCGTCACTGCTACATAGTTTTATTGCAGTCATCCTTTATATCGTGTTTCGTTATTGCTATATAGTTTTATTGCAATCTTCCCTTATATCGAGTGTTTCGTCATTGCTACATAGTTTTACTGCAGTCTTCACTTATATCGTGTTACGTCATTGCTACATAGTTTTATTGCAATCTTCCTTTATATCGTGCTTCGTCATTGCTACATAGTTTTATTGCAGTCTTCACTTATATCGTGTTACGTCATTGCTACATAGTTTTATTGCAGTCTTCACTTATATCGTGTTACGTCATTGCTACATAGTTTTATTGCAATCTTCCTTTATATAGTGTTTCGTCATTGCTATATAGTTTTATTGCAATCTTCCCTTATATCGTGTTTCGTCATTGCTACATAGTTTTATTGCAGTCTTCACTTATATCGTGTTTCGTCATTGCTATATAGTTTTATTGCAGTCTTCCCTTATATCGTTTTTCGTCATTGCTACATAGTTTTATTGCAGTCTTCACTTATATCGTGTTACGTCATTGCTACATAGTTTTATTGCAATCATCCTTTATATAGTGTTTCGTCATTGCTATATAGTTTTATTGCAATCTTCCCTTATATTGTGTTTCGTCATTGCTACATAGTTTTATTGCAGTCTTCACTTATATCGTGTTACGTCATTGCTACATAGTTTTATTGCAATCTTCCTTTATATAGTGTTTCGTCATTGCTATATAGTTTTATTGCAATCTTCCCTTATATCGTGTTTCGTCATTGCTATATAGTTTTATTGCAGTCTTCCCTTATATCGAGTGTTTCGTCATTGCTATATAGTTTTATTGCAGTCCTCCCTTATATCGTGTTACGTCATTGTTACATAGTTTTATTGCAGGCTTCCCTAATATCGTGTTACGTCATTGTTACATAGTTTTATTGCAGTCTTGCCTTATATCGTGTTACGTCATTGTTACATAGTTTTATTGCAGTCTTCCCTTATATCGTGTTACGTCATTGTTACATAGTTTTATTGCAGTTTTCCCTTATATCGTGTTACGTCATTGTTACATAGTGTTATTGCAGTCTTCCCTTATATCGTGTTACGTCATTGTTACATAGTTTTATTGCAGTTTTCCCTTATATCGGCATGACTAAACCAGTACACTAACCACATGACTAAACCAGCGCTCTAACCACCTGACTAGATTATCTCTGTAACCGCGTGACGTGACAAATTTTGCCATTTAGCGAATAATTTGGACCCATCAATTATTTCTGTAAGAAATATTTGACAAACCTGGGGAAAACCGAAGTCGTACGTGAATAATTATGTAGCAATTCAACAAGCAGACATTAGATGATTGGGGGGAAATTCCTGGCATGCTTTGACCTCTTAATAAAAATTAAGTTTCAATCGCTCACCTGTCCGGAACTCGTCTATGATATTTCTATCAATACGGGGCCGTGTACTTCAAGAACATTCTTGAATCTTATGAAAAGAGTTTGAGGGGTAGAATTTATATTCTTATCTTGGGAACCACTTTGGTTCAGATTTTATTTGATAATATCAGAGGGTTAGGGAATTCTCGAAGACTATCCTTTTTTTTTTAATGATCTGGTTGCTCGACGGCAAATTTTTGTGGTATTTTGGAAATGTAGTGGGAAGAATAAAATTGCGCAGAAAAGATTAATAGAAATGACATTTATACTACAATATGGACCTTGTTTCATACGACCATCGAAACTAGAGAAACTAGTAGGCATTAGTTAATGTTCTAGAGAAGCTAGTAGGCATTAGTTAATGTTCTAGAGAAACTAGTAGGCATTAGTTAATGTTCTAGAGAAACTAGTAAGCATTAGTTAATGTTCTAGAGAAGCTAGTAGGCATTAGTTAATGTTCTAGAGAAGCTAGTAGGCATTAGTTAATGTTCTAGAAGCTAGTGCATAGTTAATGTTCTAAAAGTAGACTTAGTTAATGTTCTAGAGAAGCTAGTAAGCATTAGTTAATGTTCTAGAGAAGCTAGTAAGCATTAGTTAATGTTCTATAGAAGCTAGTAGGCATTAGTTAATGTTCTAGAGAAGCTAGTAGGCATTAGTTAATGTTCTAGAGAAGCTAGTAGGCATTAGTTAATGTTCTAGAGAAGCTAGTAGGCATTAGTTAATGTTCTAGAGAAGCTAGTAGGCATTAGTTAATGTTCTAGAGAAGCTAGTAGGCATTAGTTAATGTTCTAGAGAAGCTAGTAGGCATTAGTTAATGTTCTAGAGAAGCTAGTAGGCATTAGTTAATGTTCTAGAGAAGCTAGTAAGCATTAGTTAATGTTCTAGAGAAGCTAGTAAGCATTAGTTAATGTTCTAAGAAAGCTAGTAAGCATTAGTTAATGTTCTAGAGAAACTAGTAGGCATTAGTTAATGTTCTAGAGAAACTAGTAGGCATTAGTTAATGTTCTAAGAACTAGTAGGCATTAGTTAATGTTCTATAGAAGCTAGTAGGCATTAGTTAATGTTCTAGAGAAGCTAGTAAGCATTAGTTAATGTTCTAGAGAAACTAGTAGGCATTAGTTAATGTTCTTGAGAAGCTAGTAAGCATTAGTTAATGTTCTAGAGAAGCTAGTAGGCATTAGTTAATGTTCTAGAGAAGCTATAGCATTAGTTAATGTTCTAGAGAAGCTAGTAGACATTAGCTAATGTTCTAGAGAAACTAGTAGGCATTAGTTAATGTTCTAGAGAAGCTAGTAGGCATTAGTTAATGTTCTAGAGAAACTAGTAGACATTAGTTAATGTTCTAGAGAAACTAGTAGGCATTAGTTAATGTTCTAGAGAAACTAGTAGGCATTAGTTAATGTTCTAGAGAAGCAAATAGCATTAGTTAATGTTCTAGAGAAGCTAATAAGCATTAGTTAATGTTCTAGAGAAACTAGTAGGCATTAGTTAATGTTCTAGAGAAACTAGTAAGCATTAGTTAATGTTCTAGAGAAACTAGTAGGCATTAGTTAATGTTCTAGAGAAGCTAATAAGCATTAGTTAATGTTCTAAAAGAAGCTAATAGCATTAGTTAATGTTCTAGAGAAGCTATAAGCATTAGTTAATGTTCTAGGCTTTAATGGAAAAGAATCACGGAAGAAAATGCGTTTTTGTGTTTTATTTTCTAATTTACCTGAATCCACGAGTGGCCTATTTTATGTCTCACAGAGAAGTGGTAAAAGGAGGGGGGAGGGAGGTTTTCTAATGCATCTACAGACGATAGTTATGTTATTCATCTACAGACGATAGTTATGTTATTCATCTACAGACGATAGTTATATTATTCGTAGAGTGACAGCTAGATAGTTATATTATTCGTAGAGTGACAGCTAGATAGTTATGTTATTCGTGAAGTGACAGCTAAATAGTTATGTTATTCATGAAGTGACAGATAGATAGTTATGTTATTCATCTAGTGACAGCTAGATAGTTATGTTATTCATGGAGTGACAGCTAGATAGTTATGTTATTCATGGAGTGACAGCTAGATAGTTATGTTATTCATGGAGTGACAGCTAGATAGTTATGTTATTCATGGAGTGACAGCTAGATAGTTATGTTATTCATGGTGTGACAGATAAATAGTTATGTTATTCATGGAGTGACAGCTAGATAGTTATGTTATTCATGGTATGACAGATAGATAGTTATGTTATTCGTAGAGTGACAGCTAGATAGTTATGTTATTCATGGTGTGACAGCTAGATAGTTATGTTATTCATGAAGTGACAGATAGATAGTTATGTTATTCATGGTGTGACAGCTAGATAGTTATGTTATTCATGGAGTGACAGCTAGATAGTTATGTTATTCATGGAGTGACAGCTAGATAGTTATGTTATTCATGAAGTGACAGATAGTCTGATTTAGTTTTGGCTAAGCGGTCTCTGTGGCGTAGAGGCTAGGTGCTCGTCTCACGTACTAACGGTACCAGGTTCGCTTCCTCGTAGAGCCATCTGGATATTTTCCAGAGATCCCTGATCTTAGTGTAGATGAGATCGAGTTGCTAGTCCTATCAGAGACGGATGATAAAACGCAGGTCCCGTGTGCAATTTGAGCATGTAAAAGAACCCTTGGCAGTTTAAAATCGAGAATAGCAGGTTGAAAAGCCACTGTCCGGGCAAAATTCATAAGAAAAGATTAAAATTAAAATTCCTGCCACCATCTTCAAAATTACATCAGGGACCGTCGCCGGTGCTACAGAGTTCATGCACTGCCGCTGAAATCTTCTTGTGTAAGAAAGAGATCGGAGACCACATGGTTACTCACTGAAGTTCACCGATGATGATCATGTCATCAATCAGTCAGTCAATCAGTCGGTCAATCAATATGGCTTTGATGAAATTAAGTACCATTTAGAAAGGTTTATATGGTTTTGATGAAATAAATAATACGATACTGAAACAAGTTCATCGATTCAAGTATGCTAGAACATTCCTAACATCAGATAAAAGATGTCGCTCGACTGGTTACCGGGGCACATATTTGGGGCGTAACTAATAGAACCACTGTTACCACGCATGTCGTAAGAGGCGGTTAAGGAGGTTTGGCTGAAATCGGATGCACGTGTCCTAAACGTGTAGAAGTCTATCCGTTTAGGGACCTACCAAACCAATGTGCAACGTATACATGTTCCTGGCAGAGATCAAACATATCACAAAGAGTGATTAAAATTAGTCGTAAAGAATGAACATAAAGAAGAAGAAGAGACATTTGATGTAAAACAGAGATTATGAGTAGCATAGCTCAAGCGAGAGTAATTTTGCTGAAAATTAAAAACACATGCGTGAATAATTCACTACCAGTGACATTGCAGAAATGAATACTCCAGTGCTATACTTAACCAATACTTATGTATGGTAGAGAATCACAGACAATGAATAAACAATCAATAAGTTATATAGAAGCCACGGAGATGTGGTTTTACGGAAGAATGCTGAAAACTCCATGAACAGCGAAGAAAACAAATGATGATGCTTTACATCAGCCTGATCAAACGAATCAGATTCAGACAATCAAGGTTCTTCGGATATATAATGCGAAGATGATCTTAGAGCTATTTGTGACAGCGGGTAAAATTCAGGAAGGAGAGACCATGGAAGACAGAGGGAGAACAGAGAGGCTAACCGGACTATAGCAGTCCAAATCTGGCTCCTGTCTGTGGTTGGTAGAAAATCCTCTTCAACAATTCAATTTTATATATACTACATAGCCTGAGTCGAACTGCAAGAACCTAGTCGCAGCTGTGTCATTGAAGAAGACGGGTAGCTGATGAAACATCAAAATTCAAGCTGGTGAAACATCAAATGGATCGACGCGCAAAGGGGTGGGGAGTAAGAAAATGTTGGATTTAACCCCCACCTTTCCCACTTATTTATTACATAAATTAAAGAAATAAAATGAGATTTTGTCATAGTTCCCCAGGTGGCAGCGGAGGAATGGACAGTTAGCCAGATAGTTAGAGTAGTATAATTAGATTATTTAATAGTTGAGACTATGTGTTGCACTCTCTAAGCAGAAGTGCAACACATAACTACGAGACATGACGCTTTTGTGTAGTAAAATAGTGACGATTTAGTAACGGTTGCGAAGGACAGTGAGAAAATAGGAGAGACAACATAAACAATTGACAGATGGACGTGTTCTTAAGCAAGAACGTTTATGCTTATAGATCAATAAACATGTCGCATGCCATCAAGCATTGAGTTTGTATATTATTACCATATGTTATGGATCATCAGTCATCATGAGAGAATGGGAATTGTAGGACCATAAATCAACAAATGCTCTTATAATAAATTATCACATCTTTGAATAAGACCATCATCAAAGATAGCAACCTACATGTATACTAAGATAACACCCTACTTCAATGCCAACGATTGCAACCTATCTCAATGCCAACGATTGCACCCTACTTCAATGGTGTCAAGAATAAACAAAACAACAACTGCCCACCGTGTTTAGTCACGTTCGTGGACCAGAATCTATGTAAGTCACTTTTTATATCTGTTTACACGATTCGTTTGGTATGCCTAGTATTCTGCTCCCTATGCCCTATTGTCAGGGAAGGTGACTGGCGTGTTTACCCCCCGGTCAAGGATTTCATCTATACTCTTCCATCAAAGCCCTCATTTTAAATTTTATTGTCCTTCCTACAGGAAGGTGACCGCGTGTTTACCCCGGTCAAGGATTTCATCTATACTCTTCCATCAAAGCCCTCATTTTAAATTTTATTGTCCTTCCTACAGGGAAGGTGACCGGCGTGTTTACCCCCGGTCAAGGATTTCATCTATACTCTTCAATCAAAGCCCTCATTTTAAATTTTATTGTCCTTCCTACAGGGAAGGTGACCGGCGTGTTTACCCCCGGTCAAGGATTTCATCTATACTCTTCAATCATAGCTCTCGTCTTAATTTTATTGTCCTTCCTACAGGGAAGGTGACCGGCTGTTTACCCCGGTCAAGGATTTCATCTATACTCTTCAATCAAAGCTCTCGTCTTCAATTTTATTGTCCTTCCTACAGGGAAGGTGACCGGCGTGTTTACCCCACGGTCAAGGATTTCATCTATACTCTTCAATCAAAGCTCTCGTCTTCAATTTTATTGTCCTTCCTACAGGGAAAGTGACCGGCGTGTTTACCCCCCGGTCAAGGAAACCATAACATTTTTGCTTCAATTAACGGACTTTACTTTTTCCTGTGTCCAGTATATGGGAAGTTATGCATATTTGATCACGCTATACAATGATTGACAATTGAGGTGTAATGTGAGCATTCCACACTTTGGTACTTGATGTATTATTTATAGAGTAAGTATACCTTTTTCATTTGCTTGCCTTTTGTAATTGCCACAAAGATTTTTTTTCAGCTATACATTCACTGGTGTGTGACACTGTATTTGCGTATAATGTACCATATATAATGTACGAATGAATTTATAGCCTTCTTACTGATGTTCTATGGATATAATTTTTCGTATTTGTGGGCTATGTTAGCTGTTGACTATATTTTAATAACAGTTTGTACACTTTGAGTCGATATAATCGCAGCTTTTCTGCTTTGGATACGAACGATACTTGTACCAGGGTGGACTGTTCTTTAATATGGCTCACCGTGGAACTAGAGGAAATAGGGCCGGTGAGGATGCGACGTTGGAGGTACTGCCTCCTGTACTGGCACCTCCCGCAGCCTTGGTGGAATCTCCGGTTTTGGATGGATATGGCTGTTCATCTGTTCCTGTGCCGTCTTATCCTACTGCATGGAACGTCCCTCGTCCTCCATGTCGGCCCCCACGGACATTTGGGGTTCGTGATGGTCCCTCTGGGGATGAGTTTGAGCGGGACATTCGACATTACTGGACGTACTATGGGCTGGAAGGTCAGGATAGGGTCAATGCGCTTTTCGAGCACGTCTCCGATTCAGTCCGTAGGGAACTTGCCATACAAATGATGACGGTGAAGGACCCAGAGTCCCTGTTGACAGGCCTCCTGGGTGTGTTTGGTGACAATAGATCAGCTCATACGCTACTGTCTGCTTTCTTTCGCTCTTCTCAGAATAGCGAAGAGACGTGCCTCGACTACTCTCATCGATTGGCCGGCCTTTTCGCGAAGGTGACTGCAGCTCAGACCCGGGAAGGGTCAGTACCCCTCGATCCCAATAATCTTCGGGATCGCTTTATTGCGTCCTTGAAAGATAGGCTCTGCTCGGGAATGTTGATGTCTATGGTGGCAGGATCGCCCTTCACCACATTTATGCATTGCCGTGATGCGGCCATGCGATGGGAGCGCAGTCCCATTCCCGCGTCAGACGCCCATACAATTTCTGTGATGCATCGTCGTATGGACGTCCTGGAATCAAAGGTGGCGGTATGCCACTCTGAGATACGCTGCCCAAACCCTGCCAGACCCCTCCCCACCACTACTCATCCGGAGAGAAATTTTCGTCAAAATCGACAACGGGGTCATGGGAGGTCCAATGACAGAGACCATTTGGGGGGAAGGTATAATTGTTCTTCTTTCCACAGTCAGGACATAAGAAGGAGCGCACAACCCTGGGTGTCCAGGGGTATGACCCAGGAAAACCAGACCATTGACACATATGATGTGTTTAGGGATGAAGGGGAAGAGGAGCAGCATTTCTCTCCCATTAGTCCCTCTGTATCAATAGGCAGCTGCCTGATACCAAGATTTAATTGTTATGATTTACTCGGTGGTGAGTCGAATGAGCTTCAGAATTTTTTACCAGTTTCAGATGGCAAGCGCCAGACGAAACAATATAATAATTTGATTGTTTCAGATGTTGATGGGTTAAGTACCATGCCTAATTTTTTATTCGATTTGCCCTGCGTAGAGGAAAATCACGATTTGATTTCAGTTATTAAAGATTCAGATGCAGAGCCGAATTTATTTCTGCATTTTTCCGTGTAGAGAGATTGATTCTAAAGATTGCGATACAATGGAATCTTTGGTGGAGTGGTCCAATATTGATCCCATTGCCTTGGTATCATCCGTGGATGTATCATGTGTAGAGCTGAATGTCTTACTACCTTCTTCCTGTGTGGTAGTGGTTGCTCCTCAAGTCTGCCATACATTGGAATCTGTTGGCGATTGGTCCGATGATGAACCATACGTCTTACCAGTCTCTCCTTTAATAGCAGAATTTAATTCTCAGGAAATCCAGCTGACGAATGCAGTGCAGGATATAGAACAGGATAATCAAGGTTTAACTACGGATAGGGATCACGAAAAGGAAGACATGAGAAAATCTATCGTTAGTATTTCCGACGAGGGACTGGAGATGGAACAAAGTTGTCAATTATCACCCTCCGCAACAGCCCTACAAGACAACGATCAACAAATAGAACATTTAGGTATTGTTCATACTCATCAGTCAGAGGTGCGATATGAGGAATATCATACACGTCGTCCTCATGGCACACGAATAGTTGGGTCCAGGAAGATGTTGCCGACTCGTGTGAGTTCCCTATTTACTGAATCAGTGGTTCAGAAATCAAACAATGCTAAAGTAAATAGGAAACGACGTGGAAGAAATAAAACGGTCCAGGTTAATTCAAAGAAATTTAATCGAGCGTTAGTGGGCTCAAATAGTAAGGGGTGTTTGTTGAAACGTAAGGGTGTTGACCGTGGAAGTCAATCTGTAACGACAAGGAGAAAAGGAAGGTGGTCCAGGGCCATCATTAGAGGGACACAGAAGAGGGGTTAAATCGGGAGCAAATTTCGCCTGTACTAATGCCGAATGATTTATTTGTGTGTCGATCCAGTGACACGTTGGTAACAACTCATGAACTTGAGGTCACTCAGAGTCAGCACAACCAAGAGGAAGTTAATGATCCGGAATCCAGTTGTGCCTGTGAGCATGCAAATAATGTTTGTCTTCCAGTAGACAATAGCAGGGAGCGTAGTGAAAATAAACACGAATCACTACGTATTGGTTTAAGAATGCATGAGTCTGATAATAAATCTTTGAGCTCAGATTATGAGCGAAATACTAATTGCAACGCACTATGTAATTTTCAACTATGGACGCGTACCGAGCCAGTGATAATTGATTTCGATGCGCAAAAGCGCGTGCAATTTGACCAACATTTTGTTGGTTGTGGGAACAATGCGTCGTTTCATGGCAAGGATTGTGTGGATCGTGTGGATTCCAGGATACGGTCTGTGAAATGGAATACTATAGTGGTGATGGCGTTATTTATGCTATTTTTTAGTGCTAGGGCCCTGTGTTCGCATCAGCATGGTTTGCAAGAGTTGCGTCTTTCAATTTGCGAGCAGGGGCATAGTCCTTGCCTTCTCTATTTCATGCTGGGGGTCTATGTTGGTCTTGACAATATCTTTCAGGGTATACATCGTGGGGATGGCACACGTGATATCGTCAGCAGTGCTCCCAGGGATGGTCTCGTGGGAACTGGGTTAGCTCATGACGGGGACAACCATGATTTGTACAAAACTACATGGAACCCGAGTTTTATACACGATATGCCTGGATTTTTGTTTGGATCCTGGTGGATTGAGAAAAGGTTTACAATGGGCCTGAAGTCAAACGTGAGGTCGAACCAAATAGGGAACATACATGCGTTTTTATTTCAATCCTTTGGGACTGAAGGATGGATTGTAAGGGGTAGCTCGAGAATAATGTTAGACCAAATAAAGAGAATAATTGGGTTTTTGGTTGAGTCCTTAAAGATTACTGGACGGAATGTGCTACCTCATTTATTGAGATTATCTTATATTGAGCCGATAGGTAGATCCTTTGGGAATTGGCTCGATTCCTTGTGGGTTTTGAATGGGTTATAATTTTAATATCAGTGGTTATATATTGTAGGGTCAAATTTTGAGTATTATTTGACTCCTTTTAATTGTTGAGTGGACACTGGGGTCAATGAGACCTCAGTTTCTGCAATGTAGATTCAATAAGTGGAATATTGTGGAATGTAATACCTCGTTGAGGTTGCGCTGTGTCGAATGCAATATATTTGACACATTTGGAATTGTTATTTTATTCCTTTGGGGTGATTTTATTGCCTCCTGAAGGTTATATGATGTCGATCCGAGTATTTCGGATCCTTGGAGTTATGATTTGTTTAATTGGCGGATTTAGTGTGGACTTGCGTCACGTGTACGTAATCCTACACTTTGATGTGTTAATTATGTTAATAAGAAGATGGTAAATTTTAATAGGGGAAGTTTAGGGGTTAATGGAGCAGCGTTGAATATTGGACGTTTATAATGGAGTTTCATATTTGCAGCTCATTCATTCCTTGGGTTTGGGGGATGGTTAATAATACCTCGTGGAGGTCTTATGTTGTTGGATGAACATTATGTATGTTTTTTATGCAATATGTTGAATATTGGGAGTTTATTATTTCCTGGGTTTGGGGTTAGTTAATATTACTCGTCGAGGACATATAACGTGAGAAGTTTGACGTTATATATATGTTTTTCCTTTTGTTTCGATTTGTAACTTGTTTTTTTGTTTGAGATTTCAGACAGTGTGACAAGACTCTGACATGCAAGAAAGACATAGTGATTAGTGACATACTGATGCAAGCTGCCATCAAACCAATACTACCTCATGTGAGGATTGGATGTCCCAGTACAGCCACCTCACATTGGCCAAGTGTTATGCTGTTGGGTCGCCGTCGTAGACATACGGCGCATATTTTTCCAGATTAATTATAATTATGCTGATTAATTTCTATTACTTGGTTTCAGCACAAGAGCACAGAGGGGTTACTGTTGTTGTTAACCATGGTCACCTATGACCAGTTGATGAGTCACGTTCAACGACGTGTGGTGACTAGTTCCCATTTGCTCATTCAACTTGGGTCTTCCTGAGATCCCGTCAGGATTTTCTTTTCTTTTCGACCATGGTTGGCTGTTATAGTTAGTTGTTGTGGGGCCACGTTAAAACGTGAGGTGACTAGTTCCCTTTCAGCTCTCACCACTCTAATCACCCTACCGAACATACCTGTGCGATTTTTTTCTTGACATTTCGCCGTCGGGACGATGGCGAGGTCTCAGGGGGTGTCATAGTTCCCAGGTGGCAGCGGAGGAATGGACAGTTAGCCAGATAGTTAGAGTAGTATAATTAGATTATTTAATAGTTGAGACTATGTGTTGCATCTCTAAGCAGAAGTGCAACACATAACTCGAGACATGACGCTTTTGTGTAGTAAAATAGTGACGATTTAGTAACGGTTGCGAAGGACAGTGAGAAAATAGGAGAGACAACATAAACAATTGACAGATGGACGTGTTCTTAAGCAAGAACGTTTATGCTTATAGATCAATAAACATGTCGCATGCCATCAAGCATTGAGTTTGTATATTATTACCATATGTTATGGATCATCAGTCATCATGAGAGAATGGGAATTGTAGGACCATAAATCAACAAATGCTCTTATAATAAATTATCACATCTTTGAATAAGACCATCATCAAAGATAGCAACCTACATGTATACTAAGATAACACCCTACTTCAATGCCAACGATTGCAACCTATCTCAATGCCAACGATTGCACCCTACTTCAATTTGGCCAGCATAACAGCAACAAATTTGGATTCCTTAACAATTGTGGTGAAATATAACTCCAGAGCTGAGATACACAGATGATACAGCTATTATTTGCAACAGCAACAAGGGAATCGGCTCAATGTCGTTACACTGTTACCGGGTTGTAGCCCAGTGTTGTTACACTGCTTCCGGACTGTAGCCTATTGCTATGGTCTTCCGTACCTGTCGTGCACTTCTCTTTAAGCAAAGTACTCTAAAGAAAAGTTTTTAGACAAATAAACAAATATAGACACTCTAGAAGATCCTACGAATACCATGGACTGAAAAAAGAAAGAACACTGATGTCCTGAAAGAACTAAATGTTAAAGAGAATTGGCTGATAAATAACATACTATACAGAAAAATTACATACTTTGGTCACATCAAGCGTCACGATGGCTTGGAAAGAACAATACTAGAGGGCAGAGTCCCAGGACGCAGAGACAGACCAAGAAGAAGATTTTTTTTTTTTTTTTAAACCCTTTCATACCTCGTGGTATATAGGTCAATACAGTGTTAGGCCTGTATTTTTCATTGACCGTCGGCACACGATGGGTGATGTGGTCAGCATCACGCCGGCCGCCTTTACTTTCCCAGAGCATGTCTGGTACCCAGTTGAGGCTGGGTCGACCTGAGAGCCGTGGCGGTCGGGAAAAGTTCCACGCACATTGCGGAGCTGAACCCAGACCACCAGCCTTGCGAAGCGAGTTCACTAACAACTACGCTACAGCGGCTCTCAAGAAGAAGATGACTACAAGATATTAAAGAAACCATGAATATGACCATCGACGAAGTGGGTAAACTGGCAAGAGACAGAGTGAATTTCAGATGTGCTGCAAAGAGAGCAACATCCTATAAAGGATACGCACCTTGATGATGAGACACTCTACAAAATCTGAATATGGAAGAACATTGACTTATAAAGAAATATAGACACTCTACAAGATCTGAATATGGAAGAACATTGACTTATAAAGAAATATAGACACTCTACAAGATCTGAATATGGAAGAACATTGGTTTATAATAAAATTTCACGAGTAAATCTGAGCGTCCGAAAACATTTTTGAAAATTCGTAGATTTGTCCGCAATGTTACAAGTCAAGACAAAATTAACACTGTCAGTGACATCATGCGGTAACCACGTGGTAAATGTGTAAAATTGGTTTTCTAACTTGGTACTCGAAACATAATCTACAATCTGTGGAAAACTACTACAATCTGTGGAAAACTACTACAATCTGTGGAAAACTACTACAATCTGTGGAAAACTACTAAGATTCATAAGATCAAAATAAAACATTGATGCACATTTGTGTGTTTTTCTCTGTTATATTAGTTGCTTCATTCATTTCTTTTCAAAATTAGTTAGCACAAATGATGAGACAGGTTAAGAGGGACAAAATGGCGATGTATCGGGCATAACATGCGGAAGACACATTTGAGTGTCACTAGACAAGCGCTTAGGTGGAACGAGCAAGGAAAATGGAAAAGGAGAAATTGGCAACCATCTTATAAAAATCAAGTGATATTGAAACAAAGCGGTGCGACTATATTTAAAAGTGTAGGAGTAGTGCATAGTACAATATAAATATAATAATTCCTCTCATACCGTTATACGTTACGTAGTAATTTCTCCATACCGCTCTATCCTGGGCAACTCGCTCAATCTCCTCCATGGAACTGAGACCGACATTTCCTGCCTCTCTCAGCAAAGTTAGTTTCAGGGTCTCCTTAGGTCGACCTCTTTCTTGAACCCTTTGCATCCCACTTCAATGCCTGCTTTGATATTCGTTAATCATTTCTCCTCAAGGTGTGCCCAAGATATCTCCATCTTCTCTTTCTTATAACAGTTGTCACTAGTGGTTAACCAGACATGTCTCTGATTTCATCACTTCTCCTGAATTCATTCCATTTTATATTCATTATTTTTCGCAGACATCTATTTTATGCAATATGAAAATAACACATTTCTGCTTTTTTATTCCAGCACACAATGCTTCGGTAGAACGATTATTTTCTTTAATCTCTGTCTAATGGACCAATGAAAGAAATCGTCTTAGTGGGGATTCAGTCAAGTCAATTTCACTTGTAAAATTTAATTTCAAACAATTCACACTCGATCACGTAATTTGATGAAGGTTTGATGCAAACAAAGACTTTCTATTAAAAAAAAAACCCAAAAAGAAATCATCATAAAAATATACATGCAACACAATTTTAACTGAACTTAAGGTTATGAGATGTGTCATCATTTCGGAATATCAAAATATGGCCCATGTATCAGGAGAAATAAAACATGTTAAAGTGACTTAGAGAGATCAATAATAGAGATTTTGTTTTTAACAAAAACAAGACAGCAGAGAAGATGCTTGCAACAAAAACATTACTTAAGTCTTGAAATGCCGCGTAATGATGAGCCACATGCAGTAATCTTCTTCTTCTTTGCGTTCGTTCTTTACGACCAATTTTAATCACTCTTTGTGATATGTTTGATCTTTGCCAAGAACGTGTATACGTTGCACATTGGTTTGGTAGGCCCCTAAACGCATAGACTTCTACATGTTTAGGACATGTGCATCCGATTTCAGCCAAACATGCAGTAATAAAAAACATACCAAGTGCTGGATGAGACTATCTATATAGTACGCCGATTCAAGATCGACTATGCTGAACGTGGCAGATCGACTATGCTGAACGTGGCAGATCGACTATGCTGACGTGCAGATCGACGTACCGTGCAGCTCGACTATGCTGAACGCAGATCGACTATGCTGACGTGCAGATCGACTATGCTGACCGTGGCAGATCGACTATGCTGAACGTGGCAGATCGACTATGCTGACCATGGCAATGTTGTGTTATTTAAATTTATAATCCCAAATAAAAACACTTTAACCTTACCTGGATTTGAACCGGTGTCCTCATAACAGGGAGGATGGTGACATAACCACTTGTCTATCCCTTCTTGACCCAAGAAAATAGATAGTATATTATATGACTATATACCACACAGAATGCTCTGCTTTTAACAGCAGAATATAATCTAATCTAATATAACTACCCACAAACTGTAATCTGTGGTTGAACGGGCACCTACCTGGACATAAGAAGGCTTCACTCCCTTGTTTAGAATAAAACGTATACAGTGTTAAGACCGTGTGTACCAGCTCTAGAAACCAGTTAGACTTCAGTATTGTTCAGTCTATAGACAAGAGCATATTAACACACCAAAGTAGACGTTTAAGCGTATGACACTGGTATATGCTGTGCTGGACACTACTCTGAAGTGACATAATTTTTTTTTTTAAATGTTTCCGATCCAGAAGCTTTTCAGCTCTTCGGCTCAGTGCCATGAACATCGTAACCCTTCGGTTCGGTGCCACGAACACCGTAAATCTGGGGAATCTGTGGCTTTTTCTGCCATCCCGCGGAATTGAACCCGCACACACAGAGGACGGATAGTCACCGTAGTCAACGCTACGAACACGCTGGACAGACGGACAACGCGCTACGAACACACTGGGCAGACGGGCAAGTGATATAATTAAAAAGTCTTATTCTCTTTCACCCTTTTACTTCTTTATAGAAGTTGGGGGAGGGAAGGAAGGGGGAGGGAGAGTGTAGTGATCTTGTGTGTGCTTGTTCTTCTTCTTCTCTCTCACCATTTACTTCTTTATAGAAGTTGGGGGAGGAGGAATGTAGTGATCTTGTGTGTGCTTGTTCTAAAGAACTTCGTAAGCTGTTATTTGTTTTCTTAAGTCTGTTCTTGATGCCCTCGTTCCATGTTTAGCATGGGTTTCCTCTTTCTCTGTATTATTATTATTTTTTTTCAGTGGGGCTCTTGGTGGTAGTCGATAGTAGGGCTAGGCAATGGGTGCTGTAAGAAATAAGGGTTTGTGGTTCGAATCTGCTGTTTGATCACTTGTTTTTTCTGGAAGTTCCCTAATACTTGTATAATGTCTATTTATGAATGACATCCATTAGCTCCGGCGCTTCCCTTGGTGTTCTTAAAACTTCTTATTTTCTTCTCGTCGATACTAGGTTACAGTTCAAACTTTTAATCTTGTCGATACTAGGCCTTCCAGTCAGGTGTCCAAACTATTTAATCTTGTCGATACTAGGCCCTTCCAGTCAGGTGTCCAAACTATTTAATCTTTGTATCTTCTTGTAACTTTATGAAAATTGGATCACTGATTTCACTTCTAGTCTTCTTCCGATTTCTTCATTTCTAATTGTGTTACTTATTGCCGTTCATCTCCGTCGTTTTGATTTCTCCCTCCATTAGTTGCTGTTATTTGCCATGTTCAACACTGCTAACATAGTGCTGTCCAGAAAATCGTTCTTACAAGATTTGATTTAGTTTTTATTGGTTTTTTATGTGACAACAGTAGTAATAAAAACTATTCAAATATGCTGGATTGTTTAAATATGGACAATCTGCTCCGCTTAAGATCACTGTGTCATTTGTGTGTTTTTCTCCTTTTCTTCGATCTCCGATCTCGTGCTGAATTCCGTGTGGACTACAAACTGAACAGTGAGTTTCAGGTTTGTCAGGTTTCCCCCAAAACTTAGTTTTCATGTCGACTATGTGTAGATATATTGTGCTTCTCAGCTCACATAGGAGAGGACAGTTTAGCCAGAGCCAAGTATAAACTTATGCAGTAAGTTTGAGTACAATGAAAACTTATGCACAATTTATGTTATTTGATCATTTTGCCTGGGCAGCAACTTTCCAGCTTAATATCGATCGGTATATTTTTGTCTCAGTGATTTCTGTTCTCAGAGTAGATTATATTTAATTCTTAGTCAATAAAATAAGGCTGGAAACCTGCTGTCTGGTCAAATGTTCAAACGGTCTAAAGACCAATGATTGACTTTGTTTCACTGGGTGTTAGTGGCTTTCTGGTTTATTGAATCTCTTTTTCTTCAGATGATATTAGTAGCTTTCTGGTTTATTGAATCTCTTTTTCTTCAGGTGATATTAGTTGCTTTCTGGTTTATTGAATCTCTTTTCTTCAGCTGATATTAGTTGTTTTCTGGTTTATTGAATCTCTTTTTCTTCAGGTGATAGGCAACAAATACATCAGGATGCTCTTATGCAACATCTTCATTGACCAGTCATTCTGCTGATTCATTTCCTGGTATCTCACAAGGAAACGATATCCACTGCAAGACAACCTTCCGCTGCTTGCATAGTTCAGACGGTAGGATCCTGTAAACCTGGCAATTATATGGATTGAAGTGTTTGGAGTGCTGATTTTGCGTCTGTCAAAAATACAACAAGCTGCGGATCAAGTTATACCACAGTCTGCCCGTATGCCCAGCGTGTTTGTAGCGCGTTGGACTACGGGTGACTATCCCTCTGTGTGTGTGGGTTCAATTCCGCGGGATGGCATAAAAATACAACAAGCTGCGGATCAAGTTATACCACAGTCTGCTTCAGAAAATAAGAGTGTTGAAGCTGGAGGTAACCTGTCAACAAGAGGTGTACTATAACATTCAGAATGCCACACAATAACGCAGTGCTTATGTCTATAATAATAATAATTGCCCGTCTGCCCAGCGTGTTCGTAGACTACGGGTGACTACCCCTCTGTGTGTGCGGGTTCAATTCCGCGGGATGGTAGAAAAAGCCACAGATTCCCCAGATTTGCGGTGTTCGTGGCACCGAACCGAAGGGTTACGATGTCGATAGCACCGAGCCGAAGAGCTGAAAAGCTCATGTGCTTCTGGATCGAAAAAAAAAAAGAATTATAATAATTCCTCTCGTACCGTTATACGTTACATAGGGCCTGCAAGTAATTTCTCCATACAGCTCTATCCTGGGCAGCTCGCTCAATCTCCTCCATAGAACTGAGACCGATATTTCTTGCCTCTCTCAGCAAAGTTCGTTTCAGGGTTACCTTAGTCGATCTCTCTTTCTTGAACTCTTTGCATCCCACTTCAATGCCTGCTTTGATATTTGTTGATCATTTCTCCTCAAGATGTGTCCAACATATCTCCATCTTCTCTTTTATATAACAGTTGTCACTAGTGGTTGACCAGACATTTCTTTGATTTCATCACTTCTCCTGAATTCGTTCCATTTTATATTCATTATTTTTCGCAGACATCTATTTTTAATTACATTCAACTTGCTTTCTATATCTTTAGTCATGCGTAAGTCTATGTTCTGAACGAATTCATTAAGTCTTCTGATAATTCTCTCTGAGTATTCACTTCATTCTTGATGAAAGTCTTTCTTAATCTGATCCAGAGTATATCCCATGGATTCTCTGTTTGTCCGTCTGTCTCTAATGGTCTATTTTCACCGTATTTTTATTCTTTTTCCTCGTCAACCCTAGTTCTTGACTGTAATATCATATCACTAAACTGCACAAGGTACAGATTTTCTCGTCAACCCTAGTTCTTGACTTTAATATCATATCACTAAACTGCACAAGGTACAGATTTTCTCGTCAACCCTAGTTCTTGACTTTAATATCATATCACTAAACTGCACAATGTACAGATTTTCTCGTCAACCCTAGTTCTTGACTTTAATATCATATCACTAAACTGCACAACAGATTTGTCACAGATTTTATCTTCCCAAATCCAACCCTAGTTCTTGACTTTAATATCATATCACTAAACTGCACAATGTACAGATTTTCTCGTCAACCCTAGTTCTTGACTTTAATATCATATCACTAAACTGCACAATGTACAGATTTTCTCGTCAACCCTAGTTCTTGACTGTAATATCATATCACTAAACTGCACAAGGTACAGATTTTCTCGTCAACCCTAGTTCTTGACTTTAATATCATATCACTAAACTGCACAAGGTACAGATTTTCTCGTCAACCCTAGTTCTTGACTTTAATATCATATCACTAAACTGCTACAGAGTAACCCAGGAATTTATCCCAACTGCCATTTTCTGTTAAAATATCTTTATTCAATGTTTATCTCAATGTTCTGGAAGAATATAAAACTTAATTAAATTATAGATGCCTTCATTAAGCATGTAATTCTTCTTCCTCTTCTTTCTTTTGTCATCACACTGCTACCGGGTTGTTGCCCAGTGTCGTCACACTGCTACCGGGTTGTTGCCCAGTGTCGTCACACTGCTACCGGGTTGTTACCCAGTGTCGGGGTTTTCTGTTTTTGTCTTGTGCTGTTCTAGTGGCTTGGGTGATTGTTATTTTGACTCTTTGACAGGATTTTGCTACACCATCTAACCATCTTTTTCGTGGTCTTCCTCTTGCCTTCTTTCCTGCTGTTCTGTTGTAGAAGACTCTATGTACTGTGGAGTTTGGATGCAATATTATTAAGTGGCCAAACCACTTCATTCTTTGTTTCTCTATGTAATTCAAGCAAGGTTCTGTGCCAACTTTTTTCTTATGCTGATGTTGGTAACTCTGTCTTTTCTGGTGTTGTTGGTAACTTTTCACAGGCAACGCATTTCACATGTAATTATTTTTGTGACTGCGCTTTGCTCATTGTCCATGTTTGGCTCTGATTCATTCTGTTAATTAGCAGACTTGTTGCCCAAATTGTAGACCTCGTGTCTAGAAAATGACATATTCTTCAAAGGCAATTTCTAGTTTCACATCTTGTATTCTCTCTCCTAACTTGAAAGTTTTACTAAGACTGTATTTGTTTCGCTCCAACCAGGCCTTCTAATTCTTCTTCTTGAGATAGCCAACTATAAATTCAAACGAAGTCAAAGAAATTGATATTGCGCTTCTGACTGACTTTTACGGCAAGGCCTGCTTTCCATTTCCAGTGTTTTCCAACATACAGACATGCCTTCCTCTGAGCTACAGTGTAACCTGCCAATTAATCTGGAATATCTTCTGTAAAAAAGTATGCAATGTCGGATTTCAATTTAAGTCCTAAATTACTTGTAAACAACTAATATGTTTCTCATAAAATTCTCTCTTGTTGATGTACATACAACAATTCACAAGATAAATCTAACTGACTTCCATCTAGTCCATTGTTTTGCTCATGTACTTATCCTTATTCTTACATTTACAATATGAGAACTTGAGTGTGTTTACTAGAAATCAGTGCAACATTAATATTCCAATCAATAAGTACCTCAAGTCAATCATTTAGCATCAGCTGAAGGGCAGATCGCACATATAGTCCCGTTAAGTGTGTACTGACAGTGCACATATAGTCCCGTTGAAGTGTGTCTGAATACTATGTTACATTGTACACTTATAGTCCCATATACTTGAAGTTGTACTACTGAACAAGTTCGTCTAAGTGTAGTCCGTTGAAGTGTGTAATGTCACATTGACACATATCTTGAAGTCCCATGTTGAGAGGTGTTACTTGATGCAGTTCGCACATATAAGCAAGAATTGAAGTGTGTACTGTAAGCAGTCTGAAGATAGTCCAGAGTTTAAGTGTCGCTAGCTGAACACTGAAAAACATAATAGTTGCTTACAGTGTGTACATGAAAGGAAGGCTGAATGTTGAATTAGCTACACATGAATTAAAAAGCCGGAATAGTTATTGAAGACATTGTGCCCATGGAGGTTAGAGAAGCCGAATGTTTATTAAGACATGTCTCGATGGAAGTGAAAGAAAGGCCGAATCAGTTTTGAAACATGTATAAGTTGAAAGAAAAGGCCGAATCAGTTATTGAAGACTGTGCTCCGATAAGAAGAAAGGCGGAATCAGTTATTGAAGACATGTGCTCTGATGGAGTTGAAGCAAAGGCCGGAATCAGTTTATTGAAGACTGTGCTCCGATGGAAGTTGAAGAAAGGCCGCATCAGTTTGAAGCCTTGCTCCGGGATGAAGAAAGGCCGAATCATTTTTAAGACCATGTCGATGAAGTTGAAGAAAGGCGAATCAGTTTATTGAAGACCTGTGCTGATGGAGTTGAAGAGAAGGCCGGAATCAGTTTATTGAAGACTGTGCTCCAGTTGAAACTATCAGTTTATGAGACCTGTTCGAAAGTTGAAAGAAAGGCCGAATCAGTTTATTGAAGACCTGTCTCCGATGGAAGTTGAAAGAAAAGGCCGGAATCAGTTTATTGAAGACTGCTCCGATGGAAGTTGAAAGAGAAAGGCCGGAATCAGTTTATTGAAGACCTGTCTCGATGGAAGTTGAAAGAAACGGATCAGTTTATTGAAGACATGTCTGATGGAATTGAAAGAGAAAGGCCGGAATCAGTTTATTGAAGACCTGTGCTCCGATGGAAGTTGAAAGAGAAAGGCCGGAATCAGTTTATTGAAGACCTGTGCTCGATGGAAGTTGAAAGAAAGGCCGGAATCAGTTTATTGAAGACCTGTGCTCCGATGGAAGTTGAAGAGAAAGGCCGAACATTTGAGATTCTAGTGTTGATTGAAGAGACAATCGTATGAAACTGTCCGATGGAAGTTGAAAGAAAGGCCGGAATCAGTTTATTGAGACCTGTCTCCGATGGATGAGATTGAAGATGTCAGAAGTGAAGAGCGGAATCAGTTTATTGAAGACATGTGCTCCGATGGAAGTTGAAAGAGAAAGGCCGGAATCAGTTTATTGAAGACATGTGCTCCGATGGAAGTTGAAAGAGAAAGGCCGGAATCAGTTTATTGAAGACATGTGCTCCGATGGAAGTTGAAAGAGAAAGGCCGGAATCAGTTTATTGAAGACATGTGCTCGATGGATGTTGAAAGAGGAAGGCCGGAATCAGTTTATTGAAGACTAGTGCTCGATGGAAGTTGAAAGAGAAAGGCCGGAATCAGTTTATTGAAGACCTGTGCTCCGATGGAAGTTGAAAGAGAAAGGCCGGAATCAGTTTATTGAAGACCTGTGCTCCGATGGAAGTTGAAAGAGAAAGGCCGGAATCAGTTTATTGAAGACCTGTGCTCCGATGGAAGTTGAAAGAGAAAGGCCGGAATCAGTTTATTGAAGACCTGTACTCCGATGGAAGTTGAAAGAGAAAGGCCGGAATCAGTTTATTGAAGACCTGTGCTCCGATGGAAGTTGAAAGAGAAAGGCCGGAATCAGTTTATTGAAGACATGTGCTCCGATGGAAGTTGAAAGAGAAAGGCCGGAATCAGTTTATTGAAGACCTGTGCTCCGATGGAAGTTGAAAGAGAAAGGCCGGAATCAGTTTATTGAAGACCTGTGCTCCGATGGAAGTTGAAAGAGAAAGGCCGGAATCAGTTTATTGAAGACCTGTGCTCCGATGGAAGTTGAAAGAGAAAGGCCGGAATCAGTTTATTGAAGACATGTGCTCCGATGGAAGTTGAAAGAGAAAGGCCGGAATCAGTTTATTGAAGACCTGTGCTCCGATGGAAGTTGAAAGAGAAAGGCCGGAATCAGTTTATTGAAGACATGTGCTCCGATGGAAGTTGAAAGAGAAAGGCCGGAATCAGTTTATTGAAGACATGTGCTCCGATGGAAGTTGAAAGAGAAAGGCCGGAATCAGTTTATTGAAGACATGTGCTCCGATGGAAGTTGAAAGAGAAAGGCCGGAATCAGTTTATTGAAGACATGTGCTCCGATGGAAGTTGAAAGAGAAAGGCCGGAATCAGTTTATTGAAGACCTGTGCTCGATGGAAGTTGAAAGAGAAAGGCCGGAATCAGTTTATTGAAGACCTGTGCTCCGATGGAAGTTGAAAGAGAAAGGCCGGAATCAGTTTATTGAAGACCTGTGCTCCGATGGAAGTTGAAAGAGAAAGGCCGGAATCAGTTTATTGAAGACATGTGCTCCGATGGAAGTTGAAAGAGAAAGACCGGAATCAGTTTATTGAAGACATGTGCTCCGATGGAAGTTGAAAGAGAAAGGCCGGAATCAGTTTATTGAAGATATGTGCTCCGATGGAAGTTGAAAGAGAAAGGCCGGAATCAGTTTATTGAAGACATGTGCTCCGATGGAAGTTGAAAGAGAAAGGCCGGAATCAGTTTATTGAAGACATGTGCTCCGATGGAAGTTGAAAGAGAAAGGCCGGAATCAGTTTATTGAAGACATGTGCTCCGATGGAAGTTGAAAGAGAAAGGCCGGAATCAGTTTATTGAAGACATGTGCTCCGATGGAAGTTGAAAGAGAAAGGCCGGAATCAGTTTATTGAAGACCTGTGCTCCGATGGAAGTTGAAAGAGAAAGGCCGGAATCAGTTTATTGAAGACATGTGCTCCGATGGAAGTTGAAAGAGAAAGGCCGGAATCAGTTTATTGAAGACATGTGCTCCGATGGAAGTTGAAAGAGAAAGGCCGGAATCAGTTTATTGAAGACATGTGCTCCGATGGAAGTTGAAAGAGAAAGACCGGAATCAGTTTATTGAAGACATGTGCTCCGATGGAAGTTGAAAGAGAAAGACCGGAATCAGTTTATTGAAGACATGTGCTCCGATGGAAGTTGAAAGAGAAAGGCCGGAATCAGTTTATTGAAGACATGTGCTCCGATGGAAGTTGAAAGAGAAAGGCCGGAATCAGTTTATTGAAGACATGTGCTCTGATGGAAGTTGAAAGAGAAAGAACGGAATCAGTTTATTGAAGACATGTGCTCCGATGGAAGTTGAAAGAGAAAGGCCGGAATCAGTTTATTGAAGACCTGTGCTCCGATGGAAGTTGAAAGAGAAAGGCCGGAATCAGTTTATTGAAGACATGTGCTCCGATGGAAGTTGAAAGAGAAAGGCGGATCAGTTTATTGAAGACATGTGCCCCGATGAAGTTGAAAGAAAAGGCCGGAATCAGTTTATTGAAGACATGTGCTCCGATGGAAGTTGAAAGAGAAAGGCCGGAATCAGTTTATTGAAGACATGTGCTCCGATGGAAGTTGAAAGAGAAAGGCCGGAATCAGTTTATTGAAGACCTGTGCTCCGATGGAAGTTGAAAGAGAAAGGCCGGAATCAGTTTATTGAAGACATGTGCTCCGATGGAAGTTGAAAGAGAAAGGCCGGAATCAGTTTATTGAAGACATGTGCTCCGATGGAAGTTGAAAGAGAAAGGCCGGAATCAGTTTATTGAAGACATGTGCTCCGATGGAAGTTGAAAGAGAAAGGCCGGAATCAGTTTATTGAAGACATGTGCTCCGATGGAAGTTGAAAGAGAAAGGCCGGAATCAGTTTATTGAAGACCTGTGCTCGATGGAAGTTGAAGAGAAAGACCGGAATCAGTTTATTGAAGACCTGTGCTCCGATGGAAGTTGAAAGAGAAAGACCGGAATCAGTTTATTGAAGACATGTGCTCCGATGGAAGTTGAAAGAGAAAGGCCGGAATCAGTTTATTGAAGACATGTGCTCCGATGGAAGTTGAAAGAGAAAGGCCGGAATCAGTTTATTGAAGACATGTGCTCTGATGGAAGTTGAAAGAGAAAGACCGGAATCAGTTTATTGAAGACATGTGCTCCGATGGAAGTTGAAGAGAAAGGCGGAATCAGTTTATTGAAGACTGTGCTCGATGGAAGTTGAAAGAGAAAGGCCGGAATCAGTTTATTGAAGACCTGTGCTCCGATGGAAGTTGAAAAATGAAGAAGAAGAAGAACGCAGTTACGTAAATCTAGCTAACCAATAACCCAAAAGAAGTTTTGCAATGCTTTATTCCTAAAATTGAACAGCATGTTGCAGTATCATCAAGGTTTAAATCAATCCTTTCGTTATCACCTGCAGAAAAGAAGTCATGAGTCGCCTCGCGAGGACCCAAACTTAAGCCTGTCGTTAGTGCCCGCGACAACCTAACTCTCCGTAGCATGATCGACTTATTATCTACACTCGGTAGATCTTCTAAGCGCCCTCCAGTACGGAAAACCACCCCCTTCCCCAACCTCTTAACCTTTTCCAGCACCCCTTCTGTCATCTCCCCCTCGCTTTACGCTTGGTTGCTGCTTGTCAAACTGGGCCGTATACGTTTAGTAGCTGTAAGGACCGACTTGACTTAAGCCTGTTTTATATCTATCAGTTCATGATTCGCTCTGGATTATTCTCTACAGACTTCCATTCATGTGTAGAGAGGATAGTTTAAACACAACTCAATTTTTAAAAAAGCATTAATTCGCAACGACATTCAGATGTCGTCCGAAGTTCAGAGATGTGTGCTTAGAGTGTGTAGCTGTAGCTAATGAAAATACCATTTACACGTGTGTTCCATGTCGTGTGTTCCCTAAGTGTTAGATCGTAGAATGGCCTGTATGTGTTGTTTATATTATTTCTCGATAAACTTCACGGAGTGTTTTACTAGATTGCAGATTTATTGAAGTGTTTGTTGTGTGGTGGGTAGTGTGTCGCCTTGTTAACTGTTGCAGTTGGTAGTGTCTGTGAAACATTGACAAGTTCAAATCTCGAACTTCAAACAGTAACGTGACTACGGCCTGGTGTCATGGACTGGGAAAGATTTGACCCTACGACCCACGTGGTTACCAACAGGTAACTGAATACAGTTGCTTGTAATATCCAAAAAGGTACTGTTCGGATTTACGAAAACCCAAGGTGAATACAATTATTTGTAATATCAATAAAGGGACCTGTTCGGATATACTAAAACACAAAAAGGTGAATACATTTTGATAACATACAAATGCTTTATCTAAATGTTATTAGCATGGATGTACTGTGATATCCCACATTGTGTGTTAATATAATGTGTGTGTATACTGTTACATGAACTAGATAAATGCAATCTATTGATCAGAGGATCGGGCAATCTGTTGATCACTGGATCGGGCAATCTGTTGATCAGTGGATCGGTTGAATATTTGCATCCTTTACCTATTCATTTATTAACTATAGCAAGGGGGTGTGGTCGTCTCTATGGCGAAGTGGTTAAATCGTTTGCTGTGGTACTGAAGGTTGTGGGTACGAATCCCGACCGAGACGCACACTTTTTTAATGAGATCCTAGGATTGTTGATAGAGCTACGGAGTTCGTGCTTTGTGTAACAATATCATGCCTTGTTACTTCTGCCGACACGGCAGGAGACATATGGAGTAACCCGGTGCAATTAAGTCAATCCTACGCCTTTTTTTCCGATCCAGAAACACTTGAGCTTTTCAGCTCTTCGGCTCGGTGCCATGGACATCGTAACCCTTCGGTTCGGTGCCACGAACACCATAAATCTGGGGAATCTGTGGCTTTTTCTGCCATCCCGCGGAATTGAACCCGCACACACAGAGGTATAGTCACCCGTAGTCCAACGCGCTACGAACACGCTGGGCAGACGGGCAATCCTAGGCCTTTAGAACATTTTAAATTAATTATAATTTGTGTTACATAGAAGGAAATGTATAATACTGTTACATAGAAGGAAATGTATAATACTTGTTAGCGTCGACGCCAAAGCGTACAGTATCCCCACCCCCCTCTTTTTCCATAAATGCAATCACTTTTCAGTTTGGTAAAAGATCATCCAAAAAGCACGTACATGATAGCACCGTCAACAGTTTGGAATGTCCCCAGTTTGGAAGACAAACACTGGATATCATTACGGAAAAGACTCATTCAAAGACCTAAGCAGAACAGACCAGGTCATTATATTTCGACTACGCACCCGGACACTGCAGACTGAACAAACACTTGTACAGAGTAGGAATAAGTCAAACAGCTCTCTGCCAGTGTCAGCAGGCGGCACAGACACCAGAGCATATCCTGCAAGACTGTCCTCTTCTGCGTGAGCTGAGAAGCAACATGTGGCCACACCCAGTCGACCTGAAAACTAAGCTTTGGGGAAACCTGACAGACCTGAAGCTGTCTGCCCAGTTTGTGGTCCACAGTAAATTAAGCGCATGACCAGAGATCGCTGAAGAAGAAGAATGTCCCCGACTCACACAGTTAGTATCTCAATTATCAGTGATGTATCAGCACCTATCATACATACATTTAACTGGGGATACACTGGAGGCGTTAGTTATTGTAACCAGCGCCCTAACAGTGATTGTAACCAGCGCCCTAACAGTGCTTGTATCCAGCGCCCTAACAGTGGTTGTATCCAGCGCCCTAACAGTGATTGTAACCAGCGCCCTAACAGTGATTGTATCCAGCGCCATAACAGTGATTGTATAAAACTCCCTAACAGTGATTGTTTGCAACTTCCTAACAGTGATTGTTTGCAACTTCCTAACAGTGATTGTTTGCAACTCCCTAACAGTGATTGTATCCATCGCTCTAACAGTGATTGTATACAATATATTATATAGTATCGAAGTAACATTGCTCTTTGAGGCGCACTGTCTGTTGGTAGCCTGCTTAGTACTTACTGTTGTACTTACATTTTTCCTGATGTCTTCATTTCTAAATCGATCATGATTAAATCAATCATAACGCCATCATTACTAACAGTGGACGACAACTACAAATATGAGCAGATTACCGCCCGAGTGGTTACCGGGGCCCAAATTTGGGGTGTAAAGAATAGAGCCACTGTTACCTGCCATGCATGTCGTAAGAGGCGACTAAGGAGGTTTGGCTGAAATCGGATGCATGTGTTCTAAACATGTAGAAGTCTATGCGTTTAGGGGCCTACCAAACCAATGTGCAACGTATACACGTTCTTGGCAAAGATCAAATATATCACAAAGAGTGATTAAAATTGTTCGTAAAGAACGAACGCAAAGAAGAAGAAGAAGAAGAGCAGATTACAACAAGCTGTCATTCTTATCCTCAGGACATAACCGAATCCGCAGCTACATGTGTTCAGAATTAAAGATTGACAATTCAACCATGTATACATGTGTTCAGAATTAAAGATTGACAATTCAACCATGTATACATGTGTTCAGAATTAAAGATTGGCAATTCAACCATGTATACATGTGTTCAGAATTAAAGATTGACAATTCAACCATGTATACATGTGTTCAGAATTAAAGATTGGCAATTCAACCATGTATACATGTGTTCAGAATTAAAGATTGACAATTCAACCATGTATACATGTGTTCAGAATTAAAGATTGACAATTCAACCATGTATACATGTTCAGAATTAAAGATTGGCAATTCAACCATGTATACATGTGTTCAGAATTAAAGATTGGCAATTCAACCATGTATACATGTGTTCAGAATTAAAGAT
Organism: Arion vulgaris; assembly: GCA_020796225.1. Lineage (NCBI taxonomy): Eukaryota > Metazoa > Mollusca > Gastropoda > Stylommatophora > Arionidae > Arion > Arion vulgaris. Next base: position 58,871,709 of record CM036761.1, on the reverse strand, counting down.
TGGCAATTCAACCATGTATACATGTTCAGAATTAAAGATTGACAATTCAACCATGTATACATGTGTTCAGAATTAAAGATTGACAATTCAACCATGTATACATGTTCAGAATTAAAGATTGGCAATTCAACCATGTATACATGTGTTCAGAATTAAAGATTGACAATTCAACCATGTATACATGTGGACAGGCACCTCATACCGAAGAGCACATACTTCATATCTGTCCCGAATATGATATACTATGACAAACTGACTGACCTAGTGAAACATTTACTGAATATGAAACTACACAGGCCTCTAAGTAAGCAATAAAAGACTGCAGTATATATACAAGAGACAACATTCAATGTAAACAAGATTTCAAGCCAACTAAAGTCACGACCAATGTATATTAGCATTTTCATTGCAGTTTCTTTAATAAAACCATTTTTATAGGTTTATGCTGTTAACCCTAACATAACCCTGGTATTCCAGGACCGATATCGCAGTCCGAGTATTCCAGTCCCAATATCACAGCACCAATATCACAGCACCAATATCACAGCACAAATATTCCAGTCCCAATATCACAGCACCAATATCACAGCACCAATATCACAGCACCAATATCACAGCACCAGTATTCCAGTTCCACTATCACAGCACCAATATCACAGCACCAGTATTCCAGTCCGAGTATTCCAGTCCCAATATCACAGCACCAGTATTCCAGTCCCAATATCACAGCACCAATATCACAGCACCAATATCACAGCACCAATATCACAGCACCAATATCACAGCACCAATATCACAGCACAAATATCACAGCACAAATATTCCAGTCCCAATATCACAGCACAAATATCACAGCACAAATATCACAGCACAAATATTCCAGTCCCAATATCACAGCACAAATATTCCAGTCCCAATATCACAGCACAAATATTCCAGTCCCAATATCACAGCACCAATATCACAGCACCAGTATTCCAGTTCCACTATCACAGCACCAATATCACAGCACCAGTATTCCAGTCCGAATATTCCAGTCCCAATATCACAGCACCAGTATTCCAGTCCCAATATCACAGCACCAATATCACAGCACCAATATTCCAGTCCCAATATCACAGCACAAATATTCCAGTCCCAAATCCAGCACAATATTCCAGTCCCAATATCACAGCACCAATATCACAGCACCAGTATTCCAGTCCCAATATCACAGCACAAATATTCCAGTCCAATATCACACCAATATTCCAGTCCCAATATCCAGACCAATATCACAGCACAAATATTCCAGTCCCAATATCACACCAATATCGCACCAATATCACAGCACCAGTATTCCAGTTCCACTATCACAGCACCAGTATCCCAGGATCGATATGACATCCCTTAGTCTGGAGAAATCTTGCTAAATAGGTTATCACTGTTCCTATCTCTTCATTGAAGCTATCACTATTTATAGTTTCTTCATTGAAGCTATCACTATTTATAGTTTCTTCATTGAAGCTATCACTTTTATTGTTCTTCATTGAAGCTATCACTGTTTATTATCTCTTCATTGAAGCTATCACTGTTTATTGTTTCTTCATTGAAGCTATCACTGTTTATTGTTTCTTCATTGAAGCTATCACTGTTTATTGTTTCTTCATTGAAGCTATCACTGTTTATTGTTTCTTCATTGAAGCTATCACTGTTGCTATCTTGTCATTGAAGCTATCATGTTTATTTTCTTCATTGAAGCTATCACTATTTATTTTCTTCATTGAAGCTATCACTATTTATTTTCTTCATTGAAGCTACTGTTCTATCTTTTCATTATATCACTGTCTATCTGTCATTGAAGCTATCACTGTTTATTTTTCTTCTTTGAAGCTATCACTGTTTATTGTTCTTCATTGAAGCTATCACTGTTTATTGTTCCTTCATTGAACTATCACTGTTATTGTTTCTTCATTGAAGCTATCACTGTTTATTGTTCCTTCATTGAAGCTATCACTGTTTGTTCTTCATTGAAGCTATCACTGTTTATTTTCTTCATTGAAGCTATCACTGTTTATTGTTTCTTCATTGAAGCTATCACTGTTTATTGTTTCTTCATTGAAACTATCACTGTTTATTGTTTCTTCATTGAAGCTATCACTGTTGCTATCTTGTCATTGAAGCTATCACTGTTGCTATCTTGTCATTGAAGCTATCACTGTTGCTATATCTTCATTGAAGCTATCACTGTTTATTGTTTCTTCATTGAAGATATCACTGTTGCTATCTTGTCATTGAAGCTATCACTGTTGCTATCTTGTCATTGAAGCTATCACTGTTGCTATATGTTCATTGAAGCTATCACTGTTTATTGTTTCTTCATTGAAACTATCACTGTTTATTGTTTCTTCATTGAAGCTATCACTGTTGCTATCTTGTCATTGAAGCTATCACTGTTGCTATATCTTCATTGAAGCTATCACTGTTTATTGTTTCTTCATTGAAGCTATCACTATTTATTGTTTCTTCATTGAAGCTATCACTGTTTATTATCTCTTCATTGAAGCTATCACTGTTTATTGTTTCTTCATTGAAGCTATCACTATTTATTGTTTCTTCATTGAAGCTATCACTGTTGCTATCTTGTCATTGAAACTATCACTGTTTATTGTTTCTTCATTGAAGCTATCACTGTTCCTATCTCTTCAGATGCAATTTTACCATTATAGAATGTTGTTTACTGAATGAAGATTTTAAAATAATTGGTCTATTATTTTTGAATTACTTTCCAACTTTTAGTTGTGTAGTGATGTACTCTTTAGTTGTGTAGTGATGTACTTTCAGTTGAGTGATGACTTTAGTTGATGAATGTTTATGTGTTATCTTTATTTGTGTGAGTGATATGTTCTTTAGTTGTTGAGGTGCTTTCGTTGTGTGATAGCTTCTATTGTTGAGTGATTGTTTCTATGAGTGATGACTTTAGTTGTGAATATTCTTTGTATGATGTACTTTTACTTGTGTAGTGATGTACTTTAGTTGTGAGTATGTATCTTTATTGAGTGATGACTCTAGTTGTTGGTGATATGTTCTTTAGTGTATGATATGTTCTTTACTGTGTGATATTGTTCTTATTGTGGAGGAGTATCTTAGCTGTGTGAGTGATATTTCTTTATTGTGTGAGTGATATGTCTTTAGTTTGATGATATGTTCTTAGTGTGGAGTGATGTCTGTTTATGTATGTTCTTTATTGGAGGATATGCTTACTGTGTGAGTGATGTATCTTTAGTTGTTGATGATATTTCTTTAGTTGTAGTGATGTGTTCTTTGTTGTAGTGATGTTTCTTAGTTGTGAGTGATATGTTCTTTACTGTGTGAGGATATGTTCTTTAGTGTGGAGTGATGTGTCTTAGTTGTTGAGTGTTCTTAGTTGTGTAGTGATATTTCTTTAGTTGTGTGTGATGTGTTCTTAGTGTGGAGGAATGTTCTTTATTGTGAGGATATGTTCTTTAGTTGTGATGATGACTTAGTTGTGTATGATATTTCTTTAGTTTGTGATATGTGTCTTTAGTTGTGTGAGTGATGTTTCTTTGTGTGTGAGTATGTTCTTTAGTTGTGAGTGATATGTTCTTTAGTTGTGGTGATGTTTCTTATGTGAGTGATATGTTCTTTAGTGTAGTATATGTTCTTAGTTGTGAGTGATATTTTCTTTAGTTTTGATGTACTCTTTAGTTGTGTGAGTGATATGTTCTTTAGTTGTGTGAGTGATGTATTCTTTAGTTGTGTGAGTGATATGTTCTTTAGTTGTGTGAGTGATGTATTCTTTAGTTGTGTGAGTGATATGTTCTTTAGTTGTGTGAGTGATATGTTCTTTAGTTGTGAGTGATATGTCTTTAGTGTGTGAGTGATGTACTCTTTAGTTGTGTGAGTGATATGTTCTTTAGTTGTGTGAGTGATGTACTCTTTAGTTGTGTGAGTGATATGTTCTTTAGTTGTGTGAGTGATGTATTCTTTAGTTGTGTGAGTGATATGTTCTTTAGTTGTGTGAGTGATATGTTCTTTAGTTGTGTGAGTGATGTGTTCTTAGTTGTGAGTGATGTGTTCTTTAGTTGTGTGAGTGATGTTCTCTTTAGTTGTGTGAGTGATATGTTCTTTAGTTGTGTGAGTGATATGTTCTTTAGTTGTGAGTGATATGTTCTTTAGTTGTGGAGTGATGTTCTTTAGTTGTGTGAGTGATATGTTCTTTAGTTGTGTGAGTGATATGTTCTTTAGTTGTGTGAGTGATGTACTGTTTAGTTGTGTGAGTGATGTGTTCTTTAGTTGTGAGTGATGTACTTTAGTTGTGTAGTGATGTACCTTTGTTGGTGAGTATGTGTTCTAGTTGTGGAGTGATGTGTTCTTAGTTGTGTGAGTGATGTGTTCTTAGTTGTGGAGTGATGTACTCTTAGTTGTGTGATGATATGTTTGTTGTGTGAGTGATTGTTCTTTAGTTGTGTGAGTGATATGTTCTTTAGTTGTGTGAGTGATATGTTCTTTATTGTGTGAGTGTTTATGGTAGTGATGTACTCTTTAGTTGTGTGAGGATGTACTTGTGTGAGTGATATGTTCTTTATTGTGTGAGTGATGTACTCTTTAGTTGTGTGAGTGATAGTCTTGTTGTGAGTGACTTTGTGTGAGTGATGTGTCTTTAGTTGTGTGAGTGATGTACTCTTAGTTGTGTAGGTGTCTTTAGTTGTGTGAGTGATGTGTCTTTAGTGTGTAGTGATGTGTTCTTTAGTTGTGTAGTGATGCGGGTGGATGTACTCTTTAGTTGTGTGAGTGATATGTTCTTTAGTTGTGTGAGTGATGTATTCTTTAGTTGTGTGAGTGATATGTTCTTTAGTTGTGTGAGTGATTTGTTCTTTAGTTGTGTGAGTGATGTTCTTTAGTTGGTGAGTGATGTACTCTTTAGTTGTGTGAGTTGAGTGATATCTTTAGTTGTGTGAGTGATGTACTCTTTAGTTGTGTGAGTGATATGTTCTTTAGTGTAGTATAGTACTGTGAGTGTCATGTGTAGGATCTGCTTTTAGTTGTGTGAGTGATGTACTGTTTAGTTGTGTGAGTGATGTACTCTTTAGTTGTGTGAGTGATGTACTCTTTAGTTGTGTGAGTGATATGTATTTTACTTGTGTGAGTGTGCCTAGTGGCTTGATCTGTTTTAGTTGTGTGAGTGATGTACTTTTAGTTGTGTGAGGATGACTTAGTGTATGATGTCTTAGTTGTGTGAGTGATGCTTTAGCTGTGTGAGTGATGTACTGTTAGTGGTGAGTGATGTACTTTAGTTGTGTGAGTGATGTACTGTTTAGTTGTGTGAGTGATGTCTTTGTTGGTATGATTTTCTTAGTTGTGAGTGATGTACAAATATGTGAGTGATGTGTCTTTAGTTGTGTGAGTGATGTGTCTTTAGTTGGTGAGTGATGTGCTCTTTAATTGTGAGGGAGTGGTGTGTTCTGTACTTGTGGGGGAGAGTGATATTCTGAACCGAACTGACCAATGTTTGAACCGAAATGGCAACTTTTTGAAATAGTTTTTGTGAAGTAAGTTAAAGCACATTATGTATCGTAGCTTTCCTTTTTCTACCTTTTTAACAGGTCAGTGCTTAGATTTGTGGTTAACTTTCCCTGACTAGTCTTCCATTTTGTGTGTTGTGTATGTTTCCATAGAGATTCATAGAATTGTCTTGCAATTTTTTTATGTTTTAACAATTAGAAAGATAATTTATGTTTAGTTGCTGCTCCACCTTGTTGCTACTGATGTTGACTTCACGTGTACCTTGTCTTGTAGTTACTAATGTTCCCTTCACATGTACCTTGTCTTGTAGTTACTGATGTTCCCTTCACATGTACCTTGTCTTGTAGTTACTGATGTTCCCTTCACATGTACCTTGTCTTGTTGTTACTAATGTTCCCTTCACATGTACCTTGTCTTGTTGTTACTAATGTTCCCTTCACATGTACCTTGTCTTGTATTACTATGTTCTTCACATGTACCTTTGTCTTGTAGTTCATGATGTCTCAATGTCCTTTGTCTTGTAGTTACTAAGTTTCCTTACTTTTCCTCTTGTAGTTACTAATGTTCCTTCACTGTACCTTGTCTTGTAGTTACTGATGTTCCCTTCACATGTACCTTGTCTTGTAGTTACTGATGTTCCTTCACTGTACCTTGTCTTGTAGTTACTAATGTTCCCTTCACATGTACCTTGTCTTGTAGTTACTGATGTTCCCTTCACATGTACCTTGTCTTGTAGTTACTAATGTTCCCTTCACATGTACCTTGTCTTGTAGTTACTATGTTCCTTCACTGTACCTTGTCTGTAGTTACTAATGTTCCCTTCACATGTACCTTGTCTTGTAGTTACTGATGTTCCTTCATGTACTTGTCCTGTAGTTACTAATGTTCCCTTCACATGTACCTTGTCTTGTAGTTACTGATGTTCCCTTCACATGTACCTTGTCTTGTAGTTACTAATGTTCCCTTCACATGTACCTTGTCTTGTAGTTACTGATGTTCCCTTCACATGTACCTTGTCCTTGTAGTTACTATGTTCCTTCACATGTACCTTGTCTTGTAGTTACTAATGTTCCCTTCACGTGTGCATTGTCTTGTTGTTACTAATGTTCTCTTCACGTGTTTCTTGTTGATACTGATGTTCCCTTCACGTGTACCTTGTCTTGTTGTTACTGATTAAAGGGTTTTAAAGCCGAAGGATTGACTTCATTGCACCGGGTTTTACCCCATATGGCTCGGTCCCTCTCAGCAGAAATTGCACGCCACGTGCTGAAGTATTACACAAGCACGAACTCCGAAGCTCCGCAACAATCCTGGGGTCTCTGGAAAAAATGCACTCGTAAACAGAAGGCCGCAGTCCGGATTCGAACCCACGACCTTCGACTCGCAAGGCAAAAGTCTTAACTACTCAGCCACATTTACTGATGTTCCCTTCACGTGTATATTGTCTTGTAGTTACTGATGTTCCCTTCGCGTGTTCCTTGTTGATACTGATGTTCCCCTCATGTGTACCTTGTCTTGTTGACACATCTGTTCCTTTCACGTGTTCCTAGTTGACACTTCTGTTCCCTGCACGTGTTCCTATTTGAAACTTATGTTCCCTGCACGTGTTCCTAGTTGATACTTCTGTTCCCTGCACGTGTTCCTAGTTGATACTGCTGTTCCCTGCACGTGTTTCTATTTGAAACTTCTGTTCCCTGCACGTGTTCCTAGTTTATAATTCTGTTCCCTGCACGTGTTCCTAGTTGATACTTCTGTTCCCTGCACGTGTTCCTTGTTGATACTGATGAATTAACCTGCCGACTGCACCATCTGCAATGGTGAACTTTTTTCTTCTTTCTTCGAACGCTTCATATCGACCACTTCATATCGACCACTTCATATCGACCGCTTCATATCGACCGCTTCATATCGACCGCTTCATATCGACCGCTTCATATCGAACGCTTCATATCGACCACTTCATATCGACCACGTCATATCGACCACTTCATATCGACTGCTCCATATCAAACGCTCCATATCGACCGTTTCATATCGACCGCTTCATATCGACCACTTCACTTCATATCGACCACTTTATATCGACCACTTCATATCGACCACTTCATATCGACCACTTTATATCGACCACTTTATATCGACCACTTTATATCGACCACTTCATATCGACCACTTCATATCGACCACTTGTTAAACCACTCTTTGTGATCTGTATGCGATTGTACGTTGTGCCAGTTATGCGCCTACCAGTAGGTCAGCACATCCGATTTCTGCGACGCTTTTTATTTACTAGGTAGTTTCCTAGGCCTCCTACCTCAGTCACCTTTACGACATGCCTTGTAGGTCGCAGTGTTACTATTCTTTGCTCTCCTTGAGGACCCGGCACACACAGGCAGAAATGGTAGACGATCTGCTGTGAGAAAATGGGACAATACTATTGGCAGATGGATACATACCATCAAATAAATTCTATATCGACTTAACACACAGACATATATATATAACACAGAGGTGTTGACATGGTTGGCATCTCATAACAACACACAGACATATATATATAACACAGAGGTGTTGACATGGTTGGCATCTCATAACAACACACAGGCATATATATAACGCAGAGGTGTTGACATGGTTGGCATCTCATAACAACACACAGGCATATATATATAACACAGAGGTGTTGACATGGTTGGCATCTCATAACAACACACAGACATATATATATAACACAGAGGTGTTGACATGGTTGGCATCTCATAACAACACACAGACATATATATATAACACAGAGGTGTTGACATGGTTGGCATCTCATAACAACACACAGGCATATATAATAACACAGAGGTGTTGACATGGTTGGCATCTCATAACAACACACAGACATATATATATAACACAGAGGTGTTGACATGGTTGGCATCTCATAACAACACACAGGCATATATATATAACACAGAGGTGTTGACATGGTTGGCATCTCATAACAACACACAGGCATATATATATAACACAGAGGTGTTGACATGGTTGGCATCTCATAACAACACACAGACATATATATATATAACACAGAGGTGTTGACATGGTTGGCATCTCATAACAACACACAGGCAATATATATAACACAGAGTGTTGACATGGTTGGCATCTCATAACAACACACAGACATATATATATAACACAGAGGTGTTGACATGGTTGGCATCTCATAACAACACACAGGCATATATATATAACACAGAGGTGTTGACATGGTTGGCATCTCATAACAACACACAGACATATATATATAACACAGAGGTGTTGACATGGTTGGCATCTCATAACAACACACAGGCATATATATATAACAACACACAGACATATATATATAACAACACACAGACATATATATATAACGCAGAGGTGTTGACATGGTTGGCATCTCATAACAACACACAGGCATATATATATAACGCAGAGGTGTTGACATGGTTGGAATCTCATAACAACACACAGACATATATATATAACACAGAGGTGTTGACATGGTTGGAATCTCATAACAACACACAGACATATATATATAACACAGAGGTGTTGACATGGTTGGAATCTCATAACAACACACAGACATATATATATAACACAGAGGTGTTGACATGGTTGGCATCTCATAACAACACACAGACATATATATATAACACAGAGGTGTTGACATGGTTGGAATCTCATAACAACACACAGGCATATATATAAATATATAACGCAGAGGTGTTGACATGGTTGGAATCTCATAACAACACACAGACATATATATATAACACAGAGGTGTTGACATGGTTGGCATCTCATAACAACACACAGGCATATATATATAACACAGAGGTGTTGACATGGTTGGCATCTCATAACAACACACAGACATATATATATAACACAGAGGTGTTGACATGGTTGGAATCTCATAACAACACACAGGCATATATATATAACAACACACAGACATATATATATAACAACACACAGGCATATATATATAACGCAGAGGTGTTGACATGGTTGGCATCTCATAACAACACACAGACATATATATATAACGCAGAGGTGTTGACATGGTTGGAATCTCATAACAACACACAGGCATATATATATAACACAGAGGTGTTGACATGGTTGGCATCTCATAACAACACACAGGCATATATATATAACGCAGAGGTGTTGACATGGTTGGCATCTCATAACAACACACAGGCATATATATATAACAACACACAGACATATATATATAACAACACACAGGCATATATATATAACGCAGAGGTGTTGACATGGTTGGCATCTCATAACAACACACAGACATATATATATAACGCAGAGGTGTTGACATGGTTGGAATCTCATAACAACACACAGGCATATATATATAACACAGAGGTGTTGACATGGTTGGCATCTCATAACAACACACAGGCATATATATATAACGCAGAGGTGTTGACATGGTTGGCATCTCATAACAACACACAGGCATATATATATAACACAGAGGTGTTGACATGGTTGGCATCTCATAACAACACACAGGCATATATATATATAACGCAGAGGTGTTGACATGGTTGGCATCTCATAACAACACACAGGCATATATATATATATAACGCAGAGGTGTTGACATGGTTGGCATCTCATAACAACACACAGGCATATATATATAAACACAGAGGTGTTGACATGGTTGGCATCTCATAACAACACACAGGCATATATATATAACGCAGAGGTGTTGACATGGTTGGCATCTCATAACAACACACAGGCATATATATATAACGCAGAGGTGTTGACATGGTTGGCATCTCATAACAACACACAGGCATATATATATAACGCAGAGGTGTTGACATGGTTGGCATCTCATAACAACACACAGGCATATATATATAACGCAGAGGTGTTGACATGGTTGGCATCTCATAACAACACACAGGCATATATATATAACGCAGAGGTGTTGACATGGTTGGCATCTCATAACAACACACAGGCATATATATATAACGCAGAGGTGTTGACATGGTTGGCATCTCATAACAACACACAGGCATATATATATAACGCAGAGGTGTTGACATGGTTGGCATCTCATAACAACACACAGGCATATATATATAACGCAGAGGTGTTGACATGGTTGGCATCTCATAACAACACACAGGCATATATATATAACACAGAGGTGTTGACATGGTTGGCATCTCATAACAACACACAGGCATATATATATATATAACGCAGAGGTGTTGACATGGTTGGCATCTCATAACAACACACAGGCATATATATATAACGCAGAGGTGTTGACATGGTTGGCATCTCATAACAACACACAGGCATATATATATAACGCAGAGGTGTTGACATGGTTGGCATCTCATAACAACACACAGGCATATATATATAACGCAGAGGTGTTGACATGGTTGGCATCTCATAACAACACACAGGCATATATATATATAACGCAGAGGTGTTGACATGGTTGGCATCTCATAACAACACACAGGTATATATATATATAACGCAGAGGTGTTGACATGGTTGGCATCTCATAACAACACACAGGCATATATATATAACGCAGAGGTGTTGACATGGTTGGCATCTCATAACAACACACAGGCATATATATATATAACGCAGAGGTGTTGACATGGTTGGCATCTCATAACAACACACAGGCATATATATATATATATATAACGCAGAGGTGTTGACATGGTTGGCATCTCATAACAACACACAGGAATATATATATAACGCAGAGGTGTTGACATGGTTGGCATCTCATAACAACACACAGGCATAAATATATAACGCAGAGGTGTTGACATGGTTGGCATCTCATAACAACACACAGGCATAAATATATAACGCAGAGGTGTTGACATGGTTGGCATCTCATAACAACACACAGGCAAAAATATATATATAACGCAGAGGTGTTGACATGGTTGGCATCTCATAACAACACACAGGCATAAATATATAACGCAGAGGTGTTGACATGGTTGGCATCTCATAACAACACACAGGCATATATATATATAACGCAGAGGTGTTGACATGGTTGGCATCTCATAACAACACACAGGCATATATATATATATAACGCAGAGGTGTTGACATGGTTGGCATCTCATAACAACACACAGGCATATATATATATATAACGCAGAGGTGTTGACATGGTTGGCATCTCATAACAACACACAGGCATATATATATATAACGCAGAGGTGTTGACATGGTTGGCATCTCATAACAACACACAGGCATATATATATATAACGCAGAGGTGTTGACATGGTTGGCATCTCATAACAACACACAGGCATATATATATATAACGCAGAGGTGTTGACATGGTTGGCATCTCATAACAACACACAGGCATATATATATATAAATATATAACGCAGAGGTGTTGACATGGTTGGCATCTCATAACAACACACAGGCAAAATATATATAAATAATAACGCAGAGGTGTTGACATGGTTGGCATCTCATAACAACACACAGGCATATATATATATATAACGCAGAGGTGTTGACATGGTTGGCATCTCATAACAACACACAGGCATATATATATATATAACGCAGAGGTGTTGACATGGTTGGCATCTCATAACAACACACAGGCATATATATATATAACGCAGAGGTGTTGACATGGTTGGCATCTCATAACAACACACAGGCATATATATATATATAAATATATAACGCAGAGGTGTTGACATGGTTGGCATCTCATAACAACACAGGCTATATATATATATAATATATAACGCAGAGGTGTTGACATGGTTGGCATCTCATAACAACACACAGGCATATATATATATATAACGCAGAGGTGTTGACATGGTTGGCATCTCATAACAACACACAGGCATATATATAAATATATAACGCAGAGGTGTTGACATGGTTGGCATCTCATAACAACACACAGGCATATATATATATAAATATATAACGCAGAGGTGTTGACATGGTTGGCATCTCATAACAACACACAGGTATATATATATATAAATATATAACGCAGAGGTGTTGACATGGTTGGCATCTCATAACTATACTCGTGTTTTCATACTCACTTTCTCCATGAGTAGGATCTGTAACAAGAGTGATAAGTCGACAGTGGTTGGAAGTACTGGCGCAGACAAGAATCAGAGAAATCACCTTCATTTTCGTGTATGTGCACGCCGGAGTCAGGATTAATGAACGAGCTTATAGATTGGCTGGAATGCTAATGAACGAGCTTATAGATTGGCTGGAATGCTAATGAACGAGCTTATAGATTGGCTGGAATGCTAATGAACGAGCTTATAGATTGGCTGGAATGCTAATGAACGAGCTTATAGATTGGCTGGAATGCTAATGAACGAGCTTATAGATTGGCTGGAATGCTAATGAACGAGCTTATAGATTGGCTGGAATGCTAATGAACGAGCTTATAGATTGGCTGGAATGGACATGATATCAGAAATCCCTGCAATGGACCGAAATAACATTCTTAAAGCACTGAGAGAGTAATTTCAGTGTTGTGAATGCCAGATTGAGAGAGATGGGATCGACATTGGTACAGCTCGAAACGAATGACATACCAAATATCCTAAACGATTGATTAATCAACATCGAACTGGCATGCTGGGTCGTTAAACGTTTGTTGGATTTGTTGAGGTTGAAATTGGAATACTTACATATAAGGAGTGTTATGACGATATTCCTATATATCTGACAACTTACATATATCTGACAACTTACATATATCTGACAACTTACATATATGTAAATGATTTGTAGCCAAGGTGACCAAATGACCACTTCTGAAGTAACAATGAGTTTAGCAGACGACACTTTGACGTCACTGACTCCTGAAAATTATACCCCGTTACTTTTGACAAGCACACGACGACACCGCCGCCGCCGCACTGTAATTAAGTCTACCAAACAGAACCGTTCTTAAAACGTGTAGGCCAGGCTTGACAGCACTGCAATACCTGGATCTCATTTTCATAGATAGTCCTTAACCTTTCCATCTAGGCACGCCATTGAATTTTCAAATTGAAATGCGTGCACTGTGAGATCTATACGTCACTGTGCCGTAAATATAGGCATGCTATGTGCGCGATGCCTAGCAGACGGTATTGGTGTCATGCTTTACCAGGTGAAGCCTTGGACCTGGGCTATAAAGTTAGCCTTATTAAATAAACTGTTGAGGTCAGTAGTTAAGAAAGGTGATGATTTTGCTGTTCATGTGTGTTTACTGTAGTTGTACATACACACTCATCTATTCTACAGACGCACGCACATACATACGCACGCACATACATACATACTTGTCCATCTACACGTCCGTGTGAGCCGGGGCCCGCAAGGGAAGCAAAGAATAGTACAACTCCGACCTACAAGGCATGTCGTAAAAGTCGACTGATGTAGGGCCTAGGGAAGCTACCCAAGAAAATATAAAAAGCATCGCATAAGTCGGATGTACTGGTCTAGCTACGTATAGGCGCATAACTGACACAACATACAATCGCTTTTAGGCTTGGATCACATGCAAATCACAAAGAGTGGTTAAGAAGTTGTCGATAAGGAGCATTCAAAGCAGATGAAATAGAAGTCTATTCTATAGACAGACACGCGCACACACATACATACTTGCTCATTCTACAGACAAACAAACACACACACACACACACACACACACACACATATATATATATATATATATATATATCATCTTCGTATCACATAAAACTTGAACTAAAGATTTCCACTGTTGCCGTTTTGCCGACTTTCTACTAATTGTTTTCCGCGTCAGGCTACAATCTTTCAACTCTCTTTCAATCGTTCTTCTCCATGTTTCCTTTAGTCACCTAGGCTTGCTCTTCCCATCCGCTGCCCATCCAAGAGTTGTCTTAGCTAATGTCTCTACTGGCATAAGACACACACAGGAAACATCTATCTCCAACGTCATCAGTTAATGATGGTCTACAATGATGTACAGTTTGTTCGTATTCAAAACTCTTCATTTGCTGTCGTATTTGCATATATGTAAATGTGTTAGGTCTTCTTATTTGCATATATATATAGTAGGTCTTCTTCTTCTTTGCATATATGTAAATGTTAGGTCTTCTTCTTCTTTGCATATATGTAAATGTTAGGTCTTCTTCTTCTTTGCATATATGTATATATTAGGTCTTCTTCTTTGCGTTCGGTTTCCTATGCTCGTCTAAACTATGAGATGGGTTGCCTCAATGAAGCTGCATGTCAGTTGGAGGTCCTCGAGAGCTCCACATAGCTTGCTCTGTAAGCTTCGTACATGAGGCCATGTTTCATTTCGTTGCTGTATGTATGATGGACATGACTGCAGGATGTGCTCTGGAGTCTGTGTTTCTGTCTGGCATGAACACTTGTGCAGTCTAAGCAGGCTTTATTCAGTGCATGTTCTTAGGCGAAATATTGCTGTTTTCTATTTAGTCTGCTGATGGGATAGTGTGGGTGTTTGCTGTGGGTTTGTTGCCTCCATACCTATTTGTACTTTCGCTTGATATGTCTTGATTTCTGGTAGTGACACTGGATGTTTGTGTTGTTTAAGTTTTGTTCCCTCCTTAGCCAGTCTGTCTGCTATAGTCTGTCCATTAATTCGTGAGCACGTTTGAAATTGATTTTCTCGAAAACTACCTGTTGGATCTCAGTGATTTTTGCAAGCAGCCTTAGAATATCCATGACGCTAGAGAAATATTTTTTTCCAAGAAAATTTGATGTAGTTTGAAATATTTCTTCTTCAGGTTATATTAAAATCAACCTCACCGGATTGTACACAATAGTAACAGATCTACGGTACACAGACGCGTTGTTCTAAAAATACATTATGGTAACATAGAAACATCGTGAGTATACAACAATTTCACGAAATCCCGTGCACCTAACCCAGTCGACTTTGAAAGCGGAAAGCATATGACGTTATAATTGGGATACCGTTGTATAGTTATAGGCGTATCTCGCTATTTGTATGAAGCTATTGTATCATATTTGTTGGCTTATCAAAACTGACATTGATATCACATTCATAATGAGTCTGAAGTGCACATTTATAACAATGCAGAAGGTTACAGTTTTACTATACCAACACTTCCGTAGGGAATCTAAGAGAGGTCATCTATATTGCGATATTCATAACCCTGAGAAACGAGCGCAACTGGCGCTTGGTCTGAATAGAGAATCCTTTTCCCGATGGATTAAACAGGACACAAAGTGCACTAATGTCAAGCAAGGACGGAAAAAAACAATTGACGACTTTGACATAGATGTCATAAGACGGGAGCTCTTGAAAATGTTTGCGACAAATCAACTTGTTACTCTCAGGAAACTGAAATTAAAACTGCAATCAGATTGCAGCATAGGCATTTCTAAAAGTACTCTATGAAAAATTGTAAGAGCCGCCGGCTTCACCTTCAGAAAAACTATAGGCGGCAGGAATATTATTTGTGAAAAGCCACATTTAATTGCTGCCGAAGTAAATACCTGAGGCAGATCCGTGAGCGGCGGAGGCAAGGCTATGATATTGTATATTTGGACAAATCCTGGGTCAATGCTCACCACACCAATGCTAAAGAATGGCAATCAGTAGACGGTGAACAGAAAAGAAAAATACCAAGCAGCAAAGGCCAGCGTATTATACTAACACATGCAGGAAGTAGTGAAGAAGGTCTTGTCCATGACGCTGGACTTATTTTCCAATCAAAAAGTACCGACGGTAGGGACTACAACACAGAAATGAATGGACATATTTTCAGGCACTGGATGGAGAAAGATCTACTTCCAATTCTAAACAGACCATCATGCTTGGTAATGGATAATGCATCCTATCACAACGCAGTATCAGCGGAAGACAAAGTACCAACTGCATCAAATACAAAAGATCAAATTAGGACTTGGCTTGCTAAGGAAAATGTCAGCTTCGATGATACATATTTGAAACCCGAGTTGTTGCACCTGGTGAGGATGACAAATAAGACAAAGGTGTTTTATATTGACAAAATCATTGCGGAATACGGCCACACGTCTTTGCGACTACCTCCATATCATGCTCACCTCAATCCGATAGAGCTTGTCTGGGCTAAAGTAAAAGGGCAAGTTGCCGAACAGAACAGGACGTTTAAAATGTGTGATGTTGAAGTTCTGACACGTGAGTCCTTCTCAATGATAGTCATGCAGTTCTGGAAGAAGTGTGTTGAACATGTGCTCCGAGAGGAAGACGAGTACTGGCACCGAGATGGATTACAATTTGTCCAGCCAGTAACAATTATCAACCTCATGGAATCGTCAGATTCGGGATGATACAAATCATATTTTGATTACAGACTGAGAAATAGCAACGTATACATTTCCATATCCAAATGCGTCTACCATCATACAATTTGTGGTGAAGTTAAGACACCCTGGGGTCTAATGGTGACCGAAGGGGAGGACTAACTGTTTCATATT
Organism: Arion vulgaris; assembly: GCA_020796225.1. Taxonomy (NCBI): domain Eukaryota; kingdom Metazoa; phylum Mollusca; class Gastropoda; order Stylommatophora; family Arionidae; genus Arion; species Arion vulgaris. The sequence goes on along the minus strand of CM036761.1, from coordinate 58,854,621 downwards.
GTATCCAAGTTCACGATTGCACATAAAGGGCAACACACTTAATTACTTGACCTATCAAGTTAATATGGAGATACACCTATGAATAGAATTGACATGGACAAATTTTAGGGATACTGTAAAATCTAAAATTTGAGCCCCGTATTTGCAATTGTCATAAAAGATCAAAGGAATTCGCCGATGTGCAAAATCCGTAGCATCTATGGACTACTGGTTAGCTTTATTTTAGCGTCATGGATATTCTAAGGCTGCATGCAAAAATCACTGAGATCCAACTGGTAGTTTTCGAGAAAATCAATTTCAAACGTGCTCACGAATTAATGGACAGACTATATCTTATTTCCTGATATGCCACTATAGCGTTTAAGTACAAGGATTGATTTCATTGCTTCTGATTTTACTCCATATGGCCCGGTCCCACTCCGCTGAAATGACATGTCCCTTGCCGAGAATATTGAACAATGCACAAACTCCGCAACTCCGGCAACAATCCTAGGAATCTATTGAAAAATGCACTCATAACAGAAAGGAAGGTCCGGATTTCAAACTATGACCTTTGGAGCGCAAGACAACGAATTAATCCCTTAGCTACAGAAGAGAGAAGGAGGGAGGGGAGGAGAGAGAGAGAGAAGTAAGTCCTCTTTTTAGTATCGAGGAACTGTGTTGTTTGATATATATTTCACAATTCCATTGGCGGCTGAGATATCACAATTACACAAGTCCGATTTCGGAGTGATATCACAGTCACAGTTTTTATTTCACATCTTTTAGATGTGATTGACTTTTCAATATGTGATTTGTATCCTAGAATAGACAGTGAAGAAGTATTAGGGGCAACCGGCACCTATATGTTGTCGAGACTTGAAAGGGGAGCAAATAATAATACTATTGCGACCTACAAGGCATGTCGTAAGAGGCGACTGAGAGGCCTAGGAAAGCTACACTAGTAAATCAAAAGCGTCGCAAAAATCGAATGTGCTGGCCTACTTGTAGGCGCATAACTGGCACAATGTGCAATCGCTCTTTGGCTCAGATCACGTACAGATCACAAAGAGTAGTTTAACAAGTGGTCAATATGGAGCGTTCAAAGAAGAAATAAATGGCTTTCGGAAAACAAAATTGTCAAAGCAGCATTCAAACTACAAACCTTGTTTTTACAACACCATTGCTTAACACTACAGACGAACGTTTTTACAGCACCATTGCTTAGCACTACAGACGAACGTTTTTACAGCACCATTGCCTAGCTCTACAGACGAACGTTTTTACAGCACCATTGCCTAGCCTTACAGACGAACGTTTGAAAGAACACAATCAGGCACGGTCTTCAAACTTCTTATTCTCTTGTATCTTAGAATCAAACCTGCAGTCCCTTTCTGTTTGCTTGATCAGCCTGTACTCAAAATGCAATTTCTCGCTCCGTACCGCTTTTCTCAGTACATTTCTGTCTTTGATGACTGTTCCCTAATGTATCTCTTAAAAGCGTCCCCATCCGATACTGCGTCCCCATCCCGCTTACTCGTCCCCATCCCGCTTACTGCGTCCCCATCCCGCTTACTGCGTCCGCATCCCGCTTACTGCGTCCCCATCCCGCTTACTGCGTCCCCATCCCGCTTACTGCGTCTCCATCCCGCTTACTGACATCCTTCTATTGCATTTGGGGGTCTTCCATTTGGTCCGTTGGACAACATCTTATATAAAATATTTCTGAAAATTATGCTATTATTTATGCTTTAGATGAATAATGAATGAACATTGCCATTGATGATGGCAACTACGCGCATAGAACACAAACGACAAACTAGAAAGGTATCACAGGTGCAAGTTTTTCTTGCCCAAAATTGTACAAGAACATGTCAAACCCGCATCAGGCTCACTAGTCATCTACGCACACACAGACAAACATAATGCAACTACATTCTCTTGGATGAAAAATGGTGGTCATCATCAACCTTGTTGGACAAGCATCATCAGATGGTGGCGACAATCACATGAATCGTATCTGCAGCTTAATGTACTTATGTGTATCTATATGCATGTAATGCGTGAGTCTAAGGATATGGTGATTCTCAATAAACCAGAAGCAAGTAATTTATAAAAATAAAAATAATATATATTTATATATAAGGCTCTACTGGGAAACTGAAAACAAATTGAACAAACACAAAATATGTAGATGAAATAGTTTTAGTAATGTAAAGAAAGTGAGAAAAGGGTTAACAAAACCAGTAGACTTTCCCCAGCGTACAAATGAACTAAAGTATAAAAATATATACGTTATATGATTTATATATATCTATATCATCACACACGGGAAACCCGTCCCGACATCGGGCAATGTTTACAAGCTGTACGGTTTTATGATTGGATCGCTAAAAATAGTTACAGGGGATATACAACCACAGTTGACTGTGATACAGCTAACAATAGCTTGAAACACTCAAGGAGATAGGTATCTACCACGCAACTTACATGCATGCTCTTTATAGTAGAGCCGGTTGGTCGATTGGGTACTGGTAACAGTTTGACACTGGTAACAGTGTTTTTAAAAAATGTCTTTTCACTTTCATCTTGATCTTTGGGTGGTAAAATGGTGCCAGCTGGTAGGTCATTGCATTTACTTTTTTGGTATCTTGTCTCTGTTTCTCTATCGAGTTTTCCGTCTGTGAAAATTCTGCCTAAATATTTGAATTCTGAAACTTGCTTTACTCTCGTGTTGTCTATTTGTATGTTTGCTTGGCTTGGTGTCGTGCTGATTTTGATGGTCTCGGTCTTATGTGTTGATTTTCATGTTGTACTTTCTACATGCTGCTAACAATGCATTTATATGATTTTGTAGCTGATCTTCAGTTTCAGTTTGGAATATCTTCATTGTATTCCGGACATGCCCATATATGCTCCGATTTCCTTGGCAATATCTTCAACAGTGTCCAGCGACTGACCATACCAGTTCGATGTAGATTGATGAGCCTACTCACGTACCTGTTGTGCTGTTCTTCTCTTGCCACTCCAACCTTCAATCCCAGCTCTTGCAATCTAGCAGTTGACGTGGCTGATCTCTTGACTGATTTATACTCAGAGTTACAGTCTATATTATGTTTGCACAGAAGTACCCTTGCAAATATTTACCTCGCAAATTATGACACCCCTTTTTCCCTCCCCCAAGTTGATGATCGACCGGCATGTTCTTATTGATTTTGTTTATCATGTGAACTTTGACCTCTTTAATAGATAAATATACTACACCTACAAACTGCTTCAATGTTTTCTCATATTTATATTCAACACTAGTTGTGTCTGAGAAATTATTGTTTAGTATTCATTTGATTATGGTATGGGTGTGAAGCATGGACATTTAACAATGGAGTGAAAAACATATATGTACTTGTGCTTTTGAATATAAGACGGCCGTGTGGGGTCAAAGGCGCATTGAGACAACGCCGCGCCAGGATTAGTGGAGCTGACACTAATCAAGACCCCGTGCCCCACCTCCACGCAGTGACCCTGATAATAGACTTTGGTTCCGTTCTGGCTAAGGGGCAGGGATCGAGGAGAGCTACTGGTAGTGGTAGAAGTGCAAGCACGGAAAAGAAATGCAGATCCTAAAATTTACGAACAAAATGGACGCATCTCCTGGCCGATGTCCGATCAAATGTGCCCAAGTTGCTGACAAGTAAGAAACAGCAGTGTACGAGTCGTCTACGAACGAATATTAATTCCCCGGAGGAAGAGGGGGAGGACCGAGCAAACAAACAGACATGATGAGAGGTGCACCCAGCGAAGAGACGTGGACCCACGTGGGACGAAACTTGGAGCCCGTATATAAATATATATATCTCGCCCCCCTGGAGCCCGTATATGCCGGGCCCCGAATTGAGTTGCACGTGGGCCCACATAGGGCAAATCTCGGGCCTCCATCTCAGGGGTGGGGGCCCGAGTTAAGCCCAAGGTCCGGACAGCCCTGAAATGTGATCACAGTGGGAATTGACGGAGATTGTGAGGCAGGCACCAGGGCAGAGCGAGCACGCATGTGGACGATGCACGGGTGGGCCCACCGGTGGACAAACGTGCACGGCGCAGATGACGTGTAGGGGACCCGGATTTAGCTCTGTCTCCGGGCAAGCTAGATGCAATGTAAAGGTGTGCACGGTGAGAAACAACAGAAACGTAAGAACCAGTAACCGTCAGTGAAGGAATCCCAACTCCCCGGAGTAAAGGGTCGCAAGCAAATTGCCAGCTGTGGGGCAAGAATCAATAAGAACAATGCGTAACGAATCAAAAGTCTCGGCTTAGTCCAAAGACAGGGCAGACACGCAAGGTGCTGGTGATGGTGAGACGGGAATGCGTGGAAAACATAAGGGTGAGCGGTCCACCCAGATGAGCAGCTGAATACTGGAATGCACAGCAGAAGCTTGAACCCAGTACAAAACAAAGATCTCGGTAAGTGTCTCTGGAAAACACTGTAACGCATCGTGTCGATACATGGGAACATTGCGGTAAACTCTGTACATGCGACTAAGCGCAGAGAAACCTATTGGGTAAAGTTGACCGAGCGCAAATTCTAAAGTTGCGTTTTAGTGCCTAACGAAACTGCCCCCCTGGGACAACCGGGCAAGGTAGTATTGTATTAACAACTAACATCCCCGGAAGAACTGAGGTGGGTGATGCCTAAAGGGACTGCCCTCCCTGGAACAACCAGGCAAAGTACTGTTGCATTTACTACTAACATCCCCGGAAGAACTGAGGTGAGTGATGTTGGCGAGCGCAAAATTTCAGTTGCGTTGCTAGCGCCGATTGAAATTACCTTCTAGAATATCTGTGCGCAGTCCCAGTCTAGTGTTTCCCGAGGACAGGGAAAATGCAGAGTAAACACTTACAAATTGCCAAGTGCCGACACGCGTCTCGAAACGGCTGAGAATACTCCTACTCAGAATAAACTCACCGTGGATAGAAAAGTAAAACAAAACGGCTGAGAATACTCCTACTCAGAATAAACTCACCGTGGATAGAAAAGTAAAACAAAACGGCTGAGAATACTCCTACTCAGGATAAACTCACTGTGGATAGAAAAGTAAAACAAAACGGCTGAGAATACTCCTACTCAGAATAAACTGACTGTGGATAGAAAAGTAAAACAAAACGGCTGAGAATACTCCTACTCAGAATAAACTGACTGTGGATAGAAAAGTAAAACAAAACGGCTGAGAACACTCCTACTCAGGATAAACTCACTGTGGATAGAAAAGTAAAACAAAACGGTAGAGAATACTCCTACTCAGAATAAACTCACCGTGGATAGAAAAGTAAAACAAAACGGCTGAGAATACTCCTACTCAGGATAAACTCACTGTGGATAGAAAAGTAAAACAAAACGGTAGAGAACACTCCTACTCAGAATAAACTCACTGTGGATAGAAAAGTAAAACAAAACGGCTGAGAATACTCCTACTCAGAATAAACTCACTGTGGATAGAAAAGTAAAACAAAACGGCAGAGAATACTCCTACTCAGAATAAACTCACTGTGGATAGAAAAGTAAAACAAAACGGCAGAGAATACTCCTACTCAGGATAAACTCACTGTGGATAGAAAAGTAAAACAAAACGGCTGAGAATACTCCTACTCAGAATAAACTCACTGTGGATAGAAAAGTAAAACAAAACGGCTGAGAATACTCCTACTCAGAATAAACTCACTGTGGATAGAAAAGTAAAACAAAACGGCTGAGAATACTCCTACTCAGAATAAACTCACTGTGGATAGAAAAGTAAAACAAAACGGCTGAGAATACTCCTACTCAGAATAAACTCACTGTGGATAGAAAAGTAAAACAAAACAGCTGAGAATACTCCTACTCAGAATAAACTGACTGTGGATAGAAAAGTAAAACCGATCATGCAGAATAAACTGACTGTGGATAGAAAAGTAAAACCGATCATGCAGAATAAACTCACTGTGGATAGAAAAGTAAAACCGATCATGCAGAATAAACTCACTGTGGATAGAAAAGTAAAACCGATCATGCAGAATAAACTCACTGTGGATAGAAAAGTAAAACCGATCATGCAGAATAAACTCTCTGTGGATAGAAAAGTAAAACCGATCATGCAGAATAAACTCACTGTGGATAGAAAAGTAAAACCGATCATGCAGAATAAACTCACTGTGGATAGAAAAGTAAAACCGATCATGCAGAATAAACTCACTGTGGATAGAAAAGTAAAACCGATCATGCAGAATAAACTCACTGTGGATAGAAAAGTAAAACCGATCATGCAGAATAAACTCACTGTGGATAGAAAAGTAAAACCGATCATGCAAAATAAACTCACTGTGGATAGAAAAGTAAAACCGATCATGCAAAATAAACTCACTGTGGATAGAAAAGTAAAACCGATCATGCAGAATAAACTCACTGTGGATAGAAAAGTAAAACCGATCATGCAGAATAAACTCACTGTGGATAGAAAAGTAAAACCGATCATGCAGAATAAACTCACTGTGGATAGAAAAGTAAAACCGATCATGCAGAATAAACTCACTGTGGATAGAAAAGTAAAACCGATCATGCAGAATAAACTCACTGTGGATAGAAAAGTAAAACCGATCATGCAGAATAAACTCACTGTGGATAGAAAAGTAAAACCGATCATGCAGAATAAACTCACTGTGGATAGAAAAGTAAAACCGATCATGCACAGGCTTGACCCAAACATTGACTAAGGGCAATACTTTTCGGACACCGATAATCCTACACAGAGTGAGACGACATCCGCACACCGTGGCTCAGATCAGATAAATGCTACGGCAAAAAGATCGAAAAGGCATAGAACCGGGCCAAAATATAAGGCAGAATGGATCGTACCCTAGGGTTAGCTACCCTAGTAAATAAACAGCAGGTTGAAACCGAACACACCACCGAAGGATAAGTACCTGAGCTCCAAATTGTTACTGAAGGTTTATGAACGTACACCCGTTCTTGGTGATTATCCGTTTACATATTGCATTAGACTGAGATAAAAACGATATCACATTAGACTGAGATAAAAACTATATCACATTAGACTGAGATAAAAACGATATCACATTAGACTGAGATAAAAACTATATCACATTAGACTGAGATAAAAACTATATCACATTAGACTGAGATAAAAACGATATCACATTAGACTGAGATAAAAACGATATCACATTAGACTGAGATAAAAACGATATCACATTAGACTGAGATAAAAACGATATCACATTAGACTGAGATAAAAACGAAAGAATGTTTGAGAGAAGAAAAAAACTGTGTTGCCGGGACCGGAAGAACAAATAATATAACACTGTACCTGAATAAAGCGATGTCTAAGAGCGAATAAAGTAGTCTAGGGAAGGTATCCTAGTAACTAAAAAGCGTCACATAATCGAGATAGGATTGCCACTTGTAGGCGCATAAACTGCACATTACTAATCAACTTGCATCATAGGCTCGGATCAATACAGATTACAAAGATGGTTTAACAAGTGGTCGATATGGAGCGTTCGCAAAGAGATAAGTAATGGCTACAAAGGTTAGTCGTATAGTCACTTAAAGTAGGATCTAGGAAGTGTTATTAGTATATCATGTCAAGAAACGAAGATGTTATTAGTAGGTCATAAATAATGTTACAGAAGTGTTATTAGTAGATCATGTTACAAAGTGTTTAAGAAGTGTCTATGAGTAGATCATGTACAAGTGTTACAGAAGTGTTATTAGTAGATCATGTACAAGTGTTACAGAAGTGTTATTAGTATATCATGTACAAGTAACAGAAGTGTTATTAGTATATCATGTACAAGTGTTACAGAAGTGTTATTAGTATATCATGTACAAGTGTTACAGAAGTGTTATTAGTATATCATGTACAAGTGTTACAGAAGTGTTATTAGTATATCATGTACAAGTGTTACAGAAGTGTTATTAGTATATCATGTACAAGTGTTACAGAAGTGTTATTAGTATATCATGTACAAGTGTTACAGAAGTGTTATTAGTATATCATGTACAAGTGTTACAGAAGTGTTATTAGTATATCATGTACAAGTGTTACAGAAGTGTTATTAGTAGATCATGTGTGTACAAGTTTATTACAGAAGTGTTATTAGTAGATCATGTACAAGTGTTACAGAAGTGTTATTAGTATATCATGTACAAGTGTTACAGAAGTGTTATTAGTAGTATTCATGTACAAGTGTTCAGAAGTGTTATTAGTATATCATGTACAAGTGTTACAGAAGTGTTATTAGTAGATCATGTACAAGTGTTACAGAAGTGTTATTAGTATATCATGTATAAGTGTTACAGAAGTGTTATTAGTAGATCATGTACAAGTGTTACGGAAGTGTTATTAGTATATCATGTACAAGAACAGAAGTGTTATTAGTATATTATGTACAAGTGTTACAGAAGTGTTATTAGTATATTATGTACAAGTGTTACAGAAGTGTTATTAGTATATCATGTACAAGTGTTACAGAAGTGTTATTAGTATATCATGTACAAGTGTTACAGAAGTGTTATTAGTATATTATGGATAAGTTTCATTTTGTGACTATCTATGACATCAATACCTGGTGGGATTGGTGACCTACTAATCTTCATATGCTATCTGACTTTAGTTTAGTTTATCTTCATATGTTCTCTGACTTTAGTTTATCTTCATATGTTCTCTGACTTTAGTTTATCTTCATATCTTCTCTGACTTTAGTTTAGTTTATCTTCATATCTTCTCTGACTTTAGTTTATCTTCATATCTTCTCTGACTTTAGTTTCATATATTTTCACATATGTTTTCATTTAAAAAATGGTGCCCTTTGCTCTATGATTTGGAAATTCAAACTTGTGTGATATTGTATTCTCCACATAAGGAAACTTAGCAAGTTGCTGTAATATTGTCGTTTGCATTTTATCTTCGTTTATCTAACTTATGTTCGTTTATCTAACTTATGTTGTATGTTCATTTATCTAACTTATGTTGTGTGGAAATGAAAGTATTACCTTCCTCAGATTGTCTTCTGCGTTTTATGTATCTATCTTGTTCACCAAGTACATATTAATTGATCTATCTTGTTCACATATTATCAAACACACTTTGGTATGAGTCAACTTTGAGGGCTGTTCTATGACTAATTAGATCCGGTCCCATGCTGCAGTATAACTCTAGATGTGAAACTTTAAAGTGCTGCCCCATGCTGCAGTATAACTCTAGATGTGATACTCTAAAGTGCGGTCCCATGCTGCAGTATAACTCTAGATGTGAAACTCTAAAGTGCGGTCTCATGCTGCAGTATAACTCTAGATGTGAAACTTTAAAGTGCTGCCCCATGCTGCAGTATAACTCTAGATGTGAAACTTTAAAGTGCTGCCCCATGCTGCAGTATAACTCTAGATGTGAAACTTTAAAGTGCTGCCCCATGCTGCAGTATAACTCTAGATGTGATACTCTAAAGTGCTGCCCCATGCTGCAGTATAACTTTAAATGTGATACTTTAAAGTGCGGTCCCATGCTGCAGTATAACTCTAGATGTGAAACTTTAAAGTGCTGCCCCATGCTGCAGTATAACTCTAGATGTGAAACTCTAAAGTGGAGTTTTATGTTTCCAAAAATCTGACAGTTAGCTATCTGTAGAAATTGTTTCATATTGGTTAACATGCATATACTTTGACAGACATTCGGATATGCCTGTCCTGCATACAGTAGAGATCTAGCGGTGTCACAACGTACTCATGTTCCAGGTTCAAGTCATATAGATAACAAATACTGGTTAGAATGGTTAATAACCAGGCGCAAACAAACAGCAAACACATTTGTTTAAAATTATTGAGTTGTTTTATGAGTTTTTGCAGTTTAAAAGATAAGATAGGGGTGAGACAGTTTCTTAAGTTCATCGGATCCCTGGAGTTGATTATATGGGTCTGTCTCCGTTTTCGTCGTTTTGTCTCTTTTCTTCATTAAGTAGACATGTCCCAGTGTTCCAATACCGTTTCACATCATGTCCCTAAAATAATTGACGATTCTTTTGTTTGTGTTGTGTTTCACGTTTTCGTTATCTGTTCTATTCGGTCAAAGGTTTGAGGTTTGTTCTGAAATCTTCTTCTGTAATAATATTTATCAGCGTAGTTTCAAGTGATTCTACTTCTTCTTCTACGTCTTCTCATCTCTTCTGTGTTCACTGGCTACACTGAGTGTTTGTTTACCTTCTGTCATACAGTTTACAGTCAGGCTCTGCGCATGTACATCTTCTTGTTCAAAACTTCCGTTTTCAGTTTGGCATTTTGAGACAGTATCCTCCGTCGGTCTCTACCCTCTTAGCCAAACTGCAGCAAGGAAGCGTTTTAACAGGGCTCTATCACTTAGAGAACCAGTTGGGTCTTGGTCAGATGTTGTAGGCTGATCTGCATCATTTCATTCATTAGGTCTTATGTTCTGTTATTTATTTTATGTTTTCATTTTCTCATACTTTCGGTTCAAACATAGCTTTGTTTTTCTTATAACAGTACATGTACTGTCAACTGTTCAAACATAGCTTTGTTTTTCTTATAACAGTACATGTACTGTGGTCAACTGTTCAAACATAGTTTTGTTTTTCTTATAACAGTACATGTACTGTGGTCAACTGTTCAAACATGGTTATGCTAAGTCACATTTTAATGCTTTCTGGTTATCCAGTTTTCGTTAATTATCATAGTTATTTGAAAATATTAAATTTAATATAACTGGGTTGAGATCCAATCTTCTTTTTATTCTTCCTACATTTTCAGACATGGACTTGTATACTTCTAAAGTAGTTAGTGGTCAACTGGAGTCTATGTACATCTCCATATACGAGGGCGCATTGAAAAGTAATGCCTCCAAGTCCATAACTTTGTTAATATACATAATTTACAAATGAAACATACATTTTCAGAAAGCTTGAGATGTCCACTACACAATAGAATCATTATTTTTCGACATAGTCACCTCCACGTTCCACACACACACGCCAACGTCGAACTAGTTGTTGCATCCCGTCGAAGAAAAAATCTGATGATTTTTCACGAAGCCAGGTACGCACATCTGCTGCCACATCCTCGTCAGAAGCATATCTGTTTCCCTTGAGATGTTCATTGAGCTTTGGGAACAGGAAAAAGTCACAAGGTGCCATTTCGTGGCTATATGGTGGGTGCGCTAAAATGTCGTCAAAATTGAGACGCTCTAATGCTGCCGCTATTTGTCTACTGGTGTGTGGACGAGCATTGTCATGTTGAAGGACTGCGTGTTTTCCAGGACGAACACGTAGCAGTCTTGTTCATAGTTTCTTCATCGTTTCCACATACCGATCAGAATTGACAGTATTGCCGCGTTCCAAAAATTATGTGTGGATTACGCCCTGGCAGTCCCAAAATTGGTCATCAAAACTTTTCCCGCTGACGCGACAGTTTTGAATTTTTTGGGGTGGGTGAGTTTTTGTGCCTGTATTCCATAGACTGGCACTTGTTTTCAGGGTCGTAATGATGCACCCATGACTCGTCGCCAGTGACAATTCGGCAGATAAAGTCATCGCCTTCTCGTTCATATCACATCAGGTGTTCCTGACACGCCTGATGTCGGCGATGTTTCATTTCCGGTGTCAGCATGCGAGAGACCCATCTTGCACAAACTTTCCTATACCCTAGCAATACATGAATAATGTGATGTACTCGTTCAGTCGAAATTTCAAGCATTGTAGCGACATCTTTTTGCTTGATGCGGCGATTGACATGAATCAGTTCGTCCACGCGAGCTTGGTGTTGTTCATCCACTGCTGTAATTGGTCGTCCGCTGCGAGCCTGATCATGCAAGGTCATCGTCGCTGGATTGTCGCCTTTAACAGTCCTTGCCCACCTCCTAACAGTACTCACATCCACACAGGCGTCACCATATACCGCTCTCATTCTCCGATGCATGTCGATGGGAACACAACCTTCGGCCGTCAAGAATTCGATCACAGCTCTTTGCTTCAACCGAATTTCCATGTATGACGCCATCTTGGATAATGTTGTGCGCATGCGCAACATTCCAGACACTTGACACTTACTGTCCTGAAAACACACTTACATATACTTTATTCTGATATCGGTGTCAATTGCCTCCGAACACTATTAACAAAGTTATGGACTTGGAGGCATTACTTTTCAATGCACCCTCGTAGCTTGTCTTAGACTGACATGGACGTGTATACTTCTAAAGTAGTTAGTGGTCAGCTGTAGTCTGTGTACATCTCCATATAGCTTGTCTTGGACTGACATGGACTTTTATACCTTGAGAGAAACCTTTCTGTCATCCTTAGAATTATGTTTTAGTCTATTAAGTATTCCGTATCTGTATTTGTTATCTTTATACAAGACCTATGGTCGAAACGACAAGTGCTGTTTATTTTTATATTTAATTATTTATTTGTTCCTAGTTTATGTAATACTGTCATTTCCATGTTTGTTGTACATATCACCCTGTAGCGCTTCACAAGTTTAACACTCGAGCGTTTCTGCGGTAAAGTTGCTATGCAGCCTGTCTTACGTTCTGAAGGTCGCCCGACTGCTACTACTATCTGTGACCATAGTTTGAGAACTACTACTGCTAGAGAACTACTACTGCTAGAGAACTACTACTGCTAGAGAACTACTACTGCTAGAGAACTACTACTGCTACTACCTGTAACCATAGTCTGAGAACTACTACTGCTACTACCTGTAACCATAGTTTGAGAACTACTACTGCTACTATATGTAACCATAGTTTGAGAACTACTACTGCTAGAGAACTACTACTGCTACTATCTGTAACCATAGTTTGAGAACTACTACTGCTAGAGAACTACTACTGCTACTATCTGTAACCATAGTTTGAGAACTACTACTGCTACTACCTGTAACCATAGTTTGAGAACTACTGCTACTACCTGTAACCAAAGTTTGAGAACTACTACTGCTACTACCTGTAACCATAGTTTGAGAACTACTGCTACTACTACTATCTGTAACCAAAGTTTGAGAACTACTACTACTGCTACTATCTGTAACCAAAGTTTGAGAACTACTACTACTACTACTACCTGTAACCATAGTTTGAGAACTACTACTGCTACTACCTGTAACCAAAGTTTGAGAACTACTGCTACTACTACCTGTAACCATAGTTTGAGAACTACTACTGCTACTACCTGTAACCATAGTTTGAGAACTACTGCTACTACCTGTAACCATAGTTTGAGAACTACTGCTACTACCTGTAACCATAGTTTGAGAACTACTGCTACTACTACTATCTGTAACCATAGTTTGAGAACTACTGCTGCTATGTGTTGTACATGTAATATAGATAAAATGAGGTCGATGAGCATGTGCCAAGGTCAAATTGTTACGCGATTTCAATATTACGAATCGGCGAGGTTTTTATGTAATACGCCAGAGACAGGATAAGCAGCAGCCATTACTATGACCCAGATATAGAAATATAGTTAAATCATGCAAATGTAGAAAGTAAAAAGTCTAGTATACTATAACTATAGTACGGTTTGATAGTAACAGTATAAATATAGTTTGTAGTTTTGTATAAGTAGGTTTGATAGTAACAGTATAAATGTAGTTCGTAGTTTTTTATAAGTAGGTTTGATAGTAACAGTATAAATATAGTTTGTAGTTTTGTATAAGTAGGTTTGATAGTAACAGTATAAATATAGTTTGTAGTTTTTTATAAGTAGGTTTGATAGTAACAGTATAAATGTAGTTCGTAGTTTTTTATAAGTAGGTTTGATAGTAACAGTATACATGTAGTTTGTAGTTTTTTATAAGTAGGTTTGATAGTAACAGTATAAATATAGTTTGTAGTTTTTTATAAGTAGGTTTGATAGTAACAGTATAAATATAGTTTGTAGTTTTTTATAAGTAGGTTTGATAGCAAGCACTTTTATTGAGTCGTTTTTTTTAATTATCCAAAGCATTTAGTGTAGACTAAAGTAAAACATTTAGTGTAGACTAAAGTAAAGCATTTAGTGTAGACTAAAGTAAAGCATTTAGTGTAGACTCTGAAGTTAATGTGTATTTTGGGTGAGTCTATCTATCTTGGTAGCGTTTGTGGCTTCGAAGCTAGGGGATAGTGACTCCGTCTATTAACCCCGACGTTCTGAGTTCGAATCACGCTGCGGACAGTTTGGCTGCAAATTGATTCGCGTGGATTTTTACAAAAGGACAATGACACCAACCGTTCAGAAAGCAATGGTAAACTACTGAACGTAATAATGCCTCGAAAAATCCCAAACAGTATTAAAAAGCTGGGGTTGATTCGCAAAGTCCTGTAAAGGATATGCAATTAACTTTTTAACTATCTAATCCACGTTTGTGTGACTTGTTACTTGTTCTTGTAGATGCATTGCCAGTTGCCAAGCTTTCTTGTAGAAGCATTGCCAGTTACCAAGCTTTCTTGTAGATGCATTGCCAGTTGCCAAGCTTTCTTGTAGGTGCATTGCCAGTTACCAAGCTTTCTTGTAGATGCATTGTCAGTTACCAAGCTTTCTTGTAGATGCATTGTCAGTTGCCAAGCTTTCTTGTAGATGCATTGCCAGTTGCCAAGCTTTCTTGTAGGTGCATTGCCAGTTACCAAGCTTTCTTGTAGATGCATTGTCAGTTGCCAAGCTTTCTTGTAGATGCATTGTCAGTTGCCAAGCTTTCTTGTAGATGCATTGCCAGTTGCCAAGCTTTCTTGTAGGTGCATTGCCAGTTACCAAGCTTTCTTGTAGATGCATTGTCAGTTGCCAAGCTTTCTTGTAGATGCATTGTCAGTTGCCAAGCTTTCTTGTAGATGCATTGCCAGTTGCCAAGCTTTCTTGTAGGTGCATTGCCAGTTACCAAGCTTTCTTGTAGATGCATTGTCAGTTACCAAGCTTTCTTGTAGATGCATTGTCAGTTACCAAGCTTTCTTGTAAGTGCATTGCCAGTTGCCAAGCTTTCTTGTAGGTGCATTGCCAGTTACCAAGTTTTCTTGTAGATGCATTGTCAGTTACCAAGCTTTCTTGTAGATGCATTGTCAGTTACCAAGCTTTCTTGTAGAAGCATTGTCAGTTACCAAGCTTTCTTGTAGATGCATTGTCAGCTAAGACTACCAAGCATTTGACCGACATTCGTATGTGTCTGTCCAACTTGCTATAGTAACTTCACAGGGGCGCAAAGTACTCAAGTTCTTGGATATAAAGGAAGACTGTGGTAAAACTATGTAGCAAGAGAAGACTGCAGTAAAACTATGTAGCAAGAGAAGGCTGCAGTAAAACTATGTAGCAAGAGAAGACTGCAGTAAAACTATGTAGCAATGGCGAAACACGTAAAAACAAAGTACTGAAGTTTTACAAAATACAAAAACAAGAACAATACACAGCAACGTTTCGACCAAAAGGCCTTTATCAAATAAAGGATACAATAGAAGTGAAAAGCTCACTTCTTGCACAGCACACAACACACAGCACACAGCACACAACACACAGCACACAACACACAGCACACAACACACAGCACACAACACACAGCACACAACCACATCACACAACACACAGAACACAACACACAACACACATCACACAACACACAGAACACAACACACAGCACACAACACACAGCACACAACACACAGCACACAGCACACAACACACAGAACACAGCACACAACACACATCACACAACACACAGCACACAGCACACAACACACAGCACACAGCATACAACACACAACACACAGCACACAGCATACAACATGCAGAATCAAACAATAAGTTCCTAACGACCCTAAAATGAAAATCTGTGACTAAAAACTAATAACGAAATAAATGCAAAAAAACCTAGAAATGTAAAAATAGAAGATAAACAATAAAATTCAAAAATATATATCTTCTTCTTCTTTTGTCGTCACACTGCTACCGGGTTGTTGCCCAGTGTCGTCACACCTGCTACCGGGCTGATGCCCAGTGTCGTCACACTGCTACCAGGTTGATGCCCAGTGTCGTCACACTGCTACCGGGTTGATGCCCAGTGTCGTCACACTGCTACCGGGCTGATGCCCAGTGTCGTCACACTGCTACCGGGTTGTTGCCCAGTGTCGTCACACTGCTACCGGGTTGATATCCAGTGTCGTCACACTGCTACCGGGTTGATGTCCAGTGTCGTCACACTGCTACCGGGTTGATATCCAGTGTCGTCACACTGCTACCGGGTTGATATCCAGTGTCGTCACACTGCTACCGGGTTGATATCCAGTGTCGTCACACTGCTACCGGGTTGATGCCCAGTGTCGTCACACTGCTACCGGGTTGATGCCCAGTGTCGTCACACTGCTACCGGGTTGATGCCCAGTGTCGTCACACTGCTACCGGGTTGATGCCCAGTGTCGTCACACTGCTACCGGGTTGATGCCCAGTGTCGTCACACTGCTACCGGGTTGATATCCAGTGTCGTCACACTGCTACCGGGTTGATATCCAGTGTCGTCACACTGCTACCAGGTTGATGCCCAGTGTCGTCACACTGCTACCGGGTTGACGCCCAGTGTCGTCACACTGCTACCGGGTTGATGCCCAGTGTTGTCACACTGCTACCGGGTTGATGCCCAGTGTCGTCACACTGCTACCGGGTTGATATCCAGTGTCGTCACACTGCTACCGGGTTGATATCCAGTGTCGTCACACTGCTACCAGGTTGATGCCCAGTGTCGTCACACTGCTACCGGGTTGACGCCCAGTGTCGTCACACTGCTACCGGGTTGATGCCCAGTGTTGTCACACTGCTACCGGGTTGATGCCCAGTGTCGTCACACTGCTACCGGGTTGACGCCCAGTGTCGTCACACTGCTACCGGGTTGATGCCCAGTGTTGTCACACTGCTACCGGGTTGATGCCCAGTGTTGTCACACTGCTACCGGGTTGATGCCCAGTGTCGTCACACTGCTACCGGGTTGATATCCAGTGTCGTCACACTGCTACCGGGTTGACGCCCAGTGTCGTCACACTGCTACCGGGTTGATGCCCAGTGTTGTCACACTGCTACCGGGTTGATGCCCAGTGTTGTCACACTGCTACCGGGTTGATGCCCAGTGTTGTGATTTTCTGTTTTTGTCTTGCGCTGTTTTGGTGGCTTGGGTGATTGTTATTTTGGCTCTTTGACAGGATTCTGCTATGCCATCTAACCATCTTTTCATGGTCTTCCTCTTGCCTTCTTTCCTGTTGAAGTCTCTGTATACTGTGGAGTTTGATGCATTCTTATTAAGTGGCCAAACTACTTCATTCTTTGTTTCTCAATGTACTTCAAGCAAGGTTCTGTGCCAACTTTCTTTCTTATGCTGATGTTGGTGACTCTGTCTTTTTGGTGTTGCTGGTAACTTTTCGCAGGCAGCGCATTTCACATGTAGTTATGTGACTGCGCTTTGCTCATTGTCCATGTTTGGCACTGGTAACACAAAGTAGGTATGAGAATACTGTTGATCATCTGTTGTTTAGCTGTCAGTGAAATTGTGGGTGCCTTAATAAATATTACATCTGTGCAGCTCTTACCAATCCTAAACCCAAACTGGCTATTGCTAACAGGGCTCTAATATATGTCTTGTTCTTCATTCCAATATTTTTGCAAACATTTTTCCTGTATGGCTCAAAGAGAATACCCTGTATGTTTCACACTCTCTTTTGTCTCCTTTGTTCTTCCATATTGGGACTATAATAGCTCTCTGTCAGTCATCTGGAGCTTCTTGTGCTTCCTAAGCTATGTTAAAAATTCGGGTCAGCCATGTTATTGCTGTTGCTTTACATGTAAGTAGCAGTTCTGTTGTAATACCATCTATCCCTGCTGCCTTTTTCCTTTTATTTTGTTTTAGTACCATTTCAACTTCAGATTCAAATTGTATATAGAAGGACATAAGTATAGAAGGACATAAGTATAGAAGGACATAAGTATAGAACATAAGTATAGAACATAAGTATAGAACATAAGTATAGAACATAAGTATAGAACATAAGTATAGAACATAAGTATAGAACATAAGTATAGAACATAAGTATAGAACATAAGTATAGGACATAAGTATAGAACATAAGTGTAGAACATAAGTGTAGAACATAAGTATAGGACATAAGTATAGAACATAAGTGTAGAACATAAGTATAGAACATAAGTGTAGAACATAAGTATAGAACATAAGTGTAGAACATAAGTGTAGAACATAAGTGTAGAACATAAGTATAGAACATAAGTATAGGACATAAGTATAGAAGGACATAAGTATAGAAGGACATAAGTATAGAACATACGTGTAGAACATAAGTATAGAACATAAGTGTAGAACATAAGTATAGGACATAAGTGTAGAACATAAGTATAGAACATAAGTGTAGAACATAAGTATAGAACATAAGTGTAGAACATAAGTATAGAACATAAGTATAGGACATAAGTATAGGACATAAGTATAGAACATAAGTATAGAACATAAGTATAGGACATAAGTATAGGACATAAGTATAGAACATAAGTATAGGACATACGTGTAGAACATAAGTATAGAACATAAGTGTAGAACATAAGTGTAGGACATAAGTGTAGGACATAAGTATAGAACATAAGTGTAGGACATAAGTGTAGAACATAAGTGTAGAACATAAGTATAGAACATAAGTATAGAACATAAGTATAGAACATAAGTATAGGACATAAGTATAGAACATAAGTGTAGAACATAAGTATAGAACATAAGTGTAGAACATAAGTATAGAACATAAGTATAGAACATAAGTATAGAACATAAGTGTAGAACATAAGTGTAGAACATAAGTGTAGAACATAAGTATAGAACATAAGTATAGAACATAAGTGTAGAACATAAGTATAGAACATAAGTGTAGAACATAAGTATAGAACATAAGTGTAGAACATAAGTATAGAACATAAGTGTAGGACATAAGTATAGAACATAAGTGTAGAAGAACATAAGTATAGAAGAACATAAGTATGAAGGACATAAGTATAGAACATAAGTATAGAAGAACATAAGTATAGGACATAAGTGTAGGACATAAGTATAAACACGTAATTACAAAGTACTGTAGTTTTACAAATTACAAAAACAATGACAAAATACAGCAACGTTTCGACCAACAAGGCCTTTATCAAGCAAACGAACAAACAGGAGTGACAAATTAAAATGAAACACAAATGGACGACCAAATACAAACGTATCTAAGGAAAATCTGGAATAAAACGAATAACGAAATAAATGTAACACAAAAACACACATAAAAACTAGAAATAGAAAGGAAAAGAAACAATGAAACATCTAGTAAATATATAACTTGAATACATGCAACATATACCCATATAGATTACAAAGCAGGAGAAGAGAAAGTACTAAGAAGCATAAGAATGGAATATAACATGAATACATGCAACATATACCCATATAGATTACAAAGCATGGGAAGAGAAAGTACTAAGAAGCATAAGAATGTAATACGTTGAGCCCGCGTGGTCGCAAGGTACCATACAAAGAAATCAACCGATTCTCCAGAGCAAATCGACTGCGATCATCCGAGGAACATGATCGGATGGCTGTGACCTGGACATCGTGAGCACCTAAATGGCCAGTGTCATTGAAATGGGTGGCTACAGGGTCACAGAGCATTGACGTATGTCGCGTAAGTGTTGGGCGAATCGGTCACTGAGCCTCTTGCCTGTCTCGCCGATATAAGCCTTGTTACACCGCTTACAGATAATAGCATAGATAAGATTACGGGACTCGCATGTGAACCCATCGTCAATAAGAAACGTGCCTAAAGGAAAGATACAGTACGCGTCTGTATCACATAAGCACACGTATTGCAACGCCGACGACCACACTGGACAGTGCCAAAATGAGTCTGGATATTGGACTTAAGGCGACTGTGTACAACATATCCTAAGACTTCTGTCCCGTCTGTAAGACACCAAAGGATAGTTGGGAAGACAGAACGGGTCTCAGGATCTGATCTAAGGAGAGACAGATGACGGAATAAAACATTTTCACCAGGGAACTATGGGGTGGTAAGTTAAGATAAGTTTTACTCTGTCAGAGTTAGTAGTCCTATGCTGACTGGTAAGGGCCTGCTGGCGAGTGATTTTCTGAACTCGATGCATAGCCGAGACAAGCACCCTCTCTGGGTATAGGCGCCTACGAAAGAAATCAAGCATCTCGCGAGCTCTCTCAAGAAAATCATCGTCCTCACTACAAAGGCGACGAAGGCGTAAGAGCTGCGAGAATGGCAAGAGTCACGACAAGCCCGGGGATGGGAAGAAGTATAGAGGAGAAAACTATGTGCATCAGTAGGCTTTGCCTTCGTCGCCTTTGTAGTGAGGACGATGATTTTCTTGAGAGAGCTCGCGAGATGCTTGATTTCTTTCGTAGGCGCCTATACCCAGAGAGGGTGCTTGTCTCGGCTATGCATCGAGTTCAGAAAATCACTCGCCAGCAGGCCCTTACCAGTCAGCATAGGACTACTAACTCTGACAGAGTAAAACTTATCTTAACTTACCACCCCATAGTTCCCTGGTGAAAAATGTTTTATTCCGTCATCTGTCTCTCCTTAGATCAGATCCTGAGACCCGTTCTGTCTTCCCCAACTATCCTTGGTGTCTTACAGACGGGACAGAAGTCTTAAGGATATGTTGGTACACAGTCGCCTTAAGTCCAATATCCAGACTCATTTTGGCACTGTCCAGTGTGGTCGTCGGCGTTGCAACACGTGTGCTTATGTGATACAGACGCGTACTGTATCTTTTCCTTTAGGCACGTTTCTTATTGACGATGGGTTCACATGCGAGTCCGTAATCTTATCTATGCTATTATCTGTAAGCGGTGTAACAAGGCTTATATCGGCGAGACAGGCAAGAGGCTCAGTGACCGATTCGCCCAACACTTACGCGACATACGTCAATGCTCTGTGACCCCTGTAGCCACCCATTTCAATGACACTGGCCATTTAGGTGCTCACGATGTCCAGGTCACAGCCATCCGATCATGTTCCTCGGATGATCGCAGTCGATTTGCTCTGGAGAATCGGTTGATTTCTTTGTATGGTACCTTGCGACCACGCGGGCTCAACGTATTACATTCTTATGCTTCTTAGTACTTTCTCTTCCATGCTTTGTAATCTATATGGGTATATGTTGCATGTATTCATGTTATATTCCATTCTTATGCTTCTTAGTACTTTCTCTTCCCCTGCTTTGTAATCTATATGGGTATATGTTGCATGTATTCAAGTTATATATTTACTAGATGTTTCATTGTTTCTTTTCCTTTCTATTTCTAGTTTTTATGTGTGTTTTTGTGTTACATTTATTTCGTTATTCGTTTTATTCCAGATTTTCCTTAGATACGTTTGTATTTGGTCGTCCATTTGTGTTTCATTTAATTTGTCACTCCTGTTTGTTCGTTTGCTTGATAAAGGCCTTGTTGGTCGAAACGTTGCTGTATTTTGTCATTGTTTTGTAATTTGTAAAACTACAGTACTTTGTAATTACGTGTTTTGCCAATCAAATAGTTTTACTGCAGTTCCATATATATATACTGGACATAAGTATAGAAGGACATAAGTATAGAAGGACATAAGTATAGAAGGACATAAGTATAGAAGGACATAAGTATAGAAGGACATAAGTATAGAAGAACATAAGTATAGAAGAACATAAGTATAGAAGAACATAAGTATAGGACATAAGTATAGAAGGACATAAGTATAGAAGGACATAAGTATAGAAGGACATAAGTATAGAAGGACATAAGTATAGAAGGACATAAGTATAGAAGGACATAAGTATAGAAGGACATAAGTATAGAAGAACATAAGTATAGAAGAACATAAGTATAGAAGAACATAAGTATAGAACATAAGTGTAGAACATAAGTATAGAAGGACATAAGTATAGAAGGACATAAGTATAGAAGGACATAAGTATAGAACATAAGTATAGAAGGACATAAGTATAGAAGGACATAAGTATAGAAGAACATAAGTATAGAAGAACATAAGTATAGAAGAACATAAGTATAGAAGAACATAAGTATAGAAGAACATAAGTATAGAAGGACATAAGTATAGAAGGACATAAGTATAGAAGGACATAAGTATAGAACATAAGTATAGAAGGACATAAGTATAGAAGGACATAAGTATAGAAGAACATAAGTATAGAAGAACATAAGTATAGAAGAACATAAGTATAGAAGAACATAAGTATAGAAGAACATAAGTATAGAAGGACATAAGTATAGAAGGACATAAGTATAAAAGAACATAAGTATAGAACATAAGTATAGAAGAACATAAGTATAGAAGAACATAAGTATAGAAGGACATAAGTATAGAAGGACATAAGTATAGAAGGACATAAGTATAGAAGAACATAAGTATAGAAGAACATAAGTATAGAAGAACATAAGTATAGAAGGACATAAGTATAGAAGGACATAATTATAGAAGGACATAAGTATAGAAGAACATAAGTATAGAACATAAGTATATAACATAAGTATAGAAGAACATAAGTATAGAAGGACATAAGTATAGAAGGACATAAGTATAGAAGGACATAAGTATAAAAGAACATAAGTATAGAACATAAGTATAGAAGGACATAAGTATAGAAGGACATAAGTATAGAAGAACATAAGTATAGAAGAACATAAGTATATAAGAACATAAGTATAGAAGGACATAAGTATAGAAGGACATAAGTATAGAAGAACATAAGTATAGAAGAACATAAGTATAGAAGAACATAAGTATAGAAGGACATAAGTATAGAAGAACATAAGTATAGAAGAACATAAGTATAGAAGAACATAAGTATAGAAGAACATAAGTATAGAAGAACATAAGTATAGAAGAACATAAGTATAGAAGAACATAAGTATAAAAGAACATAAGTATAGAACATAAGTATAGAAGAACATAAGTATAAAAGAACATAAGTATAAAAGAACATACGTATAAAAGAACATAAGTATAGAAGAACATAAGTATAGAAGAACATAAGTATAGAAGAACATAAGTGTAGAAGAACATACGTGTAGAAGAACATAAGTATAGAAGAACATAAGTATAGAAGAACATAAGTGTAGAAGAACACAAGTGTAGAAGAACATAAGTGTAGAAGAACATAAGTGTAGAAGAACATAAGTGTAGAAGAACACAAGTATAGAAGAACACAAGTATAGAAGAACACAAGTATAGAAGAACATAAGTGAAGGACATAAGTATAGAAGGACATAAGTGTAGAAGAACATAAGTGTAGAAGAACATAAGTGTAGAAGAACATAAGTGTAGAAGAACATAAGTGTAGAAGAACATAAGTGTAGAAGAACATAAGTATAGAAGAACATAAGTATAGAAGAACATAAGTATAGAAGAACATAAGTGTGATTCTCTGAATAGAAGAACATAGACATCGCTCCACACTAACAAAGAATAGACAATAAGAATAACATGTAGAAAATAGTTGCACACCAACGGTTGCACACCAACGGTTGCACACCAACGGTTGCACACCAACGGTTGCACACCAACGGTTGCACACCAACGGTTGCAGAACATTAGTAAAAGACGCACACGACAAAACATGACAACGTAAGTGTGCGACAAGAGATCGCAAAAACACAGGAAGACGAATCGAGACAGAGACAATGTAGAATAATGAATACTGGGATCATAAATGGTAAATATAATCAATACATATGAAGGTATACAACTTAATAAAGAAAAGCATAATCCATATAGTACCTGTGTTTGATAGTCTGTATCGTAATACTTAACTGAATAGTTCTCTAGTTCAAAGTACAATACTTCACAGATATCGTGGCACAACTAGAAAATCATTGGTAAACAAAGGTCAAGCAACTGGATCAGTGTTTTCTCACACATACCACCACATACTATCCACCATCCTATGAGACCCCCCTACAACATATATACATTTAACATAAGCACATATAGAGTATGGAGCATGATAAGAGCAAGTACTAAGAAGCATAGGAATGTAGTGCGTTAAGTCCATGAGATCGCAAGGTGTCATAAAAAGATATAAAACTAGTTTCTAGAGCATATGGACTTCGATCATCAGAGGAACATGATCGGATGGTTGTGACGAGAAGAGCAGGCTGGAAAGTCGCTGCCTGGGCAAAATTCATTAGAAAAGATCAAAAATAAAATTTCTACAAAAATATCTTCATCTTCAAAATTACATCGTGGACCCTCGCCGGTGCTACAAAGTTCGTGCACTGCAGCTGATATCTTCCTGTGTAAGATAGAAAACGGAGCACACATGGTTACTAACCGAAGTGTAATGATGATGGTCCTATCAATCAATCAATCAATCAATCAGTTCTGCTATATCTGCCTGTTTGGCTACTGTACCATCATACACACACAAAGAAACGCAGACTGTGATCGTGTAGTATGTTCAGCGATGAAATGATTTACAAAATTGTTTGATTGATTTCATAGTTAGATGACCTATATAACGAATTAGCTAACAGCAAGCTGTCGTAATACATATATCAACCACTTGAAGAATGTCAAGGACGTGTGAAACAATGGCGTGTCAAACTACTTGTAGTATAATCAATAGTGTGTAGTACGTTTTTAGTATGTTATTATTCCTCTTCCTCTTTCACTGCTTCTTCTTCTTCTTCTTCGTTCTAGTAGAACTTGTGAATTAAGACTTGTTCTTCATTTGCCCTACATCAACCATTTATGAAACCCTCCCCTCTCTTCGTGGTCGGTATACATTTGCCCCACATCAACCATTTATTAAACCCTCCCTCTCTTCGTGGTCGGTATACATTTGTCCCACATCAACCATTTATGAAACCCTCCCCTCTCTTCGTGGTCGGTATACATTTGCCCCACATCAAACATTTATTAAACCCTCCCCTCTCTTCTTGGTCGGTATACATTTGCCCTACATCAAACATTTATTAAACCCTCCCCTCTCTTCGTGGTCGGTATACATTTGCCCCACATCAACCATTTATTAAACCCTCCCTCTCTTCGTGTTCAGTATACATTTGCCCCACATCAAACACTTATTAAACCCTCCCCTCTCATCGTGGTCGGTATACATTTGCCCCACATCAAACATTTATTAAACCCTCCCCTCTCATCGTGGTCGGTATACATTTGCCCCACATCAAACACTTATTAAACCCTCCCCTCTCTTCGTGGTCAGTATAAAAGTTGGACATTAAAATGTTAGTTCGTTGTGCCTCTAGACATGTAGGTTAGCACATCTGGTTTCTGAATACCTTTTTCAGATTTGCCTACATAGGACGAAACAACAGCAACAAAACAAACAAAAAACAACAACAAAAACAACTAAAAAAAACTGTCATAGTGAAGTCCATTATTTATCAATTTGGTTTGTTTTCAACTGACTGTTACTCACAATGAATTCTCAGTTTTCTATTTGACTCATTTTCCTACTAGTGTTCTGCTGTCTTTGCTGTGTATATGTAAAATGCTTGCTTCAACTCGTGCGTTTGTGTGTATTCCAAAATGACGGGCAACGGTTATGATGAACTGACTCAATCTTGCCGTATGCAGTGATATTGCGGTGCAGAAAGTTGGATTTTGTCGTGATTGATGTTCCTTCGATATGAATTGCAATTTAAGTGATGAACAGTTTGTGTTGACACTTTAGCGAGGGTCATATGCATTTATGCGTGCATGCTGTTTGTGGCATATGGCTGTTTCATTCTGGAATTAGTTCACATGAGACAGTTGTTAGCATTTCGTGTGATTTTCGTTGGCACAGGAACGGAGCAATTATGGTGACGTTGCAGTGAATTTGAACCTACTTATGAACTATGTGTCCACACTTCTGACCAGATATTCTATTGTACTCTTGTTTGCTTAAGTGAAAACATGGTGAAGTTTATCTGCAGTGTTTCAATCACTTTTGCTTGTAGAAAACATGGCAAGTTTACCGCAGTGATTCCATCACTCCTGTTGCTTAAGTGAAACATGCGAAGTTTATCTGAGTAGATTCCATACTCTGTTTGTAATGAAAACATGAGTTTACAGAGTAGATTCCATATTATTGTACGTTGTAACAATGAGAGTTCCGATGTCTGGCTAATGAGTCAGTTCAAAGAACAAATCTAATAATCACTGTTTGTTCAAGTGGTCAAAACTCTTATAAAGTGAAAATCTGCAGTATTGGAAGACAAATAACTATACTATGACTTGAGATGTACATGACCAACAGTATCAATAACTCTGACTTGAGATATACATGACCAACAGTATCAATAACTCTGTCTTGAGATATACATGAGCAACAGTATCAATAAAGCAGAGGTTAAGGTAATAAAAGCGAATGTTAACGGTGAGAGAAAAGTAAGCTTAGACAGAAATAAAGTGAAGGTACAGAGAAAGAGAATAGGACAGAAATAAAGTGAAGACATAGAGAAAGAGAATAGGACAGAAATAAAGTGAAGACACAGAGAAAGAGAATAGGACAGAAATAAAGTGAAGACATAGAGAAAGAGAATAGGACAGAAATAAAGTGAAGACACAGAGAAAGAGAATAGGACAGAAATAAAGTGAAGACACAGAGAAAGAGAATAGGACAGAAATAAAGTGAAGACACAGAGAAAGAGAATAGGACAGAAATAAAGGGAAGACATAGAGAAAGAGAATAGGACAGAAATAAAGTGAAGACACAGAGAAAGAGAATAGGACAGAAATAAAGTGAAGACACAGAGAAAGAGAATAGGACAGAAATAAAGTGAAGACACAGAGAAAGAGAATAGGACAGAAATAAAGTGAAGACACAGAGAAAGAGAATAGGACAGAAATAAAGTGAAGACACAGAGAAAGAGAATAGGACAGAAATAAAGGGAAGACATAGAGAAAGAGAATAGGACAGAAATAAAGTGAAGACACAGAGAAAGAGAATAGGACAGAAATAAAGTGAAGACACAGAGAAAGAGAATAGGACAGAAATAAAGTGAAGACACAGAGAAAGAGAATAGGACAGAAATAAAGTGAAGACATAGAGAAAGAGAATAGGACAGAAATAAAGGGAAGACACAGAGAAAGAGAATAGGACAGAAATAAAGTGAAGACACAGAGAAAGAGAATAGGACAGAAATAAAGTGAAGACATAGAGAAAGAGAATAGGACAGAAATAAAGGGAAGACACAGAGAAAGAGAATAGGACAGAAATAAAGTGAAGACACAGAGAAAGAGAATAGGACAGAAATAAAGTGAAGACATAGAGAAAGAGAATAGGACAGAAATAAAGTGAAGACATAGAGAAAGAGAATAGGACAGAAATAAAGTGAAGACACAGAGAAAGAGAATAGGACAGAAATAAAGTGAAGACACAGAGAAAGAGAATAGGACAGAAATAAAGTGAAGACATAGAGAAAGAGAATAGGACAGAAATAAAGTGAAGACATAGAGAAAGAGAATAGGACAGAAATAAAGTGAAGACATAGAGAAAGAGAATAGGACAGAAATAAAGTGAAGACATAGAGAAAGAGAATAGGACAGAAATAAAGTGAAGACATAGAGAAAGAGAATAGGACAGAAATAAAGTGAAGACACAGAGAAAGAGAATAGGACAGAAATAAAGTGAAGACACAGAGAAAGAGAATAGGACAGAAATAAAGTGAAGACACAGAGAAAGAGAATAGGACAGAAATAAAGTGAAGACATAGAGAAAGAGAATAGGACAGAAATAAAGTGAAGACACAGAGAAAGAGAATAGGACAGAAATAAAGTGAAGACACAGAGAAAGAGAATAGGACAGAAATAAAGTGAAGACACAGAGAAAGAGAATAGGACAGAAATAAAGTGAAGACACAGAGAAAGAGAATAGGACAGAAATAAAGTGAAGACACAGAGAAAGAGAATAGGACAGAAATAAAGTGAAGACACAGAGAAAGAGAATAGGACAGAAATAAAGTGAAGACACAGAGAAAGAGAATAGGACAGAAATAAAGTGAAGACATAGAGAAAGAGAATAGGACAGAAATAAAGTGAAGACACAGAGAAAGAGAATAGGACAGAAATAAAGTTAAGACACAGAGAAAGAGAATAGGACAGAAATAAAGTGAAGACACAGAGAAAGAGAATAGGACAGAAATAAAGTGAAGACACAGAGAAAGAGAATAGGACAGAAATAAAGTGAAGACATAGAGAAAGAGAATAGGACAGAAATAAAGGGAAGACACAGAGAAAGAGAATAGGACAGAAATAAAGTGAAGACACAGAGAAAGAGAATAGGACAGAAATAAAGTGAAGACATAGAGAAAGAGAATAGGACAGAAATAAAGTGAAGACATAGAGAAAGAGAATAGGACAGAAATAAAGTGAAGACATAGAGAAAGAGAATAGGACAGAAATAAAGTGAAGAAAGAGAATAGGACAGAAATAAAGTGAAGGTACAGAGAAAGGGATAAATTGTTAGATAAAGATATAGAGAAAGGGAAAAATA
This sequence comes from Arion vulgaris, assembly GCA_020796225.1. Classification (NCBI taxonomy): domain Eukaryota; kingdom Metazoa; phylum Mollusca; class Gastropoda; order Stylommatophora; family Arionidae; genus Arion; species Arion vulgaris. Next base: position 58,826,076 of record CM036761.1, on the reverse strand, counting down.
GCTGGATTTAGAGGAAATAAAACTAAGCAGAGAGAATGTTAATAAAGTTAGACAGATAGAGAACGGGAAAAAAAAACTTTAGCAGAGAGATAGAGAGAAAGGTAAAAAAAAAAAGCTAGACAAAAGTGAAAAAGTTAGAGCCAGCGAAATATAATGATATACATAATGTAACTGTAGAAAACTAAATAGTGAAACAGAAAGCTAAATGAAAACAAAAACATTAAAAACAAGAAAAACTTGAAAACAAGAAAAACTTGAAAACAAGAAAAACTTGAAAACAAAAAAAACTTGAAAACAAGAAAAACTTGAAAACAAGAAAAACTTGAAAACAAGAAAAACTTGAAAACAAGAAAAACTTGAAAACAAGAAAAACTTGAAAACAAGAAAAACTTGAAAACAAAACCACTTATTCAGAACAAGTGTTACATTTTGTGTTAATCTTCGATGTCGAAAACTCTAGAACAAACATACGTGTAAAGTACATTTTAGGCTATCCTAGGCTCACACATGCCTTACATGCAACACCAAGGCTACACCACAAGCCCCAAAAATATATATTTAAAAGTGCTAATATTGTTCTATTTGTAAAGCTTGTTTGCATGTTTAAGATACCCCTCGCTGTTAGTCAAGACTTGTAGCTATATTTTGAAATTATCATTGCTTAATAGAATTCTAAAGATCTAATATACATATATGTTTCTATAACCAAAGTATGGGTGGGAAACAAGACTATTTAATAACATATATATATGCTTTTGAATATAAGTGTTACAGAAGAGTCCTTTGTATAACATGGACAGAGAAGAGAACAAATAGATCTATCCAGAAGGAACTACACAATCAAAGAAAACTGGCTGATGCTACAAATAAGAATGAGAAAATGGAAGTATTTTGGACATATAGAAATGCACTAATTGTTTCAGACAGAATTGTAGACAGAGAAATAGAAGAGGAGGGAATCACCTGGAATTAACTTTCTTCTTCTTCTGTGAACGCTCCATATCGACCACTTGTTAACCACTCTTTGTGATTTGTATGTGATCCAAGCCTAAGAGCGACTGTACATTGTACCAGTTATGCGCCTACAAGTAGGCCAGCACATCCCATTTCTGCGATGCTTTTTATTTACGACATGCCTTGTAGGTCGCAGTGTTACTATTCTTTGCTCCCTTGCAAGTCCCGGCAACACACGGGCAGGAATGAACTAAGCTGACTTGCTCAAGACACATTTAGTTGCAGGATATTTCTTGATGTCTTATTCTTCAAGTGAAGTTCAGATAAGAAGCAGAAGAAGAAGAAGAAACTTGCTTTACCACATTCACGACTGTATTATGTAATGTTGATGTTTTGTTCAACTGTTTGTTGCTCTACACAATTCTCGACTGTATTATGTAATGTTGATGTTTTGTTCAACTTTTGTTGTCCACAATTCACGACTGTACTATGTAATGTTGATTTTTGTTCAACTTTTTGTTGCTCTACACAATTCACGACTGTATTATGTAATGTTGATGTTTTGTTCAACTTTTTGTCCTACTTCCAAATGACATTTTATGGCAACACGTGCGACCTTGAGTTAAAGGTTATATTGTATCCAGGTGTGGGTAATACTTCAAGTTATAGCCTTAAGTTAGCTTACAATTCACGCTTACTATGATATTGATTGTCGCGTGCAAGAACATTAGCCATAACCAGTGATTCTGAAGTTTATTTTAACATGATTTTATGTGTCGTTCGCTTACTCTTCAGAATTGAAATCAGAACACTTGAACATTCTGTTTTTTGTTTTCTTGTAAGTACTTTTGGTCGCTGAAGGCGCCCGTGTGGTGCCGGGCCCGCAAGGAAGTAAAGAATAGTACCACTGCGATCTACAATGCATGTCGTAAGAGGCGACTGAATGAGGCCCTAGGAAGCTACCTAGTAAATAAAAAGCGTCGCAGAAATCTGATGTGCTGGCCTACTTGTAGGCGTATAACTGGCACAACGTAAAATCATTTTTAGGTTCGGATCAAAAAGATTGGTTATCAAGTGGTCGATATGGAGCGTTCTAAGAAGAAGGAGAAGGTTCGCTTCCCTGTGGGATATTTTTCCAGAGACCCATGATCACATTGTAGGTGAGATCGAGTTCCTAGTCCTATCAGAGACAGATAATAAAACTGAGGTCCTATGTTCAAGTTGAGCACGTAAAGTCAACATTGGCAGTTACAAATCGAGAAGAGCAAGCGGGAAAGACCGGGCAAAATTCATTAGAAAAATTAAAATATTTATACCAAATATTTTCTCCATTATCTAAGTTACACCTGAGGCCGTTGTCGGTGCTACGGAGTTCGTGCACTGTCTCTGAGATTTTCCTGTGTATGAAAGAGATCGAATCACACATGGTTACTCACCGAAGTGCAATGTTGATGGTCCTATTAATCAATCCATCAAACCATTTCCTAATGTTAAACTATAGATATATAAATATGCTAAACTATAGATATATGAATATGCTAATCTATAGATATATGAATATGCTAAACTATAGATATATAAATATGCTAATCTATAGGTATGTGAATATGCTAATCTATAGATATATGAATATGCTAAACTATAGATATATAAATATGCTAAACTATAGATATATGAATATTCTAATCTATAGATATATGAATATGCTAATCTATAATATGAATATGCTAAACTATAGATATATGAATATGCTAATCTATAGATATATGAATATGCTAATCTATAGATATATGAATATGCTAAACTATAGGTATGTGAATATGCTAATCTATAGATATATGAATATGCTAAACTATAGATATATAAATATGCTAAACTATAGATATATGAATATTCTAATCTATAGATATATGAATATGCTAATCTATAATATGAATATGCTAAACTATAGATATATGAATATGCTAATCTATAGATATATGAATATGCTAATCTATAGATATATGAATATGCTAATCTATAGATATATGAATATGTTAAACTATAGATATATAATATTCTAACTATAGATATATGAATATGCTAATCTATAATATGAATATAACATGGGATAGAATATGCAAACTATAGATATATGAATATGCTAACTATAGATATATGAATATGCTAATCTATAGATATATGAATATGTTAAACTATAGAAATGAATATGCTAAACTATAGATATATGAAATGTTAAACTATAGATATGTAATAGGAAACCTCGATACAACATGTAATAAGACAGTTACAACACTGTATTTGTAATATAAGTGTTCAGAGTCAAATCAAACTTGTCACAGTTACACACTTGTCTAATGGCCGTCCGTAAACTTGTCACAGTTACACACTTTACCTAATAGCCGTCTGTAAACATTTCACAGTTACACACTTTACCTAATGGCGTCCATAAACTTGTCCATTAGTTTAGTAGTGAGTTGACCATTAGTTTAGTAAGTGAGTTGACATTAGTTTAGTGAGTGAGTTGACCATTAGTTTAGTGAATGAGTTGACCATTAGTTTAGTGAGTGAGTTGACCATTAGTTTAGTGAATGAGTTGACCATTAGTTTAGTGAATGAGTTGACCATTAGTTTAGTGAGTGAGTTGACCATTAGTTTAGTGAATGAGTTGACCATTAGTTTAGTGAATGAGTTGACCATTAGTTTAGTGAATGAGTTGACCATTAGTTTAGTGAATGAGTTGACCATTAGTTTAGTGAATGAGTTGACCATTAGTTTAGTGAATGAGTTGACCATTAGTTTAGTGAATGAGTTGACCATTAGTTTAGTGAGTGAGTTGACCATTAGTTTAGTGAATGAGTTGACCATTAGTTTAGTGAATGAGTTGACCATTAGTTTAGTGAATGAGTTGACCATTAGTTTAGTGAGTGAGTTGATCATTAGTTTAGTGAATGAGTTGATCATTAGTTTAGTGAGTGAGTTGACCATTAGTTTAGTGAATGAGTTGATCATTAGTTTAGTGAGTGAGTTGACCATTAGTTTAGTGAATGAGTTGATCATTAGTTTAGTGAGTGAGTTGACCATTAGTTTAGTGAATGAATTGATCATTAGTTTAGTGAGTGAGTTGACCATTAGTTTAGTGAATGAGTTGATCATTAGTTTAGTGAATGAGTTGACCATTAGTTTAGTGAATGAGTTGACCATTAGTGTTGTGAATGAGTTGATCATTAGTTTAGTGAATGAGTTGATCATTAGTTTAGTGAATGAGTTGACCATTAGTTTAGTGAATGAGTTGATCATTAGTTTAGTGAATGAGTTGACCATTAGTTTAGTGAATGAGTTGACCATTAGTGTTGTGAATGAGTTGAAAGTCATGGAAACATGTTATACAGATTAAAAGAATACGGATTATCGAAAATAAGGGATATTTCTATTCAAAATTCCGATTATCAACAGATGTTTCATAAGTACATAAGCAAGACTATTGATAAGTACATAAGCAAGACTATTGATAAGTACATATGCAAGACAATTGATAAGTACATAAGCATGACTATTGATAAGTACATATGCAAGACTATGGAAATCCACATCCGTTTATATACGTACCATTATGAAATTTTAATTGTTTCAATGTCTTCATCAAATAGCTTGTACTGAACAGAACTTTGCCATCCTAATAGTTCTTCTGAATTGCTCTCTCGCTTTCTCTCATAGACCAGATGTCCTGACTCTGCAGTCACCATGTTCAAACCATCAGTTACATCCTGAATCCCATCTACTCCGTGGTCTTCCACTTCTCCTCTTTGACGGGATATCTCCTTCCAACATGGTCTTCCACTTCTCCTCTTTGACGGGATGTCTCCTTCCAACATGGTCTTCCACTTGTCCTCTTTGACGGGATATCTCCTTCCAACATGGTCTTCCACTTGTCCTCTTTGACGGGATATCTCCTTCCAACATGGTCTTCCACTTCTCCTCTTTGGGGATTCTCCTTCCAACATGGTCTTCCACTTGTCCTCTTTGACGGGATGTCTCCTTCCAACATGGTCTTCCACTTCTCCTCTTTGACGGGATATCTCCTTCCAACATGGTCTTCCACTTGTCCTCTTTGACGGGATGTCTCCTTCCAACATGGTCTTCCACTTGTCCTCTTTGACGGATTCTCCTTCCAACATGGTCTTCCACTTGTCCTCTTTGACGGGATATCTCCTTCCAACATGGTCTTCCACTTGTCCTCTTTGACGGGATATCTCCTTCCAACATGGTCTTCCACTTGTCCTCTTTGACGGGATATCTCCTTCCAACATGGTCTTCCACTTGTCCTCTTTGACGGGATATCTCCTTCCAACATGGTCTTCCACTTGTCCTCTTTGACGGGATATCTCCTTTCAACATGGTCTTCCACTTGTCCTCTTTGACGGGATATCTCCTTCCAACATGGTCTTCCACTTGTCCTCTTTGACGGGATATCTCCTTCCAACATGGTCTTCCACTTCTCCTCTTTGCCGGGATATCTCCTTCCAACATGTCTTCCACTTTCTTCTTTGCGGATGTCTCCTTCCAACATGGTCTTCCACTTGTCCTCTTTGACGGGATGTCTCCTTCCAACATGGTCTTCCACTTGTCCTCTTTGACGGGATATCTCCTTCCAACATAGTCTTCCACTTCTCCTCTTTGCCGGGATATCTCCTTCCAACATGGTCTTCCACTTCTCCTCTTTGACGGGATATCTCCTTCCAACATAGTCTTCCACTTCTCCTCTTTGACGGGATATCTCCTTCCAACATGGTCTTCCACTTCTCCTCTTTGACGGGATATCTCCTTCCAACATGGTCTTCCACTTCTCCTCTTTGACGGGATGTCTCCTTCCAACATGGTCTTCCACTTCTCCTCTTTGCCGGGATGTCTCCTTCCAACATGGTCTTCCACTTCTCCTCTTGCCGGGATTCTCCTTCCAACATAGTCTTCCACTTCTCCTCTTTGACGGGATGTCTCCTTCCAACATGGTCTTCCACTTCTCCTCTTTGCCGGGATATCTCCTTCCAACATGGTCTTCCACTTCTCCTCTTTGCCGGGATATCTCCTTCCAACATAGTCTTCCACTTCTCCTCTTTGACGGGATATCTCCTTCCAACATAGTCTTCCACTTCCTCTTTGACGGATATTCCTTCCAACATGGTCTTCCACTTGTCCTCTTGCCGGATTTCTTCAAAATGGTCTTCCAACTTCTCTCTTATGCCAGATATTCAATATCAACATAGTCTATATCACATATATACAGAACAATGTTGCAGGGATATTCTTCAACATAGTCTCACTTTACTTATGACGGGAATGTTCTCCATTGATCAAAAATGCGTATATCTTATAGACAGAAACAATGGTTCAGAACAAAATCAGAATAATATCTAGACAAACATTTGATCATAAAAGCTTATATATGATATTAGACAAAACAATGGTTGCAAGAGACAAATCGAAAAATATCTAACAACATTAGATCATAAAACATATATAGACAGAAACAATGGTTGCAAGAGACAAAATCAGAATAATATCTAGACAAAACATTAGATCATAAACAAGCTTGATATATGCATATATAGACAGAAACAATGGTTGCAAGAGACAAAATCAGAATAATATCTAGACAAAACATTAGATCATAAACAAGCTTGATATATGCATATATAGACAGAAACAATGGTTGCAAGAGACAAAATCAGAATAATATCTAGACAAAACATTAGATCATAAACAAACTTGATATACATAATGTTCTTCTACTTCGAACGCTCCATATCGAGCTTTTGTTAACCACACTTTGTGATTTGTATGTGATTCGAGCCTATTAGCTATTGTACGTTGTGTCAGTTATGCGTCTACAAGTAGGCCAGCACATCCGATTTCTGAGACGCTTTTATATACTAAGGAAGCTTCACTAGGCCTCTACCTCAGTCGCCTCTTACGACATGCTTTTATGTCGCAGTGTTACTATTCTTTGCTCCCTTGGCGAGCCCCGACAACACACGGTCGATGCTGTTGAAAGTAGAAGATATAAACGGATATGGATGACAAATCTGATCCAATCCTCGATCTACAAGAGTCTCTAAGTCGAAGGTTTAACTTCATTACACCAGGTATAGCTCAGTATATTTTATATCTCTCATCAAATATACCACGCCACCTGCCAAAAGTGTTGCACAAAGCACGAACCCCGTAGCTCCAGCAACAAACATAGGTGTCTTCTGAAAAATTAGCACATGTAACTTGAAACTTCACCATTCAGAACGCCAGGTAAACGTTTTAACCCCTCCGCCATGGAGACCCGCAATCTACAAAGGTATGATGAGACAGGCATGTTTCACTTGAAAACTGGTCACTATAGACTGCTGGGTCATCTCTGGCTGGGTCATCTCTGGCTGGGTCATCTCTGGCTGGGTCATCTCTGGCTGGGTCATCTCTGGCTGGGTCATCTCTGGCTGGGTCATCTCTGGCTGGGTCATCTTTGGCTGGGTCATCTCTGGCTGGGTCATCTCTGGCTGGGTCATCTCTGGCTGGGTCATCTCTGGCTGGGTCATCTCTGGCAGTTAGGAACTTCTGACATCAACAAATGTCCATGTGGAGCTTGGCTTATGATTATCTACTTCAGGACTGTTTATCTCATAATAATCCCCTACGTCAGATCTTAGAAAGGGCAGAGATTGGTGAAGAAACTGGGAGGCTGATTGTTCTACTGGAAATACCTAAAGGTGACTATAAAATTACAAGGGTTAGTGAGATATTAGAAGAAGTTTGTGGGCACTAGATTTGAAACTATAAAATTACAAGTGTTAGTGAGATATTAGAAGAAGTTTGTGGGCACAAGATTTGAAACTATAAAATTACAAGGGTTTGTGAGATATTAGAAGAAGTTTGTGGGCACTAGATTTGAAACTATAAAATTACAAGTGTTAGTGAGATATTAGAAGAAGTTTGTGGGCACTAGATTTGAAACTATAAAATTACAAGGGTTAGTGAGATATTAGAAGAAGTTTGTGGGCACTAGATTTGAAACTATAAAATTACAAGTGTTAGTGAGATATTAGAAGAAGTTTGTAAGCACTAGATTTGAAACTATAAAATTACAATGTTAGTGAGATATTAGAGAAGTTTGTGGGCACTGAGATTTGAAACTATAAAATTACAAGGGTTAGTGAGATATTAGAAGAAGTTTGTGGGCACTAGATTTGAAACTATAAAATTACAAGGGTTAGTGAGATATTAGAAGAAGTTTTGCAAATGAGATTTGAAACTATAAAATTACAAGAGTTAGTGAGATATTAGAAGAAGTTTGTGGCACTAGATTTGAAACTATAAAATTACAAGGGTTTGTGAGATATTAGAAGAAGTTTGTGGGCACTAGATTTGAAACTATAAAATTACAAGGGTTAGTGAGATATTAGAAGAAGTTTGTGGGCACAAGATTTGAAACGCACTATAATGTGATTTTCTTCGGTCTCTTGATGACTGTATATTGAAAGAGAACACTAAAATTGATGATGAATCTATTGACGATTTATGAAATTTCGAATCAATTTTGAATCTCGATTGTAGAGAAGAACTGAGTATTTAAAGAACAGATTGAGAAGTGTGTTTAACCAGCGAGTCACGAAACCATAAGCATACAAGTCTTTCGACATATGTAGGGGGAGGGGGAACTGAACACCTATGGGTCTGCCCGCGATGTCGGTACAGTAACAAATAACTAATTAAATTAAGGACATAAAATGATTCACACGATATGCCCGTAGATCTAGACATATCATATATCTCAACCTAGATAAAACTACAACTAGAGATGTCTTTGATGATATAAAAACAAGGACAATAAGATCTCGTTATAAACTTATATTACTTGATTCCATACACCCTCAATCTAAGAACTCGTGATCAAAACTATCTTTAGCGAGGCTTGTACGAGCATTTATATCATCTTTACGTGCCAAGTGTATTGTGTGACCTAGGAGCAATGTGACTTGTTCTGACCGATTTTTCAGAGAATTTTTAAACCCAATGGAAAACACAATATATATTGTATGCATTGAGGAAGGAAACTTTGGAATATAGTTTTGACATGAACCAATGGAAAACACAATATATATTGTATGCATTGGGGGAAAGGAAACTTTGGAATATAGTTTTGACATGAACAATGAAGACGATAACGAAAGAGATGGGATGGTAAAACCCCACGGACGGCCTACGCTCATTACACGAACATGTTTTTTTTTTCGATCCAAAAGCACTTGAGCTTTCCACTCTTCGTTTTGGTGTCATAGACATCGTAATCCTTCGGTTCGGTGCCACGAACACCGTAAATCTGGAGAACCTGTGGTTTTTCTGCCAGCCCGGGGAATTGAACAGCACTCACAAGGGGCTTGTCACCTGTCGTCCAACGCGCTATGAAAACGCTGGGCAGGTGGGCAAACGAACATGTTAAAAACGTTTGGTAGTTAGAAGTCGTGTAAGCTGAAAAGCAGATTATCTGGCTATCGGCTACTGGTTACTGAACCGACGTAATAGCACACTGTGCATACAGATAGGTGCTCAATGTCCCACTACTGATGTCTTTTTCTGTCACTCTCCAACATTCTGATGCGTATACTAAAGTTGATAGCACACAGATGTGATACATATTAATCTTGGTTCTAATGATATATTGTGCTGATTTTCATACCATCTGAAGGATCATGAATGCACTTCGCACCTTACTCGGCAGAGACAGTAATCACAAAGAGTGGTTAACTTTAGTTCATAAACACGAACGGATGCAAGGACAAAAGAGTGGTTAACTTTAGTTCGTAAGCACGAAATGCAGGACAAGGTTCTAGTTCATACAGAACTGATCAAGACAAGAGTGGTTAACTTTAGTTCATGCAACTGATGCAGGACAAGGGAACTTTGCGAGATGAACGGATGCAGGACAAAAGAATGGTTAACTTTAGTTCATAAGCACGAACTGATGCAAGGACTAAAAGAGACAGAACCTTCTCTGAGATTAGTGACAAAGTTCTTACTGGGACAAGCCCTTACATCTTTTTTTAAATAAAATTATACAATGTGCTAAACATGGACACTGATAAAAGAACAAGAATGGAAAATTACCACCTGTGAAATGAGATGCTTGAGGAAAGTGGTAAATACAACAAGAAGAGAACATATAAAAAATGAGGAAATTAGAAGAACAGTCGGTACAACACCTGCTATTAGATTTATTGAAAAACAGAGATTCACATTTTTTGGCCACTTTTTGTGAATGAACCCGACTACACCAGTTGCAAGAGCGTATAACCTGAAAATGGAATCATCAAGAGGAAGGGGCAGACCAAGAAAAGGATGGACTGATGGAGTTGCAGGCATGTTAAAACTCACAATACCACAACATATCAAGCGATCGAGCGTGCATTATCTCGGAAACCGATCATCAGTTAAACTTGCTACGCCTAACGGCAAAAAAGCAGAGAAGGACAAAAGAAAAATAATTGTCTATTTGCAGCTTTTTCTTGTTAAAATTTATTGATAAAGTTCTGGTTTTGATGTCTGTATTCACCTGAGTGGTTACCGGGGCCCAAATTTGGGGTGTAAAGAATAGAACCACTGTTACCTGCCACACATGTCGTAAGAGTCGGCTAAGGAGGTTTGGCTGTAATCGGATGCACATGGCCTAAACGTGTAGAAGGCCCGTCTGCCCAGCGTGTTCGTAGGGCGTTGGACTACGGGTGACTATCCCTCTGTGTGTGCGGGTTCAATTCCGCGGGATGGCAGAAAAAGCCACAGATTCCCAGATTTACGGTGTTCGTGGCACCGAACCGAAGGGTTACGATGTCCGTGGCACCGAGCTGAAAAGCTCAAGTGCTTCTGGATCGGGGAAAAAAACCACACAAAAAAACACGTGCAGAAGTCTATGCGTTTAGGGGCCTACCAAACCAATGTGCAACGTATATACGTTCTTGGCAAAGATAAAACATATCATAAAGAGTGATTAAAATTGGTCGTAAAGAACGAACGCAAAGAAGAAGAAGAAGATGATGTCTTATTTCGGATGATGATAATAAGATTAATGACTCCAATAAAACCAATCATAGAGGAGCTTCATTGACTAGAATTGTTCTAGAATACACTTAGATTGTTATCAATGAGACTATATTCTAGAATGTCTCAGTTATAAATGTAACTCCTAGCAGTTCAATATGACTGTCTCTTGTACAAGCTAACAAGTGCGTGTCTCACTATAGAAGATATGTAACTCCCAGCAGTTGAATATGACTGTCTCTTGTACAAGCTAACAAGTGCGTGTCTCACTATAGAAGATATACAACTCCTCATCATCATCATCAGGTGCCGTGCCGGCTGGCGTAGGCGATCATGGATCTCCACAAATCTCTGTCGTTGGTGTTTGCTATCAACTCAGATGTTGACGCTCTACCGTGCCATGAAGTCAGGCCATCCAACATTTTCTCTCTGTCTTCCCCTGTCTCGTCTACCCTTGATTTTACCAGTTGTCACGATGTGTTCTAAACCTCCCTTCCTCATCACATGCCCGAAAATGATGACTGCCTCTTTCTTATATTGATGATAAGCTTTCTGTGTCTTGATCTCATTCAACACCTCAACATTAGTAATTTTAGCAGTCCATGGAATTCTCATCATTCTTCTATAAAACCCCATTTCTGTGGCCCTCAGATATTTTTCGATCTGTGTGTTCATTGTCCATGACTCGCATCCGTATGTCAGTATTGGTTCTATGTAGCACTGAATAACTCGCATTCTGATCGGGATTGACAAGGACTTGTTGCAGATAATGCTTCTCATTTTCAGGAATGATGTTTTCGCTTGTCCTATTCTGCTCTTTATTTCTGATCGGCATCTACCATCTGATGTTACCAGGACTCCGAGGTATTTAAATTGCTGCACTTGTCTTAGATTAGTCCCATTTACTGTGATGGTGCATTCTGGCAAAATCTGCTTTTTTATATTATCATAACGTCTGTCTTCTTAATATTCAAACTGAGTCCTTTGTTGTTACTTTCTGTCACAACCTTATCAACTAATTTCTGGAGCTCCATTTCATTTCTTGCTATTAAACAGTATCATCAGCGTATCTCAGGTTATTTATGATATGTCCTCCCACAGCTATTCCAGGAAAATCTTTTATAGACCTAAAATGCTTTCACAATACAGTGAGAACAGGTCTGGTGATAATACGCATCCTTGTCTAACAACCTTTTTGATCTTCTGGAAAGTTCCAATCTTTTGTCTATTCTTATAGCTGCTGTTTGCTGTCAATATATGTTCTGAATGATTCTTAGATCTTTGCTGTCGATGTTTAAGCTCTCTAACATTTTGGAAAGTTCGTGATGGTGTACATTGTCGAACGCCTTGGTGTAGTCTATAAAGTACAAGTATAGATCTGCTTTTACTTCTATTGATCTTTCTATTAGTGTTCTTAGGATATATATAGCGTTGCTAGTGCCCTTGCCTTCAACAAATCCACACTGCTCATCACTGATTTCTGGTTTTATTCTGCTTCTTATCCTTCTCATCATTATCCTCAGTAGTATCTTTGTCATATGACTCATAAGACTGATAGTGCGATGATCTTCACATTCCACTCTCTTGATTTCTTCGGCAAAACAATAAATATGACTTTAGTAGATCTTTTGGAATACAACCACTGTCATATATGTCGTTTATAAGTTTTGTTATCACTTTTGGAATATAACCACTGTCATATATGTCGTTTAAAGTTTGTTATCACTTTTGGAATATAACCACTGTCATATATGTCGTTTAAAAGTTTTGTTATCACTTTTGGAATATAACCACTGTCATATATGTCGTTTAAAAGCTTTGTTATCACTTTTGGAATACAACCACTGTCATATATGTCGTTTAAAAGCTTTGTTATCACTTTTGGAATACAACCACTGTCATATATGTTGTTTAAAAGCTTTATATTCCTTCTGATTACTAATCTTCGCTGTATATGTTTTAAAGCTTTCTGTCTAATTTTTTGGAATTCAACTTCACTGTCATATTGTCCTTTAAAAGTTTTGTATCATCTTTGAGAATATATATCCGCCCATTCATATGTCTTTCCATTAAAGCTTTGTTATCCTTTGGAATATAACCGCTGTCATATATGTCGTTTAAAAGTTTTGTTATCACTTTTGGAATACACCCGCTGTCATATATGTCGTTTAAAAGTTTTGTTATCACTTTTGGAATATAACCGCTGTCATATATGTCGTTTAAAAGTTTTGTTATCACTTTTGGAATACAACCACTGTCATATATGTCGTTTAAACGTTTTGTTATCCTTTGGAATACAACCACTGTCATATATGTCGTTTAAAAGCTTTGTTATCACTTCCTTTCCTAGATTTCTTAGAGCTTGAATTTCTTCTGCTGTTATGTTATCTGGACCTGGAGACTTTCCTGTCTTAATGTGTTTTATGGCATCTTCAACTTCAGCTGTAAGTATTGGTGGTCCCTTGCATATGTCTGGTATATTTAGTTCTCCTCTGTCATCATCGTAGAGTTCACCAATATATTCCGTCCATCCTCCCGTTATGTTTTCTTCCCCCATTAATATCGTACCTTCTTTGGATTTGAGACATCCAGTTCGCGTGTGTGACTTTCTCCCTGTGATGTCATTTATTTGTTTGTGTAAAGATTCTGTGTCCTTGTTATGCTGTTTCTCAATTTTGCTGCTTTCCAGATTGAGCCAGTTCTATTTCTCTACCCTGTACCTGTCTTTGGTCTCATTATTTAGTCTGTCATATTCTTCTGTCTTTTGCTTGCCGTTTCTTCTTGCATCCATTAACTGTAATATTTCCTCCGTCATCCATTTCTTCCTTACATTGTGTTTTATTTTTGGTATGATTTCAGATGATGTTTGGCATATTGACTCCTTTAGCATTTCCAACTGTTCATCAATGCTTTGTATTTTTGCTATTGCGTTGTACCTATTCTGCACTATCATGTTGTACCTCTCTCTCATGTCTTCATCTGTTCGAAGTAGAGCTAAATCTAATTTGATGTTTTGTGGAGCCTTCTTTATTCTTTTCAATTTTATTATAAATTTTCCGATTACTGGTACATGATCGATGTTGCAATCTGCTCCTGGCCTTGTTTTAACGGATAGCAAACCATTCCTAAATCTTTTAGGGACTAGAATGTAGTCTATTTGATTGTACGTATTTCCTCCTGGACTCATCCATGTCCTTAGACGTCTGGGGTGGTGTTTAAACCAAGTATTTCCTATAATCATGTCGTGAGCTCTGGCCCATTCTATCAAAGTGTCACCTCTGTCGTTCCTATTGCCCAGTCCATATTTTCCTGTTACACCTTTCACATTCCAGCTGCCTACCTTATCATTGAAATCTCCAAGGAACACAGTCATCTCTTGTCCTTTGCACTGTTCAATGGCCATTTCGAGCTCATTGTAAAATTGATCTAGGTCTTCGTCTGAACTGTCTGTAGTTGGGGCATATACCTGTAAAATGTTGATGTCTACAGGTCGTCCATTTAATTTCACCAAGAGGACTGTCTGAAACTGTCCAGTATCCCTTCAATGTCTTTGATCTCTCTGAATCTAGTATTATTCCTACCCCTCTATCGTGCGTGTTCCCTCCAGAGTAAATGATCCTATAGCTGTCTGATTGCAACTCTCCAGCACCCAGACATCGCATCTCACTTACGCCTAAAATGTCAATTCGCATTCTTTCCATTTCCTTCTTTATGTTTTCGAGCTTTCCGGTTTGGCCATTATTCTTACATTCCAAGTTGCCACATTTAGTTGGTGATTTGTTTTGATCCATAATATTTCTTGGGAAAATAATGTGGTGGTTTCCCCTTGCCTTTCACATCCACATGAGGAGCTAGCTATTCTCCATCTTAGACAACCATTTGCGGTTGTCATGACAAGTGAGTGCTCCTCTCCGATCAACAGCAGAGGTTTTCACTTATACCGGTGGATACTCGATGATATGACTTATATGACAATATAACGGGAGAACACTGTGTTGTTGTGTCGCTCGAACTGATAACAGTGTTCATCTCTCAAGAAATCATGTCGACCCGATGTATTCTATGTTTTCAACTGAAACATTACATACAAGTTGGAGGAAATAACTATCCTTTCTCTCCTACTCCTATACAACTCCTATAGTCTGTCCATTAATTCGTGAGCACGTTTGAAATTGATTTTCTCGAAAACTACCTGTTGGATCTCAGTGATTTTTGCAAGCAGCCTTAGAATATCCATGACGCTAGAGAAATATTTTTGTCCAAGAAAATTTGATGTAGTTTGAAATATTTCTTCTTCAGGTTATATTAAAATCAACCTCACCGGATTGTACACAATAGTAACAGATTTACGGTACACAGACGCGTTGTTCTAAAATACATTATGGTAACAATGAAATATCGTGAGTTTCACGAATTCCCGTGCACCAACCCAGTCGACTTTGAAAGCGGAAAGCATATGACGTTATAATTTGGATACCGTTGTATAGTCATAGGTGTATCTCGCTATTTGTATGAAGCTATTGTATCATATTTGTTGGCTTATCAAAACTGACATTGATATCACATTCATAATGAGTCTGAAGTGCACATTTATAACAATGCAGAAGGTTACAGTTTTACTATACCAACACTTCCGTAGG
The DNA here is from genome assembly GCA_020796225.1 of Arion vulgaris. NCBI lineage: Eukaryota > Metazoa > Mollusca > Gastropoda > Stylommatophora > Arionidae > Arion > Arion vulgaris. The sequence goes on along the minus strand of CM036761.1, from coordinate 58,810,405 downwards.
GAATCTAAGAGAGGTCATCTATATTGCGATATTCATAACCCTGAGAAACGAACGCAACTGGCGCTTGGTCTGAATAGAGAATCCTTTTCCCGATGGATTAAACAGGACACAAAGTGCACTAATGTCAAACAAGGAAGGAAAAGAACAATTGACGACTTTGACATAGATGTCATAAGACGGAGCTCTTGAAAATGTTTGCGACAAATCAACTTGTTACTCTCAGGAAACTGAAATTAAAACTGCAATCAGATTGCAGCATAGACATTTCTAAAAGTACTCTATGAAAATTGTAAGAGCCGCCGGCTTCACCTTCAGAAAAACTATAGGCGCAGGAATATTATTTGTGAAAAGCCACATTTAATTGCTGCCCGAAGTAAATACCTGAGGCAGATCCGTGAGCGGCGGAGGCAAGGCTATGATATTGTATATTTGGACGAATCCTGGGTCAATGCTCACCACACCAATGCTAAAGAATGGCAATCAGTAGACGGTGAACAGAAAAGAAAAATACCAAGCAGCAAAGGCCAGCGTATTATACTAACACATGCAGGAAGCAGTGAAGAAGGTCTTGTCCATGACGCTGGAATTATTTTCCAATCAAAAAGTACCGACGGTAGGGACTACCACACAGAAATGAATGGACATATTTTCAGGCACTGGATGGAGAAAGATCTACTTCCAATTCTAAACAGACCATCATGCTTGGTAATGGATAATGCATCCTATCACAACGCAGTATCAGCGGAAGACAAAGTACCAACTGCATCAAATACAAAAGATCAAATTAGGACTTGGCTTGCTAAGGAAAATGTCAGCTTCGATGATACATATTTGAAACCCGAGTTGTTGCACCTGGTGAGGATGACAAATAAGACAAAGGTGTTTCATATTGACAAAATCATTGCGGAATACGGCCACACGTCTTTGCGACTACCTCCATATCATGCTCACCTCAATCCGATAGAGCTTGTCTGGGCTAAAGTAAAGGGCAAGTTGCCGAACAGAACAGGACGTTTAATATGTGTGATGTTGAAGTTCTGACACGTGAGTCCCTCTCAATGATACACATGCAGTTCTGGAAGAAGTGTGTTGAACATGTGCTCCGAGAGGAAGACGAGTACTGGCACTGAGATGGATTACAATTTGTCCAGCCAGTAACAATTATCAACCTCATGGAATCGTCAGATTCGGAGATACAAATCATATTTTGATTACAGACTGAGAAATAGCAACGTATACATTTCCATATCCAAATGCGTCTACCATCATACAATTTGTGGTGAAGTTAAGACACCCTGGGGTCTAATGGTGACCGAAGGAGAGGACTAACTGTTGCATATTGTATCCAAGTTCACGATTGCACATAAAGGGCAACACACTTAATTACTTGACCTATCAAGTTAATATGGAGATACACCTATGAATAGAATTGACATGGACAAATTCTAGGATACTGTAAAATCTAAAATTTGAGCCCCGTATTTGCAATTGTCATAAAAGATCAAAGGAATTCGCCGATGTGCAAAATCTGTAGCATCTATGGACTACTGGTTAGCTTTATTTTAGCGTCATGTATATTCTAAGGCTGCATGCAAAAATCACTGAGATCCAACAGGTAGTTCTCGAGAAAATCAATTTCAAACGTGCTCACGAATTAATGGACAGACTATAGCAGTTCAATATGACTGACTCTTGTACAAGCTAACAAGTGCATGTCTCAGTATAGAAGATATACAACTCTAGCAGTTCAATATAACCTATTCTTGTACAAGCTAACTTGTGTGTGTCTGCAAATGTAGTTGAATCTGTTTTTTAATTTCAAATACGAGCTAGACGGTCTTGTGATGAGAAACCATTTATTCACTCGTTAGCAGGTGTCTCTTGTGTTACGTTTGAAAGTTATCCATGTAAACAAAGATTGGTGACACACAGGTATGAGTTTGTGTACAGTAAAGTTTCAACTTTTGTTGTTTAGTCATGATAAAATTGTTATTGTTTCCTCGTTGTCTGTTATCATGTGATAAGAATAGATTCAATTATCCAATGTATGTTTCCAGACTTTAACTCATTCATGTCTCATTATGACGGGAAGTGAAGAATATAGACAAATGACATAATAAAAAGGGAATTAAGTAAATAAATGTCATGCATCAAGATTTCTGCAACAGCGGTCTCTGGTCAACCTATGCGAACATTTTCTTACACTCATGAGTCCTGATTTAAAAGAGATCTTCTCTTTCACCATTTACTTCTTATAGAAGTGTTGGGGGAGAAGAGAGGGGAGGGAGGTGTAATGATCTTGTGTGTGCTTGTTCTCATGCACTTTGTAAGATGTTATTCATTTTTTAAAACTATTACTTTATGCTTCGCTCCATCATTTGCGTGGTCTTCCTCGTGCTCTGTACTCGTTATACGTTTTTCAGTATGGCTCCCTGGTTGGAGATTATCAACAATACCAATGCCATTCCGTGCACTCTATCCGAACACATTCTGTGCACTATATCCGAACACATTCTGTGCACTATATGATACATACAAATACGTATAATTCTCTAATCTTGTTGTCAAGTTGTTATGAACAGTGGACATCTGGTGTAATTATTCACTTACTTGCAACTGTATGATTTATGCAGGCAATTCTCATTTTATGTTCAAGACATGTTCAATTCCTGGTGAACTTGATTCTTGCGTCACAACCCTACTCACAAGACATGTTCAATTCCTGGCGAACTTGATTCTTGCATCACACAACTGAAGATATACTTCAATACTTTATATTCGCCTGAGCTACTGTGTAATTGTAAAACTTTCAATTTGTTGAACGAGACAGAACTCATATTTTCAATTATTCCCTCAGTTTTCGTGAGAAATCAAGTTTAAAACATTTATTCCAGTGTTCCTGAGAATTCAAGTTTAAAACACATTATTCCAGTTTAAAACATATTTTGTCCAGTTTTCATAAGAATTCAAGTTTGAAACATATTTTGTCCACAGTTATCATGTACTTTGAAATATTATATTGTACTCATATTATTATTGTTCTTTTATTTCTAGATGCCATTGATCAGGATCAACTTGTGTAGATCGAAGTTTGTCAATTTATTGATTCGTGTGTAGATTGATCGTGTTTTTTACAATGACAATTTGGACAAGCATTGAGATCTCTACAGAACATTCTTATGACGCATTAATCATAGGTTTATTAAAAACGAGTAATGAGCGTATGAACAAATAATTTACAAAACTCAGGAAACAATTAATGTTTGAACTAGAGTTATGTGTGGGTTGATCAACAAATAAAACATGTATTTAATAATTCGATAACGTTATAAAGAGAAATGGCGCGTAGATGTGAGGAAAAGTAGATTTACTTGATAAATGATTGTTTCAAACATTTGATAACGTTTTCTGGATTATTTTGTTTTCAATGAATTGTAACCGAGGTCTTGGCAAGTGCGCCAAAACTGAAATATTGTTATTGTGTGCTGGAGTAGTTATTGAAACCTGTGGAGGTAGTCTCTCTGGCGAATCGTGTCCAGAGAAACTAGATAGTGATTCAGATTACCAGCCATGCTGGTGTGGATTCTTCGGTTGAATATACTTATAGTGTCGGTGTCGCTTGTTCTTCTACTCACTTTTGTAACGTCGGCTACAACAGAAGTCGGTGCGGCGTCAAGCGGCTCTGAAGACCTTACTCGTGACGCCACCAAGAGCTCTTATCGAAACCGTAGCCAGGGTTTTGTGAACGACGAGGGAAATTCTGAAAAAGTGAGACTTGGAGTGAAGTCAATTACTGATTCTAACATTAGGTATTGGAATTACAGTAGAATGATGAGCGACGCTGCGATTCAGGAACCGAATTTCAGGACTAGGAATCCTGCAAATGGCAGAAACAGCAAGAAAAAGAAGCGAAAGAATGCAAAGACCGACGAGGAATCTCCAGACACTGGACGATCAGCATTTTGGTCAGGTAAGCTGTACAGAGAGTTAAATATAGATATATATTACTACCCTTGCTTGTTCATGTCTATATTATTTCCTCTGTTTGCTCATACATACTTACTTCCCTTGTTTCTTCTCGTCTATATTATTTCCCCTGTCTGTCTTATCTATATTACTTCCCTTGTTTCTTCTCGTCTATATTATTTCCCCTGTCTGCCGTATCTATATTACTTCCCTTGTATCTTAATAGTTATATCACATCTGTTGTTTAATGGTGTATATATTGCATCTATTGATTGCTCATACCTAACAGACATTTTTCTTGATAGCTCATATTATACTATTTGTTTCTTTCGTTTCTGTTGATATATATCATGACTTGAATGGTTCTACATTACAATTGTATTATTTCTTATGTATTTTTGTCAATGTTGTGCAGGGGCGGCTCGTCATTAAGGACCAAGTGGAGTCCGACCCTACCAAACATTTTGAGCAACGTGTATTTATTAATTTTAGAAATTATTTGTTCAGAATTATTACTTTCAACGTGAAACTGATTAGCTTTGAAAGTTGATATATAACGCTAAAATAAAAATATTATATCATAATAACATAACAATCATAATAATATATAAAATATCATTAACAAAAATATTATATACAGTTTGAATACAGTCAAGCATATTGCAGCGCACTATTTTTCGATAGTTCATTTTAAAATGTGCCTATCTACGATGTAACATTGCGACCTTTAACGTCTACCTGCAATGATAATTGACAAAACAACTACGTCATTTTCATTCATCCGGTAGCTTATGTATTCTTACACGGTGAACTCATTTCTTGATTAAATAGTCCTTTTAATTATCGATTGCATCACGAATTATATATAAAAATAGCATAAAATTATAGAAAATAATAGAAATAAGTTACTAATCATCATAGAATTGTTTAAGTTAATCCCTCATTCCATCAATATACGTTTGCCTACGACAATGTACTTTCACTTTCATTAAGACAGCTGACAAGTTTACGAAGAGAGATTATATATTACAAAATCACCCAACATGTATATAGTTCCGATGGCGGAATAGGTAAGCGGGTGACGCGCGTTCAATGCACGTAGATGCTTTTTTAAAATCTTCTCTGGGCGCTTATGTCGTCTGATGTGGCCGAAATATTTAACTGCCTTTGATTTTATGTTCTTTATTAACCAACGTGTGGATGTGGGGAATGGACATTTGATGAGGCAGTGATAAACATATGTGGACTTTTGAATATGGGTGTTGCAAAGGAGTCCTCAGTGTATCATGGACAGAGAGGAGAGCAAGTGAATCTATGCAGAAGGAACTCAGGGTCAGAGAAAACTGACTGATGCTACAGATTGGAAAGAAAGAATTGAGATATTTTGGACATATGGAGAGACATGGAGGAGGGGAGGGGGCTGGAGAGGACCGCACGGAGGAGTCACGCCAGCAGGGAGAGGAGGAGGACCACGGAGAAGATGTATTCGGGATGTAACTGATGGTTTCCCGTATTGGTATAGCAGCTAGTGCCTTCACTAAGTTAACAAATAATCTCAAGACCTTAGTATATGCACAAAAGTTAAATTATTTAGGTCATGTGTGATTCCTGTACTGACCTACGGTTGTGAAAGTTGGAAATCAACAAAGAAAATTGATAAGGAACTGGACAGCTTTGAGAATAAATGTCTACGAAAATTATTAAAAGTAAAATTGAGTGATTTCGTTTCTAACAACACAGTGAGAGATAGAACACACCAACAACCCGTATCAAATATTATAAGGAAACGAAGGTGGAAATATTTAGGTATTGTTCTTAGATCAGACGAAAAGAGACTAAATCAACAAGTCTTTATGTGGTCACCAGTTGGGAAAAGAAAACGTGGAAGACCAAAGACCACTCTTCGAAGAATAATCCTACAAGACAGTAAACTATTGGGATGTAAAACCATACGAGATCTCCAACTGCTAGCAAAGAACTGTATCACATGGAGATCTAAAACCTCTGCCCTACGTGCCGCATTTGGCACGAAAGGAACAAACTAAGACATTAGGGCAGCGCAAGACAAAAACAGAAAACCATGACATTGGGCAACAACCCGGTAATAGTGTGCTGACAAAATAAGAAAAGAAAGAAGTTTGGGTAATTACTATTTTTTATTTTTTCCATGTTACATTATCTTGTTTAAGCTGGCTTGAACCTCATTGTTTTTCTATGTTACATTATCTTGTTTAAGCTGGCTTGAACCTCATTGTTTTTCTATGTTATATTATCTTGTTTAAGCTGGCTTGAAACTCATTTTATTACTTATGCCCCCTGATGGAAACCAGTGCCCTTGGCACAGGTGCTGTACAACAGGACAAAACTTCGACGCAATATATTTTTTACCTGATTCAGGTACTCCAGCAGGTGGGGAGACTTACTATACGATCAGTTACTACTTTGCACGCGGTACGACAGGAAAAAGCTGACCTATTTCAAGTATCAATGAAAAGCCAGGATGCCTGGAGGAAACCTTGAATGGCAGTTAGGCCTCGCACCACACTTGATAGAATCGGGACAGGTCAGACCCTTAGCTCCCCACACCCTCTCATTTTATCTAACTGGTCCTACGACCGTAAAATATATTTAATGCGATCGTGTCTAAAGATATAAGTTACATTAAACTAGAAATCTCGACAGAATATGTATAGACGACGCAGATTGTGTCCATTACTTATTCGACTCTGTTCGTCTAGCTAAAAAAAAAGTTTGCTGCAGAGCACGTACATATTAGCACCGGTAACGCTTCTTACGTCTTCCATTTCTCTCTCTCTTGCGCGCGATCGTTCTTATGTCGTTTTTATCATTGTAATGTGATATATAAACAGAGCCAAACATCAAGAACGGATGTACGTGCACAACCTACAGTACCTATTGGAGCTCAAGTGCTTATACTTCGGTGGTGTGTTCGGTTTCAACCAGCGTTTACTGGGTTCGCTCTCCGTTAGCCTTTGCCGTCCCCAGCCAAACCTGCAAGGCAGCAGGTTGCTATTTTCTTTTAGGGCAGTGATCCTTAGACGGCCTGCCCTCCCGGGCTTATGAGCGTCATTTGTCCAGCGAACCGGTCACTGGGTTTTGTGGACACCTTGGTTTGCCGCCCATCCAGTTTTGTGTACGGTCTGCTCTGCTAGCCTTTGATTGTCCCCAATCAAACTACAAAGCAGCAGTAGTTCCCTGCGAGCGGAAACGTGCACTGGCTTCGCCTTTGCTGGGCTTTCCAGGTTTCTCTGCACATTCGGGTTGTCCGCACACCCTCTTGCCTGCCGTGCCCGCCGCACTTGCCGGGCCTGCCGTGCCCGATGTACCTGCCGTGCCATGCTTTTCTGCCCGCCTGTGGGCCCACCCGTGCATCGTCCGCATGTGTGCCAGCTCTGCCCCGGTGCCTACCTCACCATTTCCGTCAATTCCTACCGTGCTCACATTTGCCTGGGATGTCCCGCCTGGGACTCAATCCGGGCGCCCCTAAGATAGGGTCCGGGTTTTGCCGCCTGTGGGCCCACCCGTGCATCGTCCGCATGTGTGCCCGCTCTGCCCCGGTGCCTGCCTTATCGTCACCGTCAGTTTTCGTCGTGCTCACATTTGCCTGGGTTGTCCGACTCTGGGGCTCAAAATCGTGCCCCATCCCTGTGATGTCTTCACTCCTGTTGTGTCCTTTGCTTGTGCTTGATAAAGGCCTTTTGGTCGAAACGTTGATGTGTATTGTTATTGTTTTTGTATTTTGTAAAATTACAGTACTTTGTTTTTACGTGTTTCATCATTGCTATATAGTTTTATTGCAGATAATACTTTGTAAAACTACATTACTGTGCTACAAATTGTCATTATTTTTGGGCTGAGTAACCAATAATTATCGACCATAACTTAATAATTCTATATTTCTCTGTTTATCTAGCGTGTTCGTAGCGCGTTGGACTACGGGTGACTATCCCTCTGTGTGTGCGGGTTCAATTCCGCGGGATGGCAGAAAAAGCCCCAGATTTCCCAGATTTACGGTGTTCGTGGCACCGAACCGAAGGGTTACGATGTCCATGGCACCGAGCCGAAGAGCTGAAAAGCTCAAGTGCTTCTGGATCGGGAAAAAAAAAAATCTATATTCATCTACCATTGCTTAATAATTCTATGTTTCTCTGTTTGTTTATCTATATTTTTCTATCTAGTTTGTGTAATTAACTTTTTACTATATGACTTAGAAATATGGACAAGCTTATTATTTAGAACGGGACACTGCGGTCTCAGAGCACACCTCCACAGAATGGGTCTCAGGAACTCGGCTGCCTGCACGTGTGGTGCACCAAAGCAGTCCCCAGAGCACATCCTGCAAGACTGCCCCAGACTGAGCAGTGTGAGAATGGAAATATGGCCAACAGAAACAACCCTACAAAACAAACTATGGTGGACCGGTGGAAACCTCAAGTGCACCGCCCTGTTTATGACACATACCGAAGTAGTTGCATATCAGAAGTTGAATTCAGAAGAAGAAGAGGACAGTTTACTTAAAACATGAGAAGAGATTTAACATCTTTTACCTTCTATGTCTCCGTAAGAATATGAACTTCAGGTGGTACATTTGCCTGCCTCGTTTTCCAGGAACCATGCCTTCCATTACCTTTCTCTCCAGACCACTGTGGCGTTTAATATGGCCAAAATATTTTATCTTCCGGAACATGATGTTATTTATTATTTATGAGCCAATGATCCTTGATATTCAGATCTTGTGGGATGCCTTTGTTTCTGTCCAGGATGTTCTAAGAACTTTTCTATAGCACCTTGTTTCAGAAGGCTTCAATTTTGTTTTTAATGTTTGTGTTATGTTTCCACGATTCGCATCCATATGTTGCCACAGGAAATATGCATGTTCTCAGAAGTCTTACTTTTGTTTCTTTGTTTGTGTCATGTCATAGTTTCTTAATGCTCACCAACCTCTGGAAAGCCATGGCTAGTCTTCTTCTAACTTCTTTCGTACAATCTCCATTGTTGGTAATTATAGAGACAAGATATTCCAAATCTGTGACGTTCTCAATGTTTTCATTATTGATGGTATTTTTGTTGAGATTTTGTTTTGTCGGTGGTCATAATTTGAGTTTTCTTTATATTCAGAAAAAGTTTATGATCTTCGCTGTGCTTCTTGACAGACCGAACTAGATGTTCCAAGCCGGTGGCACTATTTGAGAGTAGTACTGTGTCGTCTGCATATCTTAGTTCTGGAATCAAATTTCCCCCGATTGTAAATGGGTCAAAAAACGTAGTTTTCATCATTCTTAATATTTCGCATTATATGTTCTGCAGGCCCGCCTGCCCTGCGTGTTCGTAGCGCGTTGGACTGCGGGTCACTAGTCCTCTGTGTGTGCGGGTTCAATTCCGCGGAATGGCAGAAAAGCCACAGGTTCCCCGGATTCACGGTGTTCGTAGCACCGAACCGAAGGGTTACGATGTCCATGGCACCGAGCAGAAGAGCTGAAAGCTCAAGTGCTTTTGGATCGGAAAAAATATGTTCTGCATAGATATTGAATAAATAAGGGAGATTATGCATCCTTATCTTACTCCCTTTGCACTTCCAACCATTCTGATGTTTCTCCCGCTATAGTTTATCTGTACAGTCTAATATATCGGTCAATATGTGCATCTATTTCTTTGTTTTGTAAATCTATTCCTCCGTCTAGGAAACTGTGTCTCCTCCTCTATTCATATCTTCGTATTCTTCTTCTTCACCATTCAACTCCCAACGGAGCACAGGTCTTCAACAGATCTCTTCCAGCCCTTCCCCTCTCTTGCCATCCCTTCCAATTCTTTTCTCTTCTTGTCTATGCTTTTAATATCAATCTCCAGCTTTCTTCTCCATGTCTCCATTTCTAGGCCTTCCCAACTTTCTTTCCCAGCGGGTTCAAAAACAGCGCCTGTCTATTCAGATTATTCTCCTTTTACCGGCCATACATATATACACACACACGATTGTCTCTCTTTCACATACGACCTCTTATACTCTCTCCCTCTTTCTCAGTTCTACACTTGTATCGTTCTCACACGCTATATCTCTCACGCACTCTCTATGCCTCACTCACTCCCACACTCTGTCTCTCTCTCACACACATATTATGCATCTCTCTCTCGTCATCTCTCCCACACACTCTCTGACCCTGTCTCTCACTCCCCCTCACATTCATTAAGTTATCTCTCGTTCCCTGGAATCCAAACAGTTTATAAACCACTCTATAACCTTGACCTCACTAACTATCCTGATGACAGATTACCATCTTGTGACGACAGCACATAGTCTTCCCACAATGCAACCCACCGGTCATATCTGGGAAATTGGAATGCCATTAGTTCCCAGGCGTAGGTAACAGTAAATACCAAGAATTCTTGTTGACAACACATTCAAATACGGACAGGATACGGAAACGTCCGTCCTGAAACTGAAGTCTTCAGACGGACCAGGATCTTCTAGGGAATGAGTAATAGCGAAACACGTAACAACAAAGTACTGTAGTTGTACTAAATATTATTTCCCCATCCCCGATCCAGAAGCACTTGAGCTTTTCAGCTCTTTGGCTCGGTGCCATGGACATCGTAACCCTTCGGTTTGGTGCCACGAACACCGTAAATCTGGGAATTCTGCTTTTTCTGCCATCCCGCGGAATTGAACCCGCACACACAGAGGATAGTCACCCGTAGTCCAACGCGCTACGAACACGCTGGGCAGACGGGCTTACTAAATATAAAAACAATGGCAATATACAGCAACGTTTCGACCAAAAGGCCTTTATCAAGCAAACGATACAACAAAAGTGACGAATTTCACAGAACATCACATATAGACTTTGACAAAGATATTACAACGGTTTAAAATCCTAGAAATAAAAATATTTTTACCGTTGTAATATTTGTCAAATCGTATATCAGTGTCGTAACCTCGTCATTTGGATTTTGAAAGCTTGTCTTATTTCATTTTTTTTAATACAGTACTGTTGTTGGTTCCTTTAGTTCGATCATCTATATTGACATTTTTTCTGGTCATCTTATCTGACATTATTTTTAGTTGTATCTTGACTTATAATTTTGTACATATCATTTGTATTTATTGTTTTGATAAGCTCCATCACTATTGTCATTACATTTAGTTTTACTGCAGTCTCCATCAATATTGACATTACTTTAGTTTTACTGCAGTCTCCATCAATATTGACATTACTTTAGTTTTACTGCAGTCTCCATCAATATTGACATTACTTTAGTTTTACTGCAGTCTCCATCAATATTGACATTACTTTAGTTTTACTGAGTCTCCAATCAATATGATATTACTTTAGTTTTACTGCAGTCTCCAATCAATATTGATATTACTTAGTTTTATGCAGTCTCCATCAATATGACATTACTTTAGTTTTACTGCAGTCTCCATCAATATTGACATTACTTTAGTTTTACAAAGTACAAAAACAATATACAGCGATATTTCGATCAAAAGCCTTTATCAAGCAAAGGATACAAAAAAGCGAAAGAATCGACTTCCTTTTCGGCAGACATAAACTTATATACAGACAAACAATAAGTCCTCCAAATGGCCCTAAAATTAATTAATTAAATTGGCTGTCGGCCAACTTATACCAAGTTGCAGCTCTTCACCGTGTATTTCTCTAGACTTCCTCTCATACGTTTTCCCTGCCAGTTACAGGAACTGCCGTATTTATTATATTTCCTTCGGGTTTTCTCAAGGTGTATTCTATTCAGCCCCAGCGTCATTTCTTCACATCTTGGTCCACTATGATCTGCCTGGTTCTCTCCATAAGCTCCTCATTTGTGACCTTATCATACCATCTCAGTCTCTCCTGCGCAGACTCCAGCTGATGAATGTTTACAATTCGTATGTTATTGTTTTAGTCGTTATCTTCGTGGCTCGCAAGTGGAGCAAAGAGTAGTAACACTGCGACCTACAAGGCATGTCTTAAGAGGCAACTGAAGTAGGGACCAAGAGAAGCTACACTAGTAAATAAAAAAACGTCGCAGAAATCAAATGTGCTGGCCTACTTTTAGGCGCATAATTGGCACAACATACACTCGCTCTTAGGCTCAGATTGCATACAGATCACAAAGAGTGGTTTAACAAGTATACAAAATGTAGCTTGAAAGAAGAAGAAGAAGAAAGCGTTGTTGTCAATGTTTCTGACGCTAGAAAGCAGAACTGCTTCAACATGAAAGTTATATGTTGTTGTCCATGTTTCTGACGCTAGAAAGCAGAACTGCTTCAACATGAAAGTTATATGTTGTTGTCCATGTTTCTGACGCTAGAAAGCAGAACTGCTTCAACATGAAAGTTATATTTGAATTGTCGATATCTTCATGACGGGCATACATAATTCCTGAAATCGAATTTGATGTCAATCATCTGCTCTGTTCTTGGATGTCAATCATCTGCTCTGTTCTTGGATGTCAATCATCTGCTCTGTTCTTTACTGTCAGCTGCTTGTCATGTATGTCACCAAGAATGTGATCTTCATCTTGTGCAGCCAACGGAGCTGTGCTTTCCAAATGTATTATATTATTTCGTGTCTTCTTCTCTTTATGTCCTGTGCAGAATGTCACTCTCATTTCTCTCTATCTCTCTCTCTCTATCTATCTATCTCTCTCTCTCTCTCTCTTTTTAGCCTGTAACGCCCTTGGTGCTTAGAGCTGCTATAAATGCACAGCATTCTTCTCTGTTCTTGGTCGTCTCCTGTATTGTCTTCCAGCTGTGATTCGTTTCTTGTCAGTTTCTGCGATGTTTGAGTGAGTATCCCAACGTTAGAATCAGATTGAGGAATTCTGTTCCATCTTGCCGATCAAACTTGAATATGAAAATATGACAGAAGTTAGCATCATCTGATTATGGAAGCTGTTGACGTCATCTTGTTTTACCTGAAACAATTATTACGGACAAAAGGTAGTAATCCAACTATATAGCATTACAGGACCTATGTAATGAAGTAATACCCCTTACAAGATGCACACCTGTATCATCAATCTACCTTATGGAACGCACACCTGTATCATCAGTCTACCTTACAGAACGCACACCTGTATAATCAAAAAACCTTGATATAACTGCTACTCATCTGATAAACATTATTACCATGTCAACTATAAGATACGGACCTATAAATCAGTACTACCTTACAAAGATCACACCGTATCATCAATCTACCTTATAACGCAACCTGATCATCAGCTACCTTACAGAACGCAACCTGTATATTCAGATACCTTACAAACGCACACCTGTAACATATATCTACCTTACAGAACGCACACCTATAACATCAGTCTACCTTACAGAACGCACACCCGTATAATCAATATACCTTACATAACGCAGACCTGCATCATCAAGCTACCTTACAGAACGCCAAACCTGTATATTCAGTCTACCTTACAGAACGCACACCTGTGTGATCAACAAGATAATTGTTACATAACGCACACCTGCATATAATCAATCTACCTGCGCTGATTTATCTGTGGTATTATGTGTTCGTCTCTTGTATTTTGTGACACTTTACTCTCAGAACGCAGGCTGCTTTGTATAGTTTTTTTGTTTTCAACTCATGTTGAAATGTAGACACAGGTGTTTCTAGAACGATGGTATCGTTATCAACAAGACATGAACTATTTCTGCAGCTTATTGTTTGTTCAGGCGTAGAAATAATGAAAACAATATCTAGGAATGGGTTGGGTTGAATACAATCTTACAACTATGACAAGAAATAAATAAGTGGAAGTTTCAAACAATCTATCCGTATCTTCTTTGTGTCGTCCCACTTGATACATTGGTAGAACCTCACCCAAGGAAACATTACATATTTATTCATTTGTGCCGGCCGTTTGTTGCCGGAGCCTCACACGGTGAGCAAAGAATAGTAACACTGCTACCTACAAGGCATGTCGCAAGAGACGAAGGAGGTAGGGGCCTAGGGAAGCTACCCTAGTATATAAAAAGCGTCACAGAAATATGATGTACTGGTCTACTTCTAAGCGCATAACGGACACAACGCATACTCGCTCTTAGGTTCAGTTTACAACAAATCACAAAGACCTGGACATGCTGAAGTGCAGGGTAACGAGCGTGCTCACTTTCTTTCAAACAATGCCCCTACTCAAGCTGGCAAAAGTATGGACAGAGCCAATGTCATAAATGCGGTACGCTCTCATTTATGTGATATGGACAAGTTTCAGACACCGGAACGAGTACGAGAATTAGGAGTTAAGTTTGGACATGCCAGACAGTGTTGTCTTCGTGGTAGAGAGAGAAGGTATACTAATCAACTTCTCATGGGTACTGTGAGCAAATAGACTTTGGGATGGCTGCTGCAGCGGAGAACAGAGCACGAATGGGAATGCCCAATGTGCCCTGACGTCGATCGCATAACGTAACATAACAAATCACCAAGAGTGGTTAACAAGTGATCGATATGGAGCGTTTGAAGAAGACTTCGAGTCTAAACCACAAAGCAAAAGAAATAGGAAAGTCATACTTGGAACCACTAAATCATAATTCCATACCTGAAGAATTACTTTTTGATCACTGGAAACCAGACTCAGTAGCACTAAACTTCTCAACCTTCATCCCTAAATTATTAAGCAAAGATGCCCAGCCTAATCTAGTGAAGAAAGCAATTACAATGGAACATCTTCATTACATGTTCCAGAAGACAGCTGGATAAGAATTTACACAGATGGATTGGCAATGGAGGCAACCATGAATGGTGGAGTAGGAGTGTACATTAGGCACCCATATGCTACTACTGTGTATATGGGTGCCTAATGTACGAATAGCGGCCCCTACTGGAAGAATATGTTCCACCTACAAAGTAGAACTCTTAGCCTTTCTGATGGCAGCACAGCACATGAATAAGCTGCAAGCACCTGCAGGCAAGATTGTATTTCTTACAGACTCACTGTCAGCTATACAAGCCCTGGAGGCTAAATCCGCTGACAGCACAGTACAAAACCTAAAAAGAGAACTTGCTCAGCTTTCAGAAAAGATAGAAATTCACTTGCAGTGGATTCCATCTCACTGTGGCATTGCAGGCAATGAGAGTGCCGATGTCTTAGCTAAGGAGGGCAGTGCCAAAGAGCAAATTTACCAACCCTGTCTTTTCAAGAGGTTAAAACCCTCATACAGAGAAAATCTGCAGTAGACTGGAAGCAAACACTGGGTATGATTATGGAAAAGACTCCCTCAAAGACCTAAACAGAACAGACCAGGTCATTATATTTCGATTACGCACAGGACACTGCAGACTCAACAAACACTTATATAGACTAGGAATAAGTCAAATAGCTCTCTGCCAGTGTCAGCAAGCGGAACAGACACCAGAGCATATCCTGCAAAAGTGTCCTCTCCTGTGTGAGCTGAGAATCAACATGTGGTCACACCCAGTCGACCTGAAAACTAAGCTTTGGGGAAACCTACAGACCTGAAGCTGTCTGCCCAGTTTGTGGTCACAGTAAATTAAGCGCATGACCAGAGATCGCTGAAGAAGAAGAAGAATTATCTGTGCATTTAATGTTACTGGTACCTTCCTGTATTAATGTCTTTGTAAACAATTACATTGAATTATCTGTGCATTTAATGTATGTATTCTTGATTAATGTCTTGTAAACAATTACATTGAATTATCTGCATTAATGTTACTGGTACCTTCTTGTATTAATGTCTTTGTAAACAGTTACATTGAATTATCTGTGCATTTAATGTTACTGGTACCTTCTTGTATTAATGTCTTTGTAAACAGTTACATTGAATGTTTGTTTGTTTGTTTGTTTGTTTAGCTCACTTCTGTTAGTGGACGTCAAAGAGGACTAGATATTGTTGAAAAATGTAAATCATGGCATATCCGTGACAGGACGTCGCCATGAACCACAGTAAACGGAGTCGTTGATTTTATATGCAACACTTATACGTTCAGTGGTTTGTTATTGCTTTCTGAACGGTGAGATCTATTTTTTTAACTTTCATAAAAATCCACGGAAATAACTTTGCTTTCAAAATGTCCACCGCGTAGTTTGAACCGTGTACACTTAGGTCGGGATCGAGAGCTCACTACCGCTTAAGCTACTGGTGATCATATGTATCCCACTTTGCTTTGTAGTGCCTTTTTACGATGGTTTTGCTTATTCATAGGCTGACCAGGTTGTCATCTTGGGGCATTCCTGCTCCTCTGTAGCCAGACTGTCAGCCTCTTCATTCCCCTTGATCTTGCAGTGTGAGGGTATCCACTGGATTACTTAGTTAGTTAGTTAGTTAGTTTGTTCCTTTCGTGCCAAAGGCGGCACATAGGGCAGAGGTTTTAGATCTCCATGTGATACGGTTCTTTGCTAGCAGTTGCAGATCTTGTATGGTTTTACATCCCAATAGTTTACTTTCTTGTTGGATGGTTCTTCGAAGAGTGGTCTTTGGTCTTCCACGTTTTCTTTTCCCAACTGGTGACCACATAAGGACTTGTCGATTTAGTCTCTTTTCGTCTGATCTAAGCACATGACCTAAATATTTCCACCTTCGTTTCCTTATAATATTTGATACGGGTTGTTGGTGTGTTCTATCTCTCACTGTGTTGTTAGAAACGAAATCACTCCATTTTACTTTAATAATTTTCGTAGACATTTATTCTCAAAGCTGTCCAGTTTCTTATCAATTTTCTTTGTTGATTTCCAACTTTCACAACCGTAAGTCAGTACAGGAATCACACATGACCTAAATAATTTAACTTTTGTGCATATACTAAAGTCTTGAGATTGCCAGATATTCGTTAATTTAGTGAAGGCACTAGCTGCTATAGCAATACGAGAGTTTATTTCTTTCATCGTGTCTCCGTTGTTTGACACTTTACTACCCAAATATGTAAAATGTTCAACTTTCTCCAGTGTTTGGCCATTTATTACGATGTTGTCTGTCGAGTTTGTGAGGTCCACTGGATTACTACCCTCTCAGAATCATGGGACAACTGGGCTAAGATTTACCTGAGATCACTTACTTCTGTGTTCCTTTCAGATTTCAGTGCTGAGATAGCAGACATTGCGTCTGTCAAAAGCACTATTTTACCCATGTATTTGGTTCATACACTTGCCAGAACAACTGAACCAATAGGACTTAAAATTAATATTGCAAAAACACAAGTAATCAAAAATAACAAAAAAATCAGAAAACTCAATTATGTTACAAAATGAAATCATAGAGCAAATTCACGATTGTATATACATGGGAAGTTCAGTATCGCAGGATGGTGATTGAAGGGATACATGGGAAGTACAGATATTCGCAGGATGGTGATTATGTATACATGGGAAGTTCAGTATCGCAGGATGGTGATTGTGTATACATGGGAAGTTCAGTATCGCAGGATGGTGATTGTATATACATGGGAAGTGCAGTATCGCAGGTGGTGATGTGTATACATGGGAAGTTCAGTATCGCTGGATGGTGATTGTTATACATGGGAAGTGCAGTATCGCAGGGTGGTGACTGTGTATACATGGGAAGTACAGTATCGCAAGATGATGATTCGGAACAATGTGACATCGAAAAAATCAAGAAAAATAAGTCAAACTTTCGCCACGCTCAACCAAATCTGGAACGCCGAAGGATATTAAAATAAAATATAAAATAAAAAAATACATAAAATATAAAATATATCAAAATAGTTTCCTGGAAATGTTATGTTTCTTTTCGTTTATCCGCTACAAGTCCAGGCGGAAGTCATGACGCCTGGTATTGCACTTTTGAGTTTTGCGTGAGGCCTGCTTACCATTTGACTGGTTCCCTCACCATAAAAGCGAGCCTTAGCCGTGTTCAGAGGAACTTTAAGTTTAGATCCTTCAAGTGTGGTAGTTACAGGAAACCTGTTGACCTCGAAACCCTTGCCCTAAGTCGTCGTACCATCGGTACTTTTACGGCCAGTGTTAATTAGTGAAGTGCGACTTCTCCATCGGATTTCCTGCCTTTGATGAGGTCGTTCCGTACGCATCATATGATAAACACTATTTAATGATCTTTTAATGCCATATATTTGGGCTTGGATCTGCGCCAAAGAGCCTTTACTACTTTCTTGACTGGGTGAGGTCATTCCGGTTTAGGAGTATTCTCAATCCTTCTAGGACTAGTCATTGGAACATTCACTTTTCTTGTATTCATTGCTCTTTAACGATCATTTTTCGTCATATATTTGGGCTTTATGATTGGGAATGTTATTATACAGTAGTGAGTGCTGGAACATGACCTACAACATCATACACAAGATGGAGGCATCAAACATAAATAATGAAGAAGAAAACTGGAAATTATCTGGCCAGATACAAATAGCAAATGAAGAACTTTTAAAACAAACACACTGTGTATCATTTGAGACTATCATTGGAGACTATCATTGGAGACTATCATTAGAAAATGGAGATGGATTGGTCACGTATGGTGTATGCCAATTAGGGAAATTGACTATGACAGATTTTCGATGGAGGGAGAAAGTAGGGCAGGGTCTAAAAATAACATGGATAAGAGCTGTGGAAAGAAGAGTTGAAATATTGAGACATGACGCGGGAAACAATTACTTGAATGGCAACAATGGAGATCTCTTGTGAAAGCTTTATGTCTCAAACGGGATACGAATGGGATATAGACGAAATATGTTTTGTTACTTGGATTTTGTTCATGTGGTTATTAAGTGGTATGTTTTGTTACTTGGATTTTGTTCATGTGGTTATTAAGTCTCCCTTCTACAGTACACAAGGCTGCCGGCAGAAAAGGCGGAAGATTGACAATGTCAACAACGGCTTTGAAGGCGGAGCTGGAACAGCCTGATATCGGGTTCAGGACACACCAGAGATCAGCATGGTTAAGTGGCCAGAACCAATCAGAAAGCAATGGCAAACTACTGATTGTATGTTGCCAAGAACTTGATGCAGAACATGAAATTAACTAAAACTCAAAGATCTGATGGCGTGTCCCCCAGGCCAGTCAGACCAATTCTGCGAACTGGGGAAGAGAAAGATGGCAGATCAAGTACAAGTAATTGTGATGACGGCCAAAAGCCCGACTGTCTTACTGTGGAAAGACCTGCCATTAGACTACGGAAGAAATTGAGAATAGGAACATGGAATGTAAGGATTCTTTACCATGGCAAACTCCACATGATTTGCAATGAGATGGAGAGAACGAAACACCTATACTTGGAATAATCGAGCACAGATGGGCTGGCCAGGGCACTTTAAAACCTCAACAGGTGACACAGTAATAAAGTGGACAGAGTGGAGTCGGTTTCATTTTGGCAAAGAAAATATCCACAACACTACTTGGTTACAATCCTATCAACGATCGACTCATCATGATGAGATTACAGAAAAAAATAGAAAGATTACAATAATACAAGCATACGCTCCAACAACCACAGCTCCTGATGACGAGATCGACGAATTCTATACAAATTTACAAGGAGCAATAGATAAAGTTGGCAAAAGAGATATCCTGATCGTAATGGGCGATTTCAACGCCAAGGTTGACAAGGAAACAGCTGAAGAAGAGGAAAATATAAAAGGTCCTTTCAGCATAGGACAGTGAAATGAAAGAGGCACAAAACTAATTGAATTCTGCCTAGAAATTAATCTCTCCATTACGAACACCCTAAGCAGGCAACATCCAAGAAGACTATACACCTGGACCTCACCAGATGGCAACACCAGAAACCAAATAGATTACATCTTGGTCCAAAGAAGATGGATAACATGTATTCTATCAGTAAAGACACTACCCGGAGCAGACTGTGACCGACCATGAACTGCTGGTGGTAGATTATAAATTAAGACTGAAGACAACAAAGAAAGAAGCTGGTCCTATACGTTTTGATACAAATGTCATTCCACTAGAATACAACATAGAAATACAAAACAAATTTGACATACTAATAGTGGCTCAAGAGGACATGACACTTGACGAACTGGCAACACAGGCAAAAGATATATTACTCTCCACCGTACAAAACATCATACCCAGGAAAGTATACAAGAAACAGGTCTACATAACTGAAAAACACTGAAGCTAATTGAAGAAAGAAGAAAGCTAAAATAAACGGAGTTAAAACGAAACAGCACTGAATATAAATACTGCTCAAGAGAAGTCAAGAAAGAAATCCGAAAAGACAAGAAACAACACATAGTCACCTCATGCAATAAAATTGATGAATTAAGAAAACAAGGAAAAGAGAGAGAGAAATGTACAACGAAATTAATATAATAACACGTGACTTCAGCCCATCAATACAAGTCATAAACGATAACAATGGCAACACATTAACAGAAACGAAAGAGAGGGAACTCACCAGGGTGCGATGATATACCAGCGGAATTGATTCAAGCAGGTGGGGAGGCCAGTGTTCGGGTATATCATAAATTGTGCACAAAGATATGGAATAGCTCTCCTGGCCAAAGATAATGAAAAGATTAGTATTTATACCTATCCCAAAGAAGGGAAACCTGAAACTATGCACCAACTACAGAACTATTGCCCTTATAAGTCATGCCAGCAAAATCCTACTAAAAATCATAATGAAGAGGATGGAACAAAAATTAGAAGATGAAATACACGAAACACAAGCAGGCTTCAGAAGAGGTAGAGGCACTAGAGATCATATTTGTAGCATGAGACTCATTGTCGAGAAATGCAGAGAATACAACATAGACTAGCATACATGTTTCATAGACTACAGCAAGGCTTTCGACCATATACAACACCAGAAAATTTGGAACATCATGGAAGACATGCACTTTTCAACACACATAATACAACTCATAGAATCTCTATACCACGAACAACAGGCAACCATTAAAATAGGAGGTGAAATAGCTGAATGGTTCGAGATTCAAAAGGGGGTATGACAGGGATGTATTTTGTCACCATACGTATTCAACATATATGCAGAGAACATCATGAGGAATGTAAAAGACGATGCCAACTATGTGAATTACGACCCTCTCACTATAGGCGGCAAATGCATACCAGAGCTTAGATACGCAGACGATACAGTATTATTATCCACCAGCAAAGAGAGTTTGGAAAACCTAATCATGACGACCAAGAAACAAGAAACATAGTGAAAACCAACATCTATATTTGAAAACACAAAAAACAAAAATTATGTCAACTGACAAAGCAAAAGGCTCACCTAACATCCAAGTAAACAATGAAGAACTTCAATGTGTAGAGAGCTACGAATATCTGGGCTCAATAATTAACAATAACGGTGACTGTTCCAAAGAGATCTCAAGAAGATTGGCAATAGCGATCAAGAAGTTAAACACAATGAAGAACATGTGGCAAAACACCAGCAAATTATTAAAATTAAAAATATTGAGAGCATGCATTTTCCCAGTGGCTACTTATGGTTGTGAATCATGGACTATTACACAGAAATTAAGAACGAAAATCCAGTCCTTCGAAACTAAATGCTACAGAAAGATTCTACGAATACCATGGACAGAAAAAGAAAGAACACTGATGTTCTGAAAGAACTAAATGTTAAAGAGAATTGGCTGATAAACAACTTACTATACAGAAAAATTACATACTTTGGTCACATAAAGCGTCACGATGGCCTGGAAAGAACAATACTAAAGGGCAGGGTCCCAGGACGCAGAGACAGACCAAGAAGAAGATGGCTACAAGATATTAAAGAAACCATGAACATGACCACCAACGAAGTGGGTGAACTGGCAAGAGACGGGAGTGAATTTCAGATGTGCTGCAAAGAGAGCAACGTCCTATAAAAGGATACGCACCTTGATGATGATGATGGTTATTAAGTGGTATGTTTTGTTCATGTGGTTATTAAGTGGTATGTTTTGAATACGAAGCAGAGAAATGGCGCCCTGATCTCACATTGTATAGTCGTTGAATTTGGATTTCGGACTCGGCATTGGTCTGTAGACCTCTGTCCCAGTGCTCTATGTGCTCCTTCTGTAGACCTCTGTCCCAGTGATCTCCGTGCCCCCTCTGCTTAGACCACTGCTATGTGTCTGTAGACCTCTGTCCCGGTGCTCTCCATGCTCCCAACTGTTTAGCACAAGTTCCTTACTTTCTCTAGTACCCAACTAACACTATAACTAGTACCCAACTAACACTGTAACTAGTACCCAACTAACACTATAACTAGTACCCAACTAACACTATAACTAGTACCCAACTAACACTATAACTAGTACCCAACTAACACTGTAACTAGTACCCAACTAACACTATAACTAGTACCCAACTAACACTGTAACTAGTACCCAACTAACACTGTAACTAGTACCCAACTAACACTATAACTAGTACCCAACTAACACTATAACTAGTACCCAACTAACACTATAACTAGTACCCAACTAACACTATAACTAGTACCCAACTAACACTATAACTAGTACCCAACTAACACTGTAACTAGTACCCAACTAACACTATAACTAGTACCCAACTAACACTATAACTAGTACCCAACTAACACTATAACTAGTACCCAACTAACACTGTAACTAGTACCCAACTAACACTGTAACTAGTACCGAACTAACACTGTAACTAGTACCCAGCTAACACTATAACTAGTACCTAACTAACACTATAACTAGTACCCAACTAACACTGTAACTAGTACCCAACTAACACTGTAACTAGTACCCAACTAACACTGTAACTAGTACCCAACTAACACTGTAACTAGTACCCAACTAACACTATAACTAGTACCCAACTAACACTATAACTAGTACCCAACTAACACTATAACTAGTACCCAACTAACACTATAACTAGTACCCAACTAACACTGTAACTAGTATCCAACTAACACTATAACTAGTACCCAACTAACACTGTAACTAGTACCCAACTAACACTGTAACTAGTACCCAACTAACACTGTAACTAGTACCCAACTAACACTATAACTAGTACCAAACTAACACTATAACTAGTACCCAACTAACACTATAACTAGTACCCAACTAACACTGTAACTAGTACCCAACTAACACTGTAACTAGTACCCAACTAACACTGTAACTAGTACCCAACTAACACTATAACTAGTACCCAACTAACACTATAACTAGTACCAAACTAACACTATAACTAGTACCCAACTAACACTATAACTAGTACCCAACTAACACTATAACTAGTACCCAACTAACACTGTAACTAGTACCCAACTAACACTGTAACTAGTACCCAACTAACACTTTAACTAGTACCCAACTAACACTATAACTAGTACCCAACTAACACTATAACTAGTACCCAACTAACACTATAACTAGTACCCAACTAACACTATAACTAGTACCCAACTAACACTATAACTAGTACCCAACTAACACTATAACTAGTACCCAACTAACACTATAACTAGTACCCAACTAACACTATAACTAGTACCCAACTAACACTGTAACTAGTACCCAACTAACACTGTAACTAGTACCCAACTAACACTGTAACTAGTACCCAACTAACACTTAACAGACCCAACTAACACTATAACTAGTACCCAACTAACACTATAACTAGTACCCAACTAACACTATAACTAGTACCCAACTAACACTATAACTAGTACCCAACTAACACTATAACTAGTACCCAACTAACACTTTAACTAGTACCCAACTAACACTGTAACTAGTACCCAACTAACACTTTAACTAGTACCCAACTAACACTGTAACTAGTACCCAACTAACACTGTAACTAGTACCCAACTAAACTGTAACTAGTACCCAACTAACACTGTAACTAGTACCCAACTAACACTAACTAGTACCAACTAACACTATACTAGTACCAACTAACACTGTAACTAGTACCCAACTAACACTGTAACTAGTACCCAACTAACACTATAACTAGTACCCAACTAACACTAACTAGTACCAACTAACACTTAACTAGTACCAACTAACACTATAACTAGTACCCAACTAACACTGTAACTAGTACCCAACTAACACTATAACTAGTACCCAACTAACACTGTAACTAGTACCCAACTAACACTTTAACTAGTACCCAACTAACACTATAACTAGTACCCAACTAACACTATAACTAGTACCCAACTAACACTGTAACTAGTACCCAACTAACACTATAACTAGTACCCAACTAACACTATAACTAGTACCCAACTAACACTATAACTAGTACCCAACTAACACTAGAACTAGTACCCAACTAACACTATAACTAGTACCCAACTAACACTGTAACTAGTACCCAACTAACACTATAACTAGTACCCAACTAACACTATAACTAGTACCCAACTAACACTATAACTAGTACCCAACTAACACTTTAACTAGTACCCAACTAACACTATAACTAGTACCCAACTAACACTTTAACTAGTACCCAACTAACACTGTAACTAGTACCCAACTAACACTGTAACTAGTACCAAACTAACACTGTAACTAGTACCCAACTAACACTATAACTAGTACCCAACTAACACTGTAACTAGTACCAAACTAACACTATAACTAGTACCCAACTAACACTGTAACTAGTATCCAACTAACACTATAACTAGTACCCAACTAACACTGTAACTAGTATCCAACTAACACTATAACTAGTACCCAACTAACACTTTAACTAGTACCCAACTAACACTATAACTAGTACCCAACTAACACTATAACTAGTACCAAACTAACACTATAACTAGTACCCAACTAACACTATAACTAGTACCCAACTAACACTATAACTAGTATCCAACTAACACTATAACTAGTACCCAACTAACACTATAACTAGTACCAACTAACACTTAACTAGTACCCAACTAACACTATAACTAGTATCCAACTAACACTTTAACTAGTACCCAACTAACACTGTAACTAGTACCCAACTAACACTTTAACTAGTATCCAACTAACACTATAACTAGTACCCAACTAACACTTTAACTAGTACCCAACAACACTTAACTAGTATCCAACTAACACTGTAACTAGTACCCAACTAACACTATAACTAGTATCCAACTAACACTGTAACTAGTACCAACTAACACTAGTAACTAGTACCCAACTAACACTGTAACTAGTATCCAACTAACACTGTAACTAGTACCCAACTAACACTGTAACTAGTACCCAACTAACACTATAACTAGTATCCAACTAACACTTTAACTAGTACCCAACTAACACTATAACTAGTACCCAACTAACACTAACTAGTACTCCAACTAACACTATAACTAGTACCCAACTAACACTGTAACTAGTATCCAACTAACACTATAACTAGTACCCAACTAACACTATAACTAGTACCCTAACTAACACTATAACTAGTACCCAACTAACACTATAACTAGTACCCAACTAACACTGTAACTAGTACCCAACTAACACTGTAACTAGTACCCAACTAACACTATAACTAGTACCCAACTAACACTGTAACTAGTACCCAACTAACACTATAACTAGTACCAACTAACACTTAACTAGTACCCAACTAACACTTAACTAGACCCAACTAACACTAACTAGTACCCAACTAACACTATAACTAGTACCCAACTAACACTATAACTAGTACCCAACTAACACTGAAACTAGTACCCAACTAACACTGTAACTAGTACCCAACTAACACTATAACTAGTACCAACTAACACTTAACAGTACCCAACTAACACTATAACTAGTACCCAACTAACACTGTAACTAGTACCCAACTAACACTATAACTAGTACCCAACTAACACTGTAACTAGTACCCAACTAACTTAACTGTACAACTAACCTAACTAGTACCCAACTAACACTGTAACTAGTACCCAACTAACACTATAACTAGTACCCAACTAACACTTTAACTAGTACCCAACTAACACTATAACTAGTACCCAACTAACACTGTAACTAGTACCCAACTAACACTATAACTAGTACCCAACTAACACTATAACTAGTACCCAACTAACACTGTAACTAGTACCCAACTAACACTATAACTAGTACCCAACTAACACTGTAACTAGTACCCAACTAACACTATAACTTAAATTACTGCCAACTAACACTGTAACTAGTACCCAACTAACACTATAACTAGTACCCAACTAACACATACTGCTAAACTACTAGTCCCACTACACTTAACTAGTGCCATAAATGTAACTAGTACCAACTAACACTTAACTAGTCCACTAAACTGTAATGTACCATCACTGTAACTAGTAAAATGTCATCCACTTCTCAGTGTGATATATGTACTTGTACAACTAACATTAGTCAGTTAAGATTACTGTACCATTGTAACGTGTCATCCACTTGATGTCAGTGTGTGTGTGTGTGATCGACTCAGTTGTTAACACTTCTTGTCCATGTAACGTTCATCCACTGTGCATTGTGTGTTGATGTTCGTGATCGACTCAGTGTCAACGTATCTTGTCCACTCGTACGTGTCCACTAGTACATGTAATTTGTGTAACAGTGTGATCTAACTCAGCTCTGTCACCACTGGCGACGAATAGTAGTACATACACTGTGAATTAATGTCGCACAGGTGATAACTAAGTACAACACCAGGTCGAACTACAATAATATTCAACTTGACTGATAATAAGTACAACTAAGCGTGTGATTAACACTAGACTAACATGTCAACTAGTGGCGAACAACAATAAATGTCACAACATGCAACTAAAATAAAATAGTACAACTAAGCTGTGAATACAATAAAACTGTACAACTACTGCTGGTGAACACAATAAACTGTACAACTACATGAACAGTAATAAATAAATGTAATAATTAAAGCGTGTAGAACTCAGCACATAATAGTACAACTAACTGAGTAACTACAACTATCTATAACTAGATACCAACTAAACAATGAGTACCAATAACATATAACATAGATCAAAGTTGAAACTTGACAATAACATCGTCTGTATGCCCGGTCCTCGTAATGAGCACAATCTAACACCGTGAATCGTAAATGACTCGTAAGAGGCGATAAGCGTAAATGACTCCAACTATACCGCCTGTAATGACACTCCATATCTATGCACTCGACTACTGTAAAGACATAACTCATATCTAGCAACTCGGCGGTCTGTAAACAATCCATATCTAGCACTCACAAAGGCTGTAACTAGCATCCATATAACATATGCACTGAGACGAGATCTAAGCTAAATGACATCCATATCTATGCACTCGGCGGTCTGTAAATGACATCCATATCTATGCACTCGGCGGTCTGTAAATGACATCCATATCTATGCACTCGGCGGTCTGTAAATGACATCCATATCTATGCACTCGGCGGTCTGTAAATGACATCCATATCTATGCACTCGGCGGTCTGTAAATGACATCCATATCTATGCACTCGGCGGTCTGTAAATGACATCCATATCTATGCACTCGGCGGTCTGTAAATGACATCCATATCTATGCACTCGGCGGTCTGTAAATGACATCCATATTCTATGCACTACGGCGGTCTAGTAAATACATCCATATCATGCACTCGAGCGGTCTGTAAACTACATCATATCTATACACTCGAGCTGTCTGTAAATGAATCATACTAGTGCAATCGGCGTCTGAACTGTACATCCATATCTGATTATCTCAACTCTGAATAAACTGACAGTACCAATCTAACACTGAGTTGTATAATGACATAACTATGCTATCGGGGTCTGTGAACTGACATCTGAATCTAGTTCACTCACTGTACAATGAAAGTCATAGCGAATTGTTATAACTCACTGTTGAGATTAGTTCACGTCAATGCTACCAACTAAAGCTGATCAGTATTTAGTGAACACTGTGAGATAGTTCAGCTCAACTCAATGAAACTCATACTAAGTATGACTCAACTATAAGCAGTCAATGCTCCATGAACTGAGTGTTAATTGTTAGTGAACTTTCCATGTTGGGATTAAGTTCAGCTCAATGCTACCAATGAAAGCTGCAGTAGCGTAATTGTTAGTGAACTCACCGTTGAGATTAAGTTCAGCTCAATGCTACCAATGAAAGCTGCAGTAGTGTAATTGTTAGTGAACTCACCGTTGAGATTAAGTTCAGCTCAATGCTACCAATGAAAGCTGCAGTAGCGTAATTGTTAGTGAACTCACCGTTGAGATTAAGTTCAGCTCAATGCTACCAATGAAAGCTGTAGTAGTGTAATTGTTAGTGAACGTCCCTGGGATTAAGTTCAGCTCAATGCTACCAATGAAAGCTGCATAGCGTAATGCTAGTGAACTCACCTTGAATTAAGTTCAGCTAATGCTACCAATGAAGCTGCAGTGTAATTGTTAGTGAACTCACGTTGGGATTAAGTTCAGCTCAATGCTACCAATGAAAGCTGCAGTAGTGTAATTGTTAGTGAACTCACCGTTGAGATTAAGTTCAGCTCAATGCTACCAATGAAAGCTGTAGTAGTGTAATTGTTAGTGAACTCTCCGTTGGGATTAAATTCAGCTCAATGCTACCAATGAAAGCTGCAGTAGCGTAATTGTTAGTGAACTCGCCTCTTAGGCTAGTGGTCTAGGTTAATTCTTGATGGAGCGTAGAACCTTGGCCAACCGTAACGGCTCTCAAGTCCACCTAGCCTCAATTGAGTACAAGGAAAAGCACTGGGGAGTAAAAGCGGTCGGCGTGATGTTGACTGCATCATCCATCGTGTGCCAACGGTTAATGAAATATACAGTCCTAGAGTACTTATGAACTATGAACAGTCCTAGAGTACTTATGAACAGTCTAACACGTAGTCAACAATAACGGCAACTACTCCAAAGAGATTTAAAGAAGATTGACAATAGCAATCAAGAAGTTTAACACAATGAAGAACATGTGGCAAAGTACAAGCAAAATATTAAAATTTAAAATACTGAGAACATGCATTTTCCCAGTGGCTACTTATGGTTGTCAATCATGGACTATTACACAAACAAGAAGAACAAAAATCCAGTTCTTCGAAACGAAATGCTACAGAAAAATCCTACGAATTCCATGGACAGAAAAAAGGAAGAACAATGATGTCCTGAAAGAATTGAATGTTAAAGATAAACAATATACTATACATAAAAATTAGATACTTTGGTCACATCAAGCGTCATGATGGCCTGGAGAGAACAGTACTGGGGGGCAGGGTCCCAGGATGCAGAGGCAGACCAAGAAGAAGATGGCTACAAGATATTAAAGAAACCATGAATATGACCATCGACAAAGTGGGTGAACTAGCTAGAGACAGAGTGAATTTCAGATGCCCTGCAAAGAGAGCGACGTCCTATAAACGATACGCAACGTGATGATGATGATGAACACCGTATTATCAAATATACCACGTGGAGAGTCTCCGACTTGAAGAGCAATCACTCAATCCATCCATCAATCATGTACTGATAAACTTTCTTTGGTTGATATGTAGAGTCTTTAAGCCGAGACACGTCACTTTCAACCTAAGAACGAACTTTGGTTTGGTTTTATCAGAGTGTATATTTTCAGCGATCTCTGGTCATGTACTTAATTTACTGTGGACTACAAACTGGGCGGTCAGCTTCAGGTCTGTCAGGTTTCCATAGCTTAGTTTTCAGGTCGACTGGGTGTGACCACATGTTGCTTCTCAGCTCACACAGGAGAGGACAGTCTTGCAGGATATACTCTGGTGTCTGTTCCACCTGCTGACACTGCCAGAGACCTGTTTGACTTATTCCTAGTCTATATAAATGTTTGTTGTGTCTGCAGTGTCCGGTACATAGGTGAAATATAATGACCTGGTCTATTCCGCTTAGGTCCTTGAGGGAGTCTTTTCCATAATCATATCCAGTGTTTGTCTTCCAGTCTACTGCAGATTTTCTCTGTATGAGGGTTTCTACCTCTTGAAAAGACAGGGGTTGGTAAATTTGCTCTTTGGCACTACCCTCCTTAGCTAAGACATCAGCACTCTTATTGTCTGCAATGCCACAGTGAGATGGAATCCACTGCAAGTGAATTTCTATCTTTTCTGAAAGCTGAGCAAGTTCTCTTTTTAGGTTTTTGTACTGTGCTGTCAGCGGATTTAGCTTCCAGGGCTTGTATAGCTGACAGTGAGTCTGTAAGAAATACCATCTTGCTTGCAGGTGCTTGCAGCTTATTCATGTGCTGTGCTGCCAACAGAAGGGCTAAGAGTTCTACTTTGTAGTTGGAACATATTCTTCCAGAGGGGCCGCTAGAGACACAGTAGTAGCATCTGGGTGCCTAATGTACGCTCCTGCTCCACCATTCATGGTTGCCTCCATTGCCGATCCATCCGTGTAAATTCTTATCCAGCTGTCTTCTGGAAACATGTAATGGAGATGTTCCATAGTAGTTGCTTTCTTCACTAGATTAGACTCGGCATCTTTGCTTAATAATTTAGGGATGGAGGATTTCTAAACAGGCGGGCCTGTTTCCGGTGTTCTTGACCTGAAGGATACATCTAACAAAGTAGGATTTCTAAGCAGGCGGGCAACATCTAACAAAGTAGGATTTCTAAGCAGGCGGGCAACATCTAACAAAGTAGGATTTCTAAGCAGGCGGGCAACATCTAACAAAGTAGGATTTCTAAGCAGGCGGGCAACATCTAACAAAGTAGGATTTCTAAGCAGGCGGGCAACATCTAACAAAGTAGGATTTCTAAGCAGGCGGGCAACATCTAACAAAGTAGGATTTCTAAGCAGGCGGGCAACATCTAACAAAGTAGGATTTCTAAGCAGGCGGGCAACATCTAACAAAGTAGGATTTCTAAGCAGGCGGGCAACATCTAACAAAGTAGGATTTCTAAGCAGGCGGGCAACATCTAACAAAGTAGGATTTCTAAGCAGGCGGGCAACATCTAACAAAGTAGGATTTCTAAGCAGGCGGGCAACATCTAACAAAGTAGGATTTCTAAGCAGGCGGGCAACATCTAACAAAGTAGGATTTCTAAGCAGGCGGGCAACATCTAACAAAGTAGGATTTCTAAGCAGGCGGGCAACATCTAACAAAGTAGGATTTCTAAGCAGGCGGGCAACATCTAACAAAGTAGGATTTCTAAGCAGGCGGGCAACATCTAACAAAGTAGGATTTCTAAGCAGGCGGGCAACATCTAACAAAGTAGGATTTCTAAGCAGGCGGGCAACATCTAACAAAGTAGGATTTCTAAGCAGGCGGGCAACATCTAACAAAGTAGGATTTCTAAGCAGGCGGGCAACATCTAACAAAGTAGGATTTCTAAGCAGGCGGGCAACATCTAACAAAGTAGGATTTCTACAGGCGGGAACATCTAACAAAGTAGGATTTTTCAATTATGTACTCTTATGAAAGTCGGACTGTTTTGCTGTGACCAAAGCTGCACATTTGATGGAGAGGACTGTTTCACTACCTTTGATGGAGATGACTGTTGCACTATCTTTGATGGAGAGGACTGTTTCACTATCTTTGATGGAGAGGACTGTTGCACTATCTTTGATGGAGAGGACTGTTTCACTACCTTTGATGGAGATGACTGTTGCACTATCTTTGATGGAGAGGACTGTTTCACTATCTTTGATGGAGAGGACTGTTTCACTACCTTTGATGGAGAGGACTGTTTCACTATCTTTGATGGAGAGGACTGTTGCACTACCTTTGATGGAGAGGACTGTTTCACTATCTTTGATGGAGAGGACTGTTGCACTATCTTTGATGGAGATGACTGTTGCACTATCTTTGATGGAGAGGACTGTTTCACTATCTTTGATGGAGAGGACTGTTGCACTATCTTTGATGGAGAGGACTGTTTCACTATCTTTGATGGAGAGGACTTTCACTATCTTTGATGGAGAGGACTGTTGCACTATCTTTGATGGAGATGACTGTTGCACTACATTTGATGGAGAGGACTGTTGCACTACCTTTGATGGAGATGACTGTTGCACTACTTTTGATGGAGATGACTGTTGCACTACCTTTGATGGAGATGACTGTTGCACTACTTTTAAAAACATGAACGTCCGATCATACACGTATATGGCTAACATTTTCATATGGTTCTATCCTCTATCCCTCGTGTTGTTCAACATTACACAGAAAATGTCGTTCAAATTTAGCTTACCAGGTGGAGACGGACATCGACTTGCGCAGATGATATATTAATATATAGGACTGGATCAGATAAACAAGAAATGATCCAAGGATCAATCTTGCTTTGGTGTAGGGAGTCTCGCGCTTAAGTCAGTCCTGAGAAGGCCCGTATTTTGGGGTGCTTTTTAAATAATTTGGTAGTCATGGCTGACCTACCTGCAGTTACCTTTGATGAATAGATTATCGAGCGTCGTCGTGAAAGGCGTGTACACACTTCAACACAACATATACTAGGGAGACTGAGCATCTATGTGTCTGCATGTAGTGCTGTCACGTATTTTCAATAACTATTAATCAATAAGCAAAGACACTACCTGAACCTCAAAGAAGAGATAGAAGACGTGGCGTGGATGGGATAACTGAGACATCGATCGATCCCGGCTTCGGGTCGGTATGTTTGAGTTGGCAAAATGACCGCTTACAGAAAAAAATGGACATATTAATTTTAATGGAATGATGTCTAAGGAGAACCGTGAAGGTTTACGAATGTTAATATACATACATATGTTCTAGCTAGCACTTGCTTATATTCACAGATAAAAACGTATGCATACTCATGCACACCCATTCATGCATGCACACATTCACACACATTCGCAAACACAAACAAATGACATCTTTTCTCATGCAAATATACACACACACACACACAAACGAGCATTTTCACACAAAGTTGTACAACTTAATACAAACGCAACCCCCCTTTTTTCACGGACACAAAGCTCGTACATAATTAAATAAACCCACATACTCCCACACACACTCTCACACACACACTCTCACACACACACCCACACACACCCGCTTATCCTATCCACATAATTACAAAATGAGAAACCACACAAAATTAAATAGAAACAATTCAAAACATTAGCAAGCAACATAAAAGAACATATCAAGCATGCACCAGTTAACCTTGCACCAGGCCACACATCAAACTTCCATTGCTTGTGTACCCAATCATCATTAAACTCGAATGTTAATATACATACATATGTTCTAGCTAGCACTTGCTTATATTCACAGATAAAAACGTATGCATACTCATGCACACCCATTCATGCATGCACACATTCACACACATTCGCAAACACAAACAAATGACATCTTTTCTCATGCAAATATACACACACACACACACAAACGAGCATTTTCACACAAAGTTGTACAACTTAATACAAACGCAACCCCCCTTTTTTCACGGACACAAAGCTCGTACATAATTAAATAAACCCACATACTCCCACACACACTCTCACACACACACTCTCACACACACACCCACACACACCCGCTTATCCTATCCACATAATTACAAAATGAGAAACCACACAAAATTAAATAGAAACAATTCAAAACATTAGCAAGCAACATAAAAGAACATATCAAGCATGCACCAGTTAACCTTGCGCCAGGCCACACATCAAACTTCCATTGCTTGTGTACCCAATCATCATTAAACTCCACATAAATCGGCAAATATTGCATATCTCATCTCGTTATTATCACGCCGAACACAATACATATGGCGCCATGTTTGTCCGCACGTTTCATTTGAAATAACGCTCACTCTTTGAATAAACATATGAAGATTAATACAGGAAAGAATTATCATTACTTGATATTTATGCGTCTAGTAATTAATTGAAGTATCAACGAATGGGAGGATATCATTTGTTCCAAATTGAAGCATGTTGTTCTGGGTGACAGAGTAACGATCATGTATACTTCTGAGTCTTGCATTAAAGAGTTACGTGCGTCCTATATTGTGTTCTCGCAGATCAAGAGAGAAAAATCTGCAATAGACTGAAAGACAAATACTGATATGATTATGAAAGACTTCATCAAAGACATAAATCAGAATAGACTGAAAGACAAACACTGGATATGATTATAGAAAAGACTTCATCAAAGACATAAACAGAATAGACAAGATCATTATATTTCGCCTACGTGCAGGTCAGCGTCTGTAGTTTACGAGGTAGTAAGCTCGATTACAACCCAAGCGTACCTGGTTCAAACTCCACGGCTCGCAAATTTGGAAGGAAATTAGTTCACTATGATTTTTAATAACGATGAAAATAGACCTTACTGTTCAGAAAGCAATGGCAAACTATTGAACGTATACATGGTGCCTAGGAAATCGACGATTCGTTTACTGTTGTTGATGACTAAGTCCTGTAAAGGATATGCCACGATTTTCATTTCCCACGACACTGCAGACTCTCCAGAACACAATTACATAGACTAGGAATAAGTCAAGCAGGTCTCTGCCAGTGTCAGCAGGTGGAACAAACACTTATATAGACTAGGAATAAGTCACACAGGTCTCTGCCAGTGTCAGCAGGTGGAACAAACACTTATATAGACTAGGAATAAGTCAAGCAGGTCTCTGCCAGTGTCAGCAGGTGGAACAAACACTTATATAGACTAGGAATAAGTCAAGCAGGTCTCTGTCAGTGTCAGCAGGTGGAACAAACACTTATATAGACTAGGAATAAGTCAAGCAGGTCTCTGCCAGTGTCAGCAGGTGGAACAAACACTTATATAGACTAGGAATAAGTCAAGCAAGTCTCTGTCAGTGTCAGCAGGTGGAACAAACACTTATATAGACTAGGAATACGCCAAACAGCTCTCTGCCAGTGTCAGCAGGTGGAACAAACACCGGAGCATGCGTTGCAATACTGTATTCTCCTGTGTGAGCTGAGAAGCAACATGTGGTCACACCCAGTCGACATAAAAACTAAGCTTTGAGGAAACCTGACAGACTTGAAACTGACTGCCCAGTTTGTGGTCCACAGTAAACTAAGCGCATGACCAGAGATCGCTGAAGAAGGAAACTCTGACTAGACTTGAAACTGACTGCCCAGTTTGTGGTCCACAGTAAACTAAACGCATGACCAGAGATCGCTGAAGAAGAAGTAATCCTCGTGGTTGCCACTGTCTAGTTGTACTAAGTTGTACTAAGTTGTACTAAGTTGCATTTTCAGATATTTCTCTTTCATGATTACATTGTCTTGCTACTTCTACTTCTTCTGCGTTCGCCCGCTGTGAATTCGGGCGTTAGCCATGGCGCCTTGTATGGCGCTTCTGATTTTTGCGTGAAAGCATACTTACCGTTTTATTGGTGTCCCTCGCCATGCAGGTGGGCCTTGACCGACTTCAGAGGTAAAGTTTAGATCCTCGTCCTACAACTAAAACCTCTGGCTATGACTGCCTACACCAGACACTGTCCAAGGTTTTTATATATCGGGGCGCATCTAAGTGATGGTTGTGGAGACGCGGACGCCATGTGACGATTGCAATACTACTAATAATAAGAGCAATAGTAATAATAGTAGTAATAATAGTATAATTAAGATGTCAACGCTTTCTCCAGGGAAAAAGAAAAATGTGGGTGGGGGAGCGATAAAATGGTTACAAAATAAAACAAGAAAACAAGAATGCAAAGGCAGAAAAATCGTGTTTGATTTATTCATAGTAAATTCGTGTTTATGGGAGTACCAGAAAAATCGTGTTTGATTTATTCATAGTAAATTCGTGTTTATGGGAGTACCAGAAAAATCGTGTTTGATTTATTCATAGTAAATTCGTGTTTATGGGAGTACCAGAAAAATCGTGTTTGATTTATTCATAGTAAATTCGTGTTTATGTGAGTACCAGAAAAATCGTGTTTGATTTAGTCATAGTAAATTCGTGTTTATGGGAGTACCAGAAAAAATCTGAAAAATAATTTTTCTTGAAATCCGATTACCGATAAAGCCGGTGGAATAAATAGGGCGCCATAAATGTATAACATGGACACCATGGCGCCCGCGCTCGCTGCTTTGAACAACGCTGGTCTACAGTCTTGACCAGTGAAGAGATCGATTGATTGATTGATTGACTGATTGATTTATTTGATACAAATGTGAAAATTAAACTTTACTAAACAATCACGTGTGCTCGATCTTTGTTTTTACACAAATAAATGTTAGCAACAGTGCACACATTCTTTAGCACCGGCGAGGGCACCCTATATAATGCTGACGAGGATGAAACGTGTGAACGTTTTCTAAAAATGTCTATTAATTATGTTTGCTAGGGCAGAAACTTGTCACGATATTCATAGATTTATAACAGTCCATGGTTCGTTTAAGCAGTCAACTTGAACCATATGTGGATACTTTTTGATGCAATAGACCTCTAAAATCCCCTGTCCCATGACTTGATTGTGCACTCTGTAATTTGTTTATCGCTTGGTGTTTCCCATGTATCTCTGTCTTCCTCATGCTCACCGTCATTCAACTTTCTACTCTAATAAGGTTTTCATCAATGTGTCATGTCTCTTCATTTGTCAGAAATATGTCTTAAATTTGTATTTCCTGCACTAATTCTTCATTACTAGTTTTTCTGTCATTTGTTTGTCCATTTTTCTGTAACTTGTTTGTCTGTTTTTCTGTAACTTGTTTGTCTGTTTTTTTGTAACTTGTTTGTCTGTTTTTCTGTAATTTGTTTGTCCATTTTTCTGCAACTTGTTTGTCTGTTTTTCTATAAATTGTTTGTCTGTTTTTCTGTAACTTGTTTTTCTGTAACTTGTTTGTCTGTTTTTCTGTAAATTGTTTGTCTATTTTTCTGTAACTTGTTTGTCTGTTTTTCTATAACTTGTTTGTCTGTTTTTCTGTAACTTGTTTGTCTGTTTTTCTATAAATTGTTTGTCTGTTTTTCTGTAACTTGTTTTTCTGTAACTTGTTTGTCTGTTTTTCTGTAAATTGTTTGTCTGTTTTTCTGTAACTTGTTTGTCTATTTTTCTGTAACTTGTTTGTCTGTTTTTCTATAAATTGTTTGTCTGTTTTTCTGTAACTTGTTTGTCTGTTTTTCTGTAACTTGTTTGTCTGTTTTTCTGTAACTTGTTTGTCTGTTTTTCTGTAACTTGTTTGTCTGTTTTTCTATAAATTGTTTGTCTGTTTTTCTGTAACTTGTTTGTCTGTTTTTCTGTAACTTGTTTGTCTGTTTTTCTGTAACTTGTTTGTCTGTTTTTCTGTAACTTGTGTGTCTGTTTTTCTGTAACTTGTTTGTCTGTTTTTCTGTAACTTGTTTGTCTGTTTTTCTTTCCATGAAATACGACCTATTCATCTGCATACTCCCAAACAAAATGAATAACGAAGTTTAAATATTTCATATACATATACATAAACACATATACACATATACATATACATATATATTCTGCCACAGATTTGTAACACAAAAGTCTATAAAATAGAACGACAGTTGTTAATACTGAGAACAAAGGCAAACTGAAAATAAATCAACAAAATCAAATATGTCAGGGGGAGAATAGCGTTGGGAAATAAACGGTGAAAAGAAGACATGGAATTGTGAAAGGACAAATTGCTGATATTGTCCCTCTGCGACTGTGCGACATCACCACGTGATGTTGTAAATGAAGATGAGAAGATGGATCACCCCTACAGCGCTAAACAAATGTATTAATGGACTACTTGGTTGTAAACACAGATGCAATCAGCACACTCAGCACCGACCTTAGATTCTGTCCCCATAAACAACAAACCGTCACAACAAATGGAAAATGTACATTCGGTTGTGTATTCATTTCGTAGCACGACATAAACAACTGGGCGCCCACTCTACGGGTGGAACGAACGGGTTTGACAAACAGTCTCTCATAAATAATCAGAGACTACAATACACCCGGCGTCGTCACCTTTTCCTGGTCTTAATCCCCGAGGAAGGCGTGTGAATGGAAACCACCGAGTCAAGTGTCACATATCCAATACACCAATTAAGTACAGCGAAACATACGGTGTAACGCCTCTATGAGTCTTTTGTGATTTCTCCACCAGGTCACATTTGTGACTGAAGAACAGTTTCCCTCCCATTGGGCGCTGGCATCTCCACTTCAAGGGCACCTGCTAGTGGGACAGAAAACTAGAAGAAATAGATACTAGTAGTGTCTGCAATTTCAAATCATCGTGTGTCATGTCTAGTTGGATGTGTCATGTCTAGTTGGATTTGTGAATTAAATATTTTCTTTTTCTTTTTTCTTCCACTTATTCAATGATTCAATGCGATCCGGCCCCTTGCCCCTCTTCAATGCGATCCGGCTTCTTGCCCCTCTTCAATGCGATCCGGCCCCTTGCCCCTCTTCAATGCGATCCGGCCCCTTGCCTCTCTTCAATGCGATCCGGCCTCTTGCCCCTCTTCAATGCGATCCGGCCTCTTGCCTCTCTTCAATGCGATCCGGCCTCTTGCCTCTCTTCAATGCGATCCGGCCCCTTGCCTCTCTTCAATGCGATCCGGCCTCTTGCCCCTCTTCAATGCGATCCGGCCTCTTGCCTCTCTTCAATGACAGAATCTAGGATCCTGTCCTTCTTCAATGCTTCAGCACAAGTTGGACTCTTGCCTCTATTTAATGATTCGTGAGGGCTTGACCTCTGAGATATTGCTTATCTTCAATTTCTCAACAAGGTTCGAGCACTTGCCATACATCGATGATTCAGTAGGGTCTTGTATGATACAGTAGGGTCTTGTATGATACAGTAGGGTCTTGTATGATACAGTAGAGCAGTGTTTCCCAACCTTTTTTGTGCCATGCCCCACCAAAGCCTTTCAAAATTCGAATTCCCCCTTCCTATGTAACATATAAAAAAATTTATTTTCTAAAAATTGAATTGTTCACTGAAGAAACTTAAATGATAGGTTTTAGGAAGAAATCACTAGGAAATTGTTGAGGAAAAACAGTAAATTTTCAAAACATAATGAACTGAAATTCAAGTACGATATCATTTTAATGATATATTTTTCTATATTATTTTAATTATTAGTAACTATTTATTACTTAGTTTAGTTTAGTTTAGTCGTCGGATCACCATCACTGCACGTCGAACAAATTAGTCCATAAGTGCTCCGATCTCTCCCTCAGTATGTCCATCAGTGTGGCGACTAACGACACCGGTTCTTTGTTGGTTTACAATTCTTCTTTGTCTGCCAGCATAGCGTTCTTGTCGAGCTACACCACACTTAACTTTGAGTTCTTGCAGTCTGGTTAGTGTTGTGATTCACCGCTATTACGTGAATCATGTACACGCCCTCTCTCCCTTAACGAATTTATAATATCAG
Source organism: Arion vulgaris (assembly GCA_020796225.1). Lineage (NCBI taxonomy): Eukaryota > Metazoa > Mollusca > Gastropoda > Stylommatophora > Arionidae > Arion > Arion vulgaris. Next base: position 58,771,108 of record CM036761.1, on the reverse strand, counting down.
CCTGGTGTTTTTTCCAGATTTTCATTAGAAACGTTTGTTTTTGGTCGTCCATTTGTTTTTATAAATTTGTCACTCCTGTTGTTCGTTTGTTTGATAAAGGCCTTGTTCTTCAAGACAACGACCTCGTTTCATTGATTCGTTGGTCAAGCATTGTTGGCGTAAAAGACATTAATGTGGAATACATTAATATAGTAATATTTCACATCAGGTGATATACGTTTGAGAAAATTCGATTATTGTAGAATGACTATTTGAAGAAAAAAAATAAATCATTAACAATATTTATATCCACATTTATGTGGTCAAATCTGCTCTTCTGAAAAAGTATGTGGTGTTCTCTTCTAATTAGCTCTGATAAATTCTAACCTCCAATAGTTATATCTTCTACGTGAAGCTCTTCGGTTCTCTTCTGCTTTTCTCGTATAATCTGGCCTAACAGTCCTGTACTTTAGCTGTTCTATGTCTAGTTCTCTATTTTTATTCTAGCTACCTCACAAGCTGTTCTGTATTTGGCTCTATATCTGCACTATTATTCCCTCTTCTTAAAGTCCATCGTGTATATATATATATATATGGGTGAATATTCTATTACTTTACTATTCCAAAACTTTGTTCTTAGGACTGCGATTTCATGCATCTGTTACTCTCTTGGAAAAGACTCATCTTACTTCGACTAACGACATTCTTCTGTCATTGTCTAAAATTGTATGTCCCAACCACGCCTTCTCAATCTGTCGCTAAACATGGGAAAAAAGATCGCATGATATTCTACTGTAATCCATATATAAATGCTCCTTCGTTAACTATACAACTACAAAATGGTACTCTAAGACACCTGTATAATCCAGCTGCACAGTGAGTATCTATTACTCTGGTAATCAGACTAATGGCCCATAACTTGTATTTGAGTCAAACCACCTTGATGTTTCTTAGTCTCTGTTCCCATCGTACCTAACATTCCAAGCCAAATCAAACTTCAGACCTGCTTTCTATGGTGGAAATATGATATGCGTGGCTCTGTCCAATACTATTACATACTCAAGATTGCACTATATAAACTCATTTTGGACTTCATGACAAGGTTGGCAAATGACGAACACATTACAGTTTTCTTTTTTATATGACTCGATTTTAACACAATAACATATGCTTTTCCTCTTTCAAAGTTTTGTTAAAAGGAGGTAAAAATGTACCAAGATATAAGTACTTTCCACTTATTGAAGATTTTTAAAACTTGAGTAAAGTGATTGTGTAGCAACATTCGTTTTTGTCAACAGACATCCAAAGTCAGTATATCGGTTTTGCAACATCATGAACATTAGTTCAACTTCGAACGAGTCCATTGCCTCCCTAAACGATGAAAATGCTCCCCAGTGAGGCGTACGCCCCACGTTGGGAAACAGGGCAGTAGAGTCTCTTAGTTCTAATATATGATACAGTAGAGTCTACTCTCTTAGTTCTAATATATGATACAGTAGTGTCTACTCTCTTAGTTCTAATATATGATACAGTAGTGTCTCTTAGTTCTAATATATGATACAGTAGTGTCTACTCTCTTAGTTCTAATATATGATACAGTAGTGTCTACTCTCTTAGTTCTAATATATGATACAGTAGTGTCTACTCTCTTAGTTCTAATATATGATACAGTAGTGTCTACTCTCTTAGCTCTAATATATGATACAGTAATCACTTTCTGTCTGGTGTGGTAACGTTCTACTATAATTTGTCTGTCTGGCTACCAAATGTTTGGTTTAGGATTTTAGTTGATTTAATACTTCTCCATGAGAGTGAAATCAAATTTACCATGAGATACAGACTTCAAAGCACATACATCATCAAATATACGCATACATCAAAGCACATACATCAGAAAAATGGTAGGAATCACATAATCTTCTTCTTTTCTACAATCCTGTTTTATCTCACTTCGTCAGGATAAGAAGAGATTTCTAGAAATGGCTTTCGTGTGAGCTTCATAAACAGTTTTTCACCGCCTCTGTTATTTCTGAGGTCTTGGCTGAAATCGGATGCACGTGTCCTAAACATGTAGAAGTCTACCAAATCAGTGTGCAACTTATACACGTTCTTGGCAAAGATCAAACATATCACAAAGAGTGATTAAAATTGGTTGTAAAGAACGAACGCAAAGAAGAAGAAGATTTCTGAGATCCACCTTTTGCTTTGTATCCCATGTATCGAAGTAACATTACTCTTTTGTTTTGTATCGCATGTATCGGAGTAACATTACTCTTTTGTTTTGTATCGCATGTATCGGAGTAACATTACTCTTTTGTTTTGTATCGCATGTATCGGAGTAACATTACTCTTTTGTTTTGTATCCCATGTATCGAAGTAACATTACTCTTTTGCTTTGTATCGCATGTATCGGAGTAACATTACTCTTTTGTTTTGTATCGCATGTATCGGAGTAACATTACTCTTTTATTTTGTATCCCATGTATCGGAGAACATTACTCTTTGAGGCGCACCCTTGTTGGTAATCTGCTTATCTAGCCTAACCATTTAATATGTTGTTTCTTGATGAAGTTCAGTACTGATGTTGTACCCACTTTTTCTTGATGTCTTCATTTCTAAACCTGTATATTCTTGATACTCCCAGCATTCTGTGTAGAAACTTTATCTCTGTCGTGACTTGTTTTCTTCTTGATACTCCCAGCATTCTGCGTAGAAATTTCATCTCTTTTGTGACTAGTCTCTTCTTGATACTCCCAGCATTCTGTGTAGAAATTTCATCTCTTTTGTGACTAGTCTCTTCTTGATACTCCCAGCATTCTGTGTAGACACTTCATCTCTGTCGTGACTAGTCTCTTCTTGATACTCCCAGCATTCTGTGTAGAAACTTCATCTCTGTTGTGACTAGTTTTCTTGATACTCCCAGCATTCTGTGTAGAAATTTCATCTCTTTTGTGACTAGTCTCTTCTTGATACTCCCAGCATTCTGTGTAGAAACTTCATCTCTGTTGTGACTAGTTTTCTTCTTGATACTCCCAGCATTCTGTGTAGAAATTTCATCTCTGTCGTGACTAGTCTCTTCTTGATACTCCCAGCATTCTGTGTAGACACTTCATCTCTGTCGTGACTAGTCTCTTCTTGATACTCCCAGCATTCTGTGTAGAAATTTCATCTCTTTTGTGACTAGTCTCTTCTTGATACTCCCAGCATTCTGTGTAGACACTTCATCTCTGTCGTGACTAGTCTCTTCTTGATACTCCCAGCATTCTGTGTAGAAACTTCATCTCTGTCGTGACTAGTTTTCTTCTTGATACTCCCAGCATTCTGTGTAGAAACTTCATCTCTGTCGTGACTAGTTTTCTTCTGATACTCCTAGCATTCTGTGTAGACACTTCATCTCTGTCGTGACTAGTCTCTTCTTGATACTCCCAGCATTCTGTGTAGAAACTTCATCTCTATCGTGACTAGTTTTCTTCTTGATACTGCCAGCATTCTGCGTAGAAACTTCATCTATGTCGTGACTAGTTTTCTTCTTGATACTCCCAGCATTCTGTGTAGACACTTCATCTCTGTCGTGACTAGTCTCTTCTTGATACTCCCAGCATTCTGTGTAGAAACTTCATCTCTATCGTGACTAGTTTTCTTCTTGATACTGCCAGCATTCTGCGTAGAAACTTCATCTATGTCGTGACTAGTTTTCTTCTTGATACTCCCAGCATTCTGTGTAGAAACTGCATCTCTATTGTGACTAGTTTTCTTCTTGATACTCCCAGCATTCTGTGTAGAAACTTCATCTCTGTCGTGACTAGTCTCTTCTTGATACTCCCAGCATTCTGTGTAGAAACTGCATCTCTGTTGTGACTAGTCTCTTCTTGATACTCCCAGCATTCTGTGTAGAAACTGCATCTCTATTGTGACTAGTTTTCTTCTATCATTTAATGTCAGCATCCAGGTTTTGTAGTGATAGCATAATGTTGGAAGAAAGATTGTGTTGTACAATGCTCTTTTGTGTTTATTGTGACATGTTTGCATTTCCAATTTAGTTCCATTTGTCGTAAAATATGGGAAGAAAAGAGAGGAGAAAATAAACTGATTTAGTTATCATATGAGAGTGAGCTTAAAACTACAACAATAGATATTCTTATCTGAGAGTTTTACAACAATAGAGTGCCCGCGTGCCCAGCGTGTTCGTAGCGCGTTGGACTATGGGTGACTAGTCCTCTGTAAGTGCGGGTTCAACTCCGCGGACTGGCAGAAAAGCTACAGGTTCTCCAGATTTACGGTGTTCGTGGCACCGAGCCGAAGGGTTACGATGTCCATGGCACCGAGCCGAAGAGCTTTCAGCTCAAGTGCTTCTGGATCGAAAAACACACAAAACAAACAATAGAATAGAGAGTACAGACCAAAACAAAATGGTAGGACATTTACAGAGGACACACAACAATATGAATGTACCTTATTTTCTCTCTCTCTCTCTCTCTCTCTTTTCTCTCTCTCCCCATGCCAATGACAATATGGCTGCAAATTCTTTGTGTGTGTTCAGCTGTGATCATATTTCAGTTCTATTCTTCTGTTCTCCTTCAGATCGTTCTGTCTTCCACGTTGTTAACACTCTGGTGTCCATCTCAGTACAGTGTCCCCCATGAATGCCCAAATTCATTTATTGTTGTTTCTATAACTATCCTTCCAGTTCGTTCTGTTTTGTCTGTTTCTCAAATGCCTATTCTTACTGTTTTATTAAGATGAGAAATACAGAGCGATGAATTTCTTTGTGGTATAATTCAGTGGTGGTGTTTGTCGCTTTAATCCAACCTTGACGTTTTAGTCTTCGGAAATTTGAATGGATGATGTTTTTCTCAATCACAACACGTGTTACTCGTTCAAAAACACGCCATAATCAACGTATTTGTTTTCATATTACGCAATTTTGCTAATTCATTCAACAGTACTGAATGGTCGCTCTGTGTACGTACAAATGTGTTTGTATTATAATGTTCGTTTTATGCTATTCACACAACTGCAAGTTAAAACGTTATCATGGAATGATATAACGGGATCCATTAAACCTTTCTCGCAGGAGACAATGTATCCTGTCGTGTAGTACATACCTATCTACAACCTATCTACCAACTTCTCACCATCATCAACCTATCTACCAATCTGTCCATCAACTCTATCAACTATTACAACTATCCATCAACTCCATCTACAACCTATCTACAACCTTCTCTAAGCCTATCTACAACCTATCTACAACTATCATCAACCTATTCACCAACCTGTCACATATCTAAAACATCTATCAATGTATCACCTATCTATCAACCATCATCACCTATTAAACCTATCTACCAACCATCTATCAACTATCTATCCACCTATCATCAACCATCTACCAACCTATCCATCAACCTATCTACCAACCTATCCATCAACCTATCTATCAACATATCCATCAACCTATCTATCAACCTATCTATCAACCTATCTACCAACCTATCAATCAACCTATCTACCAACCTATCCATCAACCTATCTACCAACCTATCATCACCTATCATCAACCTATCTATCAACCTATCTATCAACTATCATCAACCTATCCATCAACCTATCTATCAACCTATCCATCAACCTATCTACCAACCTATCCATCAACCTATCTAACAACCTATCCATCAACCTATCTACCAACCTATCTAACAACCTATCTACCAACCTATCTATCAACCTATCTACCAACCTATCTATCAACCTATCTACCAACCTATCCATCAACCTATCTACCAACCTATCTACCAACCTATCTACCAACCTATCCATCAACCTATCTATCAACCTATCTATCAACCTATCTACCAACCTATCCATCAACCTATCTACCAACCTATCTACCAACCTATCCATCAACCTATCTATCAACCTATCTATCAACCTATCTATCAACCTATCTATCAACCTATCCATCAACCTATCCATCAACCTATCTATCAACATATCCATCAACCTATCTATCAACCTATCTATCAACCTATCCATCAACCTATCCATCAACCTATCTATCAACCTATCCATCAACCTATCTATCAACCTATCTATCAACCTATCCATCAACCTATCTATCAACCTATCCATCAACCTATCCATCAACCTATCTATCAACCTATCTACCAACCTATCCATCAACCTATCTACCAACCTATCTACCAACCTATCTACCAACCTATCCATCAACCTATCCATCAACCTATCTATCAACCTATCTATCAACCTATCCATCAACCTATCTATCAACCTATCCATCAACCTATCTATCAACCTATCCATCAACATATCTATCAACCTATCTATCAACCTATCTATCAACCTATCTATCAACCTATATACCAACCTATCTACCAACCTATCTATCAACCTATCTATCAACCTATCTATCAACCTATCTATCAACCTATCTATCAACCTATCTACCAACCTATCTATCAACCTATCTATCAACCTATCTATCAACCTATCTATCAACCTATCTATCAACCTATCCATCAACCTATCTATCAACCTATCCATCAACCTACTATCAACCTATCTATCAACCTATCCATCAACCTACTATCAACCTATCTATCAACCTATCCATCAACCTATCCATCAACCTATCTACCAACCTATCTATCAACCTATCTACCAACCTATCTACCAACCTATCTACCAACCTATCTATCAACCTATCTATCAACCTATCTATCAACCTATCCATCAACCTATCCATCAACCTATCCATCAACCTATCTATCAACCTATCTATCAACCTACTATCAACCTATCCATCAACCTATCTATCAACCTATCCATCAACCTATCTATCAACCTATCTATCAACCTATCTATCAACCTATCCATCAACCTATCTATCAACCTATCCATCAACCTATCTACCAACCTATCCATCAACCTATCTATCAACCTATCCATCAACCTATCTATCAACCTATCTATCAACCTATCTATCAACCTATCCATCAACCTATCTATCAACCTATCCATCAACCTATCTATCAACCTATCTATCAACCTATCCATCAACCTATCTATCAACCTATCTATCAACCTATCTATCAACCTATCTATCAACCTATCCATCAACCTATCCATCAACCTATCCATCAACCTATCCATCAACCTATCTATCAACCTATCTATCAACCTATCCATCAACCTATCCATCAACCTATCTATCAACCTATCTATCAACCTATCTACCAACCTATCTATCAACCTATCTACCAACCTATCTACCAACCTATCTATCAGCCTATCCATCAACCTATCTATCAACCTATCCATCAACCTATCCATCAACCAATCTATCAACCTATCTATCAACCTATCCATCAACCTATCCATCAACCTATCCATCAACCTATCTATCAACCTATCCATCAACCTATCCATCAACCTATCCATCAACCTATCTATCAACCTATCTATCAACCTATCTACCAACCTATCTATCAACCTATCTACCAACCTATCTACCAACCTATCTATCAACCTATCTATCAACCTATCTATCAACCTATCCATCAACCTATCTATCAACCTATCTATCAACCTATCTATCAACCTATCTACCAACCTATCTACCAACCTATCCATCAACCTATCCATCAACCTATCTATCAACCTATCTATCAACCTATCTATCAACCTATCTATCAACCTATCCATCAACCTATCTATCAACCTATCTTACCAACCTATCCATCAACCTATCTATCAACCTATCTATCAACCTATCTACCAACCTATCTACCAACCTATCTATCAACCTATCTATCAACCTATCTACCAACCTATCTACCAACCTATCCATCAACCTATCCATCAACCTATCTATCAACCTATCCATCAACCTATCTATCAACCTATCTATCAACCTATCTACCAACCTATCCATCAACCTATCTACCAACCTATCTACCAACCTATCCATCAACCTATCTACCAACCTATCTATCAACCTATCTATCAACCTATCCATCAACCTATCTACCAACCTATCCATCAACCTATCTACCAACCTATCCATCAACCTATCTATCAACCTATCTACCTAGCAACCACTATCAGCCGATAGTTTGATGGTTTGTGGCACGATGTAACCGGAGATCCCCTTAAACCTGTCTGAAGCAGGAGACAAGTGGATAGACAACAAGGCAGAAATAGAACAGTTGGAGACAAGTAGATAGACAACAAGGCAGAAATAGAACAGTTGGAGACAAGTAGATAGACAACAAGGCAGAAATAGAACAGTTGGAGACAAGTAGATAGACAACAAGGCAGAAATATTACAGTTATATATCTGAATTTAGAACTGTAGGAAAACCAAGAAACAAATGGTTAGTTAAAAATACTAAAAGTCTAGTAACCATTTCATAGTTTAGTGTATGAAGTATCTCTGTCATTTCATAGTTTAGTGTATGAAGTATCTGTGTCATTTCATAGTTTAGTATGAAGTATCGATTTCATTTAGTATGAAGTATTTATTCTCATAGTTTAGTGTATGAAGTATCTTGTCATTTCATAGTTTAGTGTATGAATTATCTGTGTCATTTCATAGTTTAGTGTATGAAGTATCTCTGTCATTTCATAGTTTAGTGTATGAAGTATCTCTGTCATTTCATAGTTTAGTGTATGAAGTATCTCTGCCATTTCATAGTTTAGTGTATGAAGTATCTCTGTCATTTCATAGTTTAGTGTATGAAGTATCTCTGTCATTTCATAGTTTAGTGTATGAAGTATCTCTGTCATTTCATAGTTTAGTGTATGAAGTATCTCTGTCATTTCATAGTTTAGTGTATGAAGTATCTGTGTCATTTCATAGTTTAGTGTATGAAGTATCTCTGTCATTTCATAGTTTAGTGTATGAAGTATCTGTGTCATTTCATAGTTTAGTGTATGAAGTATCTCTGTCATTTCATAGTTTAGTGTATGAAGTATCTCTGTCATTTCATAGTTTAGTGTATGAAGTATCTGTGTCATTTCATAGTTTAGTGTATGAAGTATCTCTGTCATTTCATAGTTTAGTGTATGAAGTATCTCTGTCATTTCATAGTTTAGTGTATGAAGTATCTCTGTCATTTCATAGTTTAGTGTATGAAGTATCTCTGTCATTTCATAGTTTAGTGTATGAAGTATCTCTGTCATTTCATAGTTTAGTGTATGAAGTATCTCTGTCATTTCATAGTTTAGTGTATGAAGTATATCTGTCATTTCATAGTTTAGTGTATGAAGTATCTGTGTCATTTCATAGTTTAGTGTATGAAGTATATCTGCCATTTCATAGTTTAGTGTATGAAGTATCTGTGCCATTTCATAGTTTAGTGTATGAAGTATATGTGCCATTTCATAGTTTAGTGTCATGAAGTATCTGATTTCAGTTTAGTGTATGAAGTATCTCTGTCATTTCATAGTTTAGTGTATGAAGTATCTCTGTCATTTCATAGTTTAGTGTATGAAGTATCTCTGTCATTTCATAGTTTAGTGTATGAAGTATCTGTGTCATTTCATAGTTTAGTGTATGAAGTATCTGTGTCATTTCATAGTTTAGTGTATGAAGTATCTGTGTCATTTCATAGTTTAGTGTATGAAGTATCTCTGTCATTTCATAGTTTAGTGTATGAAGTATCTCTGCCATTTCATAGTTTAGTGTATGAAGTATCTGTGTCATTTCATAGTTTAGTGTATGAAGTATCTGTGTCATTTCATAGTTTAGTGTATGAAGTATCTGTGTCATTTCATAGTTTAGTGTATGAAGTATCTCTGTCATTTCATAGTTTAGTGTATGAAGTATCTCTGTCATTTCATAGTTTAGTGTATGAAGTATCTCTGTCATTTCATAGTTTAGTGTATGAAGTATCTCTGTCATTTCATAGTTTAGTGTATGAAGTATATCTGTCATTTCATAGTTTAGTGTATGAAGTATCTGTGTCATTTCATAGTTTAGTGTATGAAGTATATCTGCCATTTCATAGTTTAGTGTATGAAGTATCTGTGCCATTTCATAGTTTAGTGTATGAAGTATCTGTGCCATTTCATAGTTTAGTGTATGAAGTATCTGTGCCATTTCATAGTTTAGTGTATGAAGTATCTCTGTCATTTCATAGTTTAGTGTATGAAGTATCTCTGCCATTTCATAGTTTAGTGTATGAAGTATCTGTGCCATTTCATAGTTTAGTGTATGAAGTATCTCTGTCATTTCATAGTTTAGTGTATGAAGATTCTCTGCCATTTCATAGTTTAGTGTATGAAGTATCTGTGCCATTTCATAGTTTAGTGTATGAAGTATATCTGTCATTTCATAGTTTAGTGTATGAAGTATTTCTGCCATTTCATAGTTTAGTGTATGAAGTATCTGTCATTTGATAGTTTAGTGTATGAAGTATCTCTGTCATTTCATAGTTTAGTGTATGAAGTATCTGTCATTTGATAGTTTAGTGTATGAAGTATATGTGTCATTTCATAGTTTAGTGTATGAAGTATCTCTGTCATTTCATAGTTTAGTGTATGAAGTATTCTGCATTTCATAGTTTAGTGTATGAAGTATATGTGTCATTTCATAGTTTAGTGTATGAAGTATATGTGTCATTTCATAGTTTAGTGTATGAAGTATCTCTGTCATTTAGTTTAGTGTATGAAGTATCTCTGTCATTTCATAGTTTAGTGTATGAAGTATCTGTCATTTGATAGTTTAGTGTATGAAGTATCTGTGTCATTTCATAGTTTAGTGTATGAAGTATCTGTGCCATTTCATAGTTTAGTGTATGAAGTATATCTGTCATTTCATAGTTTAGTGTATGAAGTATCTCTGTCATTTCATAGTTTAGTGTATGAAGTATCTCTGCCATTTCATAGTTTAGTGTATGAAGTATCTGTCATTTGATAGTTTAGTGTATGAAGTATCTCTGTCATTTCATAGTTTAGTGTATGAAGTATATCTGTCATTTCATAGTTTAGTGTATGAAGTATCTCTGTCATTTCATAGTTTAGTGTATGAAGTATCTGTCATTTGATATTTCAAGACCTGAGTATACAGTAGATAGTAGGGCCAATTTCTTTACTCACGTGTGGAACATCGATTGCGAGACTGAACCCACAACACTCTTGAGTCTGATTCGATAGTCAAACGCTCTATTCATAACGGCTGCATAGGCGGGACATATTTCCTATAAGAGAGAAGAAATATTCTGAAGGACTGTTACGGTAGCAAAGTTCTGCTCAGGACAAGCTATTTGATGACTATTCATTACGCTAGTTCGTTCCAAATTGTTAGAAAACATCATGGAAATAGCACAACAGTACAAGATGTGGTATTAGAGTGAAAGTATAGTACAAGATGTGGTATTAGAGTGAAAGTATAGTACAAGATCTGGTATTAGAGTGAAAGTATAGTACTAGATCTGGTATTAGAGTGAAAGTATAGTACTAGATCTGGTATTAGAGTGAAAGTATAGTACTAGATCTGGTATTAGAGTGAAAGTATAGTACTAGATCTGGTATTAGAGTGAAAGTATAGTACTAGATCTGGTATTAGAGTGAAAGTATAGTACTAGATCTGGTATTAGAGTGAAAGTATAGTACTAGATCTGTATTAGAGTGAAGTATAGTACTAGATCTGGTATTGAGTGAAAGTATAGTACTAGATCTGGTATTAGAGTGAAAGTATAGTACTAGATCTGGTATTAGAGGAAGTATAGTACTAGATCTGGTATTAGGAAAGTATAGTACTAGATCTGGTATTAGAGTGAAAGTATAGTACTAGATCTGGTATTAGAGTGAAAGTATAGTACAAGATGTGGTATTAGAGTGAAAGTATAGTACTAGATCTGGATAATGAATATAGTACTAGATCTGGTATTAGAGTGAAAGTATAGTACAGATTGGTATTAGAGTGAAAGTATAGTACAAGATGTGGTATTAGAGTGAAAGTATAGTACTAGATCTGGTATTGAGTAAAGTATAGTACTAGATCTGGTATTAGAGTGAAAGTATAGTACTAGATCTGGTATTAGAGTGAAAGTATAGTACTAGATCTGGTATTAGAGTGAAAGTACAGTACTAGATCTGGTATTAGAGTGAAAGTATAGTACTCCAGAGAGTCACACAGAGAACGATATGATGAAATGAGAGTCACACAGAGAACGATATGATGAAATGAGAGTCACTCACAGAACGATGTGATGAAATGAGAGTCACACAGAGAACGATATGATGAAATGAGAGTCACACAGAGAACAATATGATGAAATGAGAGTCACACAGAGAACGATATGATGAAATGAGAGTCACTCACAGAACGATGTGATGAAATGAGAGTCACTCACAGAACGATATGATGAAATGAGAGTCACATACACAGAACGATATGATGAAATGACAGTCACAGAGAGAAAGGTATGAAAAGAGAGTCAAAGGGAAAAAAGAGGGTCATTAACAAAAATTGAAAATAGATTTGCAGAGAGAAAGATACCGAAGGAAAGATACCGAAAGAGATATACCGAAATAAAGATAAGAAAAGAGAGATACTGAGATAGATAAAGAGAACTGTAGAGTGTGATAAAGAGAACTGTAGAGTGCGATAAAGAGTTCTGTAGAGTGTGATAAAGAGAACTGTAGAGTGTGATAAAGAGATCTGTAGAGTGTGATAAAGAGAACTGTAGAGTGTGATAAAGAGATCTGTAGAGTGTGATAAAGAGAACTGTAGAGTGTGATAAAGAGAACTGTAGAGTGTGATAAAGAGATCTGTAGAGTGTGATAAAGAGAACTGTAGAGTGTGATAAGAATATAAAACAGAGAGAAAAATCGAGGCGGTGGAAAACACTATTTATGAAGCACGCATAAATGTCCGTTCAATAAATCCCTTCTTATCCTCACACTGTGAGACAAAACAGAATTGAAGGAAAGAAAATGATGAAGAAGATAGATTGGAAGATATGAGATGAAGACTTATCTAAAGAACGCACACAAACAGACACTTAATGAACAATTAAACAAAAAGCAAGCATTCAAATGCAAAAACTAAACGCATTGATATAAACATTGAGTTATTGTTATCATCGTACGGTGCAGGGACAAAAATGGACACACCGAAATAAATCCCAGCTTTTTTAGCGACAGATTGTAGCTGCTACTTAACAGAATCATAGACAATAACAAGTTGCGTTGTGATATGAGATCCTGTCAATGACTCAAACATGGACTGACAATTTTATTTTAAATGGTCAATTGAGATAAAAGTAAAGTAGTTGAGTGCTTTATGAATCATTGTCGAGAATTGGATTATTCGTTAGGGTGTTTCGGTATGAATGCAATATTCAGCTATGACGTTGAATCTCTTTCTCACCTCTTGTGTGTGTGGTTGTCTGTGTTTGTATGTCCAGGACCGTGTCGTGCAGAGAGGCGACCGCATCAGGCGGCACAGTATGGAGACTGCATAAGAAGCGAACACAAAATACAATTTGAACCATTCAATAACTGAAAATCTTTACGCAACGATTTTCTATATTGGTCTATGTTATTCCGATATTGATGTATGCGATTTATGATTTATGGCACTCCGCTGTCTAAGCGCTTTCGGTAGCTTTAATTTCGGTTTTTGGTGCAGGTGCATGGTTCACAAGTGCTTGCCGAAAGACGTTTGATCCGACAGCGGGGTCAAATGCGCAATTCTAGGGACAACGGCGCGCCAGGATTAGTGAGCTGGTACTAATTAAGTTCCGACCTCACCACCACGTGGTGACCCTAGAAACAGACAGAGGATCCTGTCTGGCTAAGCGGGTAGAGATCGAGGGAGAGCTACTCTGGTATAAGTAATGATGCAAGCAGTTATGTTATACGAGATCTACTCGCAAGATAGACGAGAAGAATCTCCAAGTGACTGTCTCTGCACATCTCTCCCGGCCGACGGGAAAAGCGAAATAAATTTTATTTAAACGAATCGTATAAAATTGACAAGGTACGAGTGGTCAGGAAGAAAATATTCACGTCCCCTCGAAGTAATGGTGGCAACGCCTTTGTCAGCTCTCGGCAAGGATCGTCGGAAAAGATGCAATGGGAAGTGACGACACAAGTAAAGATTGCAGTTTACTCCGTACAAGAGGCCAAGCGTAGATATATATATATTGGGTGAAGTTGGCCAAGCGCAAATCCTAAAGTTGCGCTTTAGCGCCCAACGAAACTACCTTCCCTGAAACAACCGGGCATGGTACTGTTGTTCTTACAACTAACATCCCCGGAGAAACCAGGGCTGGTGATGCTTGACAAGCGCAAAATCTAAGTTGCGCCGATATCGCCTAATGAAACGACCCTCTACATTATTTGTGCGCAGCCCCAGTCCAGTGTTTCCGGGGCCAGGGAAAATGCAGAGTAGAAACTGTAAATTGTCAAGTACCGAGTTATTTAGGTAATATTGAGCTACTTTTGCGTTCTGTGTGTGATAGAAGAGAAATTGCTTAGGAAATATTTCCATAATTTCACATTTGTTATTTATTACACTAATTTTTACCAAATTCATCATATACGATGAAGAGGAGACAATACAATAACAAGTTCAAGCAAGGCGTATATCAAAATGGCTGCTAGCTTTCAATTTGACAGATATTCATTATCTATTTATTATGTTCTGTTACCATCAAATCGTACTATCTTTGCAACTCATTTCTATCATTATTTTATCTGACTAGCTTTGCAACTCATTTCTATCATTATTTTATCTGACTAGCTTTGTAACTCATTTCTATTGTTATTTTATCTGACTAGCTTTGTAACTCATTTCTATTGTTATTTTATCTGACTAGCTTTGCAACTCATTTCTATCATTATTTTATCTGACTAGCTTTGTAACTCATTTCTATTGTTATTTTATCTGACTAGCTTTACAACTCATTTCTATCGTTATTTTATCTACCCTTTTTTAACAGCATGATAAGCATCATTATTTGTAATCAGTTCCAATTCCCCTCCACCCCACTCCTCGTTGCATTTTTGCGAAGAACTGTGAATCTTTATTTCATATTTTTATTACAGTATGGAACAGAAAGTAAAAAAAAAACGCTAAAGAATGGGAAGAAGGAAGAATGTTAAGCTATATTATGAAGAAATTCTGAATAGAAAAGTCATGTTTAGATGAGCCATCAACATCAACAGCGACTGCTTTAGATTTGTCCAATAAAACTCAGTACGCCCCAATCACTTCTAGAAGAAGTTGTTGAAGAGAGCCAAACCAATAACACCATCAGAAGTTCATCAAGAGCCGTGTAGCAGTGGCAGTTAGCAGATATTAAACGAAATTCCTTATGATCCTGCATTATGGAATGCTGTCTGCATGTCATCTGAAACATGTCAAATACTAGTTGAGAGAGCTCCATATCAAATTAAAGAATTCGAGTTTCCGATTAATAAAATAAGGCGTAGATTTTCACCCTGGTAATATTTGAAAGTGTTGAGCAATGGTGAAGTCGTTGAGAGATTTGCTTTTTAACAATTGATGCCGTTTTTTGTTTTCTTGTCTATTATTTGATAACCTCTGCTATTAGTGACTGGGAACAAACAACGCAATATATACAATAAGAACAATAATGGAAAGATCAATAGAAATGAAGTTGGACTTATACCTATGTTTCATAGACTACTCAAAAGCTTTCAATAAAGTAAAACATGGAGAAATAATCAGCATGTTAGAAAGTATAAATATTGATGGTAAAGATCTTAGACTGATCAAGAATTTGTACTGGCAACAAAGCGCAGCCATAAGACTAGAGAATCAGATTGGAATCTATCAGGCGATACAGTTGGGAGTACGGCAAGGGTGCGTACTCTCACCAGACCTATTCAACTTATATAGCGAAAACATCATGAGATTTATAGAAGAAAAGACAGGAATAGCAGTCGATGGACAAAATATAAACAACCTAAGATACGCTGATGACACAATTCTCATGGCTACAAATGAACAAGATCTACAAGACTTGATAGACATACTAGTGAGAGAAAGTGAAAAGAAAGGATTAAGCATGATTATAAAGAAAACAGAGGTTATGGTTGTCTCCAAGAAACAAGAAACACCAACATGTAATGTTAAAATAAACAACACAACACTGAAACAAGTCCATCGATTCAAGTATCTAGGAACATTCCTAACATCAGATGGAAGATGTACAACAGAGATTAGGAGTAGAATAGCTCAAACAAAAGCAGCTTTTATGAAAATGAAGAACACACTATGCGTGAACTCACTACCAATGACACTGCGAAAACGAGTACTCCAATGCTATATTGAACCAATACGTATGTATGGCAGCGAATCATGGACACTGAACAAACAATCAATACGATCATTGGAAGCCACAGAGATGTGGTTTTACAGAAGAATGTTGAGAATTCCATGGACAGCAAAGAAAACAAATGTGGAGGTTTTAAATCAGGCCTGCACACAAAGAAACCTTATCAAAAGTATAAGAATCCGACAATCAAGGTTCTTCGGCATATAATGCGAAGAGAAGGTTTATAACATTTGGTGACTACAGGTAAAATTCAGGGAAGGAGAGATCGTGGAAGACAGAGGGAGAAGATGTTGGATGGCCTGACATCATGGTTCAACAAAATATCGACGTCAGAACTGATTACATGCACCAAGCAAAGAGAGTTGTGGAGAGACATGATCGCCTACGCCGGCAGGCATGGCACTTGATTGCTTGATTAGTGACTGGCCCCAAAAAGGCTATTCTGACTGGGGCAATCTTACAAGAGCCCTCCTCACAATGCACGAAAAGTCTGTAAATCACAGAAATGCGTTTAGATCATGGAAAGAATTGGACATTCGATTAAAGCAGAAAATAAAAACTATTGACGCTGAATATCAACGAATGATAGATATGAAAATGTAGTCTTGAAGAGAAGTTCTAAAACGAATGATGTGAATAATTAGATTATTGACTTCACAATGCATAGCTTTTCCTGGAACAACTGAACATTTGTTTCAGTATAATAACGGAAACTTCATAAAGTTGGTAGAATTGATTTCTGAGTTGGATCCAGTTATTATTAATTTCAAGTTATTGATATTTCCCAAAGAAAACTAGTATTCGTACATTTTGTGCTGTTTTAAAAAAAATCACAATCAAATGTTATTTTAAAGAAAACAGACATTTAAGGAGTGGTATTTCGAAGACTTGCATCATACTGATAAAATACACCGCACGTCCCTGTCTCTCTCTCTCTCTCTCTTTGTTCTGTAGTCCGTTTTGTACTTGGCACACTTCGTCTCTCTCTCTCTTTCTTGTTTTCAATGTATGTCTCTATGAGAGGTATGCTCAGTCTCTCTCTCTTTACCTCTTTCTTGTTGTCAACGTATGTTTCTGTGAGAGGTATGTTCCGTTTCTCTGTTTCTTTGTCTGTCTCTTTTTGTCTTTCACTTTCTGTTCTACCAGCGAGTTTTCAGCCTGGCACACTCCTTTACTCTCTCCCTCTGTCTGCTGTTATTTTTATCTCTGACTGACACAGTTTGTCTGTCTCTTTCGTTCTGTATTCTCTCTGTCTTCTCTCCATATCCATTTTCTCTCTCTCACTACATGTATACCAAATCAACATCGCTGATGTTTTACTAATAACAAATAGGTAAAATCTTATAGTATTAAAGGTTTTTATGGGCAAAAATACTTCATGAAGGTCGCGACTGTTATCAATAGGAAAATATAAAAAAAAATAATAATTTCTGTCAAGTGGATGATTTTATATCGGTCGGTAAAGATTTTCACGAATTTTGGAACGAACTATGGTAAATACATGTACGTTTATATGTCTGTTAGTTTGTAAATGTATTTGTCTGTTTGCGTCTGTGTCTGTTCTAGAGACTGATTGGTTGTTCTTTACTCAGAAAACCAATCACAAACACACTATCATCATGTGCATATAATTAACTTGCGAGACTTCCGGTTTACAAATGGCGCTGAGCGAACGTATCGGTTAGCGTCAGCAATACATTTTGATCACTTCATCTTGCTTCCGTGGCCTGGATTACTACTTTTCATTCATTTGGACGCAGGATATATTGTGTTATTCATGGATATGTTTTGTGGTGTAGTTAAGCGACTCGGAAGTACGATGGTGACCGATCAGAATTGCGATCGCTACCGACACGCCGCATTCGCTATGTGTTAAATACGGCGGTCCGGGGTAGGCAGAGCCCTTAAGCCGAGAAAGGCAATCTGCCTATGGTAGGTTGATCCCAGAAATGAAACCTCAACCGTCGAAGTCGGAAGATGCATGCCCAAGCGGCACGGGAATAAAAACGCGCATCTACGCACTACAACCGAAGCTATGCAACCAACACTACTCCGGTACGGTGTCATATTTACAAGTCGAAACCAGGCAGGCTCAACACCGGAACCCCATTCTCCAAACACAACAGCAAACACAATTCCTCACACTCTCAGACCAGCCAGAGAAGACGAGAGTAAACACACGGATCAAGATTTGAAAATAATGCAGTGGAATGCAGAAGGCGTTAGAAACAACAAAAATAGAGCTGCAAAACTTTCTGAAGGAGCACGCCATCGATGTGTGCTGCATCCAAGAAACACATCTTACCAGCACGCACAGATTCTCCATTAGAGGCTACGAAATCTTCAGGCAAGACAGGAAGACCGACCAAGGGGGAGTCATGACGGCCGTCAAAAACAGGTTCTCAGCCTGGGAAACTCACCGCTCCCAATCAACCGATACAGAAGCGATAACCATCTGCCTAAAAACCAACGACAAGGAAATCACAATTTGCAACATATATTCACCACCAAACAAATTTATCCACTTAAACAACATACAACCAAACACAGAAAACTGGATAATAGTTGGAGATTTCAACAGCCATTCTCCAAGCTGGGGTACTCTGACCTAAATGTAAAAGGAGAGGAAGTAGAAGACTTCATCATCAACAACAGTCTTGTTCTGCTAAACAAACCTGGTGACCCACACTCATACTACTCCTGACCTTGGAGAACAACCAGCAACCCAGACCTAGCAATAGCGACTGAAGATGTTGAAAAATTCACAAGTCGAAGTGTGTGCAATCAACTAGGTGCAGTGACCATAAACCCATAATAATCTCCATGAAGGGACAGAGGAACACCCCAAAGGAAACACTCACCCCCAGCTGGAACTATAAGAAAGCAAATTGGAATATCTTCACCTCACACCTAGAAGAAGCCATTAAGAACATGAAAATTAAAAAAATAACCCTAAACCGCAAACTCCAAACATTCAACAACTGGGTTCTAGATGCAGCAAAAATAAGTATACCAAGAGGAAGAAGGAAGACTACGACCTATTGGTCCCCTAAACTGAAGAGCTTCAGCTGAACTCAGCATACAAAGAGAAAACATGGAAGCAGACCCCACAGACGAAAATGTTACCCTACACAACAAGACAAAGGCTATATTTACCAAAGAAAAGAAGAAAAGCATGAGAGACAGCTGGCATGAAAAACTGCCTCCTTAAATCTAGAGAAGATACTAAAAACTATGGAACCTCACAAAACCCTAAACGGTGACAGGACAGAACGGACCAAAACTGTGCTACACACAGACACAGGATTTGTCACCGGCAGAGCAGCAGCAGACCTATTAGCTAGAACCTATCAATTGGAAAGTCAGGTCCAAATTCAACAGGCAAGAAAAGAGGAAGTTAAAAACCAGTCAAAGCAACTATTGAATAGTCTTGACTCTACAATCCCAACAGACAGCATGACAGCTATGTTTACCTTGCAGGAGCTAGAAGACCAAATAAAAAAGCTAAAGGAGAAAAAGGCACCTGGAGCGGATGGAATTACCAATGAATTCCTTAAACACCTTGGTCCTCTTGGCAAAAGGTTTCTCCTCAGCATTTTCAACCAGAGCTGGAAAACAGGTCAAGTTCCATCAACCTAGAAAGAGGCACACATCTACCCCATCTTGAAACCAGGCAAGGACAAAAATGACCCAAAGAGCTATAGACCCATCAGCCTTCTCAGCTGTGCAGGGAAATTGATGGAGAGGCTAGTAAACAGGAGACTGACATGGTACATAGAAACAAACTCATTGCTCACCCCCGCCCAGACCGGATACAGACAAAACAGAAGCACAGAGGACCAACTGGCTTACATCACCCAGGACATTGAAACCGCCTTCCAGGAAAGAAAGAAAGTAACAGCCATATTTTTGACCTCTCCGGGCATTTGATACGGTATGGCACGATGGCCTAATGCTGAAAGTCCTACAAACAGGAGTCTCCAACAACATGTTCTCCTGGATCAGAAACCTCCTCTCCCAACGTACAGCCAGAGTAAAAATAGACAACCACCTCAGCAAGATGCAAAAATGAAGGAAGGAGTTCCACAGGGCAGTGTGATAGCACCAACGCTATTCCTAATATACATAAATGACATCACCAAATGCTGCCCCAGAAAGTCTCAAACAGCCTACATGCAGACGACTTCGCAATCTGGACAGCTGCAGAACACACTCAAAAACATCATATTTACTACAAAAACAGTGGAAAAAGTGGAGAACTGGACAAAAGCTGGGGCCTCAAAATTAACCACACAAAAACCACAGCAACTGTTTTTCCTCTCCCACACAAGGAAAAAGTATCCATCAATTTAGAAAACGAAACAATACCCCAAACAGATACACCCACCTTCCTTGAATCACCTAGACAGCAGACTTACCTGGAAGCCAAACATAGACAAAATTCAAAGAAAAGCCATACAAAGACTTGCTGTGATGAAGAAACTAGCTGGCACGTTCTGGGGCACAAATTCAAAAATATTAAAGCAGGTCTACACGGGAGCAGTCAGACCCATCATGGAATATGGCTCCAGCTCTTGGACAACAGCAGCCAAAACAAACACACACAAACTAGACAAGGTACAAAACATGGGCCTAAGAATAACTCTGGGAGCAATGAAAAGCAGTCCTATCGTAGAAATGGAAAAACCGCAGACATAGAGCCTCTAGAACTCCGCAGAAAATTTAAAACACTCACCCAGTTTGAAAAACTAAAACGGCTAAAAGAACACCTTCTACACACAAAATTCCAAGAGAAAACAAAAAACAGACTTGCAAAGAAAAGTCCCAACCATCTGGCCAGAGAATTTCATATGCAACACACAGACATCCTAGAAACTGACCCAGAAATGTGGGAACCCATAATACCAGAGCCATGGACATGTTACCAAAACACGGCCCAAATACACCTAGAAGTCTCAGGAATATTCTCCAAAAAAATACAAACAGAGACAGAGCAAAGAGCCATTTCACTCCAAATGCTACGAGAGCAATATCCAACCAGCACATGGACACATGTGTTCACAGATAGCTCAGCTACAGATGCTACCAGAAAGGGAGGCAGCGGAATCTACATCACTCACCCTCAAGGAAACACAGAAACACACTCTCTGGCAGCAGGAGAAACATGCACCAACTTTAGAGCAGAGGCAACAGCCCTTCTTGCAGCCATACAGATTCTCAACGACCAGCAAGTGTCAGCAAAAAGTATTGCAGTCTTTAGCTATTCAAGATCCGTTCTCCAGGCTATCTCAAGTCCCAGACAAGACAAGCTCATTCAGGACATACGGCAAAATATCAGCTTGTTGTCAAAAAATCCGAACTGGTCTTACAGTGGATACCAGCTCACTGTGGCATACCAGAAACGAAAGGCTGACAAACTCGCAAAGGCTGGGGAGCCTAACACAACACCACCCAACACAAAGTTTTACAGAAGCAAAGACTCTCCTGAAACAATCCAGGAAAATGATCTGGAGAAAAACAAATGGAGGATACAGGCCAGAGCACGACAGTATAAATACACTAAACAGAAAAGCACAGACCACAATCTTCAGACTTAGAACGGGACACTGCAGTCTCAGAGCACACCTCCACAAAATGGGTCTCAGGGACTCGGCGGCCTGCACCTGTGGAGCACCAAAGCAGTCCCCAGAGCACATCCTGCAAGACTGCCCTAGTCTGAGTAGTGAGAGATTGGAGATCTGGCCAACAGAAACAACACTACAAGACAAACTATGGGGAACCGGTGAAGACCTCAAGCGCACCGCCCTGTTTATGACACATACCGGAGTAGTCGCATAGCAAAAGTTGAACGCAGAAGAAGAGAAGAAGAAGAAGAAGAAGAAGAATTAACTTGCGTTTCTATTATATAGTTCTAATTTTCTACATTACAGGAAGGGAAATAACTCTCAACACTAGGAGATCATTCCTACCTCATTTGTCGAACAGAGTTATCTGCTAAAATGAATAGCTATCGAGCCTGTCAACCGACATATCAAGCTGTCATGTCAGTGTTTACATATAGTTGATGGGATAGTGACAGTATATGCCTTATGTATCTCCGGTTGAAACAACGGTAGCGCACATTTTGGCAATATGAAGCGGTTGTTATTTATGTGGGTCATGACAATTTCCCATCCTTCCATGTGTTGTTATATTAGAAGGATTGGCCAATCTTGATTGATAAATATTATCATTTGTTGGTGTATTAGAAGGATTGGCCAATCTTGATTGATAAATATTATCATTTGTTGGTGTATTAGAAGGATTGGCCAATCTTGATTGATAAATATTATCATTTGTTGGTGTATTAGAAGGATTGGCCAATCTTGATTGATAAATATTATCATTTGTTGGTGTATTAGAAGGATTGGCCAATCTTGATTGATAAATATTATCATTTGTTGGTGTATTAGAAGGATTGGCCAATCTTGATTGATAAATATTATCATTTGTTGGTGTATTAGAAGGATTGGCCAATCTTGATTGATAAATATTATCATTTGTTGGTGTATTAGAAGGATTGGCCAATCTTGATTGATAAATATTATCATTTGTTGGTGTATTAGAAGGATTGGCCAATCTTGATTGATAAATATTATCATTTGTTGGTGTATTAGAAGGATTGGCCAATCTTGATTGATAAATATTATCATTTGTTGGTGTATTAGAAGGATTGGCCAATCTTGATTGATAAATATTATCATTTGTTGGTGTATTAGAAGGATTGGCCAATCTTGATTGATAAATATTATCATTTGTTGGTGTATTAGAAGGATTGGCCAATCTTGATTGATAAATATTATCATTTGTTGTTGTATTAGAAGGTTTGGCCAATCTTGATTGATAAATATTATCATTTGTTGTTGTATTAGAAGGTTTGGCCAATCTTGATTGATAAATATTATCATTTGTTGGTGTATTAGAAGGATTGGCCAATCTTGATTGATAAATATTATCATTTGTTGGTGTATTAGAAGGATTGGCCAATCTTGATTGATAAATATTATCATTTGTTGGTGTATTAGAAGGATTGGCCAATCTTGATTGATAAATATTATCATTTGTTGGTGTATTAGAAGGATTGGCCAATCTTGATTGATAAATATTATCATTTGTTGGTGTATTAGAAGGATTGGCCAATCTTGATTGATAAATATTATCATTTGTTGGTGTATTAGAAGGATTGGCCAATCTTGATTGATAAATATTATCATTTGTTGGTGTATTAGAAGGATTGGCCAATCTTGATTGATAAATATTATCATTTGTTGGTGTATTAGAAGGATTGGCCAATCTTGATTGATAAATATTATCATTTGTTGGTGTATTAGAAGGATTGGCCAATCTTGATTGATAAATATTATCATTTGTTGTGTATTAGAAGGATTGGCCAATCTTGATTGATAAATATTATCATTTGTTGGTGTATTAGAAGGATTGGCCAATCTTGATTGATAAATATTATCATTTGTTGGTGTATTAGAAGGATTGGCCAATCTTGATTGATAAATATTATCATTTGTTGTTGTATTAGAAGGTTTGGCCAATCTTGATTGATAAATATTATCATTTGTTGTTGTATTAGAAGGTTTGGCCAATCTTGATTGATAAATATTATCATTTGTTGGTGTTCTAAATTAATTGTATTCTTCGTAAGAAATTATTATTGTTTTTTATTGAGTTTGCTGGCCTACATATGATGATATAATCAACAAAGACTCACTCTCCGGTTGAAAGGGTTTGTCTGATTGTAAAAGGCTGTAATCTCCTTTTAAAAAAGTCGCCCGTGTATTGCAGAGGCTCGCAGAGGGAGTCAAGAATGGTAACACTGTGACCTACAAGGCATGTCGTAAGAGACGACTGAGGTAACACTGTGACCTACAAGGCATGTCGTAAGAGACGACTGAGGTAACACTGTGACCTACATAAGGCATGTCGTAAGAGGCGTTTAAGGTAGGGGACTAGTGATGCTAATAAATTAAATTTTAAAAAAGTAGAAATCGGATGTGCTGACATACTTGTAGGCGCATAATTGGCACAACGTACAATCGCTCTTAGGCTCAGATCACATACAAATCACACAGAGTGCTTAACAAGTGGTCGATGTGGAGCGTTCGAAGAAAAAGAAAGCTGTGATCCACTTTTTTTTTAAAAAAGCAAAACAGAAAAACTCATCCTTCAGCGATCTATTTTATATAAATGATTGACTCATTACTCAATGTTTAATCTATCAGTAAGTATAAATGATTGACTCATTACTCAATGTTTAATCTATCAGTAAGTCATCTTATATGTCGTGAATTGTTTATTATTACTATTTCTAGACATAAGTGTGAGAGGAGGGGCCTGTGGGTAGGATAATATAAATATTATTCAAGATGTAAACATGCAGAAATATTGGCTCATAAAACATCATGTCTCGGAAATATTGTGGTGACATGAAACTTCACATTGATTTTGAAAACAAAACAAAGATGGGGATGATATGGTTCAGGGAAGACGATTGCAGAGGACGACCAAGACGACAGTAGCAACAGTACATTGAAGAAACTTTATTATGATGTAGGAGGCGGGAGAACGGACTATATATGAGATGTAGAGTCTTTAAGGTAGGTTGTGAAGAGAACGACGTTCTCAAAGGACATGCTACACGAAGAAACTCTTTCAGACGGGCTGTGTTGAAACGTTCTACCCGGGGTTTGCTATATGAAGTGAGTTATGTTATCCTGTTCAGAACCTCTTTGTTGAGCTACCAATGCTATGGCAGTGAATCATGGACACAAGAAATATAGTGTATTTAATATGAACGATCCGAGTCATATGCTCAGGGTCTTCTGAAGTGACAGGGTATCAAACAGCAATGGTAGAACTAAGATTCTGTCACCAGAGATCCGTATGGGGAGATACTGTCAGGTTTCCAGACCCTATAGCACAAACTCTTCTGTTTAAACTCTCATTAAAAGACATACTAAAAAAAACCACAGGAATTCTCATCACTTTCAGTTATCGGTTATATGAGAACTATCATCATAGCACTCAGGTATAGCACTCAGGTATAGCACTCAGGACACGTCTATATGTCTTCTTCTTTTGTTCCACCATTGACTTCTTTATAGAAGTGTTGGGGTGAAACGTAGTGATCTTGTGTGTGCTTGTTCTTCTCTTCCACCATTGACTTCTTTATAGAAGTGTTGGGGGTGAAACGTAGTGATCTTGTGTGTGCTTGTTCTTCTCTTCCACCATTGACTTCTTTATAGAAGTGTTGGGGTGAAACGTAGGGATCTTGTGTGTGCTTGTTTTAAGGCACTTTGTAAGCTGATATTCATGTTCGTAAGGCTGTTCTTGATCCCGTCGCTCCTTCTTTTGCGTGGACTTCCTTTGCCTTGTACTCATTATACCTTTTCGCTGTCTCTCTGTGGTAGGAGATACCAGGGCATTCTGGTCAGGTGTCCAAATCATTTATGTGCTCTATATATGCTCTAATTAAAATAATGTTTGTTTGTTTGTTTCAGAGGATATTCAGGTCGGATGCAAGGAGTTAAGAGCAAGACGATATATTTCAGATGGTTTTTGTACGTCTGAGGAACCGATCAAAGAAGTCGCGTGTGCTGGCACTTGTTTGCCAATTATGGACATGCCATGGTAAGTTCTGGGATGACGGAGTGACAGACAGAAGCTGTAGTTGCTGACAGAATAACAAATTTCATTATGGGGTATTGGTTGAAATCGGATGCACATGTCCTAAACGTGTAGAAGTCTATGCGTTTAGGGGCCTACAAACCAATGTGCAACGTATACACGTTCTTGGCAAAGATCAAACATATCACAAAGAGTGATTAAAATTGGTCGTAAAGAATGAACGCAAAGAAGAAGAAGATTATGGTGTAACAGAATGCCAAGTTTCAGTATGTGGTAACAGAATGACAAGTTTAAGTATGTGGTGACAAAATGAAAAGTTTCAGTATGGAGTAACAGAATGACAAGTTTAAGTATGTGGTAACAGAATGACAAGTTTCAGTATGTGGTAACAGAATGACAAGTTTTAGTATATGGTAACAGAATGACAAGTTTTAGTATGTGGTAACAGAATGACAAGTTTTAGTATATGGTAACAGAATTACAAGTTTTAGTATGTGGTAACAGAATGACAAGTTTTAGTATGTGGTAACAGAATGACAAGTTTTAGTATGGGGTAACAGAATGACAAGTTTTAGTATGTGGTGACAAAATGACAAGTTTCAGTATGTGGTAACATAATGACAAGTTTTAGTATGGGGTAACAGAATGATAAGTTTCAGTATGGGATAACAGAATGACAAGTTTCAGTATGTGGTAACAGAATGACAAGTTTTAGTATGGGGTAACAGAATGACAAGTTTCAGTATGTGGTAACAGAATGACAAGTTTTAGTATGGGGTAACAGAATGACAAGTTTCAGTATGGGGTAACAGAATGACAAGTTTCAGTATGTGGTAACAGAATGACAAGTTTCAGTATGGGATAACAGAATGACAAGTTTCAGTATGTGGTAACAGAATGACAAGTTTCAGTATGGGGTAACAGAATGACAAGTTTCAGTATGGGGTAACAAAATGACAAGTTTCAGTATGGGGTAACAGAATGACAAGTTTCAGTATGGGATAACAGAATGACAAGTTTCAGTATGGGGTAACAGAATGACAAGTTTCAGTATGTGGTAACAGAATGACAAGTTTCAGTATGGGATAACAGAATGATAAGTTTCAGTATGGGGTAACAGAATGACAAGTTTCAGTATGTGGTAACAGAATGACAAGTTTCAGTATAGGGTAACAGAATGACAAGTTTCAGTATGGGGTAACAGAATGACAAGTTTCAGTATGTGGTAACAGAATGACAAGTTTCAGTATAGGGTAACAGAATGACAAGTTTCAGTATGTGGTAACAGAATGACAAGTTTCAGTATGTGGTAACAGAATGACAAGTTTCAGTATGGGGTAACAGAATGACAAGTTTCAGTATGGGGTAACATAATGACAAGTTTCAGTATGGGGTAACATAATGACAAGTTTCAGTATGGGGTAACAGAATGACAAGTTTCAGTATGGGGTAACATAATGACAAGTTTCAGTATGGGATACTGGAAAAATACTGAAATTGATTAAGAACTTGCTTGATGTTGTTGATGAGTTACATGTTTATCGTATTGTATCGGCATCCTGTTATTCTAAGATAAACATTCTTTCTAATGTTAATTCTTATTTATCTCTCCTTGTGTTAATTCTTATTTATCTCTCCTTGTGTTAATTCTTATTTATCTCTCCTTGTGTTAATTCTTATTTATCTCTCCTTGTGTTAATTCTTAATTATCTCTCCTTGTGTTAATTCTTATTTATCTCTCCTTGTGTTAATTCTTATTTATCTCTCCTTCTGTTAATCCTTATGTATCGCTCCCTCAGTTAATCCTTATTTATCGCTCCCTCAGTTAATCCGTATGTATCGCTCCTTCGATTAATCCTTATTTATCGCTCCCTAAGTTAATCCTTATTTATCTCTTTGTGTTAATCCTTATTTATCGCTCCTTGTGTTAATCCATGTTTAAATTTTCATTAAAAGAAAATATTGTCATTCTTTCATTTCGTTAATTCTGGTCAATATTTGTAAATTACATCTAAATGTCATTTATTGTTTATCTTTCTTGTTTATACGTTTATATTATATTTCTTTTGTTGAAGTCTCTTTTATATCTATCGTTTATATTTCTCGTTTATATTTCTCGTTTATATTTTTCGTTTATATTTCTTTCTGTATCACATATTCTTGTCCCCCTCCCCCTGTTTAGCTATTTCGTTTGATCTCTCTTTCATTGATCTGATTTATTTCTTCCAAGGTATGCTGAGTTCGTGAAGACAGTGGCGAAGACGAAGCTGAAAGATTGGCAATGTGTGGAAAACGTTGTCAGAAAAAAACGAATCAAACTGTTGTGCCGAGACGGTAGCTCCCGACACTACAAAATAAAAGTGGTGGAAAGCTGTCAATGTAAACAAATCACAAACATTCACAACAAAACTTCACATAAGAAAAAGAAAAGCAGAAGAAAAGGGACAACGACTGTAGCGACTAGCGGATCATGACAGAATGTGAAGTAATACTTCACGTGATGTGTATTTAGCCTACCTATCTTGTGTTTGTTTGCGTACACGTGTACACATATTGTGACGTATGCACAGTGTACATAGCTATAGCTGTATATATATAAATATATTCATATAAGTATGTGTGCCTATACAGCTGGACAATATCAAATGTGCATGCACTCAGGGCCATATTAGTGCTCGGTCCTTTTCTGCTAGCTGGGTACTGAATAACAGTGACAGCGTCTGAGCACTTAGCAGTAGTTTCGGCGACGATTCAGATCATATCTACTGTAACGAAGTTTGAGTAAGATGTGTCGATGGGACTTTCGTGTGTAGATTTTTGTAAGACTAACTGAACTTCTTAATGTGTTATCGTTAATTGTGACTTAATGGGATGTTAGACGATTAGTGCTACTTTGATGTTAGACGATCAGTGCTACGGAGTTCGTGCACTGTGGATGAGATCTTCCTGTGTAAAAAAAAAGAGATTGGAACAGACAAGGTTATTCACTAAAATTGCAATGTTGATTGTCCTATCAATAAATCATCATGTGAACGATCAGCAAATCGATGCAACTGATCTATTCTTGGTGCCTGTGAACGATCATCAAGCCGATACAACTGATCTATTCTTGGTGCCTGTGAACGATCAGCAAATCGATGCAACTGATCTATTCTTGGTGCCTGTGAATAGTGATGTTCATAACAATGTATAGATTCAGCTTCGTAGCACCTAAAGTCCTAATAGTGCGCAGTCCCATTACATTTGATGGATACTCAACGAAAGTGCCAGAGTCCGAAAACTTACAAAGTTGCTCCATTGACTAATCAGCGATAGTAGTATGAACTCGAATTTGAACCGCCTTCAACTTGTTCGTAACTCCAGCTTACTTACTGCTACACAATAGTGAAGATCCTGTATAAAGCATTCATGGATTCGTAGATGCTCCTATAGGCGTTGAGGTAAGCTATACGATGGTTGTTATTTGTTGATCATGGACTCAGATCGCTAGTGCAGTTGATCCTTCAGCATACTCTACCTGTCGTCCTGTCATTAGACCCACTGAAGGAATGAAATATAAACACTAAGATAGATTTACCTGCAGCACAAATGTGAATTTTGTACCTGTCCTCCTGGCTTTGATTACATGGGCTTCCGGCATATACACATGCAGCACAAATGTGAATTTTGTACCTGTCCTCCTGGCTTTGATTACATGGGCTTCCCTCCTGGCTTTGATTACATGGGCTTCCGGCATATACACATGCAGCACAAATGTGGGTCTAGTACATGTCGTCTAGTCTTTGATCAGCTAGGAGGCTGTAGTCTGAACACATCTACTTCCTGGATCTCAACACAATCTCACATTCATTACCAGATTTCCTGTCATCGGACAGATCGGATATAGTACTCTTCCAACGTTGTACCTATAACATATGTTACCTGTAGCCATGTCTTCCGATCGTTTATTGCATGCTAAGATTCTCTCACAGCAGTACCTGCCAACTCAATTACTGCAGTTATATCTTCCGATCAGCGTGAACAATGCGTGAAAGATGCTCTCACATCAGTACCTGCCACACGATCTTACATCAGTACCTGCCACACGATCTTACATCAGTACCTGCCACACGATCTTACATCAGTACCTGCCACACGATCTTACATCAGTACCTGCCACACGCTCTTACATCAGTACCTGCCACACGATCTTACATCAGTACCTGTCACACGATCTTACATCGATCTTTCCAGCTTTCGATCACCTTGAAGAATGCAAGAAAGATGATGAAGCAGGTGTATATTCAGCAAGATTTCGCACCTGTGACTACCTGTATTCTGGACATTTAAGCGATCTCATGCAATGCGCTACGATAGTTCCACGTTCTGAGACCTATTTCCTGGAAGATTGTATCCAAGCGAGCTCAGAAAGTTGCACGTTCTGAGACCTATTTCCTGGAAGATTGCATCCAAGTGAGTCAGAAAGTTGCACGTTCTGAGACTTATTTCCTGGAAGATTGTATCCAAGCGAGCTCAGATAGTTGCACGTTCTGAGACCTATTTCCTGGAAGATTGCATCCAAGTGAGTCAGAAAGTTGCACGTTCTGAGACTTATTTCCTGGAAGATTGTATCCAAGCGAGCTCAGACAGTTGCACGTTCTGAGACCTATTTCCTGGAAGATTGTATCCAAGCGAGCTCAGAAAGTTGCACGTTCTGAGACCTATTTCCTGGAAGATTGCATCCAAGTGAGTCAGAAAGTTGCACGTTCTGAGACTTATTTCCTGGAAGATTGTATCCAAGCGAGCTCAGATAGTTGCACGTTCTGAGACCTATTTCCTGGAAGATTGTATCCAAACGAGCTCAGACAGGTGCACGTTCTGAGACCTATTTCCTGGAAGATTGTATCCAAGCGAGCTCAGATAGTTGCACGTTCTGAGACCTATTTCCTGGAAGATTGTATCCAAGGAAACTAAAATAGTTTCACGTTCCACGTGAACTCAATTTATTCTCTATATCATCACAGTATCTTTGAAACTTGAATCTGGAAGCTTCTGTAGTTGGACCGTCATCATTGCATCGCACCATATTACCATTCACCATTTCTTCTCTGACTATCCGTGTATGTTGTTGTAGATGTAATACAACATTTACCCTGGACTCACCAGCTGTGACAACTGCACATCATACCCTGCCTTGCCACCTTCATACAACAAAGAGTATCTACAACATATCTACAACTGTTCTGCAACTATATCACCAGCCCAACCAAAGATATGGGTGACTCTTGTTGTTTATAATAGTTTAAGACTATATAACTATCAGTTAAAGATGTCCATATAACTATTAGTTAAAGATGTCCATATAACTATCAGTTAAAGATGTCCATATAACTATCAGTTAAAGATGTCCATATTGCCATCTATTATTATATGTTAGAAACATTGCCATCAGTAAATATATTTTATAAATATTGCATGAGTCTTCTTCTTCTTCTTCGAACGCTCCATATCGACCACTTGTTAACCACTCTGTGTGATTTCTATGTGATCTGAGCCGAAGAGTGATTGTACTTTGTTGTGACGTATTACGTAAGTTTTAAATTTGTCACTCCTGTTGTTCGTTTGCTTGATAAAGGCCTTGTTGGTCGAAGCGTTGCTGTATTTTGTCATTGTTTTTGTAATTTGTAAAACTACAGTACTTTGTGATTACGTGTTTTGCCTAACAATAGTATCGATACAACGGAAAACTGGAGTAAAACTATGTAACAATAGTATCGATACAACAAAAGAATGAAGTAAACTATGCAACAATAGTATCGATACAACAAAAGACTGGAGTAAAACTATGTAACAATAGTATCGATACAACAGAAGACTGGAGTAAAACTATGTAGCAATAGTATCGATACAACAAAAGACTGAAGTAAAACTATGCAGCAATAGTATCGATACAACAGAAGACTGAAGTAAAACTATGTAGCAATAGTATCGATACAACAAAAGACTGAAGTAAAACTATGTAACAATAGTATCGATACAACAAAAGACTGAAGTAAAACTATGTAACAATAGTATCGATACAACAGAAGACTATTGTCTTTTCCCAGATGGATGATGGAATTGGTTGTCCACTCTTGCCGTTAAGTGTAAGGGTGGGAGCTTTAATTTGTGTTCTAGGGATAGATGAGCCGCCCTTCTTGTGTCCTATCCGTGTTTATTTAGTGTGGTCTTAATATTGTCTATCCTTCTTTTTCTTGGTCTTCCTGTGCCTCTTTTAGTACTTGATCTCTTTTGATTGTATGTTGTTATTGGTGGTTGGTTGTATTCCCTTCTCATTAAATGTCCAAACCACTGCATTTGTTGTCTTTCATTGTATTCAGTGTATGAAGTTATGCCCACTCTGCTTCTGATGTCCTCATTTCGTAGTCTTATCTTTCCTGGTGACTCCCACTGCCTTCCTCAAACATTTGATTTCGCTCGTGGTGAGCTTTCTGTGGTGTGTTGCTGTCAGGGACCAAGTTTGGCACGGGTGCATACTTTCAAATGAAATGAGAATCGTGGCATATCCTATACACGACGCCGACATCAACCATAGTAAGCTAGTTGTTGAATTTCAGGCACCACCTATACTTTCAGTAGTATGCCATTGCTTTTTGGACGGTGAGGTCTATTTTTACCGTTCGTAAAAATCCACTGGATCAAATTTGCTTCCGAAGTGCCCGCCGCATAGTTTGAACCTGGTACTCTTGGGTTGTAAACGAGCTCACTACCACTAAGTCACAGAGGTCACATACTTACAAAGTGAATCCTTAAATAAACAAATACAGAAATGTGGCAGAACAGATGGTGCCATTGGTAGACACTTGACGAGAAGTACACCAACCTAAACCCTAATAGCGATATGCACCAGCTTACGGGGAAGATATCAGAGCACACCTTTTTCGACTCCACACCAAACACATAGCACTTAATAATCACATGAACAATTAAACCACAACACACTCTAGAGTGCTAGGTGTAGGCACATCACCAGGGCAGTGCTAGGTGTGTGCACATCACCAGGGGCAGTGCTAGGTGTGTGCACATCACCAGGGGCAGTGCTTGGTGTGTGCACATCACCAGGGGCAGTGCTAGGTGTGTGCACATCACCATAGGTAAAAATGATCTAAAGGCGAAGAATTGACTGCACCGAGATTCCCTATATGGCTCCTGTCCAGTCAGTAGAGATGGCATGCCATATGCAGAGATCATTTCACAAAGCATGAACTCCGTAGCTCCAGCAACAATGCTAGGGATCTCATGAAAAAAATTGCACATGTGTCTCAGTCCGTATTCAAACCCCGAACCTTCAGTACGACAGGCATACAAATTAACCACTTCACCATTGAGATCTCCGCATCATCAGGAAACCATTCACCCCCAACTCATCAGGTACCAAGCGCTGGATCTTGTCAGTAAGATTTTGCTTCCTCCAAGGTAAGATAAATAGAAGACATTATATAGAAGAAAAGAACAAGTGACAAACACATACAGATATAACAACATATCATAGAGATGAAGGGAAATAATTCAAGTGATGCTGGATTATTGATAAAGAAGTTTCATACACACGCTAGAAATTTTGTTATGTGGTCAAGTGTTAGGTGGTCAAGTGTTAGATGGTCAAGAGTTAGGTGGTCAAGAGTTGAGGGGTCAAGAGTTGAGTGGACAAGAGTTGAGTGGAAAGAGTTGGGTGAACAAGAGTTAGATGAGCAAGAGTTAGATGGGCAAGAGTTAGGTGGGCAAGAGGTGAGTGGGCAAGAGTTAGATGGACAAGAGTTGAGTGGGCAAGAGTTAGGTGAACAAGAGTTAGATGGGCAAGAGTTAGATGGGCAAGAGTTAGATGGGCAAGAGTTAGGTGGGCAAGAGTTGAGTGGGTAAGAGTTAGGTGGGCAAGAGTTAGGTGGGCAAGAGTTTGGTCTGCATGAAAATCGTCTGGCTTGTTTGTGTCCGGATTTACTTCTAGAAGTGTGATGTCACTTCCGCCCAGTAACAGATGTCAGCCATCTATAGCTATATCATAAATATTCATCAAATATTGAGCACAACAATAACAACAGATTATCAGAATTGATCACGATTATAGAAAACAGAAAAGCGAATAGATTAATTACCGTCAATGTTGCAATGTGGAGATGACGTCTGATCTTTATACAAATTAATCCAGGCAGGAAATGTAGATCCATTACAGTCAACCAGATATAGATATTACTTGATGTAATATAGATATTACTTGATGTGATATAGATATTACTTGATGTGATATAGATATTACTTGATGTGATATAGATATTACTTGATGTGATATAGATAGAGATATTACTTGATGTGATAGAGATATTACTTGATGTGATATAGATATTACTTGATGTGATATAGATATTACTTGATGTGATAAAGATATTTCTTGATATAATATAGATATTACTTGATGTGATATAGATAGAGATATTACTTGATGTGATAGAGATATTACTTGATGTGATATAGATATTACTTGATGTGATATAGATATTACTTGTGATGATATGAATAGAGATATTACTTGATGTGATATAGATAGAATATTACTTGATGTGATAGATATATTACTTGATGTGATATAGATAGAGATATTACTTGATGTGATATATGATGAGATATTACTTGATGTGATATAGATATTACTTGATGTGATATAGATATTACTTGATGTGATAAGATATTACTTGATGTGATAGAGATATACTTGATTAATAAGATATTACTTGATGTGATATAGATATTACTTGATGTGATAAGATATTACTTGATGTGATACAGATATAGATATTACTTGATGTGATATAGATATTACTTGATGTGATAAGATATTACTTGATGTGATATAGATAGAGATATTACTTGATGTGATATAGATATTACTTGATGTGATACAGATATTACTTGATGTGATATAGATAGAGATATTACTTGATGTGATAGAGATATTACTTGATGTGATATAGATATTACTTGATGTGATATAGATATTACTTGATGTGATAGAGATATTTCTTGATATAATATAGATATTACTTGATGTGATATAGATAGAGATATTACTTGATGTGATAGAGATATTACTTGATGATACTGATATAGAATATTTCTTGATATAATATAGATATTACTTGATGTGATACAGATATTACTTGATGTGATATAGATATTACTTGATGTGATATAGATAGAGATATTACTTGATGTGATAGAGATATTACTTGATGTGATATAGATATTACTTGATGTGATATAGATATTACTTGATGTGATAGAGATATTACTTGATTAATAAGATATTACTTGATGTGATAAGATAGAGATATTACTTGATGTGATAGAGATATTACTTGATGTGATAGAGATATTCTTGATTGATATAGATATTACTTGATGTGATACAGATATTACTTGATGTATAAGATATTACTTGATGTGATATAGATATAGATATTACTTGATGTGATATAGATATTACTTGATGTGATAAGATATTTACTTGATGTGATATAGATAGAGATATTACTTGATGTGATATAGATAGAGATATTACTTGATGTGATATAGATATTACTTGATGTGATATAGATATTACTTGATGTGATAGAGATATTCTTGATTATATAGATATTACTTGATGTGATATAGATAGAGATATTACTTGATGTGATAGAGATATTACTTGATGTGATATAGATATTACTTGATGTGATATATATATTACTTGATGTGATAGAGATATTTCTTGATATAATATAGATATTACTTGATGTGATATAGATAGAGATATTACTTGATGTAGATATACTGATAGAAAGATATTACTTGATGTGATATAGATAGATATTACTTGATGTGATAGATATATTACTTGATGTGATATAGATAGAGATATTACTTGATGTGATATAGATATTACTTGATGTGATAGAGATATTACTTGATGTGATATAGATATTACTTGATGTGATATAGATAGAGATATTACTTGATGTGATATAGTAAGACAATTTGAGATGATAGTGACCATTACTAACGTGAAGATCATTGATTGTGTTTGATCAGATTATGCTTGCAGTGGCACAAGACGAGCTTAGAATAGTGAATGCGATATACTGATGTGTAAGAGGGATAGTAGGGTGACTAGGAACTACCTAGTAAATAAAAGCTTCAGAAATGGATACAACGTATAATCGCTCTTATGCTCAGATCATACAAATCAGAATAGATGTGTTTAAGTATTACTTGATGTGATAGAGATATTTCTTGATATAATATAGATATTACTTGATGTGATAGAGATATTACTTGATGTGATATAGATATTACTTGATGTGATAGAGATATTTCTTGATATAATATAGATATTACTTGATGTGATATAGATAGAGATATTACTTGATGTGATATAGATAGAGATATTACTTGATGTGATATAGATAGATATTACTTGATGTGATAGATATATTACTTGATGTGATATAGATAGAGATATTACTTGATGTGATATAGATATTACTTGATGTGATAGAGATATTACTTGATGTGATACAGATATTACTTGATGTGATACAGATATTACTTGATGTGATATAGATAGAGATATTACTTGATGTAATACAGATATTACTTGATGTGATACAGATATTACTTGATGTGATCAAGTGAAGACAATTTGGGAGATGATACGTGACCAACACTCAACGTGAAGATCATTGATTGTGTTTGATCAATGTATGTTGCAGTGGCCCACAAGACGAGCTAAGAATAGTGACACTGCGACCTACAACGCATGTTGTAAGAGGCGACTGGGTAGGGCCTAGGAAACTACCCTAGTAAATAAAGCTTCGCAGAAATCGGATACCCAACGTACAATCGCTCTTATGCTCAGATCACATACAAATCAGAAAGAGTGGTTTAAGTAGTCGATATGGAACGTTCAGAGAAGAAGAAGAAGAATGGTGGTCACATGACACTCCAAAGTTACTTCGGCGTTCGCTCGGTATGAATTCAGGCGTAACCATGGCACCTGGGATGTCGCTTCTGACTGATTTTTTCGTGAAAACTTGCTTACCGTTTTATTGGTATCCCTCGCCATGCAGGCGAGCGTCTCCAACTTCAGAGGTTACTCCAAAGTAACTCAGTTCACATCCTCTACAAAGAGGTCGAGCTAATATTGAATGATAGCTCTAGTTTAAGGGCATGCAGAATCATATATCTAATCACATCGGACATGGTCTATAAGACATAATCCCTGTCTTTTTCTTCTTCTAATGCGTACGCTCAGCACAAGCCACTTAAGACGAGTCTTTGTTTTTAGTATGCGATTTGCACCTTGGTGAGTGACGTTCTTGTGCCAGTTAGGTGCCTACAAACCTGTAGGCGAGCACATCGGGGTTTTCTTATACGATTTGCACCTTGGTGAGTGACGTTCTTGTGCAGTTAGTGCCTAAACCTGTAGCGAGCATCGGTTTCTTAGCATTTGCACCTGGTAGTGACGTTCTGTGCATTAGGTGCCTACAAACCTGTAGGCGAGCACATCGGGGTTTTCTTTGCCTTTTTTTAATATCGTTCGCCTTGTTTGGGAGTCACGTGTTCACGTTCAGCAAACTATTGACAATCGAAAAAGGTAGTTGAAAAAGTCACTCCCCATTGATATTTCAAATTATAGTAAGTTAATTTTAATTGCTATTAAATCTAAAATCGTGTCAACATGTAGAGAATGAACTCCAGCACACACAAAAATACAAATGGTGAAATATATTGTGCTGGGCACAGATATCAATGACGCTAAAATTACACACATACAAATTTATTACATAGAGTTAATTGTCTTTTTTTTTTTATACGCATCAAAGAAGAAGACGATTTGATTTGCAATAATAGAGAAAATACTGGATATTTATTATAGTTAAATATTAATGTAGAGATAACACTTGGTCCTATCTGATCTCAACTAGAAATAGCAAATGTCAGACATCTATTACATTATAGACTTTGATATGAAGGTCGATTGAGAATGCTGTATTCTAAATAACCAGTACATCTGAAGCCGGGGTAAGGCTGGCCTGTCTGACAAGTCAATAATACGGTATGAAAGTAGAAGACAATAAGCTAGCAGAACCGATGTCACTGTATACCAGGTATACCCATAGGTGCTCAGTCCCTCTCGGTGAATAATTATTACTCTCTATACTCTGCACCATTCTTACACTCTGCACTTTCACACTCTGCACCACTTACACTGCAACATTCTCTACACTCTGCACCAACTATATACACTGTGCACCACTATACACCTCTGCACCACTATATACGTTCTGCATCACTCTCGCACTCGGTATCACTTTACAGTCTTGATCACTCTTTACACTCCCGTCCAAGAATGATACTGACTAATGCACCACTCTTGGACCAAAGGCGCATTGCAACATGTGGAACAAAGCCGCGCCAGGGTCGGCGTGCGTGCACGGATCAAGACTCAATCTCACATTCATTTGGTGACATTCTATTGCGTTGTCAACCGGAACATATCTGAACCAGGAATGGAATCAAAAACATCCAAATAAAAATTTAAAAAAATTATAAAACAAAATTTTCTTTTTATTTGTCTGTTCTTGATATCAATTACTGCCCCTGAATTTTAAGGGACACAACCATAATTAAATTAAACAAATATGCCGACTTCAAATAAAACTGTTCAATTCAGTTTAGTTATAGAACTGCAAGTTATATATTTTTAAAACTAAATTAAGAATGTTCAATTCAAATGTTGTATCAATCCTAACATATGCCAGCGAGAGTTGGAAAATGACTAAAGATATAGATAGCAAGTCGAATGCATCTGAAAATAGATGTCTGCGAAAAATAATGAACATAAAATGGAACAAATTCAGGAGAAGTGATGAAATCAAAAAAATGTCTGGTGACAAACGTTACAAGAAAGAGAAGATGGAGATATGTTGGGTATACCTTGAGAAGAAAGGTTCAAAGAATACTAAAGCAGTCATTGAAGTGGGAGCCAGAGGGTTCAAGAAAGAGAAGATGGAGATATGTTGGGTATACCTTGAGAAGAAAGGTTCAAAGAATACTAAAGCAGTCATTGAAGTGGGAGCCAGAGGGTTCAAGAAAGAATGGGCGCCCTAAGGAAACGCTGTGAGAGGCAAAAAATATCAGATTTCATGGAAGAGATTAAGCGAGTTGCCCAGGACATAGTGGTATGGAGAAATTGAAGGAAGACAGTGGTGGTTTTACCGTGACTACGAGCAGTCTCACTATGGAAATCATGGCGGTTACTAAAGCGATGGTTTGGCTGGAATCACAGACTTTTATCCATGCATGTTTTCTCAGTGACTCAATGAGTATGCTCAGGAAGATTGAAACAGAATGGGCTAGGGGACATTGGATGGAGTCGCTGGGGAGGTCTAAGTTGACAAAGATCAGTTTTATTTGTGTGCCAGGGCATGCAGGTGTAAGGGGAATGAACGTGCGGATAGGCTTGCAGGTATGGCTGCTGTACAAAGCGGGCGAGCAATGGACCAGGCTGATATTATAAATTCCTTAAGGGAGAGAGGACGTGTACACGATTCACGTAATAGCGGTGAATCTACAACACTAACCAGACTGCAAGAACTCAAAGTTAAGTGTGGTGTAGCTCGACAAGAACGCTATGCTGGCAGACAAAGAAGAATTGTAAACCAACAAAGAACCGGTATCGTTAGTCGCCACAAGCTGAGAGACATACTGAGGGAGAGATCGGAGCACTTATGGACTAATTTGTTCGACGTGCAGTGATGGTGATCCGACGACTAAACTAAAACTAAACTAAACTAAACTAATGTAACATGTAACGGTATGAGAGAAATATATACATATATTTAAATAAATATAAATATATATATAGTTCAGTTTATTTGGTTCGCCTGAACAATATCCTGCACATTAGACACGCTCATAGTTGATCCGTCCTTTATTGTGTGTTCTTTATATTTACTATTCTCTGTGTTGAAAATTAAAAACAAATCAACAACGATTCAGTTCAATTGTATGTCAAAACAAATCAACATTTGAAACCTTCCAACGAAACGACATGAGATATACAAATATTAGAATAAAACGGAGGAATCACATCTGCAATCAAATTTGTGGATAGACAGAAATGAAAATAATTCATACTATGTGAATGAAGTCATGTCACCTAACACATTGAGCCTGCAACAATAGATCTAGTCTGAGATTACACATTGAGTCTGCAACAATACAAGATCTAGTCTGAGATTACACATTGAGCATGCAACAATAGAAGATCTAGTCTGAGATTACACATTGAGTCTGCAACAATAGAAGATCTAGTCTGAGATTACACATTGAGCATGCAACAATAGAAGATCTATTCTGAGATTACACATTGAGACTGCAACAATAGAAGATGTAGTCTGAGATTACACATTGAGTCTGCAACAATAGACGATCTAGTCTGAGATTACACATTAAGCCTGCAACAATACAAGATCTAGTCTGAGATTACACATTGAGCATGCAACAATAGAAGATCTAGTCTGAGATTACACATTGAGTCTGAGATTACACATTAAGCCTGCAACAATACAAGATCTATTCTGAGATTACACATTGAGACTGCAACAATAGAAGATGTAGTCTGAGATTACACATTGAGTCTGCAACAATAGACGATCTAGTCTGAGATTACACATTAAGCCTGCAACAATAGAAGATCTAGTCTGAGATTACAAGGAAGGTAAATAAAAACAATATTAAACAAATAATTCCACAATCTGTTCTGACATCAACCTGACCAACGCAGTTGGCATCAAAAGTGAGCATCACATGATTCATCAATGCATGAATGACTAGGTACTGTTATTTGCTTTCTAACTCATTAACCAAGTTAATCACTCTTTATGATCTGTGTGGTTTGAAACGAGAACTTGAGTAGTTCTTCTTCTTCTTTGTATTATGTTTCCTATGCACGTCTAAATCATGAGATGGGTTGCCCGTATGAAACTGCATATCAGTTGGAGTTCTTCGAGAGTTCCCCATAGCTTGCTCTGTAAGATTTGTTCATGAGACCATGTTTCATTTCGTTGCTGTATGTATGATGGACATGGCTGCAGGATGTGCTCTGGAGTCTGTCTTTCTGTCTGACATGCACACTGTACAGTCTGAGCAGACTTTATTCTGTATATGTGATGGTTGAGCCTGCGGTGACCTGTTCTTATGCGAAAGATTGTTGTGTGCTGTTTTCTGTTTAGCCTGCTGATGTTAGCCTGCTGATGTTAGCCTGCTGATATTAGTTTGCTGATGTTAGCCTGCTGATGTTAGCCTGCTGATGTTAGCCTGATGATGTTAGCCTGCTGATGTTAGCCTGATGATGTTAGCATACTGATGTTAGCCTGCTGATGGGATCTTGCGGCTGTTTCCTGTGGGTTTTTTGCCTCCACAACTCTTTTTATTTTTGCTTCATATGTGCCTTGATTTGAGCTTGAGTACATGTCTCATCCGTTAGGCCGCTGCTGCATGCAGGGATAGAAGCACATCCTAATTTTGACCAAAGTGTATGCACATTATCTAACAGGACACACATTTGTACAGGTAAGTAACTTTTAGACAAGATTTTAAAACATAAGAGTCCCGCTTTGACGTACCACATCTGGTGTTATACTGTAGCATGGTATAAGATCTGATTGGTCATAGGAAGGACTTCAGAACTGACTCAGACCAAGTGACTAGATCAGACGAGACGTCTATCCCGTGTCAAAGTTTACAATCGTCTAACGCAGAATTACTAAGCTATCACATGACCACGTCACAGTGACGCGACAATTGACGCGGTCTGGGGCCATCTTTG
Organism: Arion vulgaris; assembly: GCA_020796225.1. NCBI lineage: Eukaryota > Metazoa > Mollusca > Gastropoda > Stylommatophora > Arionidae > Arion > Arion vulgaris. Next base: position 58,729,207 of record CM036761.1, on the reverse strand, counting down.
TACATATTCATTTTGTGGTACAATAAATAGAGTCATTCAATCCATTTCCAACATAATAGTTCAACATAGAAGACTGGGCCGGGTCTGTCAAACTTAATAGAAACTTTCTGAGGCGCCTCGAAGCTCAAACACTTTATTACAAAATAACAAGCTTCGGTTCGATAATATTCAGTTATTTGACTGTATTTCATACAACAACTTTAGTCAAACCTAACAGTTTACTGTTACTGACTGATATTTCATACAACGATACTTCTTCAGCTTAAACCTAAGCATTTAGTTACTGGACTGATATTCATACAACGATACTCTCTTCAGCCTTAAACCCTAAGCAGTTTATGTTACTGGACTGATATTTCATACAACGATACTCTCTTCAGCCTTAAACCCTAAGCAGTTTATGTTACTGGACTGATATTTCATACAACGATACTCTCTTCAGCCTTAAACCCTAAGCAATTTATGTTACTGGACTGATATTTCATACAACGATACTCTCTTCAGCCTTAAACCCTAAGCAATTTATGTTACTGGACTGATATTTCATACAACGATACTCTCTTCAGTCTTAAACCCTAAGCAGTTTATGTTACTGGACTGATATTTCATACAACGATACTCTCTTCAGTCTTAAACCCTAAGCAATTTATGTTACTGGACTGATATTTCATACAACGATACTCTCTTCAGCCTTAAACCCTAAGCAATTTATGTTACTGGACTGATATTTCATACAACGATACTCTCTTCAGCCTTAAACCCTAAGCAATTTATGTTACTGGACTGATATTTCATACAACGATACTCTCTTCAGCCTTAAACCCTAAGCAGTTTATGTTACTGGACTGATATTTCATACAACGATACTCTCTTCAGCCTTAAACCCTAAGCAGTTTATGTTACTGGACTGATATTTCATACAACGATACTCTCTTCAGTCTTAAACCCTAAGCAGTTTATGTTACTGGACTGATATTTCATACAACGATACTCTCTTCAGCCTTAAACCCTAAGCAGTTTATGTTACTGGACTGATATTTCATACAACGATACTCTCTTCAGCCTTAAACCCTAAGCAGTTTATGTTACTGGACTGATATTTCATACAACGATACTCTCTTCAGTCTTAAACCCTAAGCAGATTATATTACTGACTGATATTTCAAAACGATACTCTCTTCAGATGGTCTGGTTCTCAAGAGCTGGATAAATATTCTGGGTATAATCAATTTGTGAAATTGATACAATCTTGGTTTCCTGCTTTCTTTTAGCACCTAGTCATGTCACTTCAACTTGTTGATCACCATGTTGTAGTTAATGTGTTTGTTTATTTATTTGAAATCCCTGATAGAATACCAGTGTTTACTTGTAAACCATGCACAGAACATTTGACTTTTATAGGGTCTAAAGAAGAAGAATTGAATTCATTGCACCGGGTTTTACCCCACACGGCTCAGTCCCTCTTCGCAGAAATGGCACGCCACCTGCAGAGAGTATTGCACACAGCACAAACTACGTAGCTTCGACAACAATCATAGTGATCTCTGTAAAAATGCACTCGGGAACATAAAGGCGCGGTCTTTGGAAAGCAATGCAACAGCTCAACCACTAGACCCCCTCCTTTACTAGTGTGTGCTATGCAATTCACTTTCAAGTCCTGTGCTGGGTATAGAACTGATGAAATCCAACATATATGCAACAAAGTAAAACAAATGGCACCAATGTTGAAATGCAAACATGTCACCATGGACACTAGAGGAACATTGTGTAACATATCTTTCTCTCAACATTATATTATCAGTTCCAACTTGCTCGTTTACGTCAAAAGATAAAAGAAAACTAGTCCCAACAGAGATGAAGTGTCTAAGCAAAATACTGGGAGTATCAAGAAGAGACTGGTTTAGAAATAAAGACAGAGAAAAGTGGGATAACATCAGTTCTGAACTCCATCAAGAAATAACAAATTAAATGATTCAATCACATAAGCAAATTACCAACAGACAATGCATCTCAAATGGTAATGCTATTCACAGTGAATACACTTCAAAAGGTCAACAACAGAAACAGAAGCACATTCTAGAAATCCTTTCTTATTCTGACGCTGTGAAGCAAAAAATAATTGGTGAATAAAAAGGGGAAAAAAACTAGGTATTGTAGCTGGTACTTTCGTCTTTCTATATATTTCTCATGTTAGATAACATATTTCAGTGGCTAGTTTTCTAGAATAATCTACAAAATTCCAGCTACAACGGACCACTTGGATTCAGGTGACCCGGGATCATTTATACCTAACAACATCTCAATGTACCAACATGAATGCATGTTTAGTCTTTGTTGCATGGTGGCGTCTGTGGCTTAGAGAATAGTAACTCGGTCTATTAACCCTGACATTCTGAGTTCGAATCACGCTGCGGACAATTTGGTTGTAAATTGTTTCGCATGGATTTTTACAAAAGGACGATGGCACCACCCGTTCAGAAGGCAATGGCAAACTACTGAACGTAATAATGCCTAGAAAATCACAAACAGCGTTAAAAAGCTGGGGTTGGTTCGCAGAGTCCTGTAAAGGATATGCAATTAACATTTTTTTTTTATTTGCAAAGTATTCTATTATATTGTTGTCTATCCTTCTATTGTTCGTTGCATTGGTCCGTGTGGTGCCGAGGCCCGCAAGGGAAGTAAAGAATAGTACCACTGCTACCTACAAGGCATGTCGTAAGAAGCGACTGATGTAGCGGCCTAGGGAAGCTACCCTAGTAAATAAAAAGCGTCGCAGAAATCAGACGGGATGGTCCACTTGTAGGCGCATAACTGGCACAACCTGCAATCACTTTTAGGCTTGGATAACATACAAATCACACACTCAGTGGTTGACAATGACAAATCACACACACAGTGGTTGACAATGACAAATGGTCGATATGGAGCATTCGAAGAAATACTTTCTTGCATACTTATTGTATTGTCTATTGTATTGTCTATTGTATTGTCTATTGTTGGTAGTCTTCTTCTCTTCAACCATTGATTTCTTAATAGAAGTGCTGGGGGGCGAGGGAGGTGGGGGTTATAGTCTTCTTGTGTGTGCTTTTTTGTAAGGCACCTTGTAAGATATCACTTTCTTAAGGCTTTTCTTGATGCCACCGATCCATCTTTTGCGTAGTCTTCCTCTAGTATTTGTTGGCAGTCATTCTCTTGTATTGTTTAGATTTACGTTTGGAGTCTTCGATGGTGAAGTTGATCCTACATTGCTCTCGTGTCAACGTCGTTCCATGGTTCACGCCTTTAGTGAGTTCTTTAGTGATGCCTTTAGTGAGTTCTTTAGTGATGTCTTCAGTGAGTTCTTTAGTGAGTTCTTTAGTGAGTTCTTTAGTGATGTCTTCAGTGAGTTCTTTAGTGATGTCTTTAGTGAGTTCTTTAGTGAGTTCTTTAGTGATGTCTTTAGTGAGTTCTTTAGTGAGTTCTTTAGTGATGTCTTTAGTGAGTTCTTTAGTGAGTTCTTTAGTGATGCCTTTAGTGAGTTCTTTAGTGATGTCTTCAGTGAGTTCTTTAGTGAGTTCTTTAGTGAGTTCTTTAGTGATGTCTTCAGTGAGTTCTTTAGTGATGTCTTTAGTGAGTTCTTTAGTGAGTTCTTTAGTGAGTTCTTTAGTGATGTCTTTAGTGAGTTCTTTAGTGAGTTCTTTAGTGAGTTCTTTAGTGATGTCTTTAGTGAGTTCTTTAATGATGTCTTTGGAATATTTCTTGTGTCCACTTTGTGAACTTTTCCCTTTCCTGAGAAATCTGTTGGGTAGTATATGCTATGCGGAGAATTATGGAGCAAACATAATAATTGCTATCTACGACCGAGATATGGCTACTGTTCCTCTCCGCAATGTACTACCCCTCTCTCCGCACCAATCGCCACACATCAGATATAAAACTATCCTTTGATTTGAATAAACCTCCCCCTACCCCAACTCCTTCCCCTTTTATCGTATTCGTGCATGTCTTAAAATGCAAACTGAAAAATTGTGTGTGTGTCGTGTAGTTTTGTTATTGAAGGCTTCTTGCATATGATTGATATGAGAATATAGGTCAAGCCTCGACAGGCTCTCTAGTTATGAATGGAATAATATATTGGACACATCTATGTCTAGTTTCTTACAAGACGGGTCACACGCATATTACGTTACTGTCCTTTGTTGATTTCCCGCGGGTCTTAAAGAGTGACTTAGGAGTGTTGTGAATGGATGTTTGTAACCTTATCCTGCCAAATATATTGTTACAGTAACTACCACTGTAAGAGGTGACTTAGTGGTGCTGTGTATTCGGCAGGTAACTTTATTATGTTGAAGAAATTGTTACAGAATCTACCACAGTAAGATGTGCCTACTACCACTGTAAAATGTGACTAATACAGAATCTACCACAGTAAGATGTGCCTACAACAGATACTACCACAATAAGATGTGACTACGTCAGATACTATCACAGTAAGATGTGACTACTACCACTGCAAGATGTGACTACTACACATACTATCACAGTAAGATGTGACTACTACAGATACTATCACAGTAAGATGTGACTACTACCACTGCAAGATGTGACTACTACACATACTATCACAGTAAGATGTGACTACTACACATACTATCACAGTAAGATGTGACTACTACACATACTATCACAGTAAGATGTGACTACTACAGATACTATCACAGTAAGATGTGACTACTACACATACTATCACAGTAAGATGTGACTACTACCACTGCAAGATGTGACTACTACAGATACTATCACAATAAGATGTGACTACTACCACTGCAAGATGTGATTACTACACATACTATCACAGTAAGATGTGACTACTACCACTGCAAGATAGATGGTCATTGTGGAAACTATTAAAACACTGGAGCTCCACCCAAGATTGCAAAGAAAGGAAAGCAGATGCCAAACTAGAGATGCTAAAGCCTACAAGTTCTATGAGGTAAAGCCAACATAAAGATTAAAAGAAAACATATAGATGAGTAGGCAGAAGAAGCAGCAGAAAAAGAAAATCCGAGGAACTTGTATACTACTTCTTTGCGTTCGTTCTTTACTACCAATTTTAATCACTCTTTGTGATATGTTTGTTCTTTACCAAGAACGTGTATATGTTGCACATTGGTTTGGTAGGCCCCTAAACGTATAGACTTGTACACGTTTAGGACGTGCATCCGATTTCAGCCTAACCTCCTTAGTTGCCTCTTACGACATGCATGGCAGGTAACAGTGGTTCTATTCTTTGCACCCCAAATTTGGGCCCTGGTAACCACTCGGGCGGGACTTGTATAATACTATCACAAAGAAGCTAACAGGAAAATACAATCAAGTAATCTTATAAAAGACAAAGAGAGAGACAAAGTAATCAGCAATACTAAAGAACAAATAAAGAGATGGAAAGAACATTTTGAAGAACTACTTAATATGCCAAAACTACAGGTTCCACCAGAAATAGTCCTAGCTGAAGAGGAACTACAAATTAACTGTCAAAGACCAAGTAAAGAAATAATGAAGACCATAAAACACATAAAGGATAGAAAAGCAGCTGGGCTGGACAACACTCCAGCAGAGGCCATCAAGGCAGATAAAGATATCTCGACAGAGTTACTATGCCCAGCGTGTTCATAGTGCGCTGGGTGACAAGCTCCCTGTGAGTGCGGGTTCAATTCCACTGGCTCGCAGAAAAGCCACAGGTTCTCCAGATTTATGATGTTCGCAACACTGAACCAAAGGGTTACGATATCCATGGCACCGAGCCGAAGAGCTGAAAAGCTCAAGTGCTTCTAGATTAGGGGGAAAAAAAGTTCCCATACAAATTACTAGGTAAGATATGGGAGATGGAAGAGATACCAGTAGAGTGGAAAGGTCGCTTGGTCAAACTACCAAAGGAATGAAACATGCATGAATGTACAAACTATAGAGGGATAATGCTAAACAGGATTATACTTGATAGACTTAGAGGCCATAGATAAACAACTGGTAGAACAGGCAGGATGTAGCAAGAATAGATCCTGCACAGATCAGACAGTTACACAGCGCATTATAGTAGAACAAAGCTTAAAGTGGAACTGACCACTATACATAGGTTTTGTGGACTATGAAAAGCTTAAAGTGGAACTCACCACTATACATAGGTTTTGTGGACTATGAAAAGCTTAGATCACCACTATACATAGGTTTTGTGGACTATGAAAAGCTTAGATCACCACTATACATAGGTTTTGTGGACTATGAAAAGCTTAGAGTGGAACTCACCACTATACATAGGTTTTGTGGACTATGAAAAGGCGTTTGATAGTCTAGATAGATGGTCATTGTGGAAACTATTAAAACACTATGGAGTTCCACCCAAGATTGCAAACCTAATAAAGGAAACTTATGAAGGAATGAAATGAAGAGTCATACGGGCAGGCCAATTGACGGAATCCTTTGAGATAAAAAAAACGGGGGTACGACAGGGATGCCTGTTATCACCGTTCCTGTTCTTGTTGGCCATAGATTGGATTATGAAGTCAATAACAGATTGGGAATACAATAGACACTTATGAAACAACTAGAGGAGCTGGATTTTGCAGATGATCTGAAATTGCTATCACGCACAGATTAACGTTCTAACTAATAACTCTCAGCAACTAGGTTTGAAAATACACAGGGGAAAGACCAAAGTCATGAGAGTAAATGTAAACCAGATTATGCTGGAGGAAACAGCTCTACAAGATGTAGAATCACACTCATACCTTGGTAGCAACATAGACACAGAAGGAGGAACCAACAAAGATGTCAAGATAAGAATACAAAAAGCAAGGGAAACTTTATTGCATTGAGTAAGATATGGAAGTCAAAGGAGATCAAACAAACACAAAGCTGGGGACTGCCTAGAGTAGTTGATAGTAGCTCGGCCTGCTAGCTGTGAGACGCCTCATAGCTCGGGTTCGATCCTACTGTCCGGCATTTGTTCAAGTCCCTGCTGGTCTTACTCAGGACGATAACGTGAGTACCTCTGAAGTCGGAGAAAATCTGCCTGTATGGCGAGGGAATACTAATTACGAGTACATTGAGCACACGGCTGCCAGTGTAAAGTAATTTACAATGTGCACGCTGCTGCCATTGTAAGAAATTGGAAAAACAGATTTTCACGCAAAAATCAGTTTCAGAGATGAAACTTCGTCTGAGTTGAAAGCGGACGAAAAATGTGAAGTCAGTGCTGTTCTATGGCTTGGAAACATGGAAGACAACAAAAGAAACCATCACAAAACTGCAGAAGACCTTCGTAAATGGATGTTTATGTAGAATAGAGGGACTGAGATGGTATGATAAGATTACGACCGAGGAACTCGGAGAAAGAATTAAACAGATACCAGTGGAGAAAGAATTAAACAGATACCAGTGGAGAAAGAGCTAAGATACCAGTGGCGAAAGAGCTAAGATACCAGTGGAGAAAGAATTAAACAGATACCAGTGGAGAAAGAATTAAACAGATACCAGTGGAGAAAGAGCTAAGATACCAGTGGAGAAAGAGCTAAGATACCAGTGGAGAAAGAGCTAAGATATCAGTGGAGAAAGAGCTAAGATATCAGTGGAGAAAGAGCTAAGATACCAGTGGAGAAAGAGCTAAGATACCAGTGGAGAAAGAGCTAAGAAACCAGTGGAGAAAGAGCTAAGATACCAGTGGAGAAAGAGCTAAGATATCAGTGGAGAAAGAGCTAAGATACCAGTGGAGAAAGAGCTAAGATACCAGTGGAGAAAGAGCTACGGAAGAGGCGATGGATATGATATACATTGAGAAGACCGACCAGAAGCATTGCAAGACAGGCACTGTTTTGGAGCCCGCAGGGAAAGAGAAGTAGGGGATGCCTAGACAGATATGAAGTAGATGGCTTAAGGTTGATATTGAAAGGATAGGTAGAACATGCCAAGAAATGGAATAGGTGGCAGGAGAGAGGAAGAGCTGGAAAAGGTTTGTTGAAGACCTTGTGCTCCATTTGGAGTTGAAAAAGAAGATTCGATATGGGAGTTTTTTTATACTCTGGATGGAACAATTTTTTAGAGCTAAAAATGGCACTCATAGTTTAGCAAAACTAAAATATTGTTTCGAAATATGATTGACAATATCTTTTTCTTCAAACGTTCCACATTGACCACGTGTTAACCACTCTATGGGATCTGAGCCTAAGAGTGATTGTACATTAGGCCAGTTATGCGTCTACAAGTAGTCCTGGCATCCGATTTCTACGATGTTTTTATTTACTAGGAAACCTCCTTAGGTCCTACATCAATTGCCTTGTAGGTCGCAGTGGTACTGTTCTTTGTTTCCCTTGAGGTCCCTGGCAACACACGGGCGCCAAAACAGTAAAATATTTTTTTTATCCAAAACGACAGAAAAAAGAGGCTATGCATGAACATGATCTCTGGCGTAGATCATTCGCAAACTGCAGTGAGTGGCTAAATGTTGACCAACAAAGAGGGGTTGACTTCCAGTGGACAGAATAGCGAAAATGACTGTCAGATCAGACCTACTCAAGCATTTCCTTCGGCTGACAGTTTTCGATGTACATCTTCTACATGTGTAGGAGCCTATAACTTATGCGAAATGTATTCACGTTCTCAGCGCAAATCATACATATCACAAAGAGTTATTAGCTTGGCTGATCAGAGCACCCGCAAAGAAGACAACATTCTGTGCTAGTGACCATGTGCTGTGAAAACTCCAGGGTTCGAGTCTAGCTTGGTCAAGAATTCCTGGTGTGTACACGGTTAGATTGCAGCAGGCACTGATCCTTTACCTGGTGATCTAAATTACAACTACCCATGAAGTTGGAGTAAGATTCGCCTAAATGGCGAGGAGGGAATTGGTGATAAGTAAATCAAGTTTTCACACAAAATTCAAAAGCATGCCTTTACACAAAAATCTGTCGGAGATAGACCTATGACTAGGCTCAACCCTCATTAGTATGTCACTTACTGTGGTAGTATCTGTACTAGTCTGGTAGTCACATCTTACTGTGGTAGTATGTGTAGTAGTCATCTCTTACTGTGATAGTATGTGTAGTAGTCACATCTTGCAGTGGTAGTAGTCACATCTTATTGTGGTAGTATCTGTACTAGTCAAATCACATTTTACAGTAGTAGTCACATCTTACTGTGGTAGTATGTGTAGTAGTCACATCTTACTGTGATAGTATGTGTAGTAGTCACATCTTACTGTGGTAGTAGGCACCACTTACTGTGGTAGTATCTATAGTAGTCACATCTTACTGTGGTAGTAGGCACCTCTTACTGTGGTAGTATCTATAGTAGTCACATCTTACTGTGATAGTATGTGTAGTAGTCACATCTTACTGTGGTAGTATCTGTTGTAGGCACATCTTACTGTGGTAGTATCTGTAGTAGTCACATCTTACTGTGGTAGTATCTGTAGTAGTCACATCTTACTGTGGTAGTATCTGTAGTAGTCACATCTTACTGTGGTAGTATCTGTAGTAGTCACATCTTATTGTGGTAGTATCTGTAGTAGTCACATCTTACTGTGGTAGTAGGCACCACTTACTGTGGTAGTATCTATAGTAGTCACATCTTACTGTGGTAGTATGTGTAGTAGTCACATCTTACTGTGGTAGTATGTGTAGTAGTCACATCTTACTGTGGTAGTATCTGTAGTAGTCACATCTTACTGTGGTAGTATCTGTAGTAGTCACATCTTACTGTGGTAGTATCTGTAGTAGTCACATCTTACTGTGGTAGTATCTGTAGTAGTCACATCTTATTGTGGTAGTATCTGTAGTAGTCACATCTTATTGTGATAGTATCTGACATAGTCACATCTTGCAGTGGTAGTAGTCACATCTTATTGTGATAGTATCTGACGTAGTCACATCTTGCAGTGGTAGTAGTAAATTTCTTATAAATACATATGTAATCTATCTGGTTAGATGTTTTGTGTACTCTCTTATGCTGAAATATGCTGCTGCCTATGATTAACTGGTTTGAGGCACAAAATGTGTAACATTTCCATTTATTATACCCAGCCATGATTTCGTCTCTTCAAAACTGATATTATCTTCTATCTTTATTTAAGTCCCCCATAAAAACTGTAATATCCTTTTTTTTCTGTCCATAATACATTGTACTTTGGTATAAAACCTCTCTTTAGCTGCTGGTTCTCCATCATTGGTTGGTACGTAGCATTGGATGATCTTTAGGTTAATATTCTTTTTGTTGGTTCTGAATGTTGCTGTTATTATTCTAGGCCCGATTGTTTCCCATTCTATTAGTGCTTTTGTGCTTCATTGGACAACATGAGGGCAACTCCATTCCTATGGTGTGTGCTCTCTTCTTTTGCCCTGAGGACAACAGCATTTCGCCCGTGTGTAGTTTAATTTTGTCTATCCCTTTCCATTTTGTTTCGGAGATTCCCAGAATTGTCTACCCTGTAGTATCTCTGTTGCAAGCTGGGCTGTTTGGCCCTGCTCAAGCAACGTTCTCACGTTCCGGCAACCAATTCTCACTGTTTTCCGACAAAAAAAAGGTTAGTCTGGATCACCGGATCCTTTCCGCTCTCCCGGCGATATGACATCTACACAACAATGTATCTAAACATTATCTTTTCAGTATAAAAACAAACCAGAAGACAGAAGTGATTTTTTAAATATGATTTTATGATTAGAAAACTCGATCTCTTACTCATCCACTATTCAAGCACAACTCACACACACACACACACATAAACATCCACCCACGACTTTACATTGTCAATTCCTGAAAAGAGAATTTTAAAAAACATGAATAATGTAAGCTGAAAATATATGTTCTGGTATAGTCAAAAATTCACAAGATTTTAAATTGAAGGAGATTGGGCAGCTCGATTATCAGCTCACGAATGCTCTAACAAAAAACAAGTTTTTGAAAATAAAGGTGGATTGTTAACTCCCTTCTCTGTTAATGTTATAAGATAAATGAGATAGAATCTTGGATATCAAACTGACAGTCACTTCAGGTCTGTCAGGTTTCCCAAAGCTTAGTTTCCAGTTCGACTTAAAGAAAGCCACATGTTGCTTCTCAGCTCACCCAGGAGAGGACAGTCTTGCAGGATATGCTCCGGTGCAGCTCCCTGATATCGTACCGACGCCAACCAATCTATCATTCCCTGATTGTTCTTTACCCCCAACTACTGTGTGCCCAGGGACAAAAATTAAGGTGAGTTCTTTGATCAATGTCTGTACCAGTTTCATCTCAACGTACCCGTTTGAACTTTACGAATCATACTCATGAAGTCTGCTATCCCTATACAATATGGGTATGCTATTGGAAACAACCTATTTGTTGTTGAATATAAAGGGAGATAAATCAGGACAAACTAGTAAATACAAGAACATGGACATGCTATGGTCAGATCTATGATTGATGTTCCAAACATCAGCTACAACTAGTTGAGAGTATAGTTGAACATCTATGAGAGTGATGATCTACAGTTAGGGAGAAGACTTCACCTAAAAGCTTGATGTTAGACTGAATGTAGAAGTTTATCACTGCAGCTCAGAAGATAAACGAAATAGAAAAAGTAAAGAGGTTTCTCGACAAATGATTAAAAATACTTAGGAGACTTAAGAGGGTTTAAGATATTGCTTGTCTGTTGTGCTGATAAACTCTATACAATTTGCAGCTACAGTTACACTACCTCCTAATTGCATGGTAGCTACTCAATGATCTCTATCCACTTTGATAGACTAAGGTATGGGGTCAATGGTGAATAGGGACGCTGCGCCAGGATTAGTGAGCTGGCACTAATCAAGATCCTACCCCACCTCCCTGTGGTGATGCTAGTAACAGACAACATATCTTGCCTGGCTAAGCGGGTAGGGATCGAGGGAGAGCTTCTCTGGTTTAAGTAGTGATGCAGACACAGTTACATCCTATGAGATCTGCTCGCAACACAGACGAGCAGAAACTCAGAGTGACTATTGTATCCACACGCCTCGCCCGGCCGATGGGAAAAGCTGAAGAAATAAACAAAGGGATGAGGGGTGCATCCAGAGAAAAGACATGGGCTCACATGGGGAGAAACTCGGAGTCCTGAGGTGGGGGTACGAATTGAGTTGAGTCTCCTGACAGTCTCGAGGCATAGTAAATGTGAGCACGGTGAGAAACCCAATAAACACGGTGAGCAGGCACCAAAGTAGAGAGAACATGCATACGGATAATACACAGGTGAGCCCACTGATGGGGTAGACAGGCAGGGTGCTGATGTTAAAGCAACGAAAAGGCGTGGCAAATGTGGGGTGAGCGAACCACCCAAATGTGCAGAAAGACTGGAAATCACAGCAGAGGCTTGAATCCAGTGCAAACGTTCCTACCGAATGGTGCAACTGTGCACAGTGAGATAGAAATGGGTAAAGTGTCGCCCAGTACAACAATGTGAGCACAAGCAGAAATGGGTGATGGGGCACCCAAAAGAAACGTGAGGTGGACAAAGCAGTGGCGAGCCTCGAAGATCGGGTTTCCATCTAGAGAACAATAACCATGTTTTCTCCTCGCAGAGAACCACTACTGCCTTGCAGTTCGATTCTGGAAATCAAAATCTAGCGGAGCAAACCGTACACAAAACTGGGCGGCAGGCAAACCAAGTAGTCCAAAAGACCGTAACCTGGGTAGATGACGCTCAACAACCCAAGAGGAAGGTTGTCTAAGGGTAGCTACCCTAAAATAAAATAGCAACCTGCTGTCTTCCAGGTTGGCTGGGGACAGCCCAAGGCTGACAGAGAGCAAACCCAGTAAACACTGGCTTCTTCTTTGCGTTACAATAGTACACAATAACAAATGTTTACAGAATTTATGGGGAAATCATCGAGTACATCAGTCAGGAGATGGCGAGAGAGACTATAGTATACCAATCTGTTTCCAGGGCCACCATGTGAGGGTAGAAAAGAGTCTTGGTCAGTGCCAGCTCACTAATCCAACCCCCACCCCGCCATTTGAGACAGTCCATTTGCATCTGCCCGCATAATAAAATCAATCAATAGATGATGTGATATCTACACTACTATAATGATATTGATATCCACATAATAGGATCAATCAATGGTTGATGTGAAATCAACATCCCTCCATATTCTTCTTCTTCTTTGCGTAGGTTCTTTCCGACCAATTTTAATCCCTCTTTGTGATATGTTTGATCTTTGCCAAGAACGTGCATACGTTGCACATTGGTTTGGTAGGACCCTAAACACGTAGACTATTACACGTTTAGGACACATGCATCGATTTCAGCCAATACCCCTCCATATTGAAATCTATTAATCAATGAATGCTGAGATCAACACTTACCATTATTGCATTGACGATATCATTGTTATTATTTCGAAGTGCTTTGACAGCCTTGACTTTAGAGACATTTGCTTGGGACATGACCAGCTCAATATCCTTCTGTTCAACACCAGCTTCATCAATCTAATAACACACAAGTCAACTTATTCATTCAAATATATCATTATTGGTGGTAGGTCTCTAATGAAACAACATAACCAAATATGTACATGAATGCTATTTCATCAGACATCATCAATGCTCTAAAACATACTCGGAAGATTTCAACAAGGATAAATGGTATTCTCTATTTCGGGTGTGTATGTTATGTGTACTGATAGGTGCAGCAAGACCAGAAAACCATGAGAGAAACCCCAGTAGACACATCAACTAGCAAAGAACGTGAGTTGTTAGTCTAAACACACTGAAATACATGGCTTGGGAGCAGATCGTAACAAATATGGACATGTCCGATGAAGATCCTCAAATGAACAATTATCATAGATACAATTAAGACCAGCTTGGGTATAAGGCAAAGAGATAACAGAAGTCAGCTCACCCGTGTGATGCTGGGGCCCACAAGGGAAGCACAAAATAGTAGCACTGTGACCTACAAGGCATATCGTAAGAGGTGACTGATATAGGACCTAGGGAAGCATTGTAGAAATTGGATGTGCTGGCCTACTTGTAGGTGCATAACTGGCACAACGTACAATCACTCTTAGACTCAGATCACATACAAATCACTAGATTGGTTAAGTGGTCGATATGGAACGTTCAAGAAGAGATCAACTAACAAGACAAGAACTGATAAAGACCCTCCCCTTGTCATGATAATAGGCTACAGCATAGACTGGCTTATCTAATCAAGTAGGAAAGCAAACTGACTAAAAATGCAGTGTTAAAAACATGTAGCATGTTACAGCAAATATCACACAACTGATTGTAAATTGTGATACAGTAGGGAAAAATTTCAATTTTTTCGGTCACACCAAGAAGACCAGCAAGTAGGTATAAAATTAATAAGTACAGCTACTAATCTCTCTTCTTCTTCTTTGCGTTCGTTCTTTACGTCCAATTTTAATCAATCTTTGTGATTTGTTTGATCTTTGCCAAGAACGTGTATACGTTGCACATTGGTTTGGTAGGCCCCTAAACGCAGACTTCTACACGCTTAGGACACATGCATCCAATTTCAGCCAAACCTCCTTAGTTGCCTCTTAGACATGCATGGCAGGTAACAGTGGTTCTATTCTTTACACCCCAAATTTGGGCCCGGTAACCACTGGGTGCAGCTACTAATCAATACTTGAGATGTTCAGTTAAGTGGAAGAGGTACTAATGTGTGAATATGTATATTAACGTCATCTAAGCTGATGTAAAAAATTATACTGAAGTCAATATATAAACAATTAATAACAATATCAAAAGTGTAGTTTTATATAAAGAGTGTTAAATGCTAGTATAAATATTGAATAATAAATGACTGTCAAAGGTTGTAAAGCAGACTTCCTTACATAAGTTCCTTTATGTACACAAATTGAACACAGAACCCATGTTTTATCGTCTTGTCTCCAATAGGACTTGGAACTCAATGCAACCTACACTGAAATCAATAATCTCTGGAAAAATATCCTGATAGCTCCATGGGGAAGCAAACCGGTTACCTTCTGGCATGAGAAACAAGCACCTAACATCTACTATACAGAGACCCCTGTGTCTGGGTGTATCTTGACTCAACACACTACATTCCTATGCTTCTTAATCCTTTTTCGTTTGCTCCATATTCTATATGTGTGCATGTTAAATGTATATATGTCAAGTATATATTTGATTATTATTGTTTTAAAATTTTTTACTTCCAGCTTTTGCATTCATTTCGTTATTCGTTTTTAGTCACATATTTTCATTTTAGGGCTGTTGGGAATTTATTGTCTAGATTCTATATATAGGAAGTAAATTCCTTCCCTTCTGATGTATCCCTTAAAACTCAATTGCATTAAAGGTCTTCTCAATACTTTGTTTTACGTATTTCATCAAAAATAAATACATGAAATTAAGAATGTAACAAACCTCCTCTTCTTCCTCCTCAGACTCTTCCTGAATTGGCTGTGACACAGTACTGGCTTGTTCTCCTGCTGCACTGATACTGTCAAATGTCTTAAACTTGTTGGCAGCAGCTACCTGAGCTTGTTGATTGAGGTCTTCAATCTGCAATAGAAGGATTGTATTAATCTCAGATGTGGGCTGATACTGATGGAGCAAGTGTAATACAGCAACTGTTTCCATGGAGATGTGGATATACAAAGTAGAATGGACAACATGTCACAGACAAAACCACAAAATACTATTTACTGGAAAGATTAGAAACATCTAAGGATCAGTTTCTCAGAAAACAACAGAAATGAGATGCCTCCAAGAATCTAGTCCTCAGTAGGTCTTAGGTGCCCACAAATTTCTCCTTAAATTTAATCTTTTTCTGCATTCTCACTAGATTGGGATTTTGGATTCTCTAATAAAGGCAGCCGTCTGCCTTAGATTATCAGCCACGCCATACAGTTTGTCTTGGACGCTAGTGTAACTGTGCGCCACCTCTTTCTTCTTAAGTCTGCATACTGGGGCAGTTCTGTAGGATATAATTCCTGATTTCTGCTTCCCCGTTTACGCCGACCTGTTCATGCGGTAAGTTATGGCCACCCTCGTGATGGTAGGCCTGACATTCTTACTGCATTGCTAAATCTCCAGATTGGCGACTGTAGAATCCGTTATCCCATTCCTCATTGTGAGGGGTTTGCGCCTACGGCCTGGTGCATCCGTTTCTGCAAGCATTTGTTTCGGGTTAGCATTCCCTGGCGGACACATGCATCCAATTTCAGCCAAGCCTCCTTAGTCGACTCTTACGACATGTGTGGCAGGTAACAGTGGTTCTATTCTTTACACCCCAAAAGATGTCACTTGATCTGATGTGAATAGTGTGAGAAGATACACACAGGTAGAAACAACTGTTTGATTCACTACTATAAACTATATTTGATCACTGACAATTTGATGAGAAACTGTACCCAATGTTTTTCAGAACAGAAAGTATGCTCTACCAATACTTGGATGTCATGTGCAATAATCATATACAGATCACAGTTCTGACTTGAGAAACAGAAACATGTGCAAAGGAAACTAAAATAAATCAAAGTATATGTGGCCAACTAAAGTAACAGGTTTATACGCACCAGCACAGCTAACAAGAAGGTTGTACAGTGCAACTAAAGTAACATACGTTTATGTGTACACAGCAAGTGAAGTTGGCCATCTACGGTCCATACTATGATTTTATATGGCCCTTATCAGGTACAAAGTATATAACCAGGTGAGTATTTCTTTTTTTTTTAGTCTGGTCTGAAATCAGATGTTCAATTGACATGACCTCTGCTTTACGCCACTGTGCTAAATAGCAGATATAACATGCACACAAATGTGATTTGCGTGTTGCTGGGGCTCGAAGGAGCAAAGAATAGTAACACTCCTTGGCTGAAATCGAAGCACGTGTCCTAAACGTGAGAAGTCTATGCGTTTAGGGCCTACCAAACCAATGTGTAACGTATACACGTTCTGGCAAAGATCAAACATATCACAAAGAGTGATTAAAATTGGTTGTAAAGAACGAACGAAAAGAAGAAGTAACACTCTGACCTACAAGGCATGTTGTAAGAGGTGACTACAGGAGGAATCTACCTAGTAAATAAAAAGCGCTGCTGAAATCGAATGTGCTGGTCTACTTGTAGGTGCATAACTGGCACAGCGTACAATCACTCTTGAAGTTCAGACCAAGAGTGGTTTAACAAGTGGCCGATATGGAGCATTTGAAGAAGAAAATGTTATTGCAAACAAGGTTTCACATATTCCTGTGTCCGGGTCTGTGGTCAGCACTACTCAGTCTAGCATCATTTCCAGATCAATACCCCACAGAACGGATGGGAGTGATGCTAGCACTGATTGTTGTATGACTACATTTCTATAGTTGTGTGTGTGTCTTGATATCTACATCTTAGCTGACAGGCTGCATTGTTTCACACATGATGATGATAACTGGAACCCACACTCAGCAAACACACACAAGAACAACATCAAAGAGTAGAAGTACTTTGGATACTGCACTAGAAGTATCCAGAAGTTTCACATAATTTAACTTGAATTTTGTACAACAAACTTCCAATGCAGCTAACTGAAGACAGTGTCTTTCTCTAACCTTTGCTTCCCCAAAGACAATGTAGGTATCAGAAGCAGGGCTCTTGTAAACATCTGGACGACTGATTACAAAAAGGATATTTTTGGCTTTCCTGATGGTGACACGTGTGACCCCTGGAACTGGTTTCAAACCTGTTGAACGACAGACAAAAATAACTGGTAAAATTTGTTAAATTCTGACAAGTTCAGTTTTAATTTGTTTCTCAATAGCAATTTTTAATTAAAATTATTAATTAAAATGTTTAACTGACACACTACCATCTTAGACAAATCAGCTAGTTTTCTGTCTAGTTTGCATTCCATAGGTGTCTGCATAGTAGCAAGTTTGGTTTATTTAAGGACATTTCTTTCACAGTGGCTAGAGTTTATAACGACTCCTGCTCTCTTGATGTTCCTGTCTTTGTACATACTTGGATTTTTGTTTCAAACGTGTCACCTGACCCTGACCCGGGAATGCGGATATCTCAATAAGGCCATTTCATATCTGCTATTATATAGACCATAAACAAAACCTTGTTACAGATATACATGGAAGTTTGACCCAAAAAATACTGTCTGGAAAAAATATTTTCCATTAAGTTACTGCTCAAATGGCTGCTGATAGACAGAAAATCGGGAACCAAATTTAGCAGGGTGGACTACGGCATTCCTATGAAATATTTTTCTTATATAGTACACAAACATTCTTCTTTTGTCGTCACACTGCTACCGGGTTGTTGCCCAGCGTCGTTGTTTTCTATTTTTGTCTTGCGCTGTTCTGGTGTGATTGTTATCTTTGCTCTTTCACAGGATTCTGCTACGCCATCTAACCATCTTTACTGTGGTCTTCCTCTTGCCTTCTTTCCGATGTTCTGTTGTAGAAGACTGTATACTGTGGAGTTTGGATGCATTATTAAACCACTTCATTCTTTGTTTATCTATGTAATTCAAGCACGGTTTGTGCCAACTTTCTTTCTTATGCTGATGTTGGTGATTCTGTCTTTTCTTGTGTTGTTGGTAACTTTTCGCATGCAACGCATTTCACATGTAGTTATTTTTACACAAACAAAGAAGAAAATCAAAGTTTGAAATAAAACGCCGCAGTGGTTATCGGGCCCAAATTGGGGTGTAAAGAATAGAACCACTGTTACCTGCCCGCATGTCATAAGAGATGACTAAGGAGGTTGGGTATGGTGCTAGCTACCACACACCGTAAAAAAAACACTAGATGGCTCCAGAACGGAGAGTGAACCGAGTAAACAATGGCTGAAACCGGACACATCACCACAGGATAAGCACCAGAGCTCCAAATGGTGCAGAAGATGTGACGTAAACACACTAATGTTGGGCAATCAGATTTCCACATGCATAGAATTTATGGGGAAATCTGGTACATCGGTCTGGTCGGTGATCGCAAGAGAGAGAAATAAAACGCAACAGGAAAATTATTAAAATGTCCTGGACAAAAAAAGAGAGATGGAATATAGACATCCCACACAGCATTAACATAAAGCAACATTTGTTTGTAAAC
This sequence comes from Arion vulgaris, assembly GCA_020796225.1. Lineage (NCBI taxonomy): Eukaryota > Metazoa > Mollusca > Gastropoda > Stylommatophora > Arionidae > Arion > Arion vulgaris. The sequence goes on along the minus strand of CM036761.1, from coordinate 58,710,129 downwards.
TGAAATATTTTCATCACTAGTTTCGAGAGTATGGTTTCTAGAAGATAAGGCAACAGTTAACAAAGATGATGGTGGCAATAGGGCATTAATGACACCTTGAACATGGCAATGCAGGAACACTAAATGGTTAGAGATCAAAAGTCTATCAGGAAAGATGTGATGAAAGCAACGTTCTGCAAAAGATGTGATTTATCTGTAATTTCATACATCGCGCAGGAAGATCAAGAGCTTGACTCCAAAAATGTGATGGATTCATTTGATGGCATTATATTGACAATGTCAAAATATACCTTGAGAATTACAGAGAAATTGAAAATCATTCTTTATGAAGTCTGTGCAGAACAGGATGTGATGGAGAGTTGGTCTAGGCATTAGATTAGCGAAGAGTGAACAAGAAGACACAATACTCACCGAGTTTTGACATTGCCTTTCTAGCTTTCTTCTCACTGCGACTCTGTTTTGCTTTGGATACTAGCTCTTCAGGTAGTCCAGCTGCTGCTGCAACCTTTGTAACAAAGAGAACAACTTAACACTTTTGGATGGGAAAAAAGTATATCTCAAGTTGATACACATGGGGAAATTTAATTTTTCTAGTTGAGATACATGGGAAAAATATGTCTTTAGTTGATATACATGGGAAAATGTATATCTCTAGTTGATATACATGGGGAAATGTATGTCTCTCAATATACAATGTTTCAAACTTTAAATCTGTGGGAAGTGTTGATAAAAACAGTTCTGTACTAAAAAGAAGGAAACTTCTTTATGAATATACAGCTTTTGTAAAGTTAGGATTGCTAGGCTAACCACAATGAAGGAGACAATAGATGTTAGCAGACTAGAGTTGATAACGGACACCAAATGGGTATTATTCTGGTAATCAAGTCTCCAACTCTGCAGTCGACAGCTGAATAGAGAATAAAGAAAGATGCAAATGGATTTGCAAAAATTAAAGAACTCGCTTTCATAATATCTGGTAAGTTGGAAAATGTTTTTCAACTTGAATAATTTCTTTGACTAACACAGCACACAATGAATGATGTAGTCAACAGGAATACAACAATCAGATGTGCCATATTATGAGTGAATTTATAGTAGGCGAACATAAAGATGTCACCCTACCCTAGGACCAGGAATCTACACCAACTGTGCTCTCACTGGAAATGAATGTCGGGCCAAACAGCAACAGTATCAGTCTTGCTGTAAATTGTGACACACTGTAACAAATGAGTGAACAAAGAAGAAACAGTGCTGCTTTAGCATGTAGTCCTAACCTGCATTGAGTGTAGGAGCAAGATAGAACCATTTCCAAGAATTAAAACTAGCTAAAAACTTGAGTAGGAAAGATGTGGCTTCAGATAACATAAGGCCAGCGGGCTCAGGTAAAATTTCAGAAAAAGACCACAACCGCAGCATGACCTCGCATTCCAGTATTGTTAATAATTTTCTTCTGCGTTCTCACTAGATTGGGATTTCGGACTCTTGATAACGCCGCCGTCGCCTCAGATTATCAGCCACGCCATAGTTTGTCTTGGATGCTGGTGTAAGTGGGTATTGTTAAAGACTAATTCATTTTTTAAAAACTTCTCGCTAAATCAAGGTTATATTATGTTACAAGTTGAGTTTAAAGCTAAGTAATATAAGTATTAACTTTTTTCATCAATAAACAACCACGGACTCAGAATTCAGTAAAATTGAAAAAAAAAAACAGGTTAACAGTGTTCTATCAAACACATAAATATCAGCCCCCATCAAACATGAATTTTAAATTTCCCGTCTGAGCTAGTCGACTTTCTGTTGCCGGGGGCCACGGTAAGAAGGTAATATAGAAATCGTTTCTAGAGTATCCTCCAATATCAGCTGCTACCTTATAGGAAGAGCAACAGATATGGTAGCAGTCACAAACAACAGTTATCTTGCATGAAGATCTGATTTTTATAATAAAGTACAATAAGCAGTTTAATATGTTTTACGAGTACCATGAGCTCCATTACTGATCAAAGGAATGTTTGACAAATTTGGATTTCATCCCAAACTGATTACATGATTGATTTCACAGTAATCTAAAAATAGTGTGACATGGAATACATTACCATACAATGATAATTTGAGATTTGGGGGGAAAAATAATGATAAATTCGATTGATATTACAGAAGGAAAATGTGATGTGAAGTCCTGTAAAATTCTCCAAGCCACATTACAAAGAACTAGCTAAGTAAAGAGTCTGTGTTTTCATAACAAGTGATATGTTGGGAAATGTTGTTACCAGTTTTCTTTGATCCAATGGCACATAACATCAACATTATGCTGACCGTCTTTACTTTCCAAGGCTGTTTTGGCAACCAACGGAGGTCGGTCATTTGCAATGTTTCGTGAAAAGGAAATCAAGTCTCCACAAAATAACCTTGCAGATAGAACTGAGATCACCCGTCTATGAGGCCAGTAAATTAACCACCGAGTTAAACACAGCTCTTGTAAAGATAGAGAAACATCACAATGTTGTGTAATTATTGTGTTTTAATTCTGTACACCCACAACTGTGCTAAGTTAATCCCACAATGTAGAAGAAAAATCACACACACACAACACATACATACCTGGCTTTGCTGTTGTAGGGCTGCTGCATCATGTTCCTCAAGTTCAGGTGGTGTATCATCATCATCTGAATCTGATGATGCTGTGTCTTCTGTGTGCTTGTTGTCCTCTAAAGGTTTATCAACTGCATCAGTAGGCATGGCTGTGTAATTGTAAACGTTCTGCAATTTAAAACAACCATTTGCTAGCAAGGGTTGACTTGTTTAATGTAGTTTAAGAAGATATCAAACATACATACTACACAGTAGCCCTGAGTGGTAGAAGTATGAAATCCTAAGTATCCTAAGGAATCAGTTTTAAAAATCTCAACTTTTAACAACTTGCAAATAAGCTCATGCTGCACACAGCAGTAAAACATTTCTAACATCGTTTTTTGTATTGAATGAATTTAGTGTTGCTGAATACCAGACAACTAACAACACATTATAATCAGAGCATGGAAAAATCAAGTAGTGGCTACTTTGATTCTTGACAATTTTAAATGGGAATATCTTCACTTACACTGCTAGTTTAAGTTTGTGAATTGTTAAACCATTCATAATTTTCATGTTTATATAAAGTACATAAAAACGGATTACCTACACAACATAAAGAGCAAGTTTTAAATATTCAAACATGTCACCATGAACACAAAAAGAGCAATGTTCAACACAATCCTTCTCTCCACATTATGCTACCAGTGCCAAATCTGGACGCTGTCAACAAATGATAGGAAAAAACTAGCCACGGCAGAGATGAAGTGTCAACGCAGAATGCAGTGGGTAACAAGAAGAGGCCGGTTGAGAAATGAAGACATCAGGAAAAAGTGGGTACAACATCAGTACTAACAAATTAAATAGTTCGGCCACATAAGCAGATTACCAACAGACAGTGCACCTCAAAGAGCAATGCTGCTCTGATACAATGGTTACAAAGCAAAAGGACGGTTGCGCAAAAGATGGACCTCAGAGATAACAGAGGCGACGAAAGACTATGAAGACACACAAGGGCCCCTTTTAGAAATCTCTTCTTGACCTGACGCTGTGAGGCAAAACAGGATTGGAGACAAGAAAAAGAAGAGAGCAAGTGGACTGATTTATCATTTATTCTACTTCAAACACTTCATATCAACCACTTGTTAACCACTCTGTGATCTGTATGTGATATGAGCCTAAGAGCAATTGTACATTGTGTCAGTTATTGAGTTATGCGCCTACAAGTAGGTCTGCACATCCAATTTCTGTTACGCTTTTATTTACTAGGTAGCTTCCTAGGCCCTATTCAATTGTATCATTTGCTTGATAATGGCCTTTTGGTCGAAATGCTGTGTATTATTATGTAAAACTACAGTACCTACTTTGTATGTGTTTCGCCATTCCATTGTTAGTTTTACTGCAATATTCCCGTAGATTGATAATACTAATCCCCTACCTCAGTCGTCTCTTGTGATAATGAAAGCCTTGTATGTCGCAGTGTTACTATTCTTTGCTCCCCTTGTGAGCCCCGCCAACACAGCAGGTGATCATTTATTCACCTAATTTACTTGCTCATTACGCCTATTTAATTGTTCATTCAAGGACCATGGTGATTTAGATTTTTGTTCCCCAGGGCAGATGTCAATTTTCAATGCATGTTTCGCCGAGTGGTTCGGAGCCCAAATTTGGGGTGAAAAGAATAGAACCACTGCTACCTGCCACGCATGTCGATCGAAGTGACTAAGGAGGTGTGGCTGAAATCGGATGCACATATCCTAAATGTGTAGAAGTCTATGCGTTTAGGGCCCTACCAAACCAATGTGCAACGTATACAAGTTCTTGGCAAAGATCAAACATATCACAAAGAGTGATTAAAATTGGTCGTAAAGAACGAACGCAAAGAAGAAGAATGCATGTTTATATTTTTACTGCCCAGTTAACACAACACTTTACACTCAATAACACTGTTTAACCAGCTAGTCCCATTGTTAAGGCACCGAAAAATTTCACTGACAGCTAAACAACAGATTATAAACTGCATTTTCATACGTACTTTGTGTTACCAGAGCCAAACATGGACAATGAGCAACGCGTAGTATTAGTAACAAAAAATTACATGTGAAATGCGATGCCTGCGAAAAGTTACCAACACCAGAAAAGACAGTCACCAACATCAGCATAAGAAAGTTGGCACAGAACCTTGCTTGAATTACATTGAATTACATTGAGAAGAATGAAGTGGTTTGGCCACTTGAATGCATCCAAACTCCACAGTATGCATAGTCGTCTGCAACAGAACATCAGCAGGAAAGAAGGCGAGAGGAAGACCACAAAAAAGATGGCATTAGCAGAATCCAGTCAAAGAGCAAAAATAACAATCACCCAAGTCACCAGAACAGTGCAAGACAACAACCCAGTAGCAGTGTGATGACAAAAGAACACTATTTAATGACTATTTTACATTCACTTGATTTACTAATAAATGTTAATCATAATCATGATAATGAAATGTAAACAGTAATTGTAATACTACTACTAATAGTAAATACACCACAATCATGACTATCCCTCGTCAAGAGACCTGCCTCTTCTATGAGGTGTGATAATGGTGACACTCACTCCTGCATGTAACAGTCACTAATCACAAAAGTCGCGAAGTATCGTATCTATCCAATGGCACAGGTTATATATGTATCAATGCTATATATGGCCCTTCGGGCTAAAAAAGAGGCTTATAATTGTGAAATTAGTACATCCATTTGCCTTTAAATGGACATAAGAAGTCAGATTTTAAATTAAACTTGTCCTATGTTTGCTTAGCTAACACGTGTATGTTATAATTTTTTAACTAGCAAAATAATTGCATCCAGGGGCCAAAGACACTTCACTTCGTAGCAAATCAGTTAGAGAAAACGTTCACATTCAAAATAATCTGAGGCAACAAATGTGACCACTTTTTTTATTGTGTACGGTGAGCCTATTTATAATACTCTTATCAATAAAGTATATAAATATGGTCTAATAATAAATTGTAACTAAAAGTACCCAATTGATAAATAAAGGCTATGGATTAATTAGATTGAAAATTTGATTACCACTTGCTATTTACTAACTTCAAACAACACTGACGAAAACCGGAATAGAAAATTGGAATGTATTGGTTTCCGGTACAAATAAGTTGCAAAAAAGATACAAAAATGAGCTATTCTAGTCCACATTTTTCTAGTACATACATCGTTTACTAAACTATGACAGGTCAATTTGAGGATGTGTATTTTGCTGATGTACACATAATAACTGCAACAACTGTGACAAGGAGTGCCACTCCAGAATAAGGCATTACAACCAGATGAAACGTTGTGATTCAGCGCAGAACATACTACGTGACGCAAGACCTATTGTCTCCTGAGACAAAGAGGCCAATGATGATTTTGCTGACGACCAAGCTCTTCTTTCATATGATCATTTTCGAGTCCAAACAAACAGTATATAAGAGATAAAGTCAAAGATAGTTGGTTTGAAAATGTACAGGTAGTAAAGACAAAATGTGAACAAACTCCCACTCAAAGACAATTGTCCAGAGAACAGTTGGGTGTTTAGAGAAAGGCAAAGAAATGTATGAGCTGGTAACATTAAATATTGGTCAGAAATTACATTTTCCTACTGATCTACTTCGTAGAGAAGATAGATATGTAGTGGGATTTATATATTGGCGATTCCATCGTAACATTGCGATTCTAATGGGTTATTTCAAGTGTATAACTAGTAAGTATAATATCAACTGGCACATCAAAAGTAAAAATCGAAAACATATCGAAGTAAACTAACTTAACGGACAGATGGCACGAATACTGAACAACACATACGTGCCAATAGACATGAAAAGAGTATTATATAACACAATAACTGTCACAACCATGTGTTACCAATGCCAGGTAGGAGCGATGATAGCAAAAGACAAATTAAACGTTTCAACAACAGAAAAGAGACTCTTAAGGAGAATATTCAATGTATCTAGAAGACATACAGGACAAACAGAAATGTTGCAATCAGGTTCAAGTGGGTGTAAAGCAGCAACATAATTCATCAAGAGACAACAGGTCAAATGGATCGATCAGGTAACACGATTTCCTTCAAATAATATACCACAACAGGCACTGATGCACAAAGTATACAAGTGCTAAACTGATGGAATAACAGTCTCTGAACACCCCTGTATAAGTAGTGCATAAGATCAAGAGACCATCCCCACCTCACCTATATTTCACCTATACACCACAAAGGTACAAGAGAAACAAGATGGGATGATATTTGAAATAGTTTTAAATTTCGAGAGAACAGACCAATTAGAGCACATTGTGACAACCTACAAAATCAATGGAGAACGAGATAGAAGAGTCAAACGCCCGAGTGGTTATCAGGCCCAAATTTGGGTATAAAGAATAGAACCACTGTTACCTGCCACGCATGTCTTAAGAGTCGACTAAGGAGGTTTGGCTGAAATCGGATGCATTTGTCCTAAACGTGTGAAGTGTATGCATTTAGGGCCTACCAAACCAATGTGCAACGTATACACGTTCTTGACAAAGATGAAACATATCACAGAGTGATTAAAATTGGTCGTAAAGAACGAACGCAAAGAAGAAGAAAATCAATCGAATTATATTTTTAAATGTCTACAGGCTTAGCCAACAGCTCACACCAACAATTAACACTGGTGTAGAATTGGCTACTCTTCATGTATAGCTTGTATTATATTACAACATCAGATTTGCAACATAAGACTCGATAGTCACAACTCATAGAAATGTCTAAATCTATGCAATCACTCACTTACACACACACACGCACGCACACACAGACACACACACAGAGACACACCTACAGGTACCCACACCCACCCACACACACTCACACACACCTGCACCCACGCACCCCCGCACGCACCTACCCACCCGCGCGCACGCACGCACGCACACACACAAACACACAAACACCGTGGTACTTCTTATGTAGAAAAGTACAGAGGAACATCAATTCTTACAATGTTCTGGTAGCAAGCTACTTGTCCTCTGATCAACAATGCATTTATTTGATTGTAGCGGAATAGTCTGGAGTCGTGAGAATAAAATATGCGATGATTGATAATATATGCGATGATTGATAATAAAATATGCGATGTTTGATAATAAAATATGCGATGTTTGATAATAAAATATGCGATGATTGATAATAAAATATGCGATGATTGATAATAATATATGCGATGATTGATAATAAAATATGCGATGATTGATAATAAAATATGCGATGATTGATTGGTAACTATTAGGGACAACTATTAGGTAATATCATGGCCTTATATCAAGATAGCCAGAGTACAGTAAGAACAACAGAAGGAATGACCGACTGGTTCTCCATTACATCAGGTGTTAGACAAGGTTGTGTCCTCTCACCACTACTCTTTATTGCATATATGGATAAAATAACTCAAGAGTCAAATTCAGATAATGATGAAATAAATGAACTGCTGTTTGCAGATGATCAGTGCCTGATACATCAAAATGAACAAGATCTACAACATCATATTGACACCTTGAACAAAAATTGTGTAAAACATGACATGAAAATCAACAACACTAAAACAGAAATAATGAATATGGGAAGAAAACATAATAATCTAGACATCCATGTCAATGTCACTAAAATAAACCAAGTGAAAGAATTCAAATACTTAGGAAGCATATTCACAGAAGACGGAAAACTGGATAGAGAGTTAGAGGCTAGAGTACAAAAGCAAATGCTGTAACCTACCAGCTAGCCCCATTGTTAAGGCACACACAAATTTCACAGGCAGCTAAGCAACAGATGATCAACAGCATTTTTAAACCTACTTTGTGTTACCAGAGCCAAACATGGACATTGAGCAAAGCGCAGTCACAAAAATAACTACATGTGAAATGCGTTGCCTGCGAAAAGTTACCAACGACACAAGAAAAAACAGAATCACCAACATCAGCATAAGAAGAAAGTTGGCACAAAACCGTGCTTGAATTACATAGATAAACAAAGAATGACGGTTTGGCCACTTAATAAGAATGCATCCAAACTCCACAGTATACAGAGTCTTCTACAACAGAATATCGGGAAAGAAGGCAAGAGGAAGACCACGGAAAAGATGGTTAGATGGCGTAGCAGAATCCTGTGAAAGAGCAAAAATAACAATCACACAAGCCACCAGAACAGCGCAAGACAAAAACAGAAAACCACGACACTGGGCAACAACCCGGTAGCAGTGTGACGACAAACGAAGAAGAAGAAGAAGATGATTGATAACAAAATATGCGATGATTGATAATAAAATATATTCTGGATAATAGAAGGTCCGGTCTCTGTAGTCTTCTAGAATGGAATGGTGCTTGAATCCCACATCGGGCGGTTCTCCGTCGCCTCTAGTCTGGAATGGTGCTTGAATCCCACATCGGGCGGTTCTCCGTCGCCTCTAGTCTGGAATGGTGCTTGAATCCCACATCGGGCGGTTCTCCGTCGCCTCTAGTCTGGAATAGTGCTTGAATCCCACATTGGGCGGTTCTCCGTAGCCTCTGGTCTAGTACCTGTGTTCTGGAACGATGTTATTGTTCATAAAAACCATCCGGTAGCACTCGATACTGAGCAAAACCATCCGGTAGCACTCGATACTGAGCAAAACAATATCTGCACAGTTACCTACCACCAAAAGAAAAGGATGATTAAATCAATCAGAAAGTCACAAACCTGCTGCCTTTGCAGGTTGGCTAGAGACAGTCAAAGGCTGACGGAGAGCGAACCCAGTAAACGAACAGTCCAGATTGACAATTCAGACATGTGTACATGTGGACATGCACACCAGACTGCAGAGCACATACTTCAAGACTGCCCCGAATATGATACACTGAGGCAAACTCACTGGCCTAACGAAACAACACTCGACAGAAAACTACACAGACCTCTGTGTGAGCTACAAAAGACAGTGAAGTTTATACAAGAGACAAAATTGAATATATAGACACTATTTCAAGCGAACGAAAGGATGTAGGAAGGAAGGTATCTGTATCCTGGAACGATGCAAGGAAGTAGGAAGGAAGGTATAAGTATCCTGGAACGATGCAATGATGTACGAAGGAAGGTATAAGTATCCTGGAACGATGCAATGATGTACGAAGGAAGGTATAAGTATCCTGGAACGATGCAATGATGTACGAAGGAAGGTATATGTATCCTGGAACGATGCAAGGAAGTAGGAAGGAAGGTATATGTATCCTGGAACGATGCAAGAAAGTAGGAAGGAAGGTATATGTATTCTGGAACGATGCAAGGGTGTAGGAAGGAAGGTATATGTATCCTGGAACGATGCAAGGAAGTAGGAAGGAAGGTATATTTATCCTGGAACGATGCTCTTTATGATTTTTATTGTGCTTTTTTTTAGAACGTTGTCATAATGGAAAAAGAGATCCTTAACTGGACTGAAAATGCATGTATCTCACGTTATATATGATACTGACACAACTATGTTACAATGTTCCCAAGTTTCTTTCCAAACGGCTCTATCATAGCTAAATTCCCCAACATCGTCCACACCTCGTCCAACTGGGCAATACAATGTTGCGTTAATTATAAATCACCTCCGTGACTTCAGTACAATATGAAATATAAATTAAATGATTCGAAAACACATAGATTAGTTTTCACAAAACGTAACTCTGCTAAATATTGCATACGAAATATCACTAAACACTTTCTCTCATCTCCTCAGTTGAAAACTCTCAAGGGAGACTGTCTCCATAAGTCTCTCATGTCGAAATATCATTGATAATCTTTAGGCCGCTAGTTAGTCTCAAAGACATAACTTATCACTGTAAAAATCATAACTGCTCTCTCTCTTATACATACATTCGCTATATCTCCGTTATGCGTCTTTTCTAAACTATAACTCAAAACTACACAGCAATCCCTCTCAGCATGGGATAACCACTTTAGACGTGATGCACTCAAGCCTCGTGATTGGTCATATTTCTTGCAATTCACAGAAAACTGGGCAGTGGACTGTCCAACTGGTAAACGACTTGCTTGGCAGTGGACTGTCCAACTGGTAAACGACTTGCTTGGCAGTGGACTGTCCAACTGGTAAACGACTTGTTTGGCAGTAGACTGTCCAACTGGTAAACAACTTGCTTGGCAGTAGACTGTCCAACTGATAAACAACTTGCTTGGCAGTGGACTGTCCAACTGGTAAACAACTTGCTTGGCAGTGGACTGTCCAACTGGTAAACAACTTGCTTGGCAGTGGACTGTCCAACTGGTAAACAACTTGTTTGGCAGTGGACTGTCCTACTGGTAAACAACTTGCTTGGCAGTGGACTGTCCAACTGGTAAACGACTTGTTTGGCAGTAGACTGTCCTACTGGTAAACAACTTGCTTGGCAGTGGACTGTCCAACTGGTAAACAACTTGTTTGGCAGTGGACTGTCCAACTGGTAAACAACTTGCTTGGCAGTAGACTGTCCAACTGGTAAACAACTTGCTTGGCAGTGGACTGTCCAACTGGTAAACAACTTGGTTGGCAGTGGACTGTCCAACTGGTAAACAACTTGCTTGGCAGTGGACTGTCCAACTGGTAAACAACTTGCTTGGCAGTGGACTGTCCAACTGGTAAACAACTTGCTTGGCAGTGGACTGTCCAACTGGTAAACAACTTGCTTGGCAGGGGACTGTCCAACTGGTAAACAACTTGGTATAAAATCATAGTACTAGTTGTCCCCTCTCTCCTTTTCTTCAAACACAGTAACTCGCAAAAACATTTAGTTCTGCATCTGGGTCAAAAGCTCAGTCCCATTTCAACCTGGGAACAGCAACACTGTTACACCCTCACAGATGATTTGGAGTTTGTGTACTTCCGCTGAAATATTTTTGTACAAGACATAGATTGAAGCACACATGGCTATTCATCCAAGTGTGCATTGCCGGTGATCCAATCAATCTGTCAATCAACAAATCAATCAATGGCACTGAAGAGAATGTTTGTTACGTTATATATTAGAGCGTTATATTTGAGCTATCTACGCTACATCTATATCTGCTCTCTTATGTCTGTCGTATATCTTGTCAGAAAGGAATATTAAGAGATGACTGTATCATATTCGATATACTTACTCATTTAGGAGGCTGCAATGATGCAGTGTACTACTTAAACCACCAAGTGAAAGTGGAGAGATAACTTATTCAGCTCTTGTTTGCTGGTCATGGCACCGACTTCTACCATCTCATTCACTATATCTTAGGTCTACAAGGTTTGTTCTGCGCCTGGTTCTGCATCCAACACAGTTGGGGGTCAACTAGTCTAATCTAGGAAGGGTGAAGAGGGTAAATTAGTAGCCTCCCTGCCCGTATGGTGCCGGGGCCCGCGAGGGAAGTAATGAATAGTACCGCTGCAACCTACAATGCATGTCGTAAGAGGCGACTGGCGTAGACCCTAAGGATGCTACCCTAGTAAATTAAAAAGCAGCGCAGAAATCGGATGTGCTGGCATACTTGTAGGCGGATAACTGGTACAACGTACAATCGCCCTTATGCTCAGATCACATACAAATCGCACAGAGTGGTTGACAAGTGGTCGATGTGGAGCATTCGGGAAAAAAGTAACCTCCTGATGACCTGCAGAACACCGAAGCAGGACCTTTTGGCGCCGCCGTTTTGGCGCGGCCGTTTTGGCGCGACCGTTTTGGCGCTGGATTTTTTGGCGCAGAGCATTTTGGCGCGACCATTTTGGCGCAGGATTTTTTGGCGCAGAGCCGTTTTGGCGTCATTTAAAAATAACTTCATATTTAACTTAACGTTTATAAATAACTGTTTTCAATAAATTATAAATTTTAAATAAATCCAATGCAAAATATATAAATTAAAAAACGTTTAACGAATACTGTTAAATATTTTACTTTTAGTCAATGCAAATAATCAACTTATAAAACTTGAATAAAGTTTAACGAATCTTGTTCAATATTTTACCTTTAATAAGTTTTCCGAAAGTCCGTGTTTTTAATCCATCAAAAAATTATGCGCAATTCCTCTCAGTTTCAGTTTGGAATATCTTCATTGACATGTCCATAGGTGCTCCGATCTCCTTCGCAATATCTCCATCAGCGTCCAGCGACTGACCGTACCAGTTCTATTTTGATTGATGAGCCTACTCGTATACCTGTTGTACCGTTCTTTCTTGCCACACCAATCTTCAAACCCAGTTCTCGCAATCTAGTAGTTGACGTGGATTGGTTTAGATGAAGGTCGCCAGAACTTCTTGGCAACACGTAATTACAAAGTACTGTAGTTTTACAAATTACAAAAACAATGACAAAATACAGCAACGTTTCGACCAACAAGGCCTTTATCAAGCAAACGAACAAACAGGAGTGACAAATTAAAATGAAACACAAATGGACGACCAAATACAAACGTATCTAAGGAAAATCTGGAATAAAAACGAATAACGAAATAAATGTAACACAAAAACACACATAAAAACTAGAAATAGAAAGGAAAAGAAACAATGAAACATCTAGTAAATATATAACTTGAATACATTTCAACATATACCCATATAGATTACAAAGCATGGGAAGAGAAAGTACTAAGAAGCATAAGAATGGAATATAACATGAATACATGCAACACATACCCATATAGATTACAAAGCATGGGAAGAGAAAGTACTAAGAAGCATAAGAATGTAATACGTTGAGCCCGCGTGGTCGCAAGGTACCATACAAAGAAATCAACCGATTCTCCAGAGCAAATCGACTGCGATCATCCGAGGAACATGATCGGATGGCTGTGACCTGGACATCGTGAGCACCCAAATGGCCAGTATCATTGAAATGGGTGGCTACAGGGTCACAGAGCATTGGCGTATGTCGCGTAAGTGTTGGGCGAATCGGTCACTGAGCCTCTTGCCTGTCTCGCCGATATAAGCCTTGTTACACCGCTTACAGATAATGGCATAGATAAGATTACGGGACTCGCATGTGAACCCATCGTCAATAAGAAACGTGCCTAAAGGAAAAGATACAGTACGCGTCTGTATCACATAAGCACACGTGTTGCAACGCCGACGACCACACTGGACAGTGCCAAAATGAGTCTGGATATTGGACTTAAGGCGACTGTGTACCAACATATCCTTAAGACTTCTGTCCCGTCTGTAAGACACCAAAGGATAGTTGGGGAAGACAGAACGGGTCTCAGGATCTGATCTAAGGAGAGACAGATGACGGAATAAAACATTTTCACCAGGGAACTATGGGGGTGGTAAGTTAAGATAAGTTTTACTCTGTCAGAGTTAGTAGTCCTATGCTGACTGGTAAGGGCCTGCTGGCGAGTGATTTTCTGAACTCGATGCATAGCCGAGACAAGCACCCTCTCCGGGTATAGGCGCCTACGAAAGAAATCAAGCAATATATGGGTATATGTTGAAATGTATTCAAGTTATATATTTACTAGATGTTTCATTGTTTCTTTCCTTTCTATTTCTAGTTTTTATGTGTGTTTTTGTGTTACATTTATTTCGTTATTCGTTTTTATTCCAGATTTTCCTTAGATACGTTTGTATTTGGTCGTCCATTTGTGTTTCATTTTAATTTGTCACTCCTGTTTGTTCGGTTGCTTGGTAAAGGCCTTGTTGGTCGAAACGTTGCTGTATTTTGTCATTGTTTTTGTAATTTGTAAAACTACAGTACTTTGTAATTACGTGTTTTGCCAATCAAATAGTTTTACTTCAGTTCCATATATATATACTGAATATTCAGAACTTCTTGGAATGGTCTGCACTGAACTTATCGAACACATTAAAGTATCCTTCGTGATTCAACTTTTCTTTGCCACGCTTTGACGGAACATTTTCCATTTTAATGGGTTCACAGAATTATAATAATAGTATGTGATAAATTTATCTAATTCTACTTATTTTGAGATTGAGTCTAGAACATTCTTACACTTTTATAGACTAAAAGCGCACGTGTGATTAGGCAGAAGCGGCAAATACCAGTTTAGGTCACTTCACGGGTAAACGGGTCAAGCTATTAACATTTGGAAGGGGCAGGATTTCTGACATTTGCGATGGACAAGATGTGACGCTCAGTCGGTCAGCGTGTCAATTCTCGATCATCTCAAATAAAACGGCGGATGATATAATTCAGACACCTGCTATTTGTTCCAATAAACGCTGATGTATAAGTATATTGTTTCATTAGAGTTAATATACATGTACACTAACAATTAAAATAATATTAAGGTTATTGAAATTTATTGAGGAATCTGTGCGCCAAAACGTCCTGCGCCAAAACGTCCTACGCCAAAACGTCCTGCGCCAAAACGGTCGCGCCAAAACGTCACGTACCAGCAGAACACACAGACCAACCCCACCTCTCAGTGTTGTAGAATGCAAAACTTTGACATTGAGATAAAAGACATAAAGCTCTGACTCACCTAATCGGAATTGACTCCGCTATGTCAGTTGTTTTGGTGTCCAACGTTGGGAAGCCAACCCGAATAAACAATCAGTCAGTCAATCAATCAGTCAATCAATCACTCAATCAATCAGTCAATCAATGGAAGCCTAAAAGAAGTGAACCAAGAAGAAATAGAATATCCAGCATTTCTTGCCATCCACTATCCATGGAAAAGTTGACTTTCTAACGACTGAGCTAAACCAACATTCAAAGACAGCTGATGAACTAAACCAACATTCAAAGACAGCTGATGAACTAAACCAACATTCAAAGACAGCTGATGAACTAAACCAACATTCAAAGACAGCTGATGAACTAAACCAACATTCAAAGACAGCTGATGAACTAAACCAACATTCAAAGACAGCTGATGAACTAAACCAACATTCAAAGACAGCTGATGAACTAAACCAACATTCAAAGACAGCTGATGAACTAAACCAACATTCAAAGACAGCTGATGCACACATTTTACAAGTAAGCAGAACGAAAGGTCACACAAAGTAACAGCCACGCTAGAATGTTGATGAAATAATATAAGGAATAAATGCATGCATAAAATTGAAAGGTTCATTTAACAAAAAAGGAAGTAAATCAAAGCCCACACCTGTGAGAATTCTAAAAGGTGTGACCTAAGTCTGTCGAGTGCGAGTTATACAATATCTGAATCTGCATTTAACCCGTTGAAACTGCTTGAAACTGTATGTTATAATGATTACAAGTTGGGGTATGAAGAATATATTCAGAGATAAACGAACTGAACTTGATTTATGTTGAGTTAATCGCACAAACGATATTAGTTAACCTGGTGGTATGAATATAGGCAGGTATATTACAGTATTACATTACCTATCGCCCGTGCGGTACCGGGGCCCACAAGGAGAGCAAAGAATAGGACCACTGCGACCTACAAGGCATGTCGTAAGGGGCGACTGAGGTAGGTGCCTAGGAAAATTATCCTAATTAATAAAAAGCGTCGCAGAAATCGGATGTCCTTGTAGGCGCATAACTGGCACAACGTACAATCGCTCTTAGGCTCAGATCACATACAAATCACAAAGAGTGGTTAACAAGGGGTCGATGGGGAGCGTTCGAAGAAGAAGAAGGAAATGAAGTATGCACGCAAGTAAAAGTGATTTCTATTGAAATAACTTTGAGCTCAAAGAAATGTGCAATCATTATGTTAATATAGCATAGATGGTGTTCATAAATGGAAAAACCGTAAGAAAGTAAGTTTTATCAATTGATTAAAATCTGATATTAAAAGTGCAACATCTAAAGTGTTTTTATTAAACTGTCCGTGGAGTAAGCTGCTAAAGTGTTTTTATTAAACTGTCCGTGGAGTAAGCTGCTAAAGTGTTTTTATTAAATTGTCCGTGGAGTAAGCTGCTAAAGTGTTTTTATTAAACTGTCCGTGGAGTAAGCTGCTAAAGTGTTTTATTAAACTGTCCGTGCAGTAAGCTGCTAAAGTGTTTTTATTAAATTGTCCGTGGAGTAAGCTGCTAAAGTGTTTTATTTAACTGTCCATGGAGTAAGCTGCTAAAGTGTTTTTATTAAACTGTCCGTGGAGTAAGCTGTTAAAGTGTTTTATTAAACTGTCCGTGGAGTAAGCTGCTAAAGTGTTTTTATTAAACTGTCCGTGGAGTAAGCTACTAAAGTGTTTTTATTAAACTGTCCGTGGAGTAAGCTGCTAAAGTGTTTTATTAAACTGTCCGTGGAGTAAGCTGTTAAAGTGTTTTATTAAACTGTCCGTGGAGTAAGCTGCTAAAGTGTTTTTATTAAACTGTCCGTGCAGTAAGCTGCTAAAGTGTTTTTATTAAACTGTCCGTGCAGTAAGCTGCTAAAGTGTTTTATTAAATTGTCCGTGCAGTAAGCTGCTAAAGTGTTTTTATTAAACTGTCCGTGGAGTAAGCTGCTAAAAATCTCATCAAAATAATGTGAAATACCTACAATCAAGCCAACCGTACCTTTTTAAGTCGTCCGTACTTAGATTGGAAACCCGAAGCCTAAGAGTGTCATATCATCCTTAGACATCGTCGCACCCAAGGGCACATACAGCAGAGACAACTATTTTTCACTTAGCACCCAAGGGCACATACAGCAGAGACAACTATTTTTCACTCAAATCTGCAGGTTTTTTCCTCCTGGCTGTTTCTGTAGTTCATTGTTTTGTGGTGTCATCTGTCCCACTTCAGACCCCTCCTATCCTTATTTTATAATATGTGAGAGGATACAGTAGGATGCATGCAATAAAACTACAAGCATAACACAAGTAGAACACAAGTGAACATGATGGATATGTTACAATAAATTGCTCATCTATTCTAGTGGGCTCGAATATGGATTGGGTGGTTCTGTTCGTAAGTGTAATTTCTTGGAGACATCTTAGGATTGTTGCCAGAGCTACAGAGCTAGTGCTTTGTGAACACTCTTGGCAGGTGGCGGACCGTGTCTGCGGAGAGTGACTGAGCCATATTGGGAAACCCGTTGCAATGAAATAAATCCTTCCTCTTTCGAGCTTTTAGGTGTATCACCTCTACGGCTAAATTACATCTCTCTCTTTCTCTCTCCCTCTCTTTCTCTCTCTCTCCCTCTCTCTCTCTCTCTCTCTCTCTCTCTTTCTCCCTCTCTAGCCTGTGACTTGTGCCGCCCCTGGAGCTTAGGGCTGCAACAAATGTACACCATAATTGGAAGTCTTTTGTAATGTGTTTCAGCTGTAATTCAGCTTCTGTTCGGCTTTCATCACTTCCAGTCATAAGTCTCAATGACTCTGGTAGCCCTTCACGCCTGTGACTATGTTGCGTCTTCATGTGACTATGTGGCGTCTTCATGTGACTATGTGGCGTCTTCATGTGAATATGTGGCGTCTTCATGTGAATATGTGGCGTCTTCATGTGAATATGTGGCGTCTTCATGTGAATATGTGACGTCTTCATGTGAATATGTGGCGTCTTCATGGGAATATGTGGCGTCTTCATTGCTGTTTATGTAACATAAAGATTATTTTCAGGATTAGATTATTACTGGAGGATCAGGAAAACATATTTAGTCTGGCCCCTCCTCAGTGACCTGTCCAGCCTGGGTGACCCTGCCAGAAACATAGGTTCCCGCCGTCCTAGCCAACTAAATCATTGGAGCACACTGCTCAGCTGGTATGTGGACTCACAAATATCAACCCGAGGGAAGAATGGATATCAGTGCCTTCAATATACGTCAACATCTCTTCAATCATCATTAAATTCAACAATGGTTCCAGAGAGAGAAATTCAACAATGGTTCCAGAGAGAGGAATCCATGGCGTTGGATGAAGTCGTTAAGGCCGTCATTAATCAAAACTGTAGTACATGTGACGCTGTGATTTACGTGCGCAGGCAATAGACTGAATAATCTCTACAAGTGGCAATAGACTGAATAATCTCTACAAGTGTCAGTAACTTGCAAGGTTACATTTATCTTCGTTCCCACCTCTGAAGTCGGAGAAGGCCAGCCAGTGTGGCGAGGAAATCAATTAAATGGTAAGCAGGCTTTCACGCAAAAATCAGTCCGAAGCGCCACACTAGCGCATGGCTACGCCTGAATTCATAGCGTCCGATTCGTTCCGGGCCACATGGTTGTCGATGGCAATATAAGAGCAAACAGGCTGGCTGGCTCTGTCACCACATCGGGATGGGATGGGGGAAGAATGACAAAGTTGACATTCTGGTGGCCGCAGAGAGGCTTTATCTAAACCAGCGTTTCCCAAAGTGGGCGTACCACCCCCACCCCAGTGGGCGTTGAAGCGTACTAGGGATGGGGGCGGGGTGGGCGATAGTGGGTTCAGAAGAATTTGGGCTGTGTTCAGGCGATTAGAGATCGGTGGCTCCTTAATTAAAGAAGATATTAATAACACATATTTTAAAATAAATTATTTTCGTGATTTTGCGATTGAATAATCATTTAAAATTTGATTTCTGCATTTTAATTCATCTTATGCCCGTCTTTTTAATCAATTTTCTATTTCATGTATATTATCATTTGAAAATTGACCATGTATGACAGAAATATATATCAATATTCGATGTCAAAGAGAAAATAGAGCATGTATATTAATGTGGGGGTGTTGGTAAACTGTTATAATGGAGAGGGGGCGTTACAAAGTTTATGTCGTGCAAAGTGGGCGGTGGGCCGAACAAGTTTGGGAATCTATGATCTAAACTAATCCACGTCATCTGCTAGATTGCAAGAGCTTGCAACAGGCGTATGAGCAGGCTCATTATTAAACATTGTTAGAAGTTCTCGTCTGTTTGGTTGGTTTATTTACATATTCAATTTATAGTCACCATTGCACAACTCTCTTTAATCAGTTCTTGCATGTTTGTTAGAAATCTGACATGCTCCTCTATTCTTTGCTGGCCAGGGTTCTAGGTTGAAAAAGGCGTGTAAACCATTTTAAAAAAATACGTGACCTAAAGACCTGGAGTCGACGTTCTATAGCGCCAGTGTTGTAAGTGGAACACAAACTTAATGTGGACATGATGTAACCACGTACGATAGAATGTTGAATGAAGTACCCGAGTAGGTGGGCAAGAGGAAATTAATTCAATAACGAGCACATGGTGAGTAAACAAACTCTTCAATTTGTAGTCAAGTTTAGTTTATTTTCTTACTTGACATTAACGTACTAAGGGTTCTCAAACTGGCAGCTGGGAACCGTTCAAGCTTGAAAGGGGAATATGACACTACACAACATGTTTACATCTTCTTCACCCGTCACCACTAGGGAGGCATATGTTCGCAACCAAGGTCTTCCAAGTTCTTCACCACTAGGGAGGTATATGTTCGCAACCAAGGTCTTCCAAGTTCTTCACCACTAGGGAGGTATATGTTCAACAACAAGGTCTTCCAAGTTCTTCACCACTAGGGAGGCATAGTTCAGTTCAACCAGGTCTTCAAGTTCTTCACCACTAGGGAGGCATAGATTCGCAACCAAGGTCTTTCAAGTGCTTCTATTCAATGCCTTCTTTTCCAGATCTCTCCACTTTCTCCCCATTTTCTTGCATTCAGTCTCCAACTTTCGCGTCCAGGTGTTCCTGAGTCTTCCCTTACCTCTATTACCCTGGGAGTTCTATCGAGGACCTATTTCGTGATGATGTTTGGGGTCTCCTCGGTGTGTGTCCTAACCATCGCCACTTTCTGCCCTTTATTTCTTGTCCCGCAATATCCCATAGTTCACTGTTTGTGGTCCTGTCATACCATCGCAAGTGGTGTATCCTGCGCAGGCATCTATTGATGAATGTCTGAAATCTGCAGCTTGTTAGTGTTCCCATTAGTACCAATTCAATATAGTATTAGTTATACATGTTTCTAGAAGTGTTATAAATCAAATTTCTGTTTCATATCAAGCTGTTAAATGTCTTAATGTATTCAATATAGTATTAGTTATACATGTTCCTTGGCCAATTTGTGTTTGAATGATCAATATTTGTTTATTATCTTGCTGTAAATGTCAGACATTTTATGTGTTTCCCAGCACGTGCATGATTGACCAATCAATGATTTAAATGAGTGGTCATGATTTATTACAGTTTGAGGATGTTCTGTTAATCCAAATACAAGGAAAGCACGGTTTATTCTGTTTCTATACACTAATCTCCCTGTAATGTTTGTTTAGACAAAACAAAGCCACTGCACGGGAGGAATTTTTTATATTTGTTGAAATGATAGACGTGACATTGCTATTCGTTTAAATTAAATGTTAAAACATTTTCTTCATCCCTGTGTGTATGTTACAGGTCATGCATGTTGTATCTGGAGGTCTGTTACCAGGACATGGTCTAGTCTTCTCCATGTTGTATCTCCAGGTAGTCCGTTCAACAACTCATGCCCACAGTCCAATCCGAATTGTAGCAAAACCATCAGTTCCACAGTAGCGAAACTTTGCACCCAACCTTATAATTATACCGACGCAAATGTCTGATGGAAGAAATCGCTATAGGAAACCTGGATTTTGTAATATAACGATTTCCTTTGATGTTGGCGGCATATTTGGCTAGTCTGATACAGCATTTTAGTTTTACAGTAAACGCACACATATGACATTTGATGACAAGTCTCATGCAAAGGCGTATCATCTCCGCTTATTCATGGGGGCCAATGTTGATAATTGCAATACAGTCATGAAATAAACAAGAAATGTAGACATAGTTGTACCATTGTTTTTAAACAACTTACATTACAGTTAAAGTTAGCTGCCATGTCATACTGCCATCCCCCTTTCACGTCCAGGCTTGGGACTGAGTTAAAGTTAGCTGCCATGTCATAATGCCCTCCCCCTTTCACGTCCAGGTTTGGGACTGGCAATGACGGAGCTCAAGTAGTAGCATGTCCCTTGCGGAACGTCGCATTCATCACAGCCCGCCTGAAAAGCTCTATAGCTCTTGCAAGTTCTCCTGCCTCTTCTAGCGTAATTTTCAAGGTTTCTTTGATGTCCTGTTGCCATCTTCGTCTTGGTCGTCCCCTGACTCGTTTTTCAGGAACCATGCCTTCCATTACCTTTCTCTCAGCCGCTGTGTCGTTTAATGTGGCCAAATATTTCATCTTCCGGGACATTATGTTATTTATAAACAAATGCTCCTTGATATTCAGGCCTTGTAGGATGTCTTTGTTTCTTCTTTTCTCTGACCAGGATGTTCTAAGAACTTTTCTATAGCACCTTGTTATGGCGGAGCTACTGGAGAGATTACTTTCAAATTGCTACTTCTTCGTTACAGTGTGCGTGTAACTTATGGAGGAATCACTATAATAAAATAGCTCTTTTCTCTGATTCTTGTATACTGTAGTACAGATGACCCATATGTGCCTCGTTGCGGAAATGAGTGTATAGCATTAATGATACGTTTCGCATTGTAACTTCAAACTCATTAGAAATGTTATATCAATCTCTGTTTTGAGAAGTCAACAATATGACCCAATAGCATCACACTAATTTCGATATACGCCTTTAACTAAATGTCCGTCACGCACTAGTGAAACACGTACAAACAAAGTACTATAGTTTTACAAAAACAGAAACAGTGACGATAAATGCACTAATCACGCACTGATGGCGTCAATTCTTTACTATGTTCGAGCCCGAGTCTTTTTGGTGCATGGAAAATGCAAGAATTGTTAAAAAAACCATGGAATTCGTCCTGAATGTTGCTATTTTTGTCATCAATGTATTAAATGTCTATAAACATTAGTTTTCTTCAACCATGCCAATGGATGCATTAAATATATAACACAAAGAAGCAAACTTTTAGATGGTATGATTGTTTGAATGGCAAAAAAGATTTTGTAGCGTCGGGAACATGTGTAGTTCACATGCAAGTTTTCAAGTTATTTAATCAAATGGTTACAAAGATACAAATTTTTATTTGTGGGCATGACAAGTTGAACGGACTATAGTATTCTCCCTGTTGTATCTGGTGGTCTGTCATCAGGACAAGGTCTAGTCTTCTCCATGTTTTATCTCCAGGTCTGTCATCAGGACAAGGTCTAGTCTTCTCCATGTTTTATCTCCAGGTCTGTCACCAGGACAAGGTCTAGTCTTCTCCATGTTTTATCTCCAGGTCTGTCACCAGGACAAGGTCTAGTCTTCTCATGTTTATCTCCAGGTCTGTCACCAGGACAAGGTCTAGTCTTCTCCATGTTTTATCTCCAGGTCAGTCATCAGGACAAGGTCTAGTCTTCTCCATGTTTTATCTCCAGGTCAGTCATCAGGACAAGGTCTAGTCTTCTCCATGCTTTATCTCCAGGTCAGTCACCAGGACAAGATCTAGTCTTCTCCATGTTGTATCTGGAGGTCTGTCATCAGGACAAGGTCTAGTCTTCTCCATGTTGTATCTCCAGGTCTGTTACCAGGACATGGTCTAGTCTTCTCTATGTTTTATCTCCAGGTCTGTTACCAGGACAAGGTCTAGTCTTCTCCATGTTTTATCTCCAGGTCAGTCATCAGGACAAGGTCTAGTCTTCTCCATGCTTTATCTCCAGGTCAGTCACCAGGACAAGATCTAGTCTTCTCCATGTTGTATCTGGAGGTCTGTCATCAGGACAAGGTCTAGTCTTTTCCATGTTTTATCTCCAGGTCTGTCATCAGGACAAGGTCTAGTCTTCTCCATGTTTTATCTCCAGGTCACTCACCAGGACAAAGTCTAGTCTTCTCCAAGTTTTATCTCCAGGTCAGTCACCAGGACAAGATCTAGTCTTCTCCATGTTTTATCTCCAGGTCAGTCACCAGGACAAAGTCTAGTCTTCTCCATGTTTTATCTCCAGGTCAGTCACCAGGATAAGGTCTAGTCTTCTCCATGTTGTTGGTCATTATGGTATCTTTGGATTTATCTCCAAGTGAAAGTCGATGACAATCGCTAAATTCAAATTGATGTCTTGTAGTTTTTGTAGGAACGATAAGTTCAACTTTTGCTTTCAGGTTTTTCTCAGTCCACATGTTTCTCCTAATCTATACATCAACCAGTAATGTCTACATCAGCTATACTTTATTGGAACAAGCTTTTCATGCAAGACAACTATGCTTCAGAACGTCTATGACCAGAAACCAAGATTAGTTCCACAAATATACTGTTTTTCTTCGACCAAGATTAGTTCCACAAATATACTGTTTTTCTTCGACCAAGATTAGTTCCACAAATATACTGTTTTTTCTTCTATCAAGATTAGTTCCACAAATATACTGTTTTTCTTCTATCAAGATTAGTTCCACAAATATACTGTTTTTCTTCTATCAAGATTAGTTCCACAAATATACTGTTTTTCTTCGACCAAGATTAGTTCCACAAATATACTGTTTTTTCTTCTACCAAGATTAGTTCCACAAATATACTGTTTTTCTTCTATCAAGATTAGTTCCACAAATATACTGTTTTTCTTCTATCAAGATTAGTTCCACAAATATACTGTTTTTCTTCTACCAAGATTAGTTCCACAAATATACTGTTTTTTCTTCTACCAAGATTAGTTCCACAAATATACTGTTTTTCTTCTATCAAGATTAGTTCCACAAATATACTGTTTTTCTTCTATCAAGATTAGTTCCACAAATATACTGTTTTTCTTCTATCAAGATTAGTTCCACAAATATACTGTTTTTCTTCTACCAAGATTAGTTCCACAAATATACTGTTTTTCTTCTACCAAGATTAGTTCCACAAATATACTGTTTTTTCTTCTATCAAGATTAGTTCCACAAATATACTGTTTTTCTTCTATCAAGATTAGTTCCACAAATATACTGTTTTTTCTTCTACCAAGATTAGTTCCACAAATATACTGTTTTTTCTTCTACCAAGATTAGTTCCACAAATATACTGTTTTTCTTCTATCAAGATTAGTTCCACAAATATACTGTTTTTTCTTCTACCAAGATTAGTTCCACAAATATACTGTTTTTTCTTCTATCAAGATTAGTTCCACAAATATACTGTTTTTCTTCTATCAAGATTAGTTCCACAAATATACTGTTTTTCTTCTACCAAGATTAGTTCCACAAATATACTGTTTTTCTTCTATCAAGATTAGTTCCACAAATATACTGTTTTCTTCTACAAGATTAGTTCCACAAATATACTGTTTTTCTTCTACCAAGATTAGTTCCACAAATATACTGTTTTTCTTCTACCAAGATTAGTTCCACAAATATACTGTTTTTCTTCTACCAAGATTAGTTCCACAAATATACTGTTTTTCTTCTATCAAGATTAGTTCCACAAATATACTGTTTTTCTTCTACCAAGATTAGTTCCACAAATATACTGTTTTTCTTCTATCAAGATTAGTTCCACAAATATACTGTTTTTCTTCTACCAAGATTAGTTCCACAAATATACTGTTTTTCTTCGACCAAGATTAGTTCCACAAATATACTGTTTTTCTTCTATCAAGATTAGTTCCACAAATATACTGTTTTTCTTCTACCAAGATTAGTTCCACAAATATACTGTTTTTCTTCTATCAAGATTAGTTCCACAAATATACTGTTTTTCTTCTATCAAGATTAGTTCCACAAATATACTGTTTTTCTTCTACCAAGATTAGTTCCACAAATATACTGTTTTTCTTCTATCAAGATTAGTTCCACAAATATACTGTTTTTTCTTCTACCAAGATTAGTTCCACAAATATACTGTTTTTCTTCTATCAAGATTAGTTCCACAAATATACTGTTTTTCTTCTACCAAGATTAGTTCCACAAATATACTGTTTTTCTTCTATCAAGATTAGTTCCACAAATATACTGTTTTTCTTCTACCAAGATTAGCTCCACAAATATACTGTTTTTCTTCGACCAAGATTAGTTCCACAAATATACTGTTTTTCTTCTTCTTCTTCTTCTTCTTCTTGCGCTCACCCGCTATGAATTCAGGCTGATCAGGGCGTCGGGCATGGCGCTTCTGGCTGAGTTTTGCGTGAAGGAGTGCTTTCCTTATTATCAGTGTCCCCTACAATACAGGTGTGCCTTCTCGACTTCAGAGGTATCGGTGCCCGTGTGTTGTCGGGGCTAGCAAAGGGAGCAAAGAATAGTAACACTGCTACCTACAAGGCATGTCGTAAGAGGCGACTGATGTGGGCCCTAGGGATGCTACCCTAGTAAATCGAAAGCAGCGCAGAAATCGGATGTGCTGGCCTACTTGTAGGCGCATAACGGCACAACGTACAATCGCTCTTAGGCTTAGATCACATACAAATCACACAGAGTGGTTAACAAGTGATCGATATTGAACGTTCGAAGAAGAAGAAAAAGAAGATTAATAGGGTAGCTCCCCTAGGCCCCTACCTCAGTCGCCACTTACGACATGCCTTCCGCCCGAGTGGTTACCGGGCCTAAATTTGGGGTGTAAAGAATAGAACCACTGTTACCTGCTATGCATGTCGTAAGAGGCGACTAAGGAGTTTTGGCTGAAATCGGATGCATGTGTCCTAAACTTGTAGAAGTCTATGCGTTTAGGGGCCTACCAAACCAATGTGCAACGTATACACGTTCTTGGCAAAGATCAAACATATCACAAAGATTGATTAAAATTGGTTGTAAAGAACGACCACAAAGAAGAAGACGAAGAGACGACATGCCTTGTAGCCTGCAGGTCGCAGTATTACTATTCTTTGCTACCCTTGAGAGCCACAGCAACACACGGACACAGAATATCTGTTGATGTCTCAGTCTGTGGTATAGATGATGTCTCAGTCTGTGTTATAGATGATGTCTCAGTCTGTGGTATAGATGATGTCTCAGTCTGTGTTATAGATGATGTCTCAGTCTGTGGTATAGATGATGTCTCAGTCTGTGGTATAGATGATGTCTCAGTCTGTGGTATAGATGATGTCTCAGTCTGTGGTATAGATGATGTCTCAGTCTGTGGTATAGATGATGTCTCAGTCTGTGGTATAGATGATGTCTCAGTCTGTGGTATAGATGATGTCTCAGTCTGTGGTATAGATGATGTCTCAGTCTGTGGTATAGATGATGTCTCAGTCTGTGGTATAGATGATGTCTCAGTCTGTGGTATAGATGATGTCTCAGTCTGTGGTATAGATGATGTCTCAGTCTGTGTATAGATGATGCCTCAGTCTGTGGTATAGATGATGTCTCAGTCTGTGGTATAGTTGATGTCTCAGTCTGTGGTATAGATGATGTCTCAGTCTGTGGTATAGATGATGTCTCAGTCTGTGGTATAGTTGATGTCTCAGTCTGTGGTATAGATGATGTCTCAGTCTGTGGTATAGATGATGTCTCAGTCTGTGGTATAGTTGATGTCTCAGTCTGTGGTATAGATGATGTCTCAGTCTGTGGTATAGATGATGTCTCAGTCTGTGGTATAGATGATGTCTCAGTCTGTGGTATAGATGATGTCTCAGTCTGTGGTATAGATGATGTCTCAGTCTGTGGTATAGTTGATGTCTCAGTCTGTGGTATAGATGATGTCTCAGTCTGTGGTATAGATGATGTCTCAGTCTGTGGTATAGATGATGTCTCAGTCTGTGGTATAGATTATATCTCAGTCTGTTGTATAGATGATGTCTCAGTCTGTTGTATAGTTGATGTCTCAGTCTGTGGTATAGATGATGTCTCAGTCTGTGGTATAGATGATGTCTCAGTCTGTGGTATAGATGATGTCTCAGTCTGTGGTATAGATGATGTCTCAGTCTGTGGTATAGATGATGTCTCAGTCTGTGGTATAGATGATGTCTCAGTCTGTGGTATAGATGATGTCTCAGTCTGTGGTATAGATGATGTCTCAGTCTGTGGTATAAATGATGTCTCAGTCTGTGGTATAGATGATGTCTCAGTCTGTGTTATAGATGATGTCTCAGTCTGTGGTATAGATGATGTCTCAGTCTGTGGTATAGATGACGTCTCAGTATGTGGTATAGTTGATGTCTCAGTCTGTGGTATAGATGATGTCTCAGTCTGTGGTATATATGATGTCTCAGTCTGTGGTATAGATGATGTCTCAGTCTGTGGTATAGATGATGTCTCAGTCTGTGGTATAGTTGATGTCTCAGTCTGTGGTATAGATGATGTCTCAGTCTGTGGTATAGATGATGTCTCAGTCTGTGGTATAGTTGATGTCTCAGTCTGTGGTATAGATGATGTCTCAGTCTGTGGTATAGATGATGTCTCAGTCTGTGGTATAGTTGATGTCTCAGTCTGTGGTATAGATGATGTCTCAGTCTGTGGTATAGATGATGTCTCAGTCTGTGGTATAGATGATGTCTCAGTCTGTGGTATAGATGATGTCTCAGTCTGTGGTATAGATGATGTCTCAGTCTGTGGTATAGATGATGTCTCAGTCTGTGGTATAGATGATGTCTCAGTCTGTGGTAAAGTTGATGTCTCAGTCTGTGGTATAGATGATGTCTCAGTCTGTGGTATAGATGATGTCTCAGTCTGTGGTATAGATGATGTCTCAGTCTGTGGTATAGATGATGTCTGTGGTATAGATGATGTCTCAGTCTGTGGTATAGATGATGTCTCAGTCTGTGGTATAGATGATGTCTCAGTCTGTGGTATAGATGGTGTCTCAGTCTGTGGTATAGTTGATGTCTCAGTCTGTGGTATAGATGATGTCTCAGTCTGTGGTATAGATGATGTCTCAGTCTGTGTTATAGATGATGTCTCAGTCTGTGGTATAGATGATGTCTCAGTCTGTGGTATAGATGATGTCTCAGTCTGTGGTATAGATGATGTCTCAGTCTGTGGTATAGATGATGTCTCAGTCTGTGGTATAGTTGATGTCTCAGTCTGTGGTATAGATGATGTCTCAGTCTGTGGTATAGATGATGTCTCAGTCTGTGGTATAGTTGATGTCTCAGTCTGTGGTATAGATGATGTCTCAGTCTGTGGTATAGATGATGTCTCAGTCTGTGGTATAGATGATGTCTCAGTCTGTGGTATAGTTGATGTCTCAGTCTGTGGTATAGATGATGTCTCAGTCTGTGGTATAGATGTCTCAGTCTGTGGTATAGATGATGTCTCAGTCTGTGGTATAGTTGATGTCTCAGTCTGTGGTATAGATGATGTCTCAGTCTGTGGTATAGATGATGTCTCAGTCTGTGATATAGATGATGTCTCAGTCTGTGGTATAGATGATGTCTCAGTCTGTGGTATAGATGATGTCTCAGTCTGTGGTATAGATGATGTCTCAGTCTGTGGTATAGATGATGTCTCAGTCTGTGGTATAGATGATGTCTCAGTCTGGTGTATAGATTATGTCTCAGTCTGTGGTATAGATGATGTCTCAGTCTGTGGTATAGATGATGTCTCATTCTGTGGTATAGATGATGTCTCAGTCTGTGGTATAGATGATGTCTCAGTCTGTGGTATAGATGATGTCTCAGTCTGTGGTATAGATGATGTCTCAGTCTGTGGTATAGATGATGTCTCAGTCTGTGGTATAGATGATATCTCAGTCTGTGGTATAGATGTCTCAGTCTGTGGTATAGATGATGTCTCAGTCTGTGGTATAGATGATGTCTCAGTCTGTGGTATAGATGATGTCTCAGTCTGTGGCATAGATGATGTCTCAGTCTGTGGTATAGATGATGTCTCAGTCTGTGGTATAGATGATGTCTCAGTCTGTGGTATAGATGATGTCTCAGTCTGTGGTATAGATGATGTCTCAGTCTGTGGTATAGATGATGTCTCAGTCTGTGGTATAGATGATGTCTCAGTCTGTGGTATAGATGATGTCTCAGTATGTGGTATAGATGATGTCTCAGTCTGTGGTATAGATGATGTCTCAGTCTGTGGTATAGATGATGTCTCAGTCTGTGGTATAGATGATGTCTCAGTCTGTGGTATAGATGATGTCTCAGTCTGTGGTATAGATGATGTCTCAGTCTGTGGTATAGATTATGTCTCAGTCTGTGGTATAGATTATGTCTCAGTCTGTGGTATAAATGATGTCTCAGTCTGTGGTATAGATTATGTCTCAGTCTGTTGTATAGATGATGTCTCAGTCTGTGGTATAGATGATGTCTCAGTCTGTGGTATAGATTATGTATCAGTCTGTGGTATAGATGATGTCTCAGTCTGTGGTATAGATGATGTCTCAGTCTGTAGTATCAATCTTGTATCTGTGGTATAGATGATGTCTCAGTCTGCGGTACCAATATTGTATCTATGGTATAGTTGATGTCTCAGTCTGCGGTACCAATATTGTATCTATGGTATAGTTGATGTCTCAGTCTGTGGTACCAATATTGTATCTATGGTATAGTTGATGTCTCAGTCTGCGGTACCAATATTGTATCTATGGTATAGTTGATGTCTCAGTCTGCGGTACCAATATTGTATCTATGGTATAGTTGATGTCTCAGTCTGTGGTACCAATATTGTATCTATGGTATAGTTGATGTCTCAGTCTGTGGTACCAATATTGTATCTATGGTATAGTTGATGTCTCAGTCTGCGGTACCAATATTGTATCTATGGTATAGTTGATGTCTCAGTCTGTGGTACCAATATTGTATCTATGGTATAGTTGATGTCTCAGTCTGCGGTACCAATATTGTATCTATGGTATAGATGATGTCTCAGTCTGTGGTACCAATATTGTATCTATGGTATAGATGATGTCTCAGTCTAGGGTACCAATCGTGTATCTGTGGTAGAGA
This sequence comes from Arion vulgaris, assembly GCA_020796225.1. Lineage (NCBI taxonomy): Eukaryota > Metazoa > Mollusca > Gastropoda > Stylommatophora > Arionidae > Arion > Arion vulgaris. The sequence goes on along the minus strand of CM036761.1, from coordinate 58,679,896 downwards.
TCATATAGATGATGTCTCAGTCTGCGGTACCAATCTTGTATCTGTGGTAGAGATCATATCTCGTATTCATTCTGTCCTGCCTTCAAAACTGAAAAAGAACAGCCTGGCCCTACTCGTCGAGTTATTAATATATATATTTTTTGTTTGACCTGTGTGGTCTCGTTTACCCTGGCCAAACAACTATAATCCACATCTGCTCTCAGATTAACATACAATATAATATTCCTTGCACGACTTTCCAGACATAGTCCACTCCAGTCACGTAATCAACCATCATCTAGTAGCGCGTCGTTACGTGTGTGTACAACTAACAGTGCCTTTTTATTTCAATTTGGAGAGCCATGAATAATCTGGGAAACTCCCATAACAACTGGATGTGCATTTGCTTGTATAACATGAATTGTTTCTGCTTAATTCGATTCTCTAATCACAACTGAAATTTGTTTTCAAAACTCTCTGAGCTGTGGTAACATTTAGGATCGTTGCCGGAGCTATTGTGGTACATACTCTACCACAAACACTTTCAGTTAATTGAAAAGAACAAAGCAGCAGCAGTGGCACATCTGCCATCACAATTTTTTTTAAATCATATTTTACCAGTAAGGGCACATCTGCCTTCACAATATGATGATATTTTAACCTCTCCGTACGGTTAGACGTTATATAGTGACTGCAAACAATTTGTACATACCGCTCTATCCTGTGTAATTCATTCAATCTCTTTTATGGCAATTGAATTCGATATCACCTTTGTGGTACCAGGGCCCGCAAGGGAAGCAAAGAATAGTACCCCTGCCACCTTCAAGGCAACTGAAATAGGCGCCTAGGGAAGCTACCCTAGTTTAAAAAAGCATCGCAGAAATCGGATGTGCTGGCCTACTTGTAGGCGCATAACTGGACAGCATACAAGACTCGGATCATATACAAATGACAAAGAGTGGTTTAACAAGTGGTAGATATGGAGCGTTAGAAGTAGAAGAAGTAGAAGATGGCTAGATGTTACAACAAATACAAATGTGTGTAACAGAACGGAACAAAACTTCATGCTAATGTATGTTACATATTTTAAAAATGTAGAGAAGTTAAGCGCACCATCAGGAAACAACAGCAAAACATAACCAGACATGCACTTGGCTAGGACCAGCAAACAAAATAGAGCTGGGGAATATCAAAGAATATCTAGTGAAATGACGTTAAATATTAGAAGAATAGTTTTAGAGATAGAGGTTTATGTATGTAGCCATGAAGACGGTTCACGATAGAATTCGAATGTAAGCAGCAGTCTAAAAAGTTCCACTGGGAACAAGAAGGTTTAGTACTATTAGTAGTAGTAGGATCAGAAATAGTAGTAGTAGTAGTAGTATCAGAAGTAGTAGTAGTAGTAGTAATAATAGTAGTAGTAGTAGTAGCAGTAGATGTAGTAGTAGCCGCAGTAGAAGTAGTAGTAGTAGTAGTAGTAGTAGTAGTATTAGAAGTAGTAGTAGAAGTAGTAGTAGTAGTAGTAGTAGTATCAGAAGTAGTAGTAGTAGCCGCAGATGTAGTAGTAGTAGTAGTAGTAGCCGCAGATGTAGTAGTAGCCGCAGTAGAAGTAGTAATATCAATTGTAATAATAATAGTATTAGTAGTAGTAGCAGTAGCAGTTGTAGTAATAGTAGTAGTAGTAATAGTAGTGGTGGTAGTAGTAATAGCAGTACTACTAGTAGTACTAGTAGTAGCAACAACAGTTGTAGTAGTAGTAACAGCAGCAGCAGTATAAGTAGTAGTAATAATAGTAGTAGTAGCAATAGCAGTAGTAGGAGGAGAAGTAGAGCGACAGTTGCAACCTTGTGCTTCATTGGGGTAAAATATTTTCACTGAGGTGCATCTTTTTGAATCAGCTTACTTATCTTCAATGCCTCCATTGTTTTTTTTACTGGCCCCACACTGGTCTCGTTCTTATTGTCTTGTCGTTAGCATCATCCTTCTCGCTTGTCTCATTTTTATTCTCTTGTCGTTATTCACATTCTCCTCACTAAGCTCATTCTTGATGACTTGTTATTATACATGACTCCCAGACCATTCTCGTTTTTCTTTCCTTGACGTTATCATTTCTTCTTTTTAACATAACCCAATATATCCTTATTAAGCATTTCAAGTTATGCATGACTAACTTAGAGACGTGTTTAGTTACGGACAAATGCTACTTGTAATCTCCTTTTGTCTGACAATTTTACACTCATGAATCTTCTCTTGATCTTTCAAGCAGAAACAACTGCATCATTTGCTGTCCCGCAGGTAATTAATGAGGTAAACACCCACATGTTTGACACGTCCAGCGTAAGGCTAAAACCTGAACGTACGGCATTGTTCTGTGATGGACATATATAACACTTCAGAAAATTAACAAAGTAAAAGGTTTTAGATTTGGGAAGGTATGTTTATTTTTTAATTAAGATAATTTTATGTTGTTAGAATTGACATGTTGGCATTCTTAGCATATACAAACTCGCTCTGTCCCTTTCAGCAGATGATGTATTAGTGTCTGCAATGGAATGCTTCCAATAGCTCGAACTTGTAGTTTCACAATTCATACTTCCGTGACGTTGAATTCCAAACTGAAGCAGTGTCTCAGAACAATATCCTTATCAGTGGTCATGTGGACATCCAACATACAATAATTGTGAGTATTCAAATAATCGAAATAATCGTGCTTTATGCAATACTCTCAGCAGGTGGCGTGCCATTTCTGCGGAGAGAGACCAAGCCGTATGAGGTAAAACCCGGTGCAATGAATTCAATCCTTCGGCTTTTAAACCCTTTTTTATAATCGAAATTATGTATGCTCATTGTCCTTGCACTAGATACCTCTAATGTCCAACTCATTCGCTGTCCCAAACCGCAGCATTACCATGACAGTAGAGCAAAGCAAGTATGCCATGGTTTCAGGCATCTATATGTATCGCCTGTTTATGACGGAGACATATCGGTTCTGGACTTTGGAAGCACGAAAAGAGCTCTACACTATAATTTCTCCATGCTTCAACTATGTCTCTGAAACGTTCACAAGAGCAATACTTATTATTTCGTTCAACTACCTCTCTGAAACGTTCACAAGAGCAATACTTATTATTTCGTTCAACTACCTCTCTGAAACGTTCACAAGAGCAATACTTATTATTTCGTTCAACTACCTCTCTGAAACGTTCACAAGAGCAATACTTATTTCGTTCAACTACCTCTCTGAAACGTTCACAAGAGCAATACTTATTATTTCGTTCAACTACCTCTCTGAAACGTTCACAAGAGCAATACTTATTATTTCGTTCAACTACCTCTCTGAAACGTTCACAAGAGCAATACTTATTATTTCGTTCAACTACCTCTCTGAAACGTTCACAAGAGCAATACTTATTATTTCGTTCAACTACCTCTCTGAAACGTTCGCAAGAACAATACTTACTATATCATTCAAAAGGACTATCGAATCCGACAAACATTTACACGTTGCATTTGTAGATCAGGAAAAAGCGTTCGACCGCGTAGATAGGCACACGTTGTGGAAAATACTAACAACCTATGGGTTAATGAACACCTAATCAACCTTTGCAAGAACATTTATACTGACAGCCAATGTACGATTAGAACAAATACAGGATTATCAGAAAAGTTTCACGTAGGGTCAGGAGTAAGACAAGGTTGCGTACTATCCCCGCTGCTATTCATCACGTACATTGACCACATTTGTAAAATAGCTAACACCAGCGAAGGAAACAACATCGGAGAACTCTTAAATGAATTTCTTTTGCAGACGATCAGGCAATCATATCAACAACAGAAGAACAGCTACAACAACACATCAACAGACTCCAGTTAGCATGTAACGAATACAACATGAGAATTAACATCGACAAAACAGAAGTAATGACATTCGCCAGAGAGGAAAACACTACCAACATCTCCATCGATAATCATCTACTAAATCAAGTAAAAGATTTCACATACCTGGGAGCATTTTTTCAGCAAATGGAAGAATAACTAATGAAATTCAACACAGATGCAACAAAGCAAATCAAATGATAGGGCAAATGGCGCCAATTTTAAGATGCAAACACGTCACCATGAACACAAAAAGAGCAATGTTCAACACAATCTTTCTCCCACATTATGTTACCAGTGCCAAACCTGACGCTGACAACAAACGATAGAAGAAAACTAGTCACAACAGAGATGAAGTGTCTACGCAGAATGCTGGGTGTAACAAGAAGAGACCGGTTGAGAAATGAAGACATCAGGAAAAAGTGGGTACAACATCAGTACTAGACTTCATCAAGAAACAACAAATTAAATGGTTCGGTCACGTAAGCAGATTACCATCAGACAGTGCACCCCAAAGAGCAATGCTGCTCCGATACAATGGGTACAAAGCAAAGGCCGGCCACGCAAAAGATGGACCTCAGAGATAACAGAGGCGACGAAAGAGACTATCTACGAAGCGCATACTAGGCCCGTTTTAGAAATCTCTTCCTGACCTGACGCTGTGAGGCATACAGGATTCGAGAAAGAAGAAGAAGAAGATCATTCAACTATTTCTCTGAAACGTTCGCAAGAACAATACTTACTATTTTAGTCATTTTAAAGTACATTCTATTCAGTTCTACAATGAATTTGTTATTGTCTTTAGCTGAGAATAACTGAATCTTGATTTCTGACTTGTCATCACATACTTGTCAATGTATACAACATTTCTGACTTGTCATCACATACTTGTCAATGTATACAACATTTCTGACTTGTCATCACATACTTATCAATGTATACTACATCATTGTCTGCTTAAAAATTGTTGGCAATATGCTGTTTACACCATTTTTTATATTTCCTATTGGTCCGCCTGCCCATCGTGTTCGTAGCGCGTTGGACGACTGGTGAGAAGCCCCTGTGAGTGCGGTTCAATTCCGCGGGCTGGCAGAAAAACCACATGTTCTCCAGATTTACGGTGTTCGTGGCACCGAACCGAAGGGTTACGATGTCCATGGCACCGAGTTGAAGAACTGAAAGCTCAATTGCTTCTGGATCGAAAAAAAAAATATTTCCTGTTGAGAGCAATGATGACTTCCAGACCAACAGTCTTTGCTTCTGAGACGTGATTATAGCGTTAACATATTCCAGTTTACGTGAATCCTGAAAAAGCGCGTATGCTGTGGTGTTCGTTGAATAATTTCATAGTCAAGGCTGACTTACCCGTGTAATCTTTGATGAACATACCATCGAGCGCAGAGACAGGCTGCGTTATCTTGGAATAACCTTTGATCGTAGTCTATCTTTCAAACACCATGCTGAACAGACGATACAACGTTGCAAGCGTGGTCTTGCGGCTCTCAAAGTTATGGTAGCCGCACACCTTGAGCAGAGACTACTTATCCTTTTGTTCGATTGACTGGTTATGTCAGTGGTAGATTACGAACTCGGAATTCTTACGATATCCAGATCACATTGTGAACGACTCGAACGGGTTCAGAATGAAGGTATGCATATAGTCCTGGGCTGCACTAGAGATACCCCATTGTGAAGACCATATATGCTTGGCCTTCTGTCACTACGCTCCCATCATGCAATCGCCCAAACCAAGGCATATATGCGGTTACTGCGGATAAGAGACATCCACTGCACAAGAACACTAATGATGTTAAGGGCACGAGAATCAAGCGTGGCATGTCGTGGATGGCCCAGGCTGAGAGAACAATTGACCAGGTGACCATGGTTGCGACCCTACCAAATGGGGAAGAATGGATTTCAACAGATGAACTATCAGTTAGCATGATGAACTATCTCAACGTTATCATTACTCTTGGAAGAGAATGTAGAGATTGGGGCAACTTGAAGGCTGATCTCGCAGTTAAGCAGTTGATAGAAGATAATGCAAGGGATGATGATGTTGTTGTATATACCGATGGGTCGGTTCAACGTGGTGAGAAATCCGGCTGGGGTTTCTTTTTTAATACGCATGGTAGGGTTGTTGCAGAGCTAAGTGGAGCGTACAGGACAACTACGAGTACTTTTAGTATGAGGATGGATGTTGAGACCGTTACTGCTGCCCTCTATTGGATCTCTGGGACTTCATTTACTGAGGTCATTGTTGTATCTGACTCTCAGTCGATGATTCACAAGGTCCAGAAGAGCAGGTTTCAGTATGAGTGCATGTCGTCTATAGAAGTTTCTAACCTCCAGCGGCTTACGTGGATATACTGTCCTGGGTATGCGGGTGTTTACGGTAATGAAAGAGCGGACAGGCTTGCATCAACAGCATCGATTGTTGGGGAGTTGAAGATGGATAAGGGTGATGGTCTTCGGTCTCTTCGCGAGTGTCTGTTGGATGAGGACACTAAAATCGATGTTGAATCGATCAAGCGATTTAAGCAGTTTGGAATTACCCGTTGTACAAGTAGAACTGGATGCCTGAGGGCAGAGTGAGAGGTGTGTTTAATCAGTGCCACGGGAACCATCAGTATGCATACTCTTTGATACCTGTTGGGGGAGACTGGGCGTCTATGGGTCTGCCCGAGGTGCAATGACGTCAGTTTAGTAACCAATAACCAGTTCTTGTCTACTTTGCCTTACCATCCATGACATTTCAAACTTAATTTTGGTGCCATTATTTCCTTTTTTCGTTTACTGAAAATTGTGTCTATATCTAGAATGTTGTCTCTTGTATAAACTTCACTATTTGTTGTAGATTACACAGATGTACATGTAGTTATTTCATTGTTCAGTATTCATGTACTAGGTCAATGAGGTTGTCCCATTATATCATATTCATGGCAGTCTTGAAGTATGTGCTCTACAGTTTGGAGTGTCTGTTTGCATGCATGCACGGCTGAACTTGCTGATCTTGAACTTTGTATGCATGCGACTGCAGATTCGACTATGACTTATTCGCAGACAACATGCTACTTGTCTTAAACTTAAGTCATTCAAGACTTTAGTTTCTCGGCTAAACAACCTACAGTGAACAATTTAGTTTCTCGGGTAAACAACCTACAGTGGACAATTTAGTTTCTCGGGTAAACAACCTACAGTGGACAATTTAGTTTCTCGGGTAAACAACCTACAGTGGACAATTTAGTTTCTCGGGTAAACAACCTACAGTGGACAATTTTGTTTCTCGGGTAAACAACCTACAGCGGACAATTTTGAAGGACATGTTCTGGGGAATTATCTGCTAACTCCCAAATGACAGTGGCTGGAGATTTGAGTATGTTATACAAACACTATTTCATTTTGTTGGGTGCTGTTGGGTGCTGTTGGGTGCTGTTGGGTGCTGTTGGGTGCTGTTGGGTGCTGTTCTGAGACGAAGTATAACTATCTAGTCTCTTCTGGGCAGTTCATAATATTCACCTTATGCTTAGTTCTTTCCACTTTGCGCTGTCTTGAGATCTTCTTCAAACGCTCCATATCGACCCCTTGTTAAACCACTCTTTGTGATTTGTATATGATCTGAGCCTAAGAACAAGTGTACGTTGTGCGAGCTCTGCGTCTACAAGTAGCCCAGCACATCCGATTTCCTCGACGCTTTTTATTTACTAAGGTAGATTCCCTAGGCCCCTACCTCAGTCGCCTCTTATGACATGCCTTGTAGGTTGCAGTGTTACTATTCTTTGCTTCCTTGCGAGCCCTGGCAACACACGGACGGTTGTTTTTAGATGATCACATTGTCTTGTTCGGTAGATGATCACATTGTCTTGTTCGGTAGATGATCACATTGTCTTGTTCGGTATATGATCACATTGTCTTGTTCGGTAGATGATCACATTGTCTTGTTCGGTAGATGATCACATTGTCTTGTTCGGTAGATGATCACATTGTCTTGTTCGGTAGATGATCACATTGTCTTGTTCGGTATATGATCACATTGTCTTGTTCGGTAGATGATCACATTGTCTTGTTCGGTAGATGATCATATTGTCTTGTTCGGTAGATGATCACATTGTCTTGTTCGGTAGATGATCATATTGTCTTGTTCGGTAGATGATCACATTGTCTTGTTCGGTAGATGATCACATTGTCTTGTTCGGTAGATGATCACATTGTCTTGTTCGGTAGATGATCATATTGTCTTGTTCGGTAGATGATCACATTGTCTTGTTCGGTAGATGATCATATTGTCTTGTTCGGTAGATGATCACATTGTCTTGTTCGGTAGATGATCATATTGTCTTGTTCGGTAGATGATCACATTGTCTTGTTCGGTAGATGATCACATTGTCTTGTTCGGTAGATGATCACATTGTCTTGTTCGGTAGATGATCACATTGTCTTGTTCGGTAGATGATCACATTGTCTTGTTCGGTAGATGATCACATTGTCTTGTTCGGTAGATGATCATATTGTCTTGTTCGGTAGATGATCACATTGTCTTGTTCGGTAGATGATCACATTGTCTTGTTCGGTAGATGATCACATTGTCTTGTTCGGTAGATGATCATATTGTCTTGTTCGGTAGATGATCACATTGTCTTGTTCGGTAGATGATCATATTGTCTTGTTCGGTAGATGATCACATTGTCTTGTTCGGTAGATGATCATATTGTCTTGTTCGGTAGATGATCACATTGTCTTGTTCGGTAGATGATCACATTGTCTTGTTCGGTAGATGATCACATTGTCTTGTTCGGTAGATGATCATTTTGTCTTGTTCGGTAGATGATCATATTGTCTTGTTCGGTAGATGATCATATTGTCTTGTTCGGTAGATGATCACATTGTCTTGTTCGGTAGATGATCATATTGTCTTGTTCGGTAGATGATCACATTGTCTTGTTCGGTAGATGATCACATTGTCTTCTTGTAACATTTTGTCTTGTTCGGTAGATGACCAAATTGTCTACTTGTAACATTTCCCTCCATCTGTGTCCAAACTATCAGCTGTTTCCCCTAATGTTACAGTGTGATGGCATGCATTGAATGACTACGCTCATCAGCTGTTTCCCCTAATGTTACAGTGTGATGGCATGCATTGAATGACTACGCTCATCAGCTGTTTCCCCTAATGTTACAGTGTGATGGCATGCATTGAATGACTACGCTCATCAGCTGTTTCCCCTAATGTTACAGTGTGATGGCATGCACTGAATGACTACGCTCTAGAAGACATGAGTCATTTTCCTATAATTTTTCCAGATGATTCATTTTGATTCTCTTCTGATATTTCAGTGCGGCTGTAACCAACAGAGCAACCGTCATGATCAGCAGTTTCGCAAACTTTGGAGTTTAGTTGTATAGTCATTTATGCTGTTGCACTGAGAGCTTCAATTTCTGCACTGAACTGATAAATTTCTTGATGGGGTCTTGTGGGTCTTTTGATTTTGGTTTGTTGCCTCCACGACTGTTTGGTATTTTGCTTTGGTATGCTCCTTGATTTCTTTTAGTGACACTGTGTTTCTGTTGTATCTTCTTTGTTTTCTTCTTTGCCAGCTTGTCTGCTTTTTCATTTCCTGAAAGGACACAGTGAGTAGGTGCCCACTGAAGAATGATTTCTTGATGGTATGGAAGTTTAGTTTAGCTGGAATGTCAACTCTCTTTCTGCATATTATCGTATGGTTCATTTTGTGTATCCTGCAGCACTGACATGAAGTAGCACAAGAAAAGAGAGGTTTTTTTTTTAAATTGTGTATATTTCATGTCTGTGGGCGTCTGTAGCTCAAGCGGTAGTGAGCTCGATCACGAACCCAAGCGTACCTGGTTCAAACCCCACAGTGGGCAAGTTTGAAAGCAAATTCGTTTCCGTGGAATTTTTACTAAAGGTAAAAATAGACCTCACCCTTCAGAAAGCAATGGTAAACTACTGAACGTATAAGTAGTGCCTAGAAAATCAACGACTCGTTTACTGTGGTTGATGGCTCGTCCTTTAGGATATGCCACGATTTTCATATTTCATGTCTGCAGTATTTTCGTGACATCGACAATTGCCTTCTGCTCTGCTCTGAAATGTGCTATGAGTTGACTGGTGGCTGCCTTCTGTTCTGCTCTGAAATGTGATATGAGTTGACTGGTGGCACTTGAATGTATTATTGTGGAGCCATCTTGAAGCATGAGGATTGTACCGACCCCTACTTTCCTATTTGTCTAATCTGGAATTGCTATCACTGTAAAAATGGGTTGTAGGGTTATGTTGTTGTATGGAAGTATAATTTCACAGTCATCTGAGTATTTTCAGAGGATGTCGCTGATTTTTGCAAATATGGACTTCGACAGCTGATGGAATCTGTGTTCTTTTTTTTTTGGTTGGTTCATTTACTGTTTTGTGCATGGGGTTATTTTCTAAGCTCTTGAACTTTTCTGTTAAGGTGAGTATTTTCTGTACACTGTGTTGTCACAGGCTCTCGATGCTAGCCGTTGTCTCCATGTCTTTGATGATAGCAGTAGACTTCAGGTCTTTGATGATAGCAGTTGTATCCAGGTCTTTGATACCAGCAATTGTCACCAGGTCTTTGATGCCAGCAGTTGTCTCCAAGTCTTTGATGGGTGTATTTCTCAGACCTCCGGTGATGCTAATGAAGTTTAACAGCATGTACAGGAAGACTTAGTAACTTCTACCCTTCACTACATAAAAAAAGAGAAGAAAACTTTAGGTTAAATCTACTTCTTCATCTTTCAAATATTTCAGTTGCCTTGCCGCAGATATCCTTCGTCTGCATTAGCTTTGTTTTTAATTATTTCTTCGCAGTCTTTGACTTCTAGTATTTCTTAGTCTACTTCAATGCTGTCTCTCCATCGTTTTCTTGCTCTTCATCGTGATGTATTTCTCTTCATTCTATTTCTTGCTCTTCATCGTGATGTATTTCTCTTCATTCTATTTCTTGGTCTTCATCGTGATCTATTTCTCTTCATTCTATTTCTTGCTCTTCATCGTGATCTATTTCTCTTCATTCTATTTCTTGCTTTTCATCGTGATCTATTTCTCTTCATTCTATTTCTTGCTCTTCATCGTGGTCTATTTCTTTTCATCTTTATATGCAATTTATGCTGATTGTTCTATGCCATTCTGTCACTATGCTCTACCTATCGTATTATATTAACCTACATGATGGTGGTGGTAATTAATCATAATTGAAACAAATAGGTTTAGTAGTTTAATAAATCCACTCTGGAGTAGGGGACTCACCAGCTCGTGACCTTGACTGGTAGGCTATAAATAGAAATGATGCATAGAATAAATTTGGGGACCTAGTGTACTTTTATAGAGGGAGGGGAAATCTAATGCGAACTATCCAATCCAATTCGTGACAATCTCATATCTCTTTCTCCCTGTTGGTAGCAACATAACACTATTACGGCTTGACTGGCGTCAGCAGACTGTAGGGGACGGGTTATGGACTGATAAAGCATTCCACAGACGGAAATCACCCATGAATCAGACGATCAAACGAAGAACTCTGAGAGCCAGATCTCGAGACATGATACGTTGCAGCAGTCCACTGGTTTTCTGAAGGAAAAGAAAACTAGAGCCACAATTCAAAACAAGACAATGACAAATCAGAAAGAGACAACCAAGCAAAATTGGAATAACTTTCATGTAGAAACAGAAGTAGAACAACATTAACAAGTGAAACATTTATGCTAGCTCTCCGTCAACTAAGTAACAATATTGACAAGTGAAACATTTATGCTAGCTCTCCGCCAAGTAACACAAACACAAGCAATAGTTAACATTAATCACGTCCTTGTTACACATCCCTAACGTCGAATCTAAGAAACAATCGTTCATTCATATCTATTTACAGACACCAGATCTACATAAATATTTCTGTCAAAATGATGAAGTAAATTGACAGTTTAAATATTGAACTTCAATTATTCAACATCGTATGAGAAGCACAAGTATCAAAACCAGCATATTTAAACTGTGCTATGTCGTCTGTCATAACTTCAAACTTCTGATGTCTTGCCTGGCAGTGTTGTGAAATACAAGAACATAACCAAGAAGGTTACATAACTTCAAACTTTTGAATAACTTCAGGCAAACTCTAATAAGAAATCTTCTTCTTCTTCTTTACGTTCGTTCTTTTCGACCAATTTTAATCTCTTTGTAATATGTTTGATCTTTGCCAAGAACGTGTATACGTTGCACATTGGTTTGGTAGGCCCCTAAACGCATAGACTTCTACAAGTTTAGGACACGTGCATCCGATTTCAGCCAAACCTCCTTAGTCACCTCTTACGACATGAGTGGCAGGTAACAGTGGCTCTATTCTTTACACCCCAAATTTGGGCCCCGGTAACCACTCGTGCGTAATAAAGAATGATCAAAGAGTCACAAAGTAGACATTGAAGTGAGAGGCAAAGAGTCACAAAATAGACATTGAAGTGAGAGGCAAATAGTCACAAAGTAGACATTGAAGTGAGAGGCAAATAGTCACAAAGTAGACATTGAAGTGAGAGGCAAATAGTCACAAAGTAGACATTGAAGTGAGAGGCAAATAGTCACAAAATAGACATTGAAGTGAGAGGCAAATAGTCACAAAATAGACATTGAAGTGGCAAAGAGTTTAAGACAGACAGGAAGGACGACGTATGAAACCATGAAATGAGCTTTAATGAAAGAGTTTAAGACAGACAAGAAGGACGACGTATGAAACCATGAAATGAGATTTAATGAAAGAGTTTAAGACAGACAAGAAGGACGACGTATGAAACCATGAAATGAGTTTTAATGAAAGAGTTTAAGACAGACAGACAAGAAAGGACGACGTATGAAACCAAGAAATGAGATTTAATGAAAGAGTTTAAGACAGACAGGAAGGACGACGTATGAAGAAATGAGCTTTAATGAAAGAGGCGAGCAATATCGAACTCAATTCCATAAAAGTTTTTTTTTCTTTCGTCCGCTTTCAACTCAGACGAAGTTTCATCTCTGAAACTGATTTTTGCGTGAAAATCCGTTTTTCCAATTTCTCACAATGGCAGCAGCGTGCATATTGTAAATTACTTTACACTGGCAGCCGTGTGCTCAATGTACTCGTAATTAGTATTCCTCGCCATACAGGCAGATTTTCTCCGACTTCAGAGGTACTCACGTTATCGTCCTGAGTAAGACCAGGGACTCGAACAAATGCCGGACAGTAGGTTCGAACCCGAGCTATGAGGCGTCTAGCAGGCCGAGCTACTATCAACTACTCTAGGCAGTCCCCCAACATAAAAGAGATAAAACAAGTTTCCCAGGATAAAGAGGCATGGATAATTTGCTTGCGGCTCATAATGTATAACGAACGGTACAAGAGGAATATATTAAAATAATATGTCGACTGTCACTAACTAGTCTCAAGTCAATTGTATTTCTGACAGTGTTGGTGGAGTTTTAAAGCGTTGTCAACTTTGTGTACTAACAAGAAGTAGAATTGTTAGTCATTGCAACAGTAAGGGATCTAACTCTGACACTGTTTATGCTGCAAGTTGTAAGCGACTGAGCACAAAGTGTGAATGCTCTATGTACTGTCAAGTCTATTCTAACCACTTGTTTTCTGTTGAAGTGATTGTAGAGTTGGTTTATAAGTTCAACAAAACCTGAACGTTGTCGGTCACAGTCAGCTGTCTGTCGTCGATACAGCTGGGAACAGATGTGTCTGTTTGATTGACTCACCTATTGTGTATTTTCTATTTAGCTGACTCAAGTAGACAAAACTGGATTGCAGCGCCTTGTTCCCATTCATGAATGTACGCTGAGGGATTGTATATGACAGAGGAATTCAAGTCGCTTGGTTGCCACGCATGTGCAGGTTTTCTATATTCTTTTTTCCACAGCAGAAACAAACTTTTGACCTTACCGAGGGGTCGAATATGGGATGTTTCAATCAGTATTTAATAAACAACTATTTATGTTTTGTGAGTCATTTTAGTGTCAGTACTTTGTACTATGTTTATACCAAAGTTGTAATATATTGATACCTTTAGAATCAGCATATCCGATTTCGTCATGCGTCTTTTGTTCAGGTTCTCAATACTAATTATTTTGTGACAAATGTATAAATAATTCATTCGAAACACTGCATTATTAAACTATGAGAAATGTTGACATATATAAGTTACAGCTCTACGTTGTCCTGGAAATTGGAAAAGAAGAATTCCATTCTCTACCTTTAACTTTCATTGATGATTTGATGTCATTCTCTTCTTACCTTCTTTAATACATCTTTGTGTGTTCCACTTTCCATCTTCAAGTTTGTGTGTTCCACTTCCCATCTTCAAGTTTGTGTGTTCCACTTCCCATCTTCAAGTTTGTGTGTTCCACTTCCCATCTTCACGTTTGTGTGTTCCACTCCCATCTTCACGTTTGTGTGTTCCACTTCCCATCTTCACGTTTGTGTGTTCCACTTCCCATCTTCACGTTTGTGTGTTCCACTTCCCATCTTCAAGTTTGTGTGTTCCACTTCCCATCTTCAAGTTTGTGTGTTCCACTTCCCATCTTCAAGTTTGTGTGTTCCACTTCCCATCTTCACGTTTGTGTGTTCCACTTCCCATCTTCAAGTTTGTGTGTTCCACTTCCCATCTTCAAGTTTGTGTGTTCCACTTCCATCTTCAAGTTTGTGTGTTCCACTTCCCATCTTCACGTTTGTGTGTTCCACTCCCATCTTCACGTTTGTGTGTTCCACTTCCCATCTTCACGTTTGTGTGTTCCACTTCCATCTTCAAGTTTGTGTGTTTCACTTCCCATCTTCAAGTTTGTATGTTCCACTCCCATCTTCAAGTTTGTGTGTTCCACTTCCCATCTTCAAGTTTGTGTGTTCCACTTCCCATCTTCACGTTTGTGTGTTCCACTTCCCATCTTCACGTTTGTGTGTTCCACTTCCATCTTCACGTTTGTGTGTTCCACTTCCCATCTTCAAGTTTGTGTGTTCCACTTTCCATCTTCAAGTTTGTGTGTTCCACTCCCATCTTCACGTTTGTGTGTTCCACTTCCCATCTTCAAGTTTGTGTGTTCCACTTCCCATCTTCAAGTTTGTGTGTTCCACTTCCCATCTTCACGTTTGTGTGTTCCACTCCCATCTTCACGTTTGTGTGTTCCACTTCCCATCTTCACGTTTGTGTGTTTCACTCCCATCTTCACGTTTGTGTGTTCCACTCCCATCTTCAAGTTTGTGTGTTCCACTCCCATCTTCAAGTTTGTGTGTTCCACTTCCCATCTTCAAGTTTGTGTGTTCCACTTCCCATCTTCAAGTTTGTGTGTTCCACTCCCATCTTCAAGTTTGTGTGTTCCACTTCCCATCTTCAAGTTTGTGTGTTCCACTTCCCATCTTCAAGTTTGTGTGTTCCACTCCCATCTTCAAGTTTGTGTGTTCCACTCCCATCTTCAAGTTTGTGTGTTCCACTTCCCATCTTCACGTTTGTGTGTTCCACTTCCCATCTTCACGTTTGTGTGTTCCACTCCCATCTTCACTGTGCTCCACTTCCCATCTTCACGTTTGTGTGCTATAGTTGAAATGATGTATCTTCACACTCTTTAGCTGCTCCGTGAAGGTAACTGATATCTAGTCCAGCTTTTGTTGAATTTCATGTGTGTGTGTGTGTGTGTGTGTGTGTGTGTGTTTGTGCACTGTTTGGTTGGTTTCCGCATTGTCTATGCTAGCAATGACATCATGTTATATGATATATTCACATGACCTAGACACATTAGTGGAGAAGAATTCCTGTCATGGAAGCGATATTATTAGAGACATATCAGGTTCCAGAGTCACAGAACCTGTCATATTTTATACTGTAACGCATGTCTTTGCCGGTAGTTCTCAGTTTCTCTTGCGACACTCGCACCCAGTGATGACTCACTCAGATCTGCGAGACATATCTTACCGATGACTTTGACCTGTGCCGGATCTCTGGTCGTTGATTACACCTGTATCACACATCTCATCAATGGCTTAAACATTTGATGCATCTCTGACTGGTGGCATCTAAGTAATGGACACACACGACTTATGACTTCTACGAAGGGGACACACATGACTTCTACGAAGGGGACACACATGACTTATGACTTCTACGAAGGCGACACACATAATCTGGGATTTTCCCGCCAATAAATAGAGCTGACTGATGATTTTAACGAAATATTTCTACTTAACTAACTATTGGATTCTCCAAGTTAATTCTTATTTTCTCATGCTCATATTTGTTGGCATACACGTTCTGATATAACCAAAGCAAAGTTAATCTTTAAGTACCTCGCCGGCGTAAATGTCCCTATGTAACAAACAATATATGAATGGTTAATGATATATTAGTCACGAGAGAACGTAAGACAAATATATAAAACCACGACACTGGGTTAACAACCTGGCAACAGTGTGCTGACAAAAGCAGAGAAGCGCAAGACAAATATATCTTCTTCTTCTTTGCGTTCGTTCTTTACGACCAATTTTAATCACCTTTGTGATATGTTTGATCTTTGCCAAGAACGTGTATACGTTGCACATTGGTTTGTAGGCCCCTAAACGCATAGACTTCTACACGTTTAGGACACATACATCCAATTTCAGCCAAACATCCTTTGTCGCCTCTTACGACATGCGTGGCAGGTAACAGTGGTTCTATTCTTTACACCCCAAATTTGGGCCCCGGTAACCACTCAGGCGGACAAATATATAAAACCACGACACTTGGTTAACAACATGGCAACAGTGAGCTGACAAAAGAAGAAGAATGATATATTAGCAGAATCCTAGGCAGACGACGCTCAGCAACCCGGGAGGGTAGGTCGTCTAAGGGTCGCTTCCCTAAAAGGAAATAGCAACCTGCTGCCTTGCAGGTCGGCTGGAAACAGTCAAAGGCTGACGGAGAGCGAACCCAGTAAATGCGGGTTGAAATTGGACACGTCGCCGAAGGACAAGCACCAGAGCTCCAACTGGTACTGAAGCTGTGACGTAAAACAAACGTTCTAGGCAAATGCTGTTTATATATCACAATAAGAATGATCAAAATGGCCGAAAAAGAACGACCGAGAGAGAGATATTAGCAGAATGAGAAAATTAGGAACATGCTAGCAAGTTGTAAAAAAACGCAGAAGCTGAGAATGATTTAGCTCTACATAATAGCCGTCTATCACAAGCGACGATGACAACCGTCTCAGACGTGTGCGACTGCGCCTCTCGTGTGTACAAAGGAGACTGTAAAGTCAAATTCTCGAACACAATCCCCTACCACAGGTGGGGTATTCATGATTAAGGTTAGACATAGGGATGTTGTATGTTTTATATGTTTATGCAGCTCGCTTTCCCTGCGCCTCAACAGCAGGATGATTCTCAAGTATGCGAGTTCCTCTTGTGTTGTTACAGCGTCACAGTTGATGACTTTGCGAAAGAGATTCCCAGCACGTGGTGTCTATATCGAAGCATTTTATAGACACGATAAGACTGTCTTTAATACGTTTTTTTTTTTGTCTACCAACTTATCGTCTGCCACCTTCAAGCTTGCCATACATCAGCTGTTTTGGAATGCGTTTATCAGGCGTCCATGCAACGTGACCGCGTCATCTCATTTCGGCCGCCTTCTGCAACAGAGTGTTTACACTTGGGATATTGTCTAGTATGATGACTTCGGTATCTGGAATTTTATCCTGCCAGTTTATTTGTATTAGTCTGCGTAGACAACTTGTTCGGAAGTGGTTTAGTTTTCTTGCATGTCTGCTATACACTGTCCATGTCTCGCTGGCGTACATCATATAGTCAGCGTTGTTATGTTGAGCAGTAGGAGCATGAACAATAAACAAACTATTGCAAAACAAGATACGAGACTTTGAAAATGTTAATTAAAGAAGAAAGAGAATAATTTAACGGAAGAAGCCTGTGTGTTGTCAGGGCTCTCAAGGGGAACAAAGAATAGTAATACTGTGACCTACAAGACATGTCGTAAGAGGCAGGGGCCTAGGGAAGCTAACCTAGTAAATAATAGGCTCGGATCACATACATTCTTCTTCGAACGCTCCATATCGACCACTTGTTAACCACCCTTTGTGATTTGTATGTTATTCGAGCCTAAGAGCGATTGTAGGTTGTGTCAGTTATGCACCTACAAGTAGGCCAACACATCCAATTTCTGCGACGCTCTTTAGTTACTAGGGTAACTTCCCTACCCCAGTCGCCTCTTACGACATGCCTTGTAGGTGGCAGTGTTACTATTCTTTGCTCCCTTGAGAGCCCCGACAACACATAGGCTCAGATCACATACAAATCCACAAAGAGTGGGTAAACAAGTGGTCGATATGAAGCGTTTGAAGAAGAAGAGATATCATTGAAGAAAGGAAAACTAATTACCATTTTTATACTTTTCCAAACTTCCATTTAAACTAAGTCGAGGGTCTACCTTAAATAAATGTTGAACATGACACTAGATCTACAACTCTACTGCTACTGGAAAATCCACCGTACTGAAATTGTGATCGTGACACGAGTGTGTCGTTTGTCTCAGGTAAATTCTTGATCAGCTGGTCACTTACACATTCTTCTGTCACCCACATTTAATTTGCATGACTGCTGGTGAAGCACACTAGTCCCTACCCAGTCACACCTTAAATGTCCCTCTACGCTTCACTGATTCTGTTCTCTACAAAAACTGCGGACGAAACACCGCGTCTTTAAAATACGCAAGTGGTAATATGTAAAGATGTATTCTGACGATAAATCAGTTTCGCTCTGAGCTTGGAACAACTACGCTGTTCTCTACAAATATCGACAGTTTCCTGTACGCTAGAAAACTCGATCTGACCTGTTTCCACTTGCCAGGTTGTTGGCGTATGTATCATTAAAAAAAAACGTTTCGCGACACATCTGTGTTATTCCGAGACTTGAACCTCGTGTAGAAGGCAGGTATTCTTCTTTGTTGGGTACTCACTTCTCTGCAGACTTTCACGGACTAAATTCGAGCCAGGTAAGTTTCATATGACGTTTTCAACAATATTCATCTTGTTTCTCTAGTCAATCAAGCTAATTATGAGGAAGTAAGATATTTATCACTACTTTCAAAAGTTATAAATTTCGAATAATTCTTCATTAAAATCTGCCTCTCGTGACAAATAAATTGAATAATATATGGTGGAAGAAAGTATATCTGCTCAGATTAAGTCATTGCCCTACAAGAAATTTGTGATAACTATCATTGATATAACTCCTCTGTTCCTCAGAACATCCTTATAAAAAATAGTCATACAAGATGTTTTAATTTCGACATTAGTGTCAAATATCCAACAACATTCACATTGTGGTCGTACTACGCACCATTATTATAAAACAAACTCTCGTGCCAATTTCGAATGAGTCAGCATACATCATGAATGAAAGTGTCTCGGGAATAAAGCTACCTTCCTAGTTAACAATATTGAAACAGAACAGGTAGATATGTAAACTCATTGAGATTATATCTGACACACTGATATTAAATTGTGTCACGTTGTGAGTGGTAATTCAAAAGTAGATTTTTTATTAAACTTTCGAAGATGAGAGCAGCTGAACTAATCATCAAATATCGTATCTGTGGAGTTATTCTTTGATAATGATAGGAATATCAGAACATCTGAAATATGAGCATTGAATCTGCATTGTAACATACATTGTTCCCAAAGTTGCCAGGAGCGTCAGAATAAAATCATAAATATAACTAATTTTTGCAAACAAATAGTAATAATACATGAAGACATAATGAGATAGTAGATAGCTTAATAGGTTAGGTCAAGGACAGATAATGGACATACGGTACTAATGCACCAGTTTTTATGTTGATATGGGACACAAGTTATTTAGTTTTACATACATTCTCTGTGCGTGTCCGTGTTACACCTCCACGATACATACATCCTCTGTGCGTGTTCGTGTTACACCTCCATGATATATACATCCTCTGTGCGTGTTCGTGTTACACCTCGACGATACATACATCATCTGTGCGTGTCCGTGTTACACCTCCATGATATATACATCCTCTGTGCGTGTTCGTGTTACACCTCCATGATATACATCCTCTGTGCGTGTTCGTGTTACACCTCCACGATACATACATCCTCTGTGCGTGTTACACCTCCACGATACATACATTCTCTGTGCGTGTTCGTGTTACACCTCCACGATACATACATCCTCTGTGCGTGTTCGTGTTACACCTCCACGATACATACATCCTCTGTGCGTGTTACACCTCCACGATACATACATTCTCTGTGCGTGTTCGTGTTACACCTCCACGATACATACATCCTCTGTGCGTGTTACACCTCCACGATACATACATCCTCTGTGCGTGTTCGTGTTACACCTCCATGATATATACATCCTCTGTGCGTGTTCGTGTTACACCTCCATGATATATACATCCTCTGTGCGTGTTCGTGTTACACCTCCATGATATATACATCCTCTGTGCGTGTTACACCTCCACGATACATACATTCTCTGTGCGTGTTCGTGTTACACCTCCACGATACATACATACATACATACATCCTCTGTTCGTGTTACATCTCGACGATACATACATCCTCTGTGCGTGTTCGTGTTACATCTCCACGATACATACATCCTCTGTGCGTGTTCGTGTTACACCTCCACGATACATACATACATCCTCTGTTCGTGTTACATCTCGACGATACATACATCCTCTGTGCGTGTCCGTGTTATATCTCCATGATATATACATCCTCTGTGCGTGTCCGTGTTATATCTCCATGATATATACATCCTCTGTGCAAGCATGTGTTACCATCCCCGTGTTTAAGGTCGTGTTATTATTTATTCTCTGTGGCATGGATGTAAGGTCTTGTTTCAAAGGTATTCGATTAGTTTCTTGCGTGCCATCGGGACTCTCCCCTTCCCAGATTATTAGATATCCCTGATCTGAATGTAGGTAAGATCGAGTTCCAAGTTCTATCGGAGATCGACGATTAAGCTTAGGTCCCATGTTCAAGTTGAGCACATAAAAGAACTATTGATAGTTTAAAATCGTTAAGAGTCTACTACAACAAATCCGTTGGCATGGCAGCAGTTATAAAAGTTGGCATGGCAGCAAAGTTATAAAAGTTGGCATGGCAGCAAAGTTATAAAAGTTGGCATGGCAGCAAAGTTATTTAAAAAAAAAAATTCGAACAAAATGTTTCGTTCATCATCTTCAAAATGACACGGGACCGTCGCCGGTTCTGTGCAGCTCGTGCACTGCCGCAGAGATCTTAACAAAGAACTAATGTTGACGCGCTGAAACAGGCGCATAGTAAATAAGACATTGTCACAGATATCTCGAGAAATAAAACAATCATCATTTGTTAAGCATGCAATTATCATATCGTAACAACAGGAAAAGAAGTGAGAAGAGAGGCAAATGACGAAAGAGAAAAGATAATGAGCAGCAGCTTATCGTGGAAGAATATCGAAATAGGGGGAAGACTGCAGGAAAACTTGGTAAATAGTGAAACACGTACAAACAAGTACTATAGTTTTACAAAATACAGAAACAGTGACGATAAACAGCAGCTTTCGACCAACAAGGCCTTTATCAAGCAAACGAACAAACAGGAGTGACAAATTAAAATGAAACACAAATGGACGACCAAATACAAACGTATCTAAGGAAAATCTGGAATAAAACGAATAACGAAATAAATGTAACACAAAAAACACACATAAAACTAGAAATAGAACGGAAAAGAAACAATGAAACATCTAGTAAATATATACTTGAATACATGCAACATATACCCATATAGATTACAACGCATGGGAATAGAAAGTACTAAGAAGCATAAGAATGTAATACGTTGAGCCGCGTGGTCGCAAGGTACCATACAAGAAATCAACCGATTCTCCAGAGCAAATCGACTACGATCATCAGAGGAACATGATCGGATGGCTGTGACCTGGACATCGCAAGCTCCTGATTCAGCCATCCGATCATGTTCCTCTGATGATCGTAGTCGATTTGCTGTGGAGAATCGGTTGATTTCTTTGTATGGTACCTTGCGACCACGCGGCTCAACGTATTACATTCTTATGCTTCTTAGTACTTTCTATTCCCATGCTTTGTAATATCTATGGGTATATGTTGCATGTATTCAAGTTATATATTTACTAGATGTTTCATTGTTTCTTTTCCGTTCTATTTCTAGTTTTTATGTGTATTTTTGTGTTACATTTATTTCGTTATTCGTTTTTATTCCAGCTTTTCCTTAGATACGTTTGTATTTGGTCGTCCATTTGTGTTTCATTTTAATTTGTCACTCCTGTTTGTTCGTTTGCTTGATAAAGGCCTTGTTGGTCGAAACGTTGCTGTTTATCGTCACTGTTTCTGTATTTTGTAAAACTATAGTACTTTGTTTGTACGTGTTTCGCTATCGTGGAAGAACATCAATAATGACGTTTATTGTCAACCTTGCAGACAGAATGTTGTGAACATCTATGATGATAACCAAAGTTTGCAGACAGAATGTTATGAACATCTATGATGATAACCAAAGTTTGCAGACAGAATGTTGTGAACATCTATGATGATAACCAAAGTTTGCAGACAGAATGTTGTGAACATCTATGATGATAACCAAAGTTTGCAGACAGAATGTTGTGAACATCTATGATGATAACCACAGTTTGCAGACACTGATAAGTAAGACGAAGATAATGATGATATACGCAAGGGAACATGACGTGGTTTGTTTGAACATTCCACAAAATAGAAAGTCAAATTGAGTGTTAGCTTCTGGCATACAATTAAAAACCACAACTAATTTCTTTTTATTTGTACAGATACAGATAATATTGGCTGCTATACTGTATTTTGCATATCTCACTGTGCGTTTCAATTCGATACAATTGTTTTCAGTTGGGGATTGTTGGCCGAATTAACCTTCCGCCCCCAGTCTCTACTCGCTTTAGTTTACATGCAAGATTGACACACCATAACGTGGGCAATGTACAAGTTTAACACATCAGATATGTGTGTACCAGTTGAATACCACCAGCCCAATATACACTACGAAACGGACACGTACGTGGCTATAGCTCAGTCTCACTTCACAATATGAATGTTTGTACGACGCATTTCGGAAACTTTAATGTGAAGCAAACAGTGGACGAAGAATTATATCATTATCATGTGCCCCACAAACGTTGGCGATCAAAGCATCTTTAGAAACATCTGACTTGATTACTAACTATCGTTCTATTGTTGAAATATTTCAATGCCAGGAAGTTAAATTGTTCAGGTCTCTCTCATAGGAATGATTGCATATTTCTGATGTTGATAACAAGCATTCTCTGAGCGCTGAGCTTTATTTTCTTCTGTGATCAACTTTTGCGATGTGACTACTCCGGTATCATATACAGGGTGGTGCCATCTCTGTACATTGGTAGATTAGTAGAAAATACGTACGAGGGTATGTCTTATATCGACGCTTTCCGACGCTTATATGGATCTACTGTCCTGGGCATGCGGATGTTCGCAGCAGTGAGAGAGCGAACAGGTTTGCATCATCATTGATCGTCGGGAAATTGAAGGTGAATAAGGGGAGTGTTTTTCGGTCTTGGCGACTTCTTCTTCTTTCATCATCACACTGCTACCGGGTTGTTGTTCAGTGTCGTGGTTTTCTGTTTTTGTCTTGCGCCGTTCTGGTGGCTTGGGGGATTTTTGCTCTTTGACAGGATTCTGCAATGCAATCTGAACATCTTGGTCTTCCTCTCGCCTTCTTTCCTGATGTTCTGCTGTAGAAGACTATATACTGTGGAGTTTGGATGCATTCTTATTAAGTGGCCAAACCACTTCATTCTTTGTTTCTCAATGTAATTCAAGCAAAGTTCTGTGCCAACTTGCTTTTTTATGCTGATGTTGGTGACTCTGTCTTTTCTGGTGTTGTTGGTAACTTTTCGCAGGCAGCGCATTTCACATGTAGTTATTTTTTGTGACTGCGCTTTGCTCATTGGCCATGTTTGACTCTGGTAACACAAAGTAGGTATGAAAGTGCTGTTGATCATCTGTTGCTTAGCTGTCAGTGAAATTTTTGGGTGCCTTAACAATGGGGCTAGCTGGTAGGTTACAGTACATGCTTTTTGCACTCTAGCCTCTATATAGTCTTCCGTCCTCTGTGAATATGCTTCCTAAGTATTTGAATTCTTTCACTGGTTTGATTGTAGTGCAATTGACACGGATGTCTAGTTTATTATGTTTTCTTCCCATAATCATTATTTCTGTTTTAGATTTCTGTTCTTGTTGCATTAGGACACTAAATGAATGTCAAATCTTTTCAGCGATTTAAGGCGTTTGGGATTATACCTGAAGGACAGTCATCTCTGTACGTTGTTAGATCAGTAGAAAATGTACAGAGATGACAGAGTGTGGTATATGTTTAAGTGAGCCACAGGAATCATCAGTATGCATAACCATATCGGATGGGAGAGACTGAGCACCAATGAGTTTCCCTGAATGCTACGATCTCGGTTCAATAACCAATAAAGAGTGGGTTATTACGTCTTGTTTTAGGGCACGAAAAACATGAACATATAGGTGATGTACAAAATCAATATGACCCATTTGACCCAATACTCATACAATCTCTCACAAAGCCTGGGAGTAAATATATCAAGCCAGCATATATTTTTCTATTACCCGCAGCTAAATATTGATCGCGATGGAAAATGCATTGAGGGGGAGGGGAATAGTTACGATATCCACTATCTACATTACGCTGTTAAACAATTGTATAATTGTAATAATGTATATTGTCGTTGTTTTTGTAATTTGTAAAACTACAGTACTTTGTTATTACGTGTTTCGTCAATCAAATAGTTCTACTGCAGTCTCATCTATGTTGTGATTCTATCACATATAGTTTGTGAGAAATAAGTCAATTTATAACTTGTATATGCACAATGTAAACCTTATTCAAAACATCATGAGATCTATAGAAGAAAAGACAGGAATAGCAGTCGGTGGACAAAATATAAACAACCTAAGATACGCTGATGACACAATTCTCATGGCTACAAATGAACACGATCTGCAAGACTTGATAGACATACTAGTGAGAGAAAGTGAAAAGAAAGGATTAAGCATGAATATAAAGAAAACAGAGGTTATGGTTGTCTCCAAGAAACACCAACATGCAATATCAAAATAAATAACACAACACTGAAACAAGTCCATCGATTCAAGTATCTAGGAACATTCTTAACACCAGATGGAAGATGTACAACAGAGATTAGGAGTAGAATAGCTCAAACGAAAGCAGCTTTTATGAAAATGAAGAACACACTATGCGTGAACTCACTACCAATGACACTGCGAAAACGAGTACTCCAATGCTATATTGAACCAATTCTTATGTATGGCAGCGAATCATGGACACTGAACAAACAATCAATACGATCATTGGAAGCCACAGAGATGTGGTTTTACAGAAGAATGTTGAGAATTCCATGGACAGCAAAGAAAACAAACGTGGATGTTTTAAATCAGGTGTGCACACAAAGAAACCTTATCAAAAGAATAAGAATCCGACAATCAAGGTTCTTCGGGCATATAATGCGAAGAGAAGGTTTAGAACATTTGGTGACTACAGGTAAAATTCAGGGAAGGAGAGATCGTGGAAGACAGAGGGAGAAGATGTTGGATGGCCTGACATCATGGTTCGATAAAATATCGACGTCAGAACTGATTACATGCACCAAGCAAAGAGAGTTGTGGAGAGACATGATCGCCTACGCCGGCAGGCATGGCACTTGATTGATTGAAACCTTATTCGGAGACAATTTACCGTACATATACTGATTGTCCTTGCAATTTCTGCTTGTTAGAGCTAAACATAACTGACCAACATACTGCATAGATCTATTCTATATCACGTTATATCTTTCTGCTTCCATTTTCAAGATTTCTTTATTAAACCTTTCTACGTGTTTGTCACTCACATACCCCAGAGTTGGAGGGGAGGAGGAGTCTATGCGTGAATCCAGAGAGTGCAGCTTGAGCGACATATGTTTGTACTATAGATGACATACAATGCATTTATTTTTCTGGAGATTTATATTGCCCAAAAATTGTTCTGTAACCACTTTTGTCTAGACACAGTTTTTCTTGTGGTTGAAGTACTGTCTTCAAATGAAAAGTCACTCATTAATTGTTACACGTCGAGTCTAAGAAAAATGTCTTCAGTTTTATGTCCCAAATTAAATCCAAATTGTTCAGGTTCCACGGTTTTGACACAAATCATTAGATTGGTGGTAATATGGAGTGATGGTAAGTAGATGTTCTACTGATCTAACAATCTACAGAGATAAGTAGATGTTCTAATGATCTAACAATGTGCAGAGATGACAAATAAATGTTCTAATGATCTAATAATGTACTGAGATGATAAGTAGATGTTCTACTGATCTAACAATGTACAGAGATAAGTAGATGTTCTAATGATCTAACAATGTACAGAGATGAGTAGATGTTCTAATGATCTAACAATGTACAGAGATGAGTAGATGTTCTACTGATCTAACAATGTACAGAGATAAGTAGATGTTCTAATGATCTAACAATGTACAGAGATGAGTAGATGTTCTAATGATCTAACAATGTACAGAGATGAGTAGATGTTCTACTGATCTAACAATGTACATAGATGACAAGTAGATGTTCTACTGATCTAACAATGTACAGAGATAAGTAGATGTTCTACTGATCTGATAATGTACAGAGATGATAAGTAGATGTTCTACTGATCTAACAATATTGCAGCGGTGTTTAGTGGTTGTTCCTTCATATTTTTCTCACAGGGTGTCATTGTGTTGTAGCGAAGTCACTGTTTAACAACATATTGTTCTTCCTCGCTCTGCTCCATTCACACAGAAAGCAGCCATACTTGGTGTATCCAGTTTGCAAACCAAACAAAGTCACTATGTATTTCAGGTGACCACAAAGAGTCACTGATAGCTTTTAATCGATAACACGCTGCGCTAGTGCCAACGTACCGTGGAAATTCCGTTGTTTAAGACGAACTTGGGTCAGCATATTTTGGTGTGGGATACAGGAAACTGATCATTTACTTGGGGATGTAAACTACAAGTACCGGTGACGTCAGAGTAAGGCTCACCTGAATTACGAGGGACACTTGATAAAGAAAACAAATCTTCACGCAAAAATCAGAGGCACCATATTAGGCGTCTTGACTCGGCCTAGATTCATAGCGGGTGAACGAAAAAGTCACCACAGATGATCTTTTTGTTGCCATGGTAACCAATGGAGTAATTTAAGTGGAGGCAAAACTTTTAGTCTGCTCTGGATCTGAACCTGATAATGGTATAGATGGACGTTAGTGCCCATTGTGAAGTATCCACTCTTGTATCTGAACCTGATAATGGTATAGACGGACGTTAGTGCACACTGTGAAGTATCCACTCTTGTATCTGAACCTGATAATGGTATAGACGGACGTTAGTGCACATTGTGAAGGATCCGCTCTTGTATCTGAACCTGATAATGGTATA
This sequence comes from Arion vulgaris, assembly GCA_020796225.1. Classification (NCBI taxonomy): domain Eukaryota; kingdom Metazoa; phylum Mollusca; class Gastropoda; order Stylommatophora; family Arionidae; genus Arion; species Arion vulgaris. The sequence continues at coordinate 58,652,426 of CM036761.1, read as the reverse complement.
GACGGACGTTAGTGCACATTGTGAAGTATCCGCTCTTATATCTGAACCTGATAATGGTATAGACGGACGTTAGTGCACATTGTGAAGGATCCGCTCTTGGATCTGAACCTGATAATGGTATAGACGGACGTTAGTGCACATTGTGGACATTTTGTCAAATTGGTACTTGATGAATCGATAAAAAGTCTTCATTCTCCTGGTCTGTGTTCTAGTCCTACAAGCACCAAGAGGAATAAGATGGACCCTTTCGAGATGCTTGAGGACCTGGACTTTGCAGACGATATAGCCCTGGTGTCACACAAATATGAACATATACAAGAGAAAAGTACAATACTTCACAGCACGGCTAAGACAGTAGGCCTCAAAACAAACACAGGAAAAACAAAAATTATGACAAACAGTGAAATCCAACAACCAGTAATGTTAGAAAATGAAACACTGGAAAGGGTTGAGCAGTTTACATATCTTGGTAGCGTACTGACACTAAATGGTGGCACAGAGGAAGATATAAAATCACGCCTAAGTAAGGCCAGAACCGCTTTTGCCAGAATGAAACCAGTATGGAAGTCCAAAATCTACAATAGGACCACAAAGCTTAAACTCTATAAAAGCATTGTTTTGCCAGTTTTGCTCTACGGATCGGAGTGTTGGAGGATGACCAAAGGAGATACTAGCAGGCTGTCAGTTTTCCACCACTCTTGTCTTCGCAGAATCTTGGGAATCTTTTGGCCAGTAAAAATATCCAATAACCAACTACTCCAAGACACAAGACAAGAGGCAATGAATGACATACTCAAAAGAGAAGATGGAAATGGCTCGGACATGTTATGAGAATGAGACAAGAAATGCCTGCAAGGATAGCCTCACTTGGACACCAGAGGGAAAGAGAAAGAAAGGCAGACCACGGACAACATGGAGGCGCATGATGGAAGAGGAACTGACACCGCATCTCTGACGTGGGGCTCTGCGCTGAAGGTTGCACGGGACAGAAGAGCATGGAAAGTCCTTTCTGAAGCCCCATGTGTCACTAGGCATGACGGGATTAAGTAAGTAAGTAAGTGTTCTAGTCCTAATGGCTGAAGTAACTCGTATATATCATTGCAATAGGTCATGTCACCAGATTCAGAGAAAAACTAGTTATTCAACCCTGACGTCCACTGAAATATGTAACTTTAGTTCCTTTGCTAACTAAAAGTTTGGCGTGAACTCTTGAAATATTTCTTACAAGATCATTCAGCTCTTCTTGATTGGTGTGTGGCTTCGATGTGTGTCCAGCTGCAACATCGTCATCTCTGTAAGACAACAAAGTTCAAACAAAGTACTGTATTTTTACAGAATACACAAACAATAACATACAGCAACGTTTCGTCCAAAAAGCCTTTATCAAGCAAAGGATACAAAAGAAATGAAGAAATTCACTTCGTACACGGCACACTACATATAGAATCAGATCTACTGCTGCCTTGTAGTTTGATTGGGGACAATCAAAGGCTAGCGGAGCAAACCGTACACAAAACTGGACGGGCGGCAAACCAAGGAGTCCACAAAACGACCGGTTTGCTGGGCAGTAGGCGCTCATAAGCCCGGGAGTGCAGGCCGTCTAAGGGTCGCTGCCCTAAAAAAAATGGCAACCTGCTGCCTTGTGGGTTTGACTGGGGACAGAAAAAGCTAACGAGAGCGACCCAGTAAACGCTGGTTGAAACCGAACACACCCCAAAGATAAGCACTTGAGCTCCAATGGTACTGAAGGCTGTCGTACATCCGTTCTATGTTTGCTGTATCACAAAGAATGATAAACGGTTAAGAACATCAAGAGAGAATCAGACATCATTTTTAGGCCGGTAGGGATTTATTGTCTGAGTCTATGTGTAGTATGCCGCGTAAGAACTGAATTTCTTCACATCTAGTTTGTATCCTTTGCTTGATAAACGCCTTTTGGTAAAAAAAAAAAGTTCCTGTGTATTGTTATTGTATTTTGTAAAACTATAGTAGTTTGTTTTTACTTGTTCCGCTAACCAAATTCTGCAACCAATCAGTGACGACTGTTCCCATTTCTGTAGCAGGGTTCCTGTTATAGCCTGCCATATTGTATTCATTGATTTATAGCCTACCATATTGTATTCATTGATTTATAGACTGTCATATTGTATTCATTGATTTATAGTCTGCCATATTGTATTCATTGATTTATAGCCTGCCATATTGTATTCATTGATTTATAGCCTGCCATATTGTATTCATTGATTTATAGCCTACCATATTGTATTCATTGATTTATAGCCTGCCATATTGTATTCATTGATTTATAGCCTACCATATTGTATTCATTGATTTATAGCCTGCCATATTGTATTCATTGATTTATAGCCTACCATATTGTATTCATTGATTTATAGCCTGCCATATTGTATTCATTGATTTATAGCCTACCATATTGTATTCATTGATTTATAGCCTACCATATTGTATTCATTGATTTATAGACTGTCATATTGTATTCATTGATTTATAGCCTACCATATTGTATTCATTGATTTATAGCCTACCATATTGTATTCATTGATTTATAGCCTACCATATTGTATTCATTGATTTATAGCCTACCATATTGTATTCATTGATTTATAGCCTACCATATTGTATTCATTGATTTATAGCCTGCCATATTGTATTCATTGATTTATAGCCTACCATATTGTATTCATTGATTTATAGCCTGCCATATTGTATTCATTGATTTATAGCCTACCATATTGTATTCATTGATTTATAGCCTACCATATTGTATTCATTGATTTATAGCCTACCATATTGTATTCATTGATTTATAGCCTACCATATTGTATTCATTGATTTATAGCCTACCATATTGTATTCATTGATTTATAGCCTACCATATTGTATTCATTGATTTATAGCCTACCATATTGTATTCATTGATTTATAGACTGTCATATTGTATTCATTGATTTATAGCCTGCCATATTGTATTCATTGATTTATAGCCTGCCATATTGTATTCATTGATTTATAGCCTGCCATATTGTATTCATTGATTTATAGCCTGCCATATTGTATTCATTGATTTATAGCCTGCCATATTGTATTCATTGATTTACTCGGGAACGCTAAGCGACAGTAAGAAATTAAAAACATCGTTAGAATTAAAAGTGCAAAACTCTACAAGAAACAATTAACTCCTACAATAAAGTCACAGTGAATATTGTATCACTTCAACATCAGTATCAGTGATTCGACACTAACCAAAATCATACTCCACTTTCTTGTTGTGACACTAGAGATAGACTAAAACACAAGGTGAGTAGGGATCAAACTAGGAAGCTACCTATGGGAGGAGGCAGTACATAATTGTACATTATGATAATTGCCCGCACGCCAGTCTAACAGCATTTTGAAGTTTCGCACCGTATACAATTTCTTTGACTAGAGCTCGAGCTACAGTACAGTCGTGTTCGTGACAATGATCTCGGAATTCGGACGAGAGTCGTCTGTTGGACAACGTAATGCCACTGGACAGTTTAATTAGTTGGACATGCCGGAATGCTTAGTACTGGTTATTTCTACCAATGACTGACTTGTTCTGTCAGTGTTGGTGATTGCTGCATATCTGTTCGATGTCCTTGTCTCCGTACCTCTTATAGAAAAACAGTACAGAGCGAAAACTTATTCATTTGAGAAAACGATATGCGTTCTGTAAAAACAAGTGAGAATCATGCATGTTTCTATCTGGACAGATCTCAGTCGTAAAACCATGTCACAACTTGTTGATGCATTTTAATTACTTCTTCTTCCAACGCTCCATATTAACTACTTGTCAACCACTCTTGTGTGGTTTGTATGTGATCTGAGCCTAAGAGCGATTGTACGTTGTGCCAGTTATGCGCCTACAAGTAGGCCAGCACATCCGATTTCTGCGCTGCTTTTGATTTACTAGGGTAGCACCCCTAGAACCTATATCAGTCGCCTCTTACGACATACTTTGTAGGTTGCAGTGGTACTATTCTTTGCTTCCTTGCGGGCCCCGGCACCACACGTTCGACTCTAACTAAGGCTATAAGCAAGACACAACGAGTGCTCGAACATCGGTCAGTCTGTAACTAAGGCTATAAGCAAGACACAACTAGTGCTCGAACATCGGTCACTCTGTAACTAAGGCTATAAGCAAGACACAACTAGTGCTCGAACATCGGTCACTCTATAACTGTGTTTTTTTTAACTCTGATAGCAGCAGCGTTCCCTTTTTGACAACTAATATTGAAAACGACCTTCCCGCACTTCCGCTATTGCTCAATTTATTGTTCAAATTATAGACACAAATAACAAGGACCAATAATTATTAAGTTTAGATCAGGCCAATGAACCTTACAATAACAATACGAGGTATCTGGGCTAATATATACTGGAAATGAGAAGCAGCCACAAATTAGCACGTTTTGAGGTAACTCATTTCATATACTGACAGTTTCTTTTTTTTAATCTAAGGGCGTGGTCACTTTGCAGTATTGAGACGAGTAAGTGGCAGGGATTTGTCTATCTTAGTTAGGAAGTCAACGATCTTGAAGATAGTTGAATATCAATTGGGGGTGGGGGGGGTTTGGAAGTGAGAGATTTTCATTTTTTGTTCTGGTTGGGCGTTGACCTTGTACATTAACTGGAGAGGGAGCAAGACCTGATTTGAATAATTATAATTCATGATACTAGGTGACTGACCGGATGGAATAACAAAATGGAAATGAACTTAGAGAATAGTTGAGCAGTATTGTATTGATCATGAAACGTGCTTAGTGGCAGAAAATTGTTCCAAGGACACAATGAGACATTTTTATTTAAATTATAAAGTCAATAACCGGCCTTTGAAGTTTGTATCGAACGCAGGAAAATATCATTTGGCAGCACTATGATATATATATATATATAGTTGATAGAATCTAGAGGCGATATAGATTATATAGCAGAGACAGCAAGCGGACAGGGCTTCAGTAAATTATTTCTTGATCAATGAACAGGATTGACTATAATTTTCTGGTACGTATATTGAATACTTTCATTAATGTGTGTGCTTTCTGTTTGTTATATTTGGTATGCACTGCTGGTCTGTTTGTTATATTTGGTATACACTGCTGGTCTGTTTGGGTCAATTTGTGTAAGAACGGTTTCGGTTTTAAAGTATTTTATAATCTGCATTGAATAAATAAATTGGCCAATAGTTTTTAATTTTTTTTAAATTTATGTCTCGTCTACGTTACATTTTAGAATTAAAGTGATGTAACACTGGTTCAACCTTGAGGAGTTTTCCTCGACTGCGTTACATTTTGGAATTAAAGTGATGTAACACTGGCTCAACCTTGGAGGAAGTTTTCCTCGTTGAAAATTCTTAAGAACATTTAGTAAAAGTGGACATCAAATATTTCTTTTTTAAAAGCAGCGTATTTAGTGCCGTTTGTAAAATTCCTAGCGACAAAGTTTTGTTCACAACTGTATATCTTGTTCAGATTTAGACTTGAAAAAGTAATATATCCAAGTGCAGGTAAGCTACAGTCTACCCATCTGTAACCATACATGGTACTGTCTCTAACATTTGCCATTTCTATGATATTATATATGGCTTAGAAATATATTGTCCTTTGTTTTAATCAAAACTGGTATTCATATCTTGAGTCCTATCGGAGACGGACGATAACACGTAAGTCCCGTGTTCAATTAAAGCCCGTAAAAGAATCCTTGGCAGTTCAAAATGGAGAAGAGCAGGCTGGAAATCTGCTGTCCAGGAAACATTTATTTATAAATTATTTATTTATATTTATACAAAGTATAATCATCTTAAAATTACACCGGTGACCTCGCTGGTGCTACGGAGTTTGCTCATTGCAGCTGAGATCTTCCCATGTAAGAAAGAGATCGGGGCACACATTGTTACTCACCGAAGTGCAATGATGATGGTTCTATCAATATGTTTACTCTGTCGTTTAGTGTATGTTGAAAGATGCTCATAACGCCCGAGTGGTTACCGGGGCCCAAATTTGAGGTGTAAAGAATAGAACCACTGTTACCTGCCACGCATGTCGTACGAGGCGCCTAAGGAGGTTTGACTAAAATCGGATGCATGTGTCCTAAACGTGTAGAAGTCTATGCGTTTAGGGGCCTACCAAACCAATGTGCAACGTATACACGTTCTTGGCGAAGATCAAACATATCACAAAGAGTGATTAAAATTGGTCTTAAAGAACGAACGCAAAGAAGAAGAAGATGCTCATGTGTTTTGGGGTGTCTGTCTTCTCTGGTGTAAAGTTGGCTATAAAAAGTGTGGAAAGCATATATGGGCGTCGACATACATTTTTTCCAGAAAAGAGCCAAATGCATGACACAATTTTTAGCTGTGTTACCATAAAAGCCATTATCCAGATGGTGGTACTTCCCCTCTTGCCTTAACTTATGGGCGCCCATGAACGCGTAGGAAATTTCTTCATTTTCTTCTGTTTCTCCTCCCTGTCCAGTAATACCGAGTATGTGTCTGGTTCTCTGAATATGTTGTTCTAATACAAAGTATTGTTTACTTGGTATTTCTTGTTACATTATTTAGTATTGTTCTCAACATCTCTCCTTGAAGAGTTTGATGTTTGCACTTGTCTAATTCATCTTGAAGTATGTGTACTTGCCTTATTCATCTTGAAGTATGTGTACTTGTGGTGCCTGTCTGTCTAAAAGTTCCGTCGAACGAATAGCCTTTTCTTATAGACGTTTTTGTGTTCTCATTTGCTATTGTATCGAAGTTGTTAGAATTTGCGTTACTTTTGTAATTGTTTGAGCATGTCCCAGTTTTCTGCTAGGTTTTCTGTGAGTGCCTGCATTGTGTAATCGTTTAGTAGTATTGTTGTAATTGTTTGAGCAAGTCCCAGTTTTCTGCTAGGTTTTCTGTGAGTGCCTGCATTGTGTAATCGTTTAGTAGTATTGTTGTAATTGTTTGAGCATGTCAGTTTTGCTAGGTTTTCTGTAAGTGCTGCATTGTGTAATCGTTTAGTAGTATTGTTGTAATTTGTTTGAGCATGTCCCAGTTTTCTGCTAGGTTTTCTGTGAGTGCCTGCATTGTGTAATCGTTTAGTATAGTATTGTTGTAATTGTTTGAGCATGTCCCAGTTTTCTGCTAGGTTTTCTGTGAGTGCCTGGATTGTGTAATCGTTTAGTAGTATTGTTGTAATTGTTTGAGCATGTCCCAGTTTTCTGCTAGGTTTTCTGTGAGTGCCTGGATTGTGTAATCGTTTAGTATAGTATTGTTGTAATTGTTTGAGCATGTCCCAGTTTTCTGCTAGGTTTTCTGTGAGTGCCTGCATTGTGTAATCGTTTAGTAGTCATTAGTTGTAATTGTTTGAGATGTCCCAGTTTTCTGCTAGGTTTTCTGTAGTGCCTGCATTCGTTAATCGTTTAGTAGTAATTATTCTAATTGTTTTTCAAAAAATGTAAGTTTTGCATTAAGCAAATGTTAAATGTTCAGTGTGTTCAGCTTGTTGTTCATGAGAGTTTCAATTAATATTTGAACAAATGCTTTGTGCTCTGTCATAATTCTGGTATTGTTTAAATGTTTTATTATGTTGATCGTGTATGACTTGTGTACATTATGTTGATCGTGTATGACTTGTGTACATTATGTTGATCGTGTGTGACTTGTGTACATTATGTTGATCGTGTGTGACTTGTGTACATTATGTTGATCGTGTGTGACTTGTGTGTACATTATGTTGATCGTGTATGACTTGTGTGTACATTATGTTGATCGTGTGTGACTTGTGTACATTATGTTGATCGTGTATGACTTGTGTACATTATGTTGATCGTGTATGACTTGTGTGTACATTATGTTGATCGTGTGTGACTTGTGTACATTATGTTGATCGTGTGTGACTTGTGTACATTATGTTGATCGTGTATGAGTTGTGTGTACATTATGTTGATCGTGTGTGACTTGTGTACATTATGTTGATCGTGTGTGACTTATGTGTACATTATGTTGATCGTGTGTGAGTTGTGTGTACATTATGTTGATCGTGTATGAGTTGTGTGTACATTATGTTGATCGTGTATGAGTTGTGTGTACATAAACTGAAATACATGCTTAGGAGAAGATGGGAGCAATTATGGACATGTGCGATGAAGATGATCGTCAAATAAACAATGAACATAAAACCTGTCTAGTCTAGTTACTCTACCAATAGTGTGTATTTTGTCCTTATATGTTGCTTCTCTTGCGTATGGATATGTGTCTGTATGTATCTATAGCAGCATGTTCTAACATGTTTCGAGGTACATATAGAAATGATTTATTGTTGTTTAGTCTATCACGTGACACATCTAGATCACTGAGAAGGGGTTAAAATCCCTCCCATTAAAATATTGTGTCTCTTATGCCTGTATCTTAAGAGCATGCGGTGCTACCGTAGTCCAAGGGAAGATAATCCAGTTTAGGTATTTAGTTTCAGGACAAGGAACCAAGAAAAGTTCATCTCAGAGAAGCTAGTTCCAGAACGAGATGTGTTCTAACTTGAGACTAGATACTGAAACATGCGATAAGCCATCAAATTGGGTAGAAAAGGAGGACGGACACGCAGTTGGGATCTAAAGATTTTCTTTTCTATTGATAATGAAAGATGCACTAGTTAGTTCTACTAGATGGACAACATGCACCAAGAATAGACGTGACAAAATCACCCCATGCGTATAGATCATCCACGACCTTCTCGACCTATAATAATTATATTATAGAGAAGGTCGTGGATCAGCCGACTAGAAAGGGGGACTCACACTACATGGAGCAATCAGCGACTCATGTCAGACTGCTAGCGTCAGGGTCAGCGTAAGAACACAGTCTGACTCCACTCCGCCTCCCCGTGGCGGCCTAAACAGACTACTATAGTCTGTCCATTAATTCGTGAGCACGTTTGAAATTGATTTTCTCGAAAACTACCTGTTGGATCTCAGTGATTTTTGCAAGCAGCCTTAGAATATCCATGACGCTAGAGAAATATTTTTTCCAAGAAAATTTGATGTAGTTTGAAATATTTCTTCTTCAGGTTATATTAAAATCAACCTCACCGGATTGTACACAATAGTAACAGATTTACGGTACACAGACGCGTTGTTCTAAAAATACATTATGGTAACATTGAAATATCGTGAGTTTCACGAATTCCCGTGCACCTAACCCAGTCGACTTTGAAAGCGGAAAGCATATGACGTTATAATTGGGATACCGTTTTATAGTTATAGGCGTATCTCGCTATTTGTATGAAGCTATTGTATCATATTTGTTGGCTTATCAAAACTGACATTGATATCACATTCATAATGAGTCTGAAGTGCACATTTATAACAATGCAGAAGGTTACAGTTTTACTATACCAACACTTCCGTAGGGAATCTAGAGAGGTCATCTATATTGCGATATTCATAACCTGAGAAACGAACGCAACTGGCGCTTGGTCTGAATAGAGAATCCTTTTCCCGATGGATTAAACAGGACACAAAGTGCACTAATGTCAAGCAAGGAAGGAAAAGAACAATTGACGACTTTGACATAGATGTCATAAGACGGAGCTCTTGAAAATGTTTGCGACAAATCAACTTGTTACTCTCAGGAAACTGAAATTAAAACTGCAATCAGATTGCAGCATAGACATTTCTAAAAGTACTCTATGGAAAATTGTAAGAGCCGCCGCTTCACCTTCAGAAAAACTATAGGCGGCAGGAATATTATTTGTGAAAAGCCACATTTAATTGCTGCCCGAAGTAAATACATGAAGCAGATCCGTGAGCGGCGGAGGCAAGGCTATGATATTGTATATTTGGACGAATCCTGGGTCAATGCTCACCACACCAATGCTAAAGAATGGCAATCAGTAGACGGTGAACAGAAAAGAAAAATACCAAGCAGCAAAGGCCAGCGTATTATACTAACACATGCAGGAAGTAGTGAAGGTCTTGTCCATGACGCTGGACTTATTTTCCAATCAAAAGTACCGACGGTAGGGACTACCACACATAAATGAATGGACATATTTTCAGGCACTGGATGGAGAAAGATCTACTTCCAATTCTAAACAGACCATGATGCTTGGTAATGGATAATGCATCCTATCACAACGCAGTATCAGCGGAAGACAAAGTACCAACTGCATCAAATACAAAAGATCAAATTAGGACTTGGCTTGCTAAGGAAAATGTCAGCTTCGATGATACATATTTGAAACCCGAGTTGTTGCACCTGGTGAGGATGACAAATAAGACAAAAGTGTTTCATATTGACAAAATCATTGCGGAATACGGCCACACGTCTTTGCGACTACCTCCATATCATGCTCACCTCAATCCGATAGAGCTTGTCTGGGCTAAAGTAAAAGGGCAAGTTGCCGAACAGAACAGGACGTTTAAAATGTGTGATGTTGAAGTTCTGACACGTGAGTCCTTCTCAATGATAGACATGCAGTTCTGGAAGAAGTGTGTTGAACATGTGCTCCGAGAGGAAGACGAGTACTGGCACCGAGATGGATTACAATTTGTCCAGCCAGTAACAATTATCAACCTCATGGAATCGTCAGATTCGGGATGATACAAATCATATTTTGATTACAGACTGAGAAATAGCAACGTATACATTTCCATATCCAAATGCGTCTACCATCATACAATTTGTGGTGAAGTTAAGACACCCTGGGGTCTAATGGTGACCGAAGGGAGGACTAACTGTTGCATATTGTATCCAAGTTCACGATAGCACATAAAGGGCAACACCGAATTCGCCGATGTGCAAAATCGGTAGCATCTATGGACTACTGATTAGCTTTATTTTAGCGTCATGGATATTCTAAGGCTGCATGCAAAAATCACTGAGATCCAACAGGTAGTTTTCGAGAAAATCAATTTCAAACGTGCTCACGAATTAATGGACAGACTATACCAAGAAATCTGGCTAAGTTTATGGAGATCGAAGAGGGAGAAGCCAACCCGGTACCCAAAAGAAGTCGGATGTGTCGAACCGAAAGGTGCAACAGTTGATGCTGAAAACTGACAACACACATTCCGTTCTCCGGACTGCATCCTGTTATAACCAGTAGAAGTATGAGAACGAACGAGAAAGAAGAAGTATAGACCAACCAGATGGAGTACTCACACGACAAGAAGACTTGATAAAAATATCACATTTGTAGACGAGAACTTCTGTCTTGTTAACTTGAAGAATGGAAAATAATTACACGTCAAAGAGTCTAAATAAGGGGTCTAGAGCCGACTGATTGACTTCATTCATTATAATGTATGAGAATTGCTTGAAATTTCAATCCTATGCCATGAGTCAGATCTGCCTCCCTATGACCAACCAGATATGATATTATGTTACTGTATATCCTATGCCAGAGTCAGCTATGACCAACCAGATATGATATTATGTTACTGTATATCCTATGCCAGAGTCAGCTATGACCAACCAGATATGATATTATGTTACTGTATATCCTATGCCAGAGTCAGCTATGACCAACCAGATATGATATTATGTTACTGTATATCCTATGCCAGAGTCAGCTATGACCAACCAGATATGATATTATGTTACTGTATATCCTATGCCAGAGTCAGCTATAACCAACCAGATATGATATTATGTTACTGTATATCCTATGCCAGAGTCAGCTATGACCAACCAGATATGATATTATGTTACTGTATATCCTATGCCAGAGTCAGCTATAACCAACCAGATATGATATTATGTTACTGTATATCCTATGCCAGAGTCAGCTATGACCAACCAGATATGATATTATGTTACTGTATATCCTATGCCAGAGTCAGCTATGACCAACCAGATATGATATTATGTTACTGTATATCCTATGCCAGAGTCAGCTATGACCAACCAGATATGATATTATGTTACTGTATATCCTATGCCAGAGTCAGCTATGACCAACCAGATATGATATTATGTTACTGTATATCCTATGCCAGAGTCAGCTATGACCAACCAGATATGATATTATGTTACAGTATAAATGCAGATGTGGTATTTTAAAGTGATGTTTTTCTGTTTGTAAAATCTTAAGTCTCCCGTCTGTACAAATGTGTGTCCAGTTGGATAAATATGCATACAGTTTGGCTGAAATTTGGATTTCATACACGCCGTAGGGACCTAATAGGGCACAACGTACTTGCGCTCTTGGCGCAGACCACACATATCACAAAGTGTGGTTAACTTGATGAAGAACAAACGCAAACAACAAACGTATACCATATACGTTGAAAATTTAAATAAACAAAATAAGACCCTTTGAGACATTATTTCATAGAAGACATTTGGGTGGCGTAATTAATCTATGAGCGAGAAGATAGAGAGAAGTCAATTCAACAGTTTAATATAATTAAAGATATAATCTCGCTTTAATTTCTTTCTATAATAATGAGGATAATTCCTTCCTTCACAGTTGATAAAATAGAAGTTTACAACATTTGTCAATCATTAATTCCATTTTGTAAGATACAATGAAATATTTTGAGAAAAAAACGTTTGACAGTGTTCACCATTTTACACCATCTTGCACGAATATGTGTGTCCAGTATCCAGTGAAAGTCATCAATATTCTGAAAGATATATACTCAAATAACCTGGGCTGCGCCGGACATCAGAGATCACACAGCAGCTGGTTCAAGATCAATACTCGTATTCGACAGGGTGTATTATTTCTCTTCTTGTTTTTTTTAATTGGCTGTGTAATGAAGACAACTGAAGGTGGAGTCAGATTAATTATATGGAGATTAATAAAGAGGCTCATTGACTTTACGGACTTGATCGCCGATAGCGAAGTTGATACCACACTACGCTAGTGACCACGTGCCGGGAGAAATCCAGAGTTCGAGGCCAACTTGGGAAAACATTATCCAGCCTGCACAGTTCGGGCTCGGATTACAGACTCCATGATCTTTTACTTGGGGATCTAAGTTACAAGTGCATCTGAAGTCGGAGTAAGGCAAAACCACTGTCTTGGTGACACTTATAGTCAAATAAAATAGGTCGCATGTCCTGTCCAAATTATGGATCGCAGGTTAGCCTCTCTGTGTACAACTAGGTAATCATCGTCAGTGAAAAGTAGTTCATTGAGAATGATTTCTGACTGTTTGTATTGGCTCTTAATTTATGCGAGTCCAGTTGAAGAGTGAACCTTCAGATCTAGTTCTGATGAAAACACCCTCATCAGCATTTATGAAAACATGTTATACAAAGATCGCAAATTGGCTGAAATCGGATGCACATGTTCTAAACGTGTAGAAGTTTACCAAATTTTAGGGGCCTACCAAACCAATGTGCAACGTATACACGTTCTTGGCAAAGATCAAACATATCACAAAGAGTGATTAAAATTGGTCGCAAAGAAGATGCCAAAGAGAATGGGGGCAAGAACACATTCCTGTTTGACTCCACTCTTAGCTGCGAAGCTATGAGATATACTGCCGTCATTCTGTATGCTGACTTTTATGCCCTCATGCAAGATCAGTTGGGGCAACTTGGGGGCAGCAAATGTTTAAATGTTTTATAAAGTCCTGGTCTGCTCACCGTGCCAAATGCCGTTGACGAAAGCAATGAATAATGGCCTTCTGTGCTCTCTACATTTCCCTTGCAGTTGTTGAAGAGCGAATATCATGTCAGTTGTTGACCACCGTCCAGTTGTGAGTCCACGTTGGAACTCTGGAAAAACACGGTGTATCAGTTTCTGTAATTTATTTTAAAAGGACTAGTACAACGACCTTTCATGTGACACTTAAAAATGTGGAATGTCTCTTTAGTTGTTTCAGTCCCTCTTGTCTACTTTATTTTTACAGGGATGCTCAGATATCTAACAAGAACTTATTGTGCTGCTACTGTAGATCATCATTACATCTATGGAAGCAACTCAAGAATATGTTTAAACTTCTGAGCATGAGACATTGATTGCAGACAAAGGACATTATGATAATGGCAAATTAGAAGTAGACAAATGAAGCCATGATAAAGAACTATGGAGGTCACAATAAATACTATCGCGGCCATCGTAAATACATTATAGAGTCGGTCGTGATACTATGAACCTGCATATGACCTTTCTAAGAATAATGGCTACAGATCGAGCAAAATAAAATATGTATTTTGTTACTTCCCAAAGTACAAATACGGTTTGTTTACCAAAATGAAAAGCTTTGATAAGTTCCGCAAGCGTGGGATCATATACCATTACAGAGCCTGCTGACTTGATTTCTTTTCAAAACAATATTTCTCCGTGATCTGATCAGATTAGCTTTTAATAGAGACGATTTATTTAGCTTTAGTCTGTAACATGTAGCCATGTAACATGTAGCCAAATGGTTTGAGTCCAAGCTGTTATGTCTTCTTTGCTTTCAATTTCTCTGTGTCGTGGAGGTAATGTTCCCCGCTTCAAGGTACTCGGTCGGTCCTCGCAAAAGCAATCGGAATATTTTTTCTCCATAGATCTTTGATCTCAATGTAGGTGAGATCAAACTTCTAGTTCTACTGAAGACAGACGATACAACGTTAGATCACATGTTCGGGAACGCAAAGAAGAAGATCACATGTTCAAGTTACGCACGTAATATAGATCTTAGAAACAGATAATCGACAAGAGTAGGCTGCAATGCCGTTGCCCAGGCAAAATTCATTAAACAAGATTGCAATAAAGCTCCTCCAAAAATGGTCCAACGCCTTCAAAATTGCAACCTGTATCCTCAACGTTGGTATGAAGCTGGTGAACTACCACTGAGATCTTCCTGTGTAAGAAAGAGATCGGATCACACAAAGTTATTCACCGAAGTGCAATGTAGGTCCTATAAATAAATCAATCAAATGATGTTTGCATTTTTATAGGAGGACCGCCATGACAGTCGGATATATAAAGATATTTAATATTCAACATCATCTGATTATTCCGCACATTTGCATATTCTTCACTCAAAACAGTATGGAATGGAACTGATAAGAAAACAAAGATCAGAATACTAAGAGCATGCATATTCCCAGTGGCAACGTATGGGTGTGAAGGATGGACATTTAATAAAGCAGTGGAAAAACATATAGTGCTTTTGAATATAAGTGTTACAGAAGAGTCCTTCGTATATCTTTGGGCAGAGAGAGAACAAATAGATGATCTCAAAATCAAAGAAAACTGGCTGATGCTACAAATAAGAAAGAGAAAGTTGAGATATTTTGGACATATAAAAAGACATGAAAGGCTGGAGAAGACCATCATGGAAGGAGACATACCGACAAGAGAAGAGGAAGACCACGGAGAAGATGGATTCAGGATGTAACTGATGGTTTGAACATGACGGCTGCAGAGACAGGACATCTGACCATGAGAGAGAGAAAATTTCCGGAGGACTGTTGGGGTGGCAAAGTTCTGCTCAGGACAAGCTATTTGATGATGATAATAATGAGATCTCTAAAATAATCAGCTGTTTCTTGATTAGATCATATCAAGTGCCATCTTCCCAGTCGACTGTAACCAATAAACATTTGATCTTTTGACACTATAGTACTTTCAACTCTTCACATTTTTCATCTCTTTAATATTCCACATAATTCGTCATGTGTAGCCACAGCTTGAGATGTCCAAATAAGATTGGTTCTGCTAAGTTGGATCAAATATCTTACACATGTCTAAGTGTAACAGAACAATTCTATATACAAAACCATTAACACATAAACCGGTAAACGTCAGCCACGATATATCAACGTCTATAGATATCACAAGTCACCTATTAGCAAATATATCACAATATCTTAAAAATGTGAAGCGAGACGTTACTGATTTTTGAATGGTTTACCGCAATGCCTATTGACATTTCAATAACTTGCTTGTTATATATTAGTTTATATTCATTATTAATGTGACGCTATCGGGATCCAGTATCACAGTAAGAAATGTACAATGTGTAAACGAAATTCCATATATTATCTACCAACTGCACAGTTAACTGCTTCTGATTTTTTGTACATTTTTAAAATTTGTTTGGGGGTTTAAAGTGCACTAATATGCTTTCAATTTTATATTGATGCTTCAAAGTGACGCTGAAATGTATCGTACACATATTTACTACCACTACGCACGTACTGACTGAGGGAATGTGTATCAAGGTGTGCATGTTATAACGCTTTTCAACTGAACGCTGTATATTTAATCATACATTCGTTCATGTTCTATATAAATCTCCATTTGAAACCCTTGATAAAGTACATACAACTATTTGTCTACTTGCATTTACAGATTATAAAACGGATGAAATAAAGAAATTAACTAACTTGCTACGTACTTCTTTCTTCTCCTCTCTCTATTCCCCTTCTCTCTCTCTCTATCTCTCCCTTTCTCTCTCTCTCTCTATCTCTCCCTCTCTCTCTTCAAATGGTTACATTATTATATTTGATATGGGTTTAAGTGTTGTTTGCTATGTAGGGGATTAAGGCCTCTTTAAGCTGACGTCACGGCGCTTTCAACCTAAGGACGTACCTTCTTTTGGTTACATAACAGCGTGTTAGCCAATGAAACTGACTTTTATACATTTGTAAGCGGTGCCCTCCCATGTATAGCTATCGTCAACTTGTTTATAAAATTGACTTTGCCAATAGCAAATCCCATAATTTCTTCGTTTAAATTAGATAAAGTTTTATTTGCATATTTATTCATCTCCCATTTGTCAACATTCAACAAACAATACAATAAATGTGTTCATTACAATCACGTTTTCATCAATTTTCTTTTACAATTTCTGCATTTTATATTTTACAGACGAGACTGATATCCTGCAGACCAACAGTGGACTGTCACAGAACGCGCCAAATTAGTCTTACATAGAGATCAGGCCTTTCAAAACAGATATACATATTACATTATTGTTTGAACAGTTGGTGTCAGACTAAAGGTCTGTTTTCCAAGTAAGGTGTGAATAGTTCTATCATCAACTTGTTCACTGAGAGAGACAAACAAATATATATTAAATACTGAATTCAAAAAATATTGGGAAATATATATATATATCTCGGATTGTATTGTGACAAATTTCTGGAAGTGATACTAAGACAGCACCAGAATGTCTGTCGCATCCATTCCCGCCAGGCTCCGAATGGAAGCCAGGTCAACAACATCACTACGCGAAGATGAGACACCATGCTCCAGACTGATAACAAATGAACTATTTGATATCAAGAGCGTACAACTATGGCGAGGTGCGGTTGCTGAATTTATCGGCACGGCTCTTCTAGCGATATTTACAATTGGATTGGGGTTTAAAAAAGAAGGCGAAGCAGGACCACCTCTCTTACAGGTAAGAACGTTTCTCTAAAAGCATGCAGATACGAATGAATGGGCGTGTCAGAGGTTGGAAGACTGATAGTGAAAGAGATGGATATATATATATATATAAAGTACCATGCCTTCCGGCGTAGGCGATCATGTCTATACACAACTCTCTCTCTCTCTCTGGTGCAGTTAATCAGTTCTGACATTGATCGCGTGTCGAACCACAATGTCAGACCATCCAACAACATCTCCATCTGTCTATTACTGTATTTAACCTGCTGTCACCATATGTTCCACACATCCTCTTTGCGTTAAATGCTCGATGAACATTGATTGTCTGATTAATTTGATCAGTTTTCTCTGTGAGCATGCCACTTTTTTTGTTTGTCGTCATACCCCATTATTTGTTAACTTCGCCGTCTATCGGATTTTCAGTATTCTTCTGTAAAACTCAATTTCTGTGGTTTCCAGCGATTGCATTGTTTGATGATTGTCCGTGATTCTCTGCCACACATAAACATTAGACGCCCGAGTGGTTACCGGGGCCCAAATTTGGGGTGTACAGAATAGAACAACTGTTACCTGCCACGCATGTCGTAAGAGGCGACTTAGGAGGTATGACTGAAATCGGATGCACATGTCCTAAACATGTAGAAGTCTATGCGTTTAGGAGCCTACCAAACCAATGTGCATCGTATACACGTTCTTGGCAAAGATCAAACATATCACAAAGAATGATTAAAATTGGTCGTAAAGAACGAACGAAAAGAAGATAAACATTGGTTCAATATAGCACCAGAGTACTCTTTTCCTCAGTGTCATTGGTAGTGATTTCACGCGTAGTGTGTTTTCATTTAAAAAATAAAATTATCGTTTTCTATTGAGCTATTCTACTCCTTATCTCCCTTGTACATCTTCCATTTGATATTACGAATTACATATATACCCCAGTGATATATATATAAATACAACACGTATTTGCAATTAATATTTTGGGCATATTTGATATCTCGTTCTTTTCGGACTGTAGCGACACCCTTCCCTCTCAATCTGGTCAGCAACTGGGATTCACAACCCTGAAACTTCTCTATTAGATAAGAATCTTAATGCGTTCAGAAAGTCGTTTCGGTCCAATACAATTCCCTCTGATGTCGTAGCCGTGTCTGCCAATCTATCAGCTTGTTCATTAACCTTGACTCCTGCGTGCCCCACATATAAAAAAAATCCAATAGAGGACTGTACATGCGGTACACCAGAAGGTCAAATGGATAACTACCGCCATAGGTATAACCGATTTATTTATCTCGCATTATAGATATGAACTTGTAAATGGGGTCAATTATCAAGTATGCCTTGACCTTAATATAGAAAATAGGCAGATTGATAAACAATATCGAAGGCAAATAACATAAGAAATCCGTACCCGATCCTAGAATCCTACACGATATCGGCCGAAACATGAATTAACTGATAGTACGGGCTAGAAAAATGTAACAATCATATTCTACAACACATTAACAGAAGCATGTAATGACCCACATTATGAGAATAAACATCGACAAAACCGAAGTATTGACATTCGTTAGAAAGGAAAACACTACCAATATCTCCATCGACAAACATCAATTAAAATAAGTCAAATGCTTTACTAGGGAGCATTTTCTCAGCAAATGTAAGAACTAACGAAATCCAAAATAAATGCAATAAAACAATTCAAATCATATGACAAATTGCACCAATTTTGAAATGCAAACATGTCACCATGAACACTTAAAGAGCATTGTACAACATAACCTTTCTCACAATATTATGCTGTCAGTGCCAAACATGGACGTTGATATTAAACGATAGAAGAAAACTACCCACGACAGAGATGAAGTTTTAAAGGGGTTTTAAGCCGAAGGATTGACTTCATTGCACCGGGTTTTACCCCATATGGCTCGGTCCCTCTCTGCAGAAATGGCACGCCACCTGCCGAGGTATTGCACAAATCACTGGCAACAATCCTAGCGAGGGTTTATGAAAAAAACTGCACTCGTGAACAGAACGGCGCGGTCCGGATTCAAACCCACGACCTTCGGCTCGCAAGGCAAAGGACTTAATCACTCAGCCACAGAGACCACTCAGCCACAGAGACCACTCAGCCACAGAGACCACTCAGCCACAGAGACCACTGAGCAACAAAGATGAAGTGTCTACCCATAATTCTGAGAGTATCAAGAAGAGACCAGTTTAGAAAATGACATCAAGAAAAACGTGAGTACAACATCAGTACTGAAATTCACCAAGAAACGAAACATTAAATGGTTCGGTTGCATAAGCAGATTACCAACAGCCAGTACGCCGCTCACAGAGCAATGCTACTCCGATACAATGGATACAAAGTAAAAGACTCCACGCAAATGGTGGAAAAAACAAGAAGGTGAAAAATTATATTTATAAAGGCAAAGTCTATCTAGAAATCTTTTATCCTGATGATGCGAGACAAACATGATTAGAGTAAAGGAGAAGACATTATGTAGTTAACATCACAGAGGATAGTCACGGACTGACGATTGTGTGTTTCGACCAACAACAGTGGTTCCAGTGCAGGATGAACCTATAATAAAAAGTGATGTTATTCGGGAAATTGAATCACCAACATCAGCATAAGAAAGAAAGTTGGCACAAACCGTGCTTGAATTACATAGAGAAACAAAGAATGAAGTGGTTTGGCCACTTAATAAGAATGCATCCAAACTCCACAGTATACAGAGTCTTCTACAACATAACATCGGGAAAGAAGGCAAGAGGAAGACCACAGAAATGATGGTTAGATGGCGTAGCAAAATCCTGTGAAAGAGCAAAAACAACAATCACACAAGCCACCAGAACAGTGCAAGACAAAACAGAAAACCACGACACTGGACAACAACCCGGTAGCAGTGTGACGACACTGGGCAACAACCCGGTAGCAGTGTGACGACACTGGACAACAGCCCGGTAGCAGTGTGACGACAAGGAAAAAAAGAAAAAGAAGAAGATAGACTCTTTAGTCAAGAAAAGGTTTGCGTAACTCGACGGGGTAGAATAACTAATTCAGAACTGTCGTAATTGTTACGGATGGGGTGCTTCGTCATCGGTAGTTTGAAACAGAAATATATGTTGTGTTATGCATACTTTAAGATTGGTTTTTTTTAAATATTGTTTTTCAACTTCTAACATTTTGATTTGACCTCTGCAGTCGGCCTTAGGATGTGGATTCTTTTTAGCTGCCATTGTGTCCGCTCTCAGTAGCGTGAGTGGTGCTCATCTGAATCCTGCAATATCATTAGGCTTCCTTGTGACCAAACAAGTGACACTTACACGGTAGGTAACTGCTCATATTATTATGTTATTTGTAAGATGTCTCTGATCTCCAAAAACGAGTGAACCCGTCGATCATTTGTGACGCTGTGTCAGAGAGGCTGGCATTTGTGACGCTGTATCACAGCAAAGCCTGTATTTGTGACGCTGTTAGAATGTGATTGTGACTGTGTTACAGAAATGCTGCATTTGTGACGCTGTATCACAGAGGGCTGGCATTTGTGACGCTATGTTACATTAACGAAAAACTAAGCATGAAGCTTGTATGGGCTCCTTATTCACTTATACTAGACATGGTATTTGTAACTGATTACACTTTTATTTGAAAGTACCATCGTTAGTATTACACAGATGTGACCATGGACAGAGCGATCACATTACATGTGCGATAGTTCTAGATGGGAATATGTAGACGGGCTAACATGACCCTTCTGCTAACAAGTGGACGTCCTGGTGATTGAAACTTGGTCCAGTTCAAAATTGACCAGGGCACTCATAATGTTGTTTATAAAATCACATTCACATTTTCTAACACATGAGGTATGTTGTCTGTACCGTATTCCGAACATTGGCAACATGATATAAAACTGACTGACTAATACATGAATCACATTTTATGATATCTCCTTGCAGGTGTGTTGTCTATACAATATTCCAGACAGCAGGTGCAGTAGCAGGCTCAGGATTGTTGAAAGTCTTAATCCCTCAGATCTACTTAGGAAACCTGGGTTTGATAGCGCCTGGTCATGGCATTACCCAATACGAGGCTATGGGTGTGGAGATTCTCATAACATTTCTATTCTTGTTTGTCGTAATGGCTTTGGTAAGTGGAATGTGGTTTTTTATTCGTTTTGAAAGTATGATGATGATGCTTAAGCTGAGATGTTGATATTGTCATCGGTTGAGGTGTAATGTTGTTTGTGTTTAGAAGATAGTAGTAATGGGCTATTTTGATACTAGCATTGATGTCGATGTTCATGTTGAGATGATGGTGGTGATGTTGTATGATGTTCGTATTACTGGATTAAGATGGCGCCAGTGACAGTTTAAATGTTATTGAAGACTTTGTTGGGGATGAAGTAATACTACATGAGATAAATCTGTTTACGGTCATCACGTTAATATGTTGAACGAGGACATGGTAATTTGTGGTGCGTTACTTGGTTTTTTGTTAACGAGGACAATTTGTGGTGCTTAGTCAGTATATGTTGAACGAGGACATTGTAATTTGTGGTGCGTTACTGCGATATACCACTAGGATTGGAGGCTTTTGTTGCAAAATGATTATTTAACCAATGAGCCACATAAACCACCTGCATGTACTAGCAGGTTTGCTAGCATAATCCAATGGTAGTTCTATGTGTTTATTGGGTAGACTAGCCAGCCTGCCCATCGTTGTCGTTGGACGACGGATCAGTAGTGCGGTTCAATTCCTCGGGCTGACAGAAAAGCCACAAGTTCTCCAGATTTACGGTGTTCGTGGCACCGAACCGAAGGGTTGCGATGGCCAATGCTCCGAGTCGAAGAGCTGAAAGCTCAAGTGCTTCTGGGTCGAAAAAATAAATAAAAACAATGGTAGACTAGCATAAAACGTACTATTAGAAGGCTTGTTTGAGCTGCATAAAGGGGACATAATGCAGTTGCTTAGCGACCGTCTGTTTGGATGAGGGATACGTACGGCAACTGATGACACCTGTACGCTTGGATGTAGAATTTACAAACTGCGCTTTCTTAGCATTTCATATAAATTCAACAGCGTGACCATAGAAACTATCCATGCACGCAATTTGAGGTTGCATTCAATAAAGAATCCTTTCTAAAGATAAAGAAATACTTGCGAGAACTGTCATCAAGTGCCATGCCAACAGGCGTAGTTTTATTTTTTCCACAGCTCTCTCAGCTGTGTCTTATTCTAGCTATGAGTTCTGATACTCTTTTCGCACAGTGCTATGTTAACCTGTCAAGAATATTTTCACTCTGCTGGCCCTGTTCTCTCTTTGCCCGTATCTTGTCCGTTGTTACAATGTATTCAAACTTTTCTCTTCTCATATAACATGTACAAATAATGTTGTTTCTTTCTCATACGTTTGATAAGCGATCTGTTCTCGCCTACTTTATTGCGAACATCATCATTCTTTCTGTCCTTGATATTCTCACCATTCTTTCTCTCCTTGATATTCTCATCATTCTTTCTCTCCTTGATATTCTCATCATTCTTTCTCTCCTTGATATTCTCCATCATTCTTTCTCTCCTTGATATTCTCCCATTCTTTCTCTCCTTGATATTCTCCCCATTCTTTCTCTCCTTGATATTCTCATCATTCTTTCTCTCCTTGATATTCTCATCATTCTTTCTCTCCTTGATATTCTCATCATTCTTTCTCTCCTTGATATTCTCATCATTCTTTCTCTCCTTGATATTCTCATCATTCTTTCTCTCCTTGATATTCTCATCATTCTTTCTCTCCTTATATTCTCATATCCTTTCCTCCTTGATATTCTCCCCATTCTTTCTCTCCTTGATATTCTCCCCATTCTTTCTCTCCTTGATATTCTCATCATTCTTTCTCTCCTTGATATTCTCCCCATTCTTTCTCTCCTTGATATTCTCATCATTCTTTCTCTCCTTGATATTCTAATCATTCTTTCTCTCCTTGATATTCTCATCATTCTTTCTCTCCTTGATATTCTCACCATTCTTTCTCTCCTTGATATTCTCACCATTCTTTCTCTCCTTGATATTCTTATCATTCTTTCTCTCCTTGATATTCTCACATTCTTTCTTCCTTGATATTCTTATATTCTTTCTCTCCTTGATATTCTCATCATTCTTTCTCTCCTTGATATTCTAATCATTCTTTCTCTCCTTGATATTCTCATCATTCTTTCTCTCCTTGATATTCTCCCCATTCTTTCTCTCCTTGATATTCTCCCCATTCTTTCTCTCCTTGATATTCTCCCCATTCTTTCTCTCCTTGATATTCTCCCCATTCTTTCTCTCCTTGATATTCTCCCCATTCTTTCTCTCCTTGATATTCTCCCCATTCTTTCTCTCCTTGATATTCTCACCATTCTTTCTCCTGATATTCTTATCATTCTTTCCTCCTTGATATTCTCACATTCTTTCTCTCCTTGATATTCTCACCATTCTTTCTCTCCTTGATATTCTCACCATTCTTTCTCTCCTTGATATTCTCATCATTCTTTCTCTCCTTGATATTCTCATCATTCTTTCTCTCCTTGATATTCTCACCATTCTTTCTCTCCTTGATATTCTCATCATTCTTTCTCTCCTTGATATTCTCATCATTCTTTCTCTCCTTGATATTCTCATCATTCTTTCTCTCCTTGATATTCTAATCATTCTTTCTCTCCTTGATATTCTCATCATTCTTTCTCTCCTTGATATTCTTATCATTCTTATGAAACCACATTTTCCCAATATACGCAATATATAATGGAACATGCAACGTAAACAATTGCTAAGAAAAACTTGTTGATAAGCAAGAAACCAGCACCAAAAAAGGGGGAGATGATTCTGAGAGTGATGTTTGAGTGATAATTTATAAACAATAGCTGATCACGTGTATATTTTGATAGTTCCGCTATTTCTTGTGAAGGAACCTGGTACTCATAAATATCAATTCCCGTGTTTGATTAATAGGTAGACCCAGGTCGTGACGATCTTGCTGGCTCAGTTCCACTCATGGTAGGACTTACTTTATTTGTCAACATTCTGTTCGCGGTGAGTATGTTTTGATAATTTGTTTCAATTTGTATAAACTATGTTTATTGTTTTTGTTTTAGACTGCTTTCATAGTTATTATATCCACAGTTACGAAAAATTGAACACAATAATCCATTACCAATTAACGGGGAGGTTGAGAGCCTCTTGAATGATATTGTCAATGAAACAGATGTAGTTATTTACACCCTGGTGGTTCAGTCACTCGTGAATAACAATGTGTGTGGGCTTTTTCAGCACACTCAGGAGGAAAACTAATACAAGATGTCAATGGGGTCTACGCAACAACCACAAGTGGTTTGACAATGGATGTGTGGGCGGTTGCAGAGACGGTGCCGTGGTTGGCATCTGATACTCTCGTGTTTTCATATTCAGTGACTCCATGAGTATGATTCATAAAGTTAAAAAAGGAATGATGAAAACAAAACTTGGAGTACTGGCGCAGACAGGGATCAAAGAAATCACCTCCATTTTCGTCCCTGGACACGCATGAGTCAGGGGTATTGAACGAGCTGATAGATTAGGCGGGATGGCTACGACATCAGAGGGAACTGCAATGGAACGAAATTACATTCTTAATGCATTAAGTCTTTCAGAACCTGCTGCCTTGCAGGTCGGCTGGGGACAGCCAAAGGCTGATGGAAAGCGAACCCAGTAAATGCTGGTTGAAATCAGATGCATCGCCGAAGGACAAGCACCAGAGCTCCAAATGGTACTGAAGAATGTGCGGTTAAAAAAACGTTCTTGGCAAAGCTGTTTATACATCACAATAAGCATGATCAAAATGACCAAAAAGAACAATCGCGAGAGAGAGTCTTTCAGAACAGATGGTTTTAAAGTGGTGAATCTAAATCGCTGACAAGATTGAGAGATATGGGTGTCAATATCGGTACAACCCAAAAAAAACCGACATAAGCAAAACGATTGATTAATCAACATTGAACTAGCGTGTTGAGGTGGAGATAAGAGCACCTAAGAACATGTCCGGAATGCTATGATGATGGTCATCAGGTAACTGACAACTGATATTGTTTTAATTTTCTGCTAGTCTAGCAGTTTTATAGAGCTAGGGTTTTTTATTTTATAGGTTTATGCTATATATTTTATAGAACTGGATTGGTTCTTTGTTGTGTAAAGATGGACAATTTATTCTGTGGATCTGGATAATTTATTTCCGTGTAACCGAATAACTTTTTCTAAAAATCTGGAAAATGTTTTCTGTTGATGCAATGTATATTTGTTCGAGCTAGATTATCTTCTTTCATAAATATACCATCCACATGCTTGGGATGTTAACACATTTAACAATTTTATATTGCTGCGCTTGAAAAAAAATGACAAACTTCCAGCCAATGGAGCCATGTATACTGGATTGAGGTATGGCTTTCTGATATGGAGTATTAGCTGCTATCTAAGCCACTTTCACACTGGACGGATATGTAGTTTTTGACCAAATAGAGATGTTTTTTTTCCATCAAGATGATGGGGTCTGGCAACATGTGCCAATGAAGTGCACAATTAAATTTATATATGTCAAACATCAAGCTAGGAAGTGTCATTGTAAGCTTAGCGATGGGTATGGGAACATGGTTAGTAGAAAACATGATGTTTTTCACAGCTATGTATTATCATAAATGAACGGATAATGAAATCATTGAAAGCCACCAAGACCAACAATAGATGACTAATATACTATGAACAGATTACAACTAACTTTCATTCTGCATCTCGGAACAGGCACGATCAACTTCACTGACATACATACAAAACTGACATATACACATACATACATACATTGCAGAGCACATACTTCAAGACCAAGCCGAATATAATATTTTGAGGCGAACTCGCTGGATTAATGAAACAAAACTGGAAAGAAAGCCGAAGTGATCTCTGAACTATAGAAGAATTCCGTTTTTACTAAATATTGCAGATTTTGACATTTTAAGCAAACAGATGATTGGAGAGGAAGAAAAACCTCATACATTGCAGCCATCACGGACCAGGAAGATGAACAGGTTAAGGCTTGACAGCTCACACAGAAAATAAAATATGTTCTGTCAAAGAGTATGCTAGCTATGACACAAAAAGCATGATGAAGCTGGAACTACACATAAATACAGGAACATGGGATTAGCAGATATATCAGCATTACTTGGCCTCTATCATCTACAACTGAACTGGATTCTATAGAAAAATGTCTCTTAGATCTTGTGAAGTCTGCAGTCATCACCATAGCAACACTGTTGATCATCTAGCACTGAGCAACAACATGGATACACAAGAAGTAGAAAATTAGAATCTCAAGAAATATGTCTGCACCGTTTGATCTTATTATATGCTCCCCACACTTTGTTGTCTATTATTTTGCAACATAATCCCAACCTCCTATTTTTTGCTCTTCTAGCTTTTTTGTCTACTTTTAATTTCATTTTGATCATCTGATTATTATATTTATTATTATATTTCTAAACATTTCATAATTCTCCATATTGTTCTTTTTATTTTGATCAGAGAAGTACTAATGTTTGCAAACCCTTAATTCATGTATTTATTGACAGGCCCATTTATCTGGAGCTTGTATGAACCCTTCTAGAGCATTTGGTCCAGCCATGATACTAGGACAGTATGAAAATCTTTGGGTAAGAAAGTTTGTGAGTCTTCAGCAGAGTTGAAATTGTGATTTTATTTATCGACGTGTTGATGATCTGATATATATTGATCATCTTACTCTGTAACATGAAATATTAATACAAAATTATTTGTACTGTTGTTGGTGCTAATCAGTTACACATATGCTTGTTACATCTATTGGTAAAAGAAGCCACATCAGTGGTAGTAGTAGGTAGCAGTAAAAATAGCAGCAATACTAGTTGTAACAATAGCAGAGTAGCAATATTTGTGATAGTAGTGGATGTAATATTAGTAATTTCTTTACTTGGGGATCAAAAATACCAGTACCTCTGAAGTCAGTGTCCTTCCCCTTTCAGGCAAGACATACTCTTTTGATAAGGAAAGCAACCCTTCACGTAGAAATAAGTCAGAAGCACCATGAATTCATAGCGGATGAACTGAAAAGAAAAATATTGGTGACAGTAGTGGAAGTAACATTATAAGTAGTAGTACTGGTAGTAACTGTAGTGGTAGCAGTAGCAGTGATTATATAAATGGTAGTAGAAGTGATAGTGCTAGTAATGGTATAAATTGTAGTAGCAGTAGTAGTATGATAAAATTGTAGAAGAGATGATAATAGTAAACATAGTAGGGATTAAAGTAACAGCAGTAGTAGCAATAGTAATATGTAACTCATACCATTGTGCACTACATAGGACCAGCAAGTGATTTCTCCATACCACTCTATTCTGATCATTTTCTTCAGTCTCCTATGGAATTGAGTCTGATAGCTCTTGTCTTTTTAAAAAAAAGTTCATTTCAGTGTTTCTCTACGGTGTCCTTTCATTCTTGAACCCTTTGCCTCCAATTTCAATGACTTTTTTGCCATTCTTTAAGTTCTATTTTAAGTTCAGCTAACTTTGCAGACTTATATTTTAAACTGTATACTACTTACTTGATATATATATCTTTAATTATTTTCCAGCTCTTATTGGCATATGTTATCAATGAGACAACGCTGAAAATGGATAATTTAGTTTTAAAATTATATATCTTTGGAGTTTCATATTTTTAAATGCTGATGCTGTTTTGACAATTTATAGCATAATTTCTCATTTTCTTTCCTTTCAGATTTACTGGGCTGGCCCTTTGGCTGGATCTGTGATTGGTTCCTTAACATATGACTGGTTCTTCTCCACAAGCCCTGTTGAAATGGACACCCTGAAAAGGCTTGCTGGAAAAGAAGTTCCAAAGAAAAACTCTGGTATTTTCGGACTGCAAGATAAAGAAAAAGATCAATATGGGAATGAGGAGCACAATGAGGAAGAGGATGACTACAATAGACATCTACTTAATCAGAAACTCAGACGAGAACATACAAATGGACTGCCAGGTGAGATGCGTAAAGGAAGATATCATCTTGGCAGTACAGGTTATTTGGGAAGCATTGGTCAGTTAAGCACAACTGGGCACTCGACTCATAAGGATGATTACATGAAGTCACATACTAGCATCAATATGTCAGATCTAGAACATTCTCAAGAAAGTAAAATTTAATAATGACCTCACTTGGAGAATGCTTTCATCTATCTATAACTAAAACTACGGTAATAATGTAATATTTTTGAGTTCTTACCAGGTTTCAAACACATTTTGATATGTTCCTAAAGCTTGGTGTTTAAAACAAAAATTTAGTTTATTTTTAGGAAATTATTGTGAACATCAGTTTCAACATCAATAAAAATTATTTTATATTTTTATCTCCAGATACCAGCTAGCGTAAGTGACAATAGATGTTCACGTCTTCTTGTGTAGGGTTCTATTGCTTATTTTTTCAATGGTACAATGTTAAACACCATTTCTTTCTTTTTTTTTTCATTCTTGTCTGAATGTTCCTTTTGCTGTTGGAAATGTAGTCTAAACATCCCATTCTCACAATATATTTTCAAATGATAGCTACCTCTTTGTGCACTGAAATAATCTTTTCATTTGCTTCTCGCAGCACATTCTTGAACTCAGCAAAATAGAGATCTCACTAATTACCTTTGATGATCTTAATCAGCCACTCCACACTGACCTTGTTCAGCCACTCCATACTGACCTTGTTTAGCCGCTCCACACTGACCTTGTTTGAGCCGCTCCACACTGACCTTGGTTAGCCGCTCCACACTGACCTTGTTCAGCCGCTCCACACTGACCTTGTTCAGCACCTCATTTATTTCAAATATCACCTCGCAAGCAGCACTTTCTAATTTTTCGTTTTTTAATTTCCTCAGGACATTCTTCATATTTTTCAGTTATAAAACCACATCTTCATTGCTTCCAATGATATTTTTGCATGTATTTTGTATTATTTTCATGACTGATTTCATTATAACTGGATTGGCCATAATTGCTTTTTTATTGTTTGAATATTATTTGGTTTTGCCAGGTCTTGATATATTATTTTATTTTGACAATATATCTCTACCCGATATAGCTTGAAATTTGATTAATGAAATTTGATTCCTTCAAAAATTGAAAGTGAATAGAATTCACATCACCGCAATGACAGGATACATCGTTCCAGCTATGAGTCAGATATTTTCTTCAATTCTGAATGTCGGTTGTCTGGCTGGCAAGACAATTGTACAGGAAACTGACACTCTTTCACTTCTTATAACAAATGCAGAGAGGTCTAAATATTGACTTCATTGCACCAGGTTTTACCCCATTGGGATAGCTCCTTCTACGCAGAAATTGCATGCCACCTGTCAAGATTATTGCACAAAGCACAAACTCCTTAGCTCCAACAACAATCCTAGGGTTTCTGTAAAAATACACTCATGAACAGAACATCACGGTCCAGATTTGAACCTGCGACAATTGGAATACAAGACAATGATGTAACCACTTAGCCACACAGATTCCTACACAACATATGCAACATACTTTTAATGAGTTACTTTATTGATTTAGTTGATCTTGTCTCAACATTAAAAAAATAACTTTGGTAAAACAATTAAATAAATAATAATAAGTTTGTATATATTGTATTTTATAAATCGTCAAATGATAGAAAAGTAAATAAAGTAACTTCACGATGCCAGCACTGAGTACATGCATGCCATTTTTTTCATTTTATTGTTCTCACACCACGACTTTACTAAAATGATATATTGAAGCTGTGTTCTTCATTGTGTACAATCTATGTATCAGCCATCTTTAATGTGTTTTATCAGTTCTAATAATTGTGCTGCATTAAATATTTTTTTTAACTTTAGCTTTTCCTTATGTCAAAATGTATAAATATTGATTAGTAGATATTGAGATGTAGAAACATAGATTGTAGGATCCCTAGGGCTAGCTACCCTAGTAAATAAACAGCTGGCTGAAATCGGGTGGGTGGGCCTAGTCACCATGGGCGCATAATCGCACAATGTAGATCAAGCGTTCTTGTCAAAGGATCAATTATATATCACAAAAATAATGATAAAATTGGCCGTGAAGAATGATCGCGAGAGAAAGAGATTGTAGGATTGTAAGAACAATATCATGTCCAGGGTACAAAGTGGATATAGATATAGAACATTACTAAAATAAAAAGCAATTATAAAGTTTGTATTGGAGCTAAGCATATGTTTTTATTGCTTCAAAACTTAAACTTTACAAAAATTGCTACTAGATTTGTACGTTGGTTAGTCTTATGTTTACAGGGAGACTGCAAGTTGACATAAGTTATTAACTAAAGTCAGTTATGTTTAATTTTTGAGTTTAGATGTACTTATCTCCCACAGAAAAACTGTTTCTATCCCTGCAAGCTCATGATCTTGTATGTCCTCTGTGTAGATCTATTCTGGTGAATCATTTCAGTGGTATAGACTTGCAGAGATGTTTTTGAAATGCCATGAATCTCAAGAGTCTTCTACTCCAGAGGGGGATCTTACGACTTTTAAGACATGATTATAATGTAGAACTGTTTCCTCCCTAGCAGTCAGGCATATGTCAAGATCATGTCTATCCTTGTTTTGGTAGCTAGACCAAGTCTGTTTATAGGGCGCACTATATATATGTCATGTTTCTGACCAGAGTGCACATTTCTCTGGGTCCAATCACAAGGAAATGAAACATGGTTCCTGAAAATGTTTTTTAATTGTAAACAGTACTGCATCCCATATTTTTTTAAAATATAATTATATTGATTTATATTTATGTTTTTATTGTCATATTTGACTGCATTGTACAAACATTTGAACATTTATATGAAAGCCAAACAATTGATATTTGACATCACTGTGCAGAGAGTTAATGGAACCCCAACAATATTCACTGAAACTCAAGACAGAATAGCGTATACATATATTCTCGTTTTCCCCAAAAAATGTGCAGAGAGGTTGAAATTTAAAGCGTGTGAAACATTAGTTGTGATTCCATGTTGTAGAATTTATGTAATGTTGTTTATTCATCTGTCTCTTGGTTTTCCTTATGCTCTAAAGTCAATTTTTTTTTTATTATTGTAACAGCAATTTTAATTTTCATGAAATGTTAATCTGATTAGTGTTTTTAATACCATCATATTTATTCATTGTAAGTGTAAATTTAACAATGTTTTTGACACCATTTTACATTCTGTCTCTCCTGGCAGCATTAATCACTGTTAATAGCCAAATCACCACTCACACATGTGTGGTTCACTTCTCTTTTCTCCAGAACAGTGACAATATTTGATACCGTTAGCATAGACAGACTCCATATTTTCTTCACACATATACATATATATATAAATAATTATTCTGTTATTTAATGTGTGTATATGTGCATGACACTTACAAGAGTTTTATGGCATTTTTTTAAACCATAAATTTAGATTATCTATGAACATTTGCTATTGAAATAAATTTTGTTTTATAAATCTTTTATGTAAGCATGTATAAGTTTTTATAAATTTTGGATTAACATAAACATTGCTTTTAAGTTTTGTAAATAAATTAATATTACATTCCGGAAATGTTTGTTTCTGATAAATATGGTTGACCATACTTTTAAAAAAATGTTAAACTTGCATGTTATGAAATGGCAAGAGCATAAACTTGTTGGATAACATAACTATGTGTACTCATCTCTCAGACTTGACCTATGTGTTTGATGTTTGACTTTACTGCCCTAATATAACTAAAATAAATTGTTTTTCGTTGAAAAAATGTGTGTCTCCTTTTAAGATTGTTTCTTTAGCAAATGAAGAGCAAATTTAACTTGATTTAAGATTGTTTCTTTAGTAAATAGAGAGCAAATTTAACTGGATTTAAGATTGTTTCTTTAGCAAATGGAGAGCAAATTTAACTTGATTTAAAGATATTGGAGACCATCATTAAAAGAAGAAGGTGGAGATTGATTGGGCATGTGTATTGTATGCCAGTAGAGACATTCTCTGGTGGACAGCAGATGGGAAGAGAAGGCTTGGGCATCCAAAAGAAACATGGAGAAGATTGAGGGCAAGACAGTTGAAAATTTGTGGCCTGACACAGGAAACAATTAACAGAGAGACGGCAGAATAGCAAAAATGGAAGTTGTCTTATATATCAAACGGGATACCGAGAGGATATAGTATAGATAGAAGAGATATAGGACAATCAATGACTTTAAGTGGATGTTGATGTGAAATAAAACAAGCATTTATTGAAGTTAACTTAGTGGACCAGGGCAAATGTCACGTTTAAGCGCTTTCACGTTTTGATAACCAAACGCCACTTAGCGTGGCGGAGTGTAAAAACGCTGACTTCAAACGCCACTTAGTGTGGCGCTTGTCCACTGAGAGTTAATGTTTATCTGCACCATGGTGAGAAGTCAGTTTGTGGTTTCCTGGCTTGTGCACATAGTCGGTTTGTTGCAGAGCAAAGTGATGTTTACAAGACAACTACTTACAGTTTGAGGATGGAGGTTGGGGCTGTTACTTCTGCCCTTCAGTGTCTCTAGAAATCTATTTACTGGGCTGCTGTTGTATCTAACTCTCGGTCAGTGCTTCAGATGGCTCAAAATGGCAACTTGCTGTATGAGTTGATGTTGTCTATAGAGTTCCCAACCTCCAGAGGCTTATGTGGATCTGCTGTCCTGGGTATGAAAGTGTTTGCAGCAATGATGGAGCAGACAGGCTTGCATCTATTTGGACTGTTCTTCGGTCTCTTGGCAATCACACTCTTGGGTGGGCACTAAAATTGGTCTTGAATCTATCTAGTGCTTTAAGAAATTTAGAGTTACAAGTTGTACAAGCAGAAATGAGTGGCAGAATGAGGAGTGTGTTTAACCATGGAACCATCATGTATATGTTGGTATTTGTTTGGGGAACTGAGCACCTATGGGTATGCATGGAGTCCTGTGGTGTCAGCTCAACAACAAATTTGATTTATCTAACACAGATTTACCTAATATAATAATTATATATAATATAATAATTATATATAATAATATATTTATAATTATAAAGATTGATCTAAACGAGATAGATGACAATCAATGATTGTGGTTAATGGAAAACCTATGATTGGAAATATTTTTTTTATCAACAAGATCTGGGAGCATCTGTAGCTTCAGTGGTTAGTGAACTCGATCACAACCTGAGCATATCTAGTTTTATATCTAGCATATCTCTGCGGCGGGCATTATGTAAGCAAATTCATTCCTACGGATTTTTATGAAAGGTAAAATAGACCTCACCATTCAGAAAGCAATGGCAAACTACGGAATGTATAAGTGGGATGTAGAAAGTCGACGACCTATTTACTTTTGTTGATGACTAAGTCCTGTAAAGAATATGCCACAGTTTTCATTTCTTTTCAAACAAGATTTGATTGATTGGACCGTCATCATTGCACTTTGATGATGACCATGTGTGCTCCCATCTCTTTCTTACACAGGAAGATCTCAGTAACAGTACATGAACTCCTTAGCGCTGACATGGGGCCACAATGTAGCTTTGAAGATGTGAACATTTTTGGAAGAATTGGATTTACTAAAGTACAAAATGAACCAGGGCAGTTTGTTCTACTGATGATGCATTGCTGCACATTATTCTCATCTCAGTAGGGGATGGCTCTTCACAACATTGTACACATAACCATGGGAGTTTTCTGGATTTCAAATAAATCTTTAGAGAACACATCAGCTAAAGTGAGAAATGAACATGAATGAAAAACCTTTATCTTTCTTGGGAATCATAGTTTGTTATCTACAGAAAAAATAAGAACTGGATAGATGGCATAGAACAAGAGCAACTCATGACCTTAATACAGCTGCCAGGAAGACTTGATGCTGTGTTCAAACTGCAATACTGTCTACTTTGTACACAATTTGACTCAATTTCATTGGTCGGCATAACTCGATGGTCAGGATTTTCCCAGCCAGTGGACAAGTGTTCTATTCCCAGAGCAGTAAATTCTCCAGTCATCCATGTTGAAAATGGAAGCCACACATTCTGAGTTAGGGGATAATAAATTTGTAATCTTTGCTGATATGTAAATGCTTTGCCACTTCACTTTAATTTAAAATATCTGAGCACTAATGGGGACACACAATGTGTAGACATTACATTTAATTAGTTTTAATTGGTTGAAGTGATGAGACCATGATCTGGCAACTACTGTGTTGTGAGCTCTAATCAAAATGTAAAACAGCAGTGAGGGCAAGGAATTCAAATGCCAACCATGGAGGGAGCACATAAATCACTAATAACTGGACAAAAATAGTGCACTTTCTTCCGTAGGTTTATGTTACTTTCCTGTAACATTAAACTTGTGTTACTCAAGTTGTCATGTACATATAAACTTTTGTTACACTAGTTGTCTGTAGACATGGTCACTTTA
Source organism: Arion vulgaris (assembly GCA_020796225.1). Lineage (NCBI taxonomy): Eukaryota > Metazoa > Mollusca > Gastropoda > Stylommatophora > Arionidae > Arion > Arion vulgaris. The sequence goes on along the minus strand of CM036761.1, from coordinate 58,617,543 downwards.
GTTACTTTAGTCATAATGTACACATACACTTTTTGCACTAGTTATCATATGCACATTTCTGTTGTACACATATTTAGTTGTATGTTTGCAAACTACTGAGATAAAGAAGTATTTATGAAAGCTGTCATTGGAGCAAAGTTCTGTAAGAAACATACTGCATACTTCTTCTCTTTGTTCTTTGTAGACTTTGATGATTTCAGAAAATCTGGTATAGTCTGCTGTCCTTTCAGGGTTTCAGCTTCAACTGACAGTATTTTTTTTCTAAGGTATTGGCTGTGGGGAACATTATTTTCCTAATGTCTGATGGCAGTGAACTCTTCTTCTTCTTTGTGATTGCTATTTTGATGATTATACCGTCAGACATGTTCTTATAATTAAGTCGACCGTTGTCTGGAGCTCATCTTTGGTGCCATGTAGTTTTAAATGTAGTGTTGAGTTGTGAAAGACATGTTCTGACATCATGCCTGCTAATTCACAGGGAAAAGCATCTAGAAATGCTGTTCTTTAATTTGGTGTACAAGTAGTGTGTCTGTATTGTTGTGTTCTGTTCTGAGGCAAAGTATGACGACCTGGTCTTTTCTGGACATTTGGTAATATCCATCCTTTCTGTTTGATCCACTTGTATTGTAGTTTTGGCTTTCTCTTAGCTGACTAGTCTTCTTGGGGCAGTTTTCCTACTTTTTGGATCAAACTATCAGTTATTTCATTTCCCCTAATGTTGCAGTGTGATGGTATCCACTAAATGACAACTTTCTGAAAGTTATGAGTCATTCTCCTTATAGTTTCCCTCAGATCGTTCAATTCTGTCCACTTATGAGGATATTTCAGTCTGTTTATAACCTACAATGCATCTGTCATGATCACAACTTTCCAATACTTTTGTGTTTTTGTTGTATGATCATTTCTACTTTTGTCTTGATATCTTTCATCTCAGCCTTGAGTTAACTCATTTTCCCCATAACTTATCAGTCTTGAGAGTTACTCCTCCCTTCTCCATTACTGATGATATCTGTAGCTGGGTTGTCTGTATAGGCATGGGTTCAAAGGTCAGCTTGATAATTAGCATCAATGTAGGTACCTTCTGTAATATACCTTCTTTCTGGATCTGATTTTTTTAGTCCATTTGTTCTTTTCTACTCCTTCAATCTCTTCTTTGAGTTTAGGTGTTGTGTGGAACATGTGGAGACATGGTATTCATGAGTCATCTCAGACAGTCTCCCTATGATCAATCAGATCTGATATAATGTTACAGTATAACTCCAGATGTGGTACTTTAAAGTGATGTTTTGTTGTTACCATCATCTTAGTTGATCTTAGTTACCTATCTGTACAAATTTGTGTCCTGTTGAATAATTTGCATACACTTTGGTCAAAATTAGAATGTACCTGTTCTACATACTGTAGCGGCCTAACAAATATGCAACATATTCACGGTGCCGACCCAAACCACACTGATCACAAAAAGTGATTAACTTGTTTGATTGCATGGGTTCTGGTTTTTATTGTGCCAGTACTTGTTCTTGTTAGAAGCTACTTATTTTTAGCATTTCCTATCAATAGCTATTCATTCTTAATTCAGGAATCAAATTCTACATCATTGTGAGTATCTCTCTCTTATGTCCTGTCTTGTCTATGGGACTTTAACCCCTAATAGAGAATCTATGCTGAGAGCTACAGTAGGTTTCTTGTATGCATGGGAACTGAGTAAATACTAAAATATAGCTTTCAATGCTGAATCAAGTAGATGTGTAAAATACATGTTCTCTCTTTGCCACAGACACCATAGATAGAAAAATGTGTACAGCACAGTAAGGTATATAATGTTTTGTATCAAGAGATACCCAGAATTCATGTTCAAACCATCAGTCTAAAAATAAACATATAGAAGCACATAATATTAATTTTTTATAATAATTGAGAAAGTACACAGTGCTACTTTAAGTTTATAATATTTGTTTGCTTACATTATAATAGTCTAAAATAGTTTCTCTCCTCCCCCTACCTTCTCATAGTTAAGATCATATAACTGTACAAAATACCATGTTCTGTGCCAGTCTGTACAATTTTGTCTCCAGTCACAAATATCGGTTCTGTCTTTGACTATCAATATTTTCCAATACCCTCAAGTAAAGTCAGAACAAATTCTCCCTCGACTTCCATTTTTGCTTGCTGTAACTATGTTACAAGCCTCATTATCTCAAGATATGCACAAGAAATTATGTTGCTTTCTCATGTTGCTAATGAGCTTTCTCCGTATGTTTTATCTTTCTCTGCATGTTTAATCTTTCTTGCATGTTTAATCTCTTTCAGCACATCAAATCATTTTATCATTTCATAAGGTTTTTGTCATCCGTGTGTAAAACCAGATCTCTGTTGCCTTCAGAGACTATAGTTTATCTATTGTCCATGACTCGCTGTCACTGGGTCTTATGTATATCAAAGAGCAACACTATTTATGACTTCCATGCACACTTACTTCTATAAAGAAGTAAATGGTGGAAGAGAAGAAGAAGATACACAACTTATTTTATTTCAATTATGGATATTCCAGAGTTTCTTTTAAATTGCAGTGCTTCCAAAAATAGCTCTGTGTTAATCAGCTGGCTAGTGCGCAGGGCCAACATCCTAAACGTCTTGGGATTGCTTACTTGTCTAAGCACATTCTAGTCTACCCAAATGTTGTTGGGTGCCAGACTAGTTGAAGAATGGAAGAGAGAACATTGAGAAAGTTTGTCACCATATCTGCAAATTTTTGGGTTTGTACTGCGAGGTCTCCTACAGCCCTAAGATATTATTTGATATACATGTACAGTGCTCTTTCACATATATTTCCTATAGATCATTATCAGCTCCATTGTGTATCCAGTCTTATACAGCTTATACAGTATGTGATACTTATTCTAATCTAACCATTGACAGGATCTGTCCAGTCACTTGACTACATAGAAATTCTACCATACAGTATGTGATACTTATTCTGTAATCTAACCCTTGACAAGGCGATCTGTCCAGTCACTTGACTACATGAGAAATTCTACCTTATACAGTATGTGATACTTATTCTGGTAATCTAACCACTTGACAAGGCGATCTGTCCAGTCACTTGACTACATGAGAAATTCTACCTTATACAGTATGTGATACTTATTCTGGTAATCTAACCACTTGACAAGGCGATCTGTCCAGTCACTTGACTACATGAGAAACTCTACCTTATACAGTATGTGATACTTATTCTGGTAATCTAACCATGACAAGCGATCTGTCCAGTCCTGACTACATGAGCAATCTGACTGTAGTAACAATCTAGCCACGTGTTTTGCCAGGGTTCAAGGGAGCAAAGAATAGTAACACTGCGACCTGCAAGGCATGTACTAAGAGGCGACTGAGTTAGTTGATGTGCTGGCCTACTTGTATGCAAGACTAATCAAACCTCATAACTACACATGCAGTTTAACCACTTAGATACACCAGCTTACAATTTCCTGTTGTTCAAAGTCAAGTTCCCATTAGTACAAAATATATCATAATTTTTATATTGTTTTATCTTATATATACGGGAGGAATAGGTTGAGAATATTGAGAAAGATATCTTCTTCTTCAAACACTCCATATCGACCACTTGTTAATCACTCTGTGATTTGTATGAGATCTGAGCCTACGAGCGATTGTACGTTGTGCCAGTTATGCGCCTACAAGTAGGCCAGCACATCCGATTTCTGCGATGCTTTGTATATACTAGGGTAGCTCATCTAGGTCCTACATCCGTCGCCTCTTACTGTTATTTGCTTCCCTTGCGGGTCCCGGCACAACATGGGCGGAGATATTGATATAATTAGGAGGGAAATAATAAAAGAACAGCAGAATAGTAACAGAATGTATTACCATGACATAGGAGTCCGCACATACAATTATCGATTACACACAAGTATCGATTACATGAATTATCGATATGTGGAGGACTCAAATGTATAATAATAATTCCTCTCGCACCGTTATACGTTACATAGGGTCTGCAAGTAATTTCTCCATACCGCTCTATCCTGGGCAGCTCGCCCAATCTCCTCCATGGAACCGAGACCGATATTTCTTGGCTTTCTCTGCAAAGTTTGTTTCAGGATCTCCTTAGTTCGTCCTCTCTTTCTTGAACCCTTTGCATCCCACTTCAATGCCTGCTTTGATATTCGTTGATCATTTCTCCTCAAGGTGTGCCCAACATATGTCCATCTTCTCCAGACATTTCTCTGATTTCATCACTTCTCCTGAATTCGTTCCATTTTATATTCATTTTTTTTTGCAGACATCTATTTTTAAATGCATTCAACTTGCTTTCTATATCTTTAGTTGCCCGTGTGGTGCCAGGGTCAACAAGGGAAGCAAAGAATAGTACCACTGTGACCTACAATGCATGTTGTAAGAGGCGACTAATGTTGGACCTAGGGAAGCTACCCTAGTAAATAAAAAGCATCGCAGAAATCAGATGTGCTTGCCTATTTGTGGGCGCATAACTGGCACAACGTACAACCTCTCCTTAGATCAGTCACACAATCACACAGAATCACACAACACAGAGATCACACACAAATCACACAGAGATCACACACAAATCACACAGAGTGGTTAACAAGTGGTTGATATGGAGCGTAAGAAGAAAAAGAAGAAATATCTTTAGTCATTTTCCAACTCTCGCTGGCATAAGTTAGGATTGATACATTTCAACTCTCGTGCATAAGTTAGATTGATACTTTGAATTGAAATTGTAATTTAGTTTAATACTATTTAATTTGCAGTTCCATATTTTATTTAGACTTTTAAAAGCTGATGATGCTTTACCAATTCGTATCATAATTTCTTTTTTAACATTCAATTGTATATATATATATATGTATATATCATTTTTGTTTTATTTTACGAGTTGTAAATTGTTACTAATTTACGAGTTTGTTGTGAATTTTTTTTATATATTACTTGTTTTTGTTACGCAGTTGTGAATAAAGAGAAGATCGAATATAAATTTGAGTAGTTTTTCTTTGTATGTGAAGGTAAAATCTCATCAAATAGCTTTTCCTGAGAACTTTGCCAGTCTAACAGTCATTTTGAATTTCTCCTTCTCACAGGACAGAAGTCTTGCCTCTGAAACGATCACGCTGAAATCATCAGTTAGATCCTGAATCCATCTTCTTCGTGGTCTTCCGCTTCTCTTTGCAGGGATGCCTCCTTTAATAATAATCTGGCCCAACCCTCAGTGTCCTTTTATGTCCAATATAGTTCAATTTTTTTCATTCTTATTTGTAGCATCAGTCGGTTTTCTTTGATTTTGAGTTTCTTCTGGATAGATCTATTTGTTCTCTTCTATGTGCATGATATACGGAGGACTCTCTCTCTAACACTTATATTCATATGGACATATATGTTTTTCCCCTGTCTTGTTTATTGTCTATGTTCGTTAAATGTTTTCTTCAGATCTGGGCATTATATATACAGTATGAGACTGATCAGAAATAATGAATGTAGAATAAAATCATGTTTTTGAAGAAGAAAGATTGGAATGTCTTCGGTATGTATATACAACTGGAAGTTAGAGAGTTAGAATCAAGGAAAGGAAGATGAATGCTGGTATGTTATACAACTGGAAGTTAGAGAGTTAAATCAGGAAGGAAGATGCAGTGACTGCGTGAACACAATTTATCATGGCTATGAAGTTGATGACGTACAAGATGTTGGTCTAGCTAGATGATCACAGAGCGTCATTCGTGCTTGCATTCTTAATCTCAATGATCAGGCTCAGAAAAAGGCCGGATGGGCTCATGGCATAGACAGTTGCTGGAGACTGTTGAGTTGGGACAGAAGAGTCACTATTTTTGCATCTGAACATGCATAATTCAGGGAAATTGAAGAACAGACAGACTTGCGGTCACAGCTAAAGTGACAAGTGCTTGAGAAATGGACAGAGAAGATGTCTTAAAACCCTTTGGGGAGACAGGCTGGACAGAGAAAACAGACGTTGACTGTCTATTTCTGGAACTGCATGAAACTGGAATCAAAAGTGATACTACTAGATTTGAACATTATACTCATGGGAAAACCACAAAAATGTTTCCAGGAAGGTACAAAATAAATAAACAAGATTGTAGTTGGTTGTTTAAAAAGGGTTTAAGCCGAAGGATTGACTTCATTGCACCGGGTTTTACCCCATATGGCTCGGTCCCTCTCCACAGAAATGGCACGCCACCTGCCGAGAATATTGTACAAAGCACGAACTCCGTAGCTCCGGCAATCCTAGGGGTCTTTGGAAAAAAACTGCATTCGTGAAAAGAAGGCCGCGGTCCGGATTCTTCTTTCTTCTTTGAGTTCGGTTTCGTATGCTCGTCTATCATGAGATGGGTTGCCTCTATGAAGCTGCATGTCAGTTGGAGTTCTTCGAGAGTTCCCCATAGCTTGGTCTGTAGTCCGGATTCGAACCCACGAACTTCGACTGGCAAGGCAAAGGGCTTAACCACTCAGCCACAGAGACCCCTAAGTTGGTTGTTTACTACGCGAAAATGGAAGATCAGAATCGCATAAAACTTTTATCAAAAACACATTTTACGGAGGGGGCGCTGGAGGTCTCTAGCAATATAACTACTTGACTAGATCATCTCTCTAATAACTTGAAAACTGCAACAACATTGTAGACACTTGTTTGCAAGACTAATCTAATCTCTTAACCACATAGGCATTATAACCACTATAAATGTTCTACATTACATTACAAAGCCTGCCAGAAAAAATTGTCTCTAGAAAGTTCTGCCTCTTTCAGCGTCATGTTAAAGGTTTCTTTTATGTCTGCTGCCACCTTCGTCTTGGTCATCCCCTGCCTCGTACTCTAGGAACCATGCCTTCCATTACCGTTCTCTCCAAACCTCTCTGACTTTAACATTGCCAAAATATTTCATCTTCCGAGACATGATGTTATTTATGAGCAAATACTCCTCTATATGCAGGTCTTGTAGGATGTCTTTGTTTTTTCTATTCTCCGTCCAGGATGTTCTAAGAATATTTCTGTAACACTTTGTTTCAAAAGCTTCAATTTTGTTCATTAATGTTTGTGTTAAGGTCCACCATTCACATCCACATGATCACATATTACCTATGAAAATCAAGAGATTTTGTCAATACTAAGCTAAATATATTTAATTCCAATATCAAGTCAATGCTTAGCTGTCTTATAAAACCTCTGTGCTGATGTAGACCAGGAAACTTTGATTGTGAGGTCTAATACTAACGGTGCTCTGTTTCGCCTATAGGAAATGGCTAAATTATAAATCGAGTTTATATTTGGAGTACATTATTAAATAGTTCGTTTGGAAGGTCACCCGATTCTGAGCCTTGTATAAGCGGTTGTTCTTCAATAGTAGACACACTCTAAAACAGATTTTGAGCTGCACTTAAACCAAGAATTATACAGATCTCAACCTTATGAATGAGCCATATTTACTTTTGGCAAACATCTCTCCTGACTAAAAAAAAAAATGGTTGAGTGACAGAGAAACCAGCTGCTAACTTTTTCTTGAACAGTTTTTAACTAATGTTGATATTTATTTATCAAAGACGATCCTATTAAAATAAATTATAAGGTTAAACTTATTTTTGTTGAATGTCTTGCATAAAGTGTAAGTTAATATTGACTCAAGTCTTTGTAGACTTTATATAGAGGAAGAAGATTACTTGGGAACACACACATTCAATATGATGTATTATTGATGATGAAATATTTGTCTGTCGCTTGACGTTGTTATATTTCTTATAAGTTGTTTCATATATGACAAGAAATAGTCAACATCAATATATGTTTTAATATTGTTGCTATAGGATTAGACTCTACAGTCACCTTCGCACACACACCAAAGAGGTGCAGCAGCACACGTCTGAGACTATTGTCATTATCGTTTGCGATGGACGTCTATTATTATCTCCTCCTCCACTGTTCTCCGCCATCTTGTATTTGATCTGTCTCTTCTTCGTTTTCCCTCCGGAGTCTACTGCATTTTAGTTGTTGTATTGATTTCTGGGTCTATTCTGAATACATTTTCTATACATCTCTAGCATTTGTCTTTTATCACTGCTTCTGTCTCCTTCGTTCTTCTTCTTTCTCTAATTTTGAGTTGACTCAAACCTTCATGATAAGAAGAGATTACTAAAAATGGGCTCTTGTGTGAGCCGCGCACATTACGTATCTCATTGTCTGTGTTATTTCTGTGGTGCTCCTGCTTTTGCATGGACGACATTTTTACCTTGTTTTGATTATGTGGCAGAACTATTTAAGTTGTCTTTTCCTGGTGAAGTTTAGTACTGATGTTTTACTCACTTTCCCCCTGATTTCTTCATTCCTAAACCAGCCATTTCTTGATACTCTCATCACTTTTCATTGACACTTTATCTCAATCGTAAGTAGTTTTCTCCTGTCGTTTGATGTCAATGTCAAAGTTTGACACTGATATCATAATGTCGGGAGAAAGATCATGTTGTACATTGCTCTTTTAGTGTTCATAGCGACGTGTTTGCATTTTAAAATTGCTGTCGATTTGCCATAACGATTTGATGTGTTTATTATCATCTTTGTTGTATTTCGTTAGTTTGTTTCATTGTTAAAATATGCTGTCCAGATATCATCAATCTTTAACTTTTTTAATTGATGTTTGATGATGAATATGAATAATTGTTCTTCTCTAGTCTAATGTTATTACTTTCTAGTTGTCTATGTCTATTACTTTCTAGTTGTCTATGTCATTACTTTCTAGTTGTCTAGTCTTCTTCAGTTGTCTATGTCATTACTTTCTAGTTGTCTATGTCATTACTCAGTTGAATCTTAGTTGTCTCATGTCATGTACTCTTTCTAGTATTCTCAATTACTAGTTGATGGTTTTGTTGCAAAATATTCAGATAATTTTATTCTCACTCATGTTGTATAAAACGATGACAGTTTAGATGTTTCTTTCCTGATGTTCGACATCAGTGGTTCCCAAAGTTTGCGTTACAGAGGACCTCAGTTTGGGAACGCTGGTCTACATCATTGTTCCAAACGTTTTGCAAATCCCAAATCTTTCTTTAAAGTGCTTTTCTTTGTAAAGGAAGTCTTAAAATATTGTTTAGATTGCCATCAGCATAATTATGATATTGTACATTTTTTACTAATATTCTCTCAGAGACCCCCATCTGGTATTACCAAACTTACCAGAAATGTGAATGTATGTGCTGCTGCCAGCAACTAGTTTTCTATCTTTACAGTTGAAGGAGTGCTTATATTTAGCTGCATTACTCTTTTCTTGAAGTTTATGTTCTATCTAACTTGTTGACTGTATTTGTACAATCTATCATTCATATATTCTTGATAGTGTAAGCAGTTCTTGTTTAGAGATAGATATTTTGTGTAATTGTTATATATGGGATTAAAGCATCTTTAAGCCGAGACACAACCATTTCAACCTAAGGAAGAACCTTGTTTTGGTTATATCAGAGCATGTAGGCCAACAAACATGGAAAATAAGAATTAACTCTTTTCGGAGAATCCAAGTATGCTATTACTTAGAGATAGTTTTTGGTCAGAACTGGTGGAAGATCTTTCGCAGACAAGTTGAACATTTCATTTCAAGTACAATGTGATGGGATCTTGTTTTATGACTTTTCATTTTACCACCACGTTTTCCTAAAACCCACCCGAAAGACCATACCTGTAAATCTGAAATCACTGTCTAATATCGTAATCGTGTTGTGTGGTAACAAGTCGAAGGATGCTGACGCAGACATATGTTTGATTCTCTCTATTAGTAGACGACACTACAAATTCTGTCCAAACACTGACTTTGTAAAGTGTGACGCTAAGGGTGCAAATCAAAGCAGTCGTTTTCTTAATCAAACATTTCGTTGTTCGTTTGTTCGTTCTTCTTTGTAAGTTTTGAACTTTTCAGCGGACTTGCAGTCACGAGATTTTTATCTAAGACAAGTGCATCGAAATAGGGGAAGAAAAGTTTATCGTCACTGTTTATGTATTTTGTAAAACTATAGTACTTTGTTTGTACGTGTTTACTAAGACAAGTGCAGATAATTATGCTGTGATGGTGTGCAGAACGTAACACAGACTACAGGGGGAGGGTGAGTAGAGCTTAGTATGATGTGCTCTTTAAATATATATATATATATATATATATATATTAGTTGATAGACAGACAGACAGATAAGCAGATAGATAGATAGACAGACAGAGCGACCGACAGACAGACAGACAGACAAACAGACAGATAGATGCGACACATTTATAGAGAGATACAGTTATAGATCAACAAGTGTGTAGTTAGATTGAAATTTATATATACAGGGTGGGTCCAAAAATGAGAACATCGCGTAGCATACGCGTTTTTAAAAAAATGTTATTTAATTTAATTATATTGTTTCATGTAATTTTATTTGCCAAGTATTTAGCTAATCAGAAATCATGTTCAATATGTCCTCTTTGATTCTCAACGTTTTTTTCTAACGCCGACAGCATTCGTTTATGATACTGTCAATAAAGCCCTGCCTCAGATTTCTCCATTCTTCGATTATTGCCAACTTGAGCTGCTTAACTGTGGTACATTTTCGCCGAAGGTAGACTTTTTCTTGCAAAGCACCCTATGTGGCATAATCTACTGGGTTTACATCAGGACTTTTCGGTGGCCACATGTCTGGCTCGATAAAGTTAACATTCTCCTGACGAAAAAATGTGATCGTATTTCTGGATGTGTGAGATGGAGCTCCGTCTTACTGTTATGTTATGTTATGTTATGTTATGTTATGTTATGTTATGTTATGTTATGTTAGCGATCACGTCACGGCACATTGGGCATTCCCATGCAGGCTCTGTCCTCCACTGCAGCAGCCATCCTAAAGTCCATTAATGTCCAGTTATGGCATCCACATATCACTTGAATTACCGGCAGTAAACCTTGTCTCAGAACATGTTCACAATAGTATTCACTGTTTACTTTGAAGACTGGTTCAACGAACACAATACTAGTTTTCCCCATTCGAGACACACAAACTGATACCATGATACCGCGGCTGAAATGGTCACGTTCTCGTATAAGTCGACTTTCCTGAACTTGCATTTTCTTTGTTTCAACGGAATAAACACGGTCATTTTAAGAATTTACTGGGGTGGCAACAGTGAATATTTTTTCTTCTGTAAACAAGATGCTTTGTACATTTCTCTCATTAGGAAACCGCTCAAGTAGCTGTCGATTGCTTTGCAAGCGTTTCAGTTTGACATTTTCATTGAGTTTCTGACCTATCACACGCTTGTACGTTTTGAGTTGTAAATCTTGCTTAACAATATGTCGAACCGACGACCGTGTGATACCAGTTTCTATTTCTATTTCCCGCGGACTTTTGTGACTGTGAAGATCATCCTCTTGACTGCAGATCAGCACACTCAACCGCTCAATATTCTGTCATGTTGTGTTCTGTCAGATTTTGCATACCGCTTCCGGGCTTATGTTCTGTTGTACTGTCGTTGTTAATTTTATTGATAACCCCACTGACACTAGTTATGCTCCAGACTTTGTTTGGAAACTCATTGGTCATTCTCCTAGCACCCCATTGTTTTTCAATTCGCAAATGTTTAATCAGAATACGGTCTTCCTCAGTAATTTTTGTCATTCTTGGTAACAAATTTAAACCTGCAGATGTAAACAATTGGCATATTAAAAATCAAAGATAGTGACTGGAAATTGTCGAAATAAAAACATTATATAGTTAAATAGGTAAGTCAGTAAATGAGTAAACAAGTTAAGTTATTATGGAAACAGTTTTAAAAAATGTTGATGTAATTATATTACTTTTTACGCGATGTTCTCATTTTTGTTACCCACCCTGTATAAAAATGCATGTTTGTCCATCCATCCATCCATCCATCCACCCACCTGCCCGCCTGTCTTCCTGCCTACCTATCTACCTATCTACCTATCTATCTATCTATCTATCTATTTATCTATCTATCTATCGACTGATCTATTTATCTATATATTTATCTATCTAGCAATATACGTCCATCCGGTGTCATTCCATCAGTCTAACTTATAACCTGCCTATATATCCATCTATCCAGCCACCCTTTCGTCCACCTGTCTGTCTGTATACCTGTCTTCTTAATTGTCACTATTCCGGTATGTTCTTCTTTTTCCAGCTGTCCATCTATATATATATGATGATGATGATGATGAAAACTCAATTTTTCGGACATGTGATGAGGAAGGGAGGTTTAGAACACATTGTGACAACCGCTAAAATCGAGGGTAGACGAGATAGAGGAAGACAGAGAGAGAAAATTTTGGATAGCATGACTTCATGACACGGTAGAGCGTCAACATCTGAGTAGATATAGCAAACACCAACGACAGAGATTTGTGGAGATCCATGATCGCTACGCCAGCCGGCACGGCACCTGATGATGATGATATATATATATTGATCCACCCATCTATCCACCTACTTTCTAGTTATGTCGAAAAATATATATTTAGTCATATTTCTGTCTCATCATCATCAAGGTGCGTATCGTTTATAGGACGTTGCTCTCTTTGCAGCGCATCTGAAATTCACCCTGTCTCTAGCCAGTTCACCCACTTCGTCGATGGTCATATTCATGGTTTCTTTAATATCTTGTAGTCATCTTCTTCTTGGTCTGTCTCTGCGTCCTGTGACCCTGTCCTCCAGTAATGTTCTCTCCAGTGGAGACGTGACGCTTGATGTGACCAAAGTATCTAATTTTTCTGTATAGTATGTTGTTTATCAGCCAATTCTCTTTAACATTTAGTTCTTTCAGGACATCATTGTTCTTTCTTTTTCTGTCTATGGTATTCGTAGGATCTTTCTGTAGCATTTCGTTTCGAAGGACCGCCCGAGTGGTTACCGGGGCCCAAATTTGGGGTGTAAATAATAGAACCACTGTTACTTGCCACACATGTCGTAAGAGGCGACTAGGAGGTTTGGCTGAAATCGGATGCACGTGTCTGCTAGGGAATGCTAACCCGAAACAAATGCTTGCAGAAAACGGATGCACCAGACCGTAAGGCGCATAACGCGGTGCAATGGCTCCTCACAGTGAGGAATGGGATAATGGATTCTACGGTCGCTAATCTGCCTCGGAGATTTAGCCACGCAGTAAGAATGTCAGACCTACCATCGCGAGGGTGGCCAAAACTTACTGCTGAAAGAGGTCGGCACAAACGGGACGCAGAAATCATAGGAATTATATGTTACAGAACTGCTCCCAGTATGCAGGCTTGAGAAGAAAGAGGTGGCCCACTTACACTAGCGTCCAAGACAAACTGTATGACGTGGCTGATAATCTGAGGCAGACGTTTCCTTTATTAGAGAATCAGAAATCCCAATCTAGTGAGAACGCAGAAGTAGAAGAAGAAGTTTTGAAGGACTGAAAATTCGTTCTTTTTATTTGTGTAATGGTCCATGATTCACAACCATAAGTAGCCACTGGAAAAATGCATGTTCTCAATATTTTTAATTTTAATAATTTTGTTGGTGCTTTGCCACATGTTCTTCATAGTGTTAAACTTCCTGATTGCTATTGCCAATCTTCTTGAGATCTCTTTGGAACAGTTGCCGTTATTGTTGACTATTGAGCCCAGGTATTCGTAGCTCTCTACACTTTGAAGTTCTTCATTGTTTATTTGGATGTTAGTGAGTCTTTGCTTTGTCAGTTGACATGATTATATATGATATTTCTGTCTACTGTGATCAATTTACAATTTGTTTAGTTTATCCTCTCTGTCTTTGTCTGTATTTTAGACAAACTTCTCAGAGTTTCTTTGCTTGGATGAGATGAGTTATCAGAGTAAACTGATATATGATTATATATGATATTTCTGTCTTTGTCTGTATTTTAGACAAACTTCTCAGAGTTTCTTTGCTTGGATGAGATGAGTTATCAGAGCAAACTGATATATGATTATATATGATATTTCTGTCTTTGTCTGTATTTTAGATAAACTTCTCAGAGTTTCTTTGCTTGGATGAGATGAGTTATCAGAGCAAACTGATATATGATTATATATGATATTTCTGTCTTTGTCTGTATTTTAGATAAACTTCTCAGAGTTTCTTTGCTTGATGAGATGAGTTCATCAACACAACTGATATTGCATCTATTGTTTGTTATTGTGGCACTCAAGTTTATGAATCTATATATCTCTGAAGGTATCACTATGAACCAACATTATCATCATTGTCATCACCTAGTATCATCATTACCAACACCCTCACTATGATTATTACTATCATCATATTCACCATCATCATCCTCACTATGATTATTACTATCATCATATTCACCATCAACACCCTCACTATGATTATTACTATCATCATATTCACCATCATCACCCTCACTATGATTATTACTATCATCATATTCACCATCATCACCCTCACTATGATTATTACTATCATCATATTCACCATCATGATCCTCACTATGATTATTACTATCATCATATTCACCATCATCATCCTCACTATGATATTCACCCTCATCTTCAACATAGTCATCATTAACCTACTCCCCCTACCTCTCCATCCCCCATCCCGCCTCACTATGATATTCCCTCATCCCCGTCATAGTCAACATCACCATCTCCAGCTTGATCCTCACGAACATAGTCATTATCTATCTTATTGATAGCTATCTCAGACAAGGGGGTTAAACGTTTGCATTTCGCCCGAGTGGTTACCGGGGCCCAAATTTGGGGTGTAAAGAATAAAACCACTGTTACCTGCCAAGCATGTCGTAAGAGGCGACTAAGGAGGTTTGGCTGAAATCGGATGCACATGTTCTAAACGTGTAGAAGCCTATGCGTTTAGGAGCCTGCCAAACCAATGTGCAACGTATACACGTACTTGGCAAAGATCAAATCATATCACAAAGAGTGATTAAAATTGGTCGTAAAGAACGAACGCAAAGAAGAAGAAGAAGAAGAAACGTTTGCTTTGCGTTCTGAAGGCTGTGGATTCGAATCCGGATCGCGTCTGTCCGTTCACATGCCAATTTTATTTTAGTAGAACCCTAGGATTGTTGCTGGAGCTAAGGAGTTCGTTCTTTGTGGACACTCTCGGCAGGTGACTTGTCATTTCTGTCGAGTGAGACGGAGCCATATGGGCAAACCTGATGCAATGAAGTCAATCTTTCGGTTTTAGACCATTTAGACATCTCATCATAATCCACACTCTCATCACCTCAGCCATCATCCTCACTATCATCATGATCCCCACTCTCATCACCTCAGCCATCATCATCACTATCATCATTACCACCTTGTTCACTCTCATCACCTTAGCCATCACCCTCACTATCATCATTACCACCTTGTCCACTCTCATCACCTCAGCCATCATCCGTACTATCATCATTACCACCTTGTCCATCTACCTCAGTCACCTCACATACATTACCACCTTTCACTACACTGCCGATCTCACTTCATCTACACCTTGTCACTCATCACCTAGCCATGATCCTCACTAACTACACCTTGTCCACTCTCATCACATCAGCCATGATCCTCACTATCATCATTACCACCATGTCCTTTAAACCCAACATCATCATTACCATAATCATCAGCCCAAATAATAGCGTCGTTATTGATGAAAAGGGCCATATACATATATTACAAAAATACACGACTGCATGTTTTGTTTGCAGATACATCTCTGGTTAACAAGCGACCATATAATTTGTATAAAGACAAACAAATATGGAGCCCCACTCATAGACACGACAGCGACACCTATGATAACGAAGATGTAACATCAAATCAACAGTTTGATTATTCATACCAAGGTTGGCATTAACAATACAATATAACATCAATAAGTTTAGTTTTCTTGATTGTTCAACTTGATTGCTCATGATGATGATGCTATGAGATCTCTGTGACGTAGATGAGTGCTCTCTTTGTCAATGTATCGGTTCACCTGGAGCCATGGATTTTGCAGAGATCATGACTGTGTATGTGAGATCGTGTTCTAGTCCTATCGGAGACAGACGATAAAACGTAGGTCCCGTGTTCAGTACGTCTCCCTTCTTTGAGTTCGCTTGTTATTACCAATTTTAATCACTCTCACACGTCTGAGTGGTTACCCGGGACCCAAATTTTAATCACTCTTTTTCCTCTGAGTGGTTACCTGGACCCAAATTTTAATCACTCTTTTCCTCTGAGTGGTTACCGGGACCCAAATTTTAATCACTCTTTTCCTCTGAGTGGTTACCCGGGCCCAAATTTTAATCACTCTTTTTCCTCTGAGTGGTTACCCGGGACCCAAATTTTAATCACTCTTTTTCCTCTGAGTGGTTACCCGGGACCCAAATTTTAATCACTCTTTTTCCTCTGAGTGGTTACCCGGGCCCAAATTTTAATCACTCTTTTTCCTCTGAGTGGTTACCCGGGACCCAAATTTTAATCACTCTTTTTCCTCTGAGTGGTTACCTGGCCCAAATTTTAATCACTCTTTTTCCTCTGAGTGGTTACCCGGGCCCAAATTTTAATCACTCTTTTTCCTCTGAGTGGTTACCCGGGCCCAAATTTTAATCACTCTTTTTCCTCTGAGTGGTTACCCGGGCCCAAATTTTAATCACTCTTTTTCGTCTGAGTGGTTACCCGGGCCCAAATTTTAATCACTCTTTTTCGTCTGAGTGGTTACCGGGCCAAATTTTAATCACTCTTTTCCTCTGAGTGGTTACCGGGACCAAATTTTAATCACTTTTTCCTCTGAGTGGTTACCGGACCCAAATTTTAATCTTTTCCTCTTGGTTACGATTTATCCTCTTTTCTGAGTGGTTACCTGGGCCCAAATTTTAATCACTCTTTTCCTCTGAGTGGTTACCGGCCCAAATTTTAATCACTCTTTTTCGTCTGAGTGGTTACCCGGGTCCAAATTTGGGGTGTAAAGAATAGAACCACTGTTACCTGCCATGCATGTCGTAAGAGGCCACTAAGGAGGTTTGGCTGAAGTAGAATGCATGTGTCCTAAACGTGTAGAAGTCTTTGCGTTTAGGGGCCTACCAAACCAATGTGCAACGTATACACGTTCTTGGCAAAGATCAAACATATCACAAAGAGTGATTAAGATTGGTCGTAAAGAACGAACGCAAAGAAGAAGAAGAAGAATCACTTTTTTTAATGTGTTTGATATATCTTCTCTTATATAAATATAACTGTAAACATTTAATTGAAAATTATATTAGAAAAAGGAATTGCGAATGTACATTTTAATTTAGCATTTCTGTAATTATTATCTGAATGTTATGTCATGCATATGTACTGTAGATGTTAGCAGTAATGTGAAAGCGTCGCAATGTCGACAAACGCATCAATAATCGGGCCATTTTGTATGAATTATGAAGACATGCGGCGGTTGCTTAGCAACTGTCTGTTGAGATAGATACGAGAACACAACAATTGGTGACGCATCTATAATGCGATTAATTTAAAAGAATTTGAAAACAAATATTGAAACACGTACAAACAAAGTACTATAGTTTTACAAAAACAGAAACAGTGACGATAAACAGCAACGTTTCGACCAACAAGGCCTTTATCAAGCAAACGAACAAACAGGGTGACAAATTAAAATGAAACACAAATGGACGACCAAATACCAACGTATGTAAGGAAAATCTGGAATAAAAACGAATAACGAAATAAATGTAACACAAAACACACATAAAAACTAGAAATAGAACGGAAAAGAAACAATGAAACATCTAGTAAATATATAACTTGAATACATGCAACATATACCCATATAGATTATAAAGCATGGAAAGAGAAAGTACTAAGAAGCATAAGAATGTAATACATGCAACATATACCCATAGAGATTACAAAGCATGGGAAGATATTTACTAGATGTTTCATTGTTTCTTTTCCGTTCTATTTCTAGTTTTTATGTGTGTTTTTTGTGTTACATTTATTTCGTTATTCGTTTTTATTCCAGATTTTCCTTAGATACGTTGGTATTTGGTCGTCCATTTGTGTTTCATTTAATTTGTCACTCCTGTTTGTTCGTTTGCTTGATAAAGCCTTGTTGGTCGAAACGTTGCTGTTCATCGTCACTGTTTCTGTTTTTTGTAAAACTATAGTACTTTGTTTGTACGTGTTTCACTATTTACCAAGTTTTACTGCAGTCTTCCCCTATTTCGAAAACAAATATTGTACAAGTAGGGCTGGGCAGATGAGGGGTCTAAGTTGTGTGTGTGTTTAACCAGCAAACTTATTTAACCATATTAAACAACCAAGCATACATTAAATAATTCAGTTTACAAATTGTCTTGTCTGTAGCTATATCTCATTGTAAAACATATGCAAGCCCATTCAGTTTTCTGGCAAAGTTCAACATCAACTTCTCTAATATGTTAGAGATATAAATTGTTCAGCAGCGTGATCACCTGTGTCTGCTATACCAGATATTTTAGCTGAGTTTTGTTCTGTTCTTTGCGATTAGTTACCTTTGTTTTATGTACTCAAATCTACAGCAAATAAGACGTCTTCAACCAAGACTACATCACATCAGATCAAGGTCATCCTTCTTTCCTATATGCGGAGTGGTTCCAGTTTAACTGCTGACATCATACAGCAGAGCGTTTACTCCTTCTATGTGTTTGAGCCTCTGTGGACGACTGAGAAATTTTACCTCGGGCAACTTCCAGACTATTCATACAAACTTATCTCCAACTCAACATTGCGGTAAGAATCATTCTTTCATCGTCTACAGTAGACGATATATCAGCTTAACTTCATCTCAACTTTACGGTAAGAACAACCTCTTCAGCTTCTACAATAGACGATGCATCAACTTATCTCCAATTCAACTTTGTGGCAACGGCTGTAGGTGATACTTTAGACCAGTGATGTCCAGCGTGGAGCCCACGGAAGCTCTATTTTACTCCGCCTGCTTTAACAAAAATATTCATAATTTTAAGAAAAAACATTATTTCCAAATCTTCTTCTTTGAACGCTTTATATCGAAAACTTGTTAACCACTCTTTGTGATTTGTATGTGATCTGAGCCTAAGAGTGATTGTACGTTATGCCAGTTATGCACCTACAAGTAGGCCAGCACATCCAATTTCTGCAATGCTTTTATCTACTAGGTTAGCTTCCTAGGCCCTACATCAGTCACGTCTTACGATATGCCTTGTAGGTCGCAGTGCTACTATTTTTTGCTTCCTTGCGGGCCCGGCACCAATCTGGCGATTATTTCCGAAGGGTTTCTATAGGAAACTAAACAGTGGAAAATTTGAAAACAAAGAGGTGTACATTTATTTAAAAGAACTTAAGGCGGATGACACCCTCCCCTACTTCCTCAGAACAGAGGTTACTGTTTTTAAAAATTCACAGAAAAAACTAACACACTTGCTCTCACATCATTTGCTCACATGTTGCTAAAGATACTGCTGTTGATGATAAACACAGTTTAGTTTATTGTAAAAAAATATACAATGAAATTAATTTTAAACCTCCCCACTATTTTTTCTTTGTGTGAAGAAATTCAATGAAATACAACCTCATCATTTATTTTCTTCTCTGTCCATGGAATTTTCAGCATTCTTCTGTTAAACACATCTCTGTAGCTTCTAATGAGCTTACTGATTGCTTGTTCATTGTCCATGATACGCCGCCATACATAAGAATTGCCTGAATATAGCACTGGCATGGAGTACTCCATAGGATGTACATAGTACACATAATTATAGGCCCCCGAATATGTTCTAAAAATCTCGCTCTTGCCTTCTCTAGACGGACGAGACTTACTATCCTTAGCCTTGTTTCTTTCTTTTCACTCCATTCTCTGTACTGTTAACATTCTCTCGCGTCTAGTGTTTATAATTCTTTCTAACCTTTTTGTCGCAATTTATCTTTTAGCCTCTCTACAACATTTTCTTTTTGTCATTAATTCATCCCTGTTTTTATACACCCCCCCTCCTCCTGTCTCCCATCCAACCAAGAATTAGACCCCACCCTCCCAACTAAGAATTAGACAAACCCCTCCCCGCCACACCCCCAATCAAGAATTAGACCAGAATAAGTTATGCAGATATTCATTATTTACATATTCAACATTTTCTCGTAGAGTTCCCAAGTCTCGTGAGGAGTTAACAATGAGATACAACCAAGTTCTCGACTCGTTTCTTAACTGTCGTCTAGAAGAAATAGATGTATCAACTTTAACGGTGAGTATATGTTCGTAATAAAGAAGTTAAATACAATGAAGAACATGTGGCAAAGCATCAACAAAATATTAAAATTAACAATATTGAAAACATGCATTTTTCTAGTGGCTTTTTATGGTTGTGAATCATGGACCATCACACAAAAAATAAGAACGAAAATCCAGTCCTTTGAAACTAAATGCTACAGAAAGATCCTAGGAATACAATGGACAGAAAAAAAGAACATTGATGTCCTGAAAGAACTAAATGTTAAAGAGATTTGTCTAATGAACAACATAAAATACAGAAAAATTACATACTTTGGTCACATCAAGCGTCAGATGGCCTGGAAAGAACAATATTAGAGAGCAGGGCCCAGGACGCAGAGGCAGATCAAGAAGAAGAGCTACAAGATATTAAAGAAACCATGAATATGACCATCAACGAAGTGGGTGAACTGGCAAGAGACAGAGTGAATTTCAGATGTGCTGCAAAGAGAGCAACATCCTATAAACGATACGCACCTTGATGATGATATGCTCGTAAACATTAGAGAGAACACACACGGTAACAAATCATATTAGTATGTGATAGTATTCTGTTAGTCTGAAGTGATAACAGATATATCAGCTATGTCAGCATTTTGTGTGAACTATGAACTTTGTGGAGTTATATAGCAGCGAGCTCCTGAGTCTGGTAGCATTAGTTCTCAAAAGAGTTCACAATTATACCGTTATCAATACTACTTGGGACAAAATATTTGAAAATTATTACAGTGTGCTACTTGCCCATGTGTTACCTGGACTCGCAAGGGAAACAAAGGATAGTAACACTGCGACCTACATAAGGCATGTCGTAAGAGATGGCTGAGGTAGTAACACTGCGACCTACACAAGGCATGTCGTGAGAGATGGCTGAGGTAGGGATAGGAAGCTACCTATTAAATAAAAACGTTGCACAATCGAGTGTGCTGGCTACTTGTAGGCACATAACTGGCACAATGTACAATCGCTATTAGGCTTAGAACTCAGATCACACATTCTTCGAACGCACCATAGCGACCACTTGTTAACCACTCAGTGTGATTTGTAGGTGATCTGAGCCTAAGAGTGATTTTACATTGTGCCAGTTATGAGCCTACAATTAAGCCAGCACATCCGATTTCTGCGATGCTTTTTATTTACTAGGTAGCTTCTCTAGGTCATACATCAGTCGCATCTTACGACATGCATTGTAGGTCGAGTGGTATTATTCTTTGCTTCTCTTACGGGCCCCGGCACCATGTGGGCGACACAGAAATCACAAAGAGTGGTTTAACATTTGATCGATATGGAAAGTTCGAGGAGAAGTAGTATGCGACTCAAAATTGATTTCTTTTGGTACATCCAAGTTGAGGTCTGAGAGTGTACAAAGCAAAGGAATACCAATGCTCACGGCTTGTTTCCAATTGAATCTGTTCCTTGTAAGCTCTTCCAAGTTTGAAGCATTCATTATGCAACTCTTTCACCGTCTCATGTATAGACGTCTTTGTAGAGAAGAGTTACCCAAATTGGTCCCTACATTTTCTCGATCATTTATTTTTAGCATTGTTTAGAAAATCTTTGAGAATTTATTGAAACCAAAGATTGAACTATCCAAATGTGACACTTCATAGACGGCCGTAGATAATAGATGCCGGGATTGTGCGAGAAGGGTTGATGATACTATCGTACTGCCAGTCGATAGATTCTTACTAGTGAAGAGCACAACTCGAAATGTACAATGTGACTGTTCTTTGACATCCTACGTATTGTCTCAACCTGACATGGCATACCCTCTCCCCCCATCCCCATTTGACTAAAATCGGCACTGAAAGAGCAGATTAATCAAAGATGCCTAATCAAAGATGCCGAAGCCGGAATCACCAAATGTGACAAAGCAACTGAGAAAGATTTCAAAGAACATGCTCGATGAATGTTTACAACAGTTGTATGGACGTTGATAAAAGTGAGCAAATGTCGAATGTAACATGAAGGGCTGGAGAAGACCATCATGGAAGGAGGCATACGGCAAAGAGAAGAAGAGGAAGACCACGAGAAGATGGATTCAGGATGTAACTGATGGTTTGAACATAACGGCTGCAGAGGCAGGACATCTGGCCTATGAAAGAGAAATTCCAGAGAACTGTTGGGTTGGCCAAGTTCTGCTCAGAACAATTTGATGATGATGATGATGATGATCTATTCTGAAGGATACGTCATGTCAATAATTCAACTGTTGTTGTTTCTATGCAGTGTTCACATTTCAGAAACTTGTATGAAGCTACCTAATATTTACAAATACACTCTACAGCAGTAAAATCTATGCCATTATAAATGTGCTTTTCTTAGCTGATGTTGACATGTAAACTTCTTTCTTTCAGCAATATTTTATGAACCTCAGTCGCTCCACCGAGGACTTTCTGGAATGCAGTAGACGATGCAAGTAAGAGATAAAAGATTTACTCTATTAATCTTTTTAGCTATCTGTTGTTCTATTCTGTTGGTTTTTAAATCGGTACTTGCATGTTTATATTTGAAAATTGTGTTCCTGAGGTTTTCGAATATTTCTTAATGTTTTCTTTTAAAGTTCAAATTAAGTTAGCTATTGTTTGCCCTTCTCTATAGATGTAGTTGTGTAGTTGTTGATACTACAGTCTAGCTGTGACTAGCATTTACGGATCAGGGGAAACAGTAAAGACGAAGCCCGCACATTTAGAGAATGATTTATAGATATGGCCATCATTATTACACTTCGGTAAAATAATCATGTGTGCTCTGATCTCTTTCTTACACAAGAACATCACAGCGACAGTGCACAAACTCTATAGCACTGGCGAGGCATTGATGTAATTTAGAGAATGGTTACAATTTGTATAATTTAATTTTTATTTTAGTGAATTTTCTCGGACTTTCAGACTACTCTAATCGGTTATCAGCTGCCAAAGTTTCTTTTATTTTTTGTTCTGTTTGAACTATGTTTTATCGTCCGTCTCCGATATAACTAGAAATTCCATCTCGCCTTGTAGATAAATAGACAAGTATTTGTGGGTTCTGGAAAAAAACAATTGTCAAAACACTGGATTGAATCACAACTTTATTTCTCTCGGATTCTCAAATACTTGTCTACTTGTGTATCTTCTTTATTGGTCTCAGGGCTTCCTTGCGTTCTTAGAACTCTTTATTCACTCAATCTCAGCTATAGTAAGATAAGATCACTGGACAAATAGCCCGATTTGCACATGGTAAAAGAAACGAGTACTTTTGAAGCAAGAATCGTCACCATAGAGACTCCACAATACTGAGAAGTTGTGTATGTTGTGGTGTTCTTTGAATAATTACATTGTCAGGGCTGACCTACCTGGAATCACCTTTGATGAGAACGCTATCGAGCATTGTGACAGGCTGCACTATAATGTGATAACCATTGGTCACAGTCTATATTCAAACAACATGTTTAAGAAACAATACAATGTAGCATAAGTGGTCTTTCATCTCTCAATGTTATGGTAACTGCACACATTGAGCAGAGACTACTTGTTTTTCTATTCAATCAAGTGGTTACGTCCGTAGTAGATTACGGAATTGTCATTCTCACTATATCATGATCACAGTGGGAACAACTCTAGCGCATTCAGAAGGAATGTACGCGTATAGTCCTTGGTTGCACTAGAGTTACTTCCAATGTGAGGATGAGATATATGCTCGACCTTCTGTCACTAATTATTCTTGGATTCTCCGAAAGGAGTTAATTCTTATTTTTCATGTTTGTTGGCCTACACGCTCTGATATAACCAATAAAAGGTTCACCTTAGGTTGAAAGGGCGTGCCTCGGCTTAAAGAGGCTTTAATCCTCTACTAAACAAACAAACAAACTACGTTCATATCATGCTATAGTCCAAACAAAAGCATAGATGCGTGTTACTGTGGATCAAAGACATCCTCTTCACAAGAATACTAATAATGTTGAGGGCACGAGAATCAAGCGTGGCATGTCGTTGATGACAAGCTGAGAGAAAAATTGTCCAGGTGACCACTGTTGCGACTATACCGAAAGGAGAAGATTAGATTCCGATAGATGGTGGCATGACCAACTTCCGCAATGTTATTATCGCATTTGGAAGGTATGTAGAGACTATGGCAACATGAAGACTGAACTCGCAATACATCAGGTGATAACGCAAGTGATTATAACATTGTTTATACCGATGTGTTTGTGCATCCTAGTGAGAAGTCAAGCTGGTATTTCTTGGCTAGCATGAATGGTAGTGTCGTTACAGAGCGAAGCATACTGACAACTACTTTCAGTAGTAGGGTGTAAATTTAGACCATTACTGCTGTCCTCCAGTGACTCTCTGTGACTCTGTTTACTGGGGCCGTTGTGTCTGACTCTCAGTCGAAGGTTCAAATGCTAGATTGTGGAATGAGTGCACGTTGTCTTTTGAGCTTCCAACCTACAGAGACTTACACGGATCTATTGCCACTGACATGTGGGTGTTCGTGATAATGAGAGATCTGACAGGCTTGCGTCAGCCGTATTGATTGTCAGATAGTTGAAGATGATGGGGAGGGGGAGATGTCCTTAGGCTTTTCGGTGATCGCCTGTTGGATGAGGACACTAACATTGATGATGAATCTATTCATCGATTTAAGGATTTTGAAATTGCACGTTGTACAAGAAGAGCTCGATACCTGAGGGGCAGAGTGTGTTTAAAAAGCAATCTACGGGAGCATTAGTTTGCATACAATTTGACATTTGTTTGGGAGACTAAAACCTATGGATCTCGTGGAGAGCTTTGACGTAAGTTCAGCAACTAATACCCAGTTATTGGTTATTGGTTACGGAACTGACGTCATTGCACTCCGGCAGACCCATAGGTGCTCAGTCTTCCCCAACAGATATTGAAGAGTATGCATACTGATGGTTCATGTGGCTCGCTGATTAAACACGCCTCTCACTCTGCCTCTTAGGCATCCATTTCGACTTGAACAACGGGTAACTCCAAACTGCCTAAATCGCTTGATCGATTCAACATCGATTTTAGTGTCCTCATCCAACAGACAGTCTGAAGAGACCGAAGAATATCACCCTTATTCATCTTCAACTCCCCAACAATCGATGCTGTTGATGCAAGCCTGTCCGCTCTCTCATTACCGTAAACAACCGCATGCCCAGGACAGTATATCCACGTAAGCCGCTGGAGGTTAGAAACTTCTATAGACGACATCCACTCATACCGAAACCTGCCCTTCTGGATCTTGTGAAGCATCGACTGAGAGTCAGATACAACAACTGTCCCAGTAAATGAAGTCCCAGAGATCCAATGGAGGGCAGCAGTAACTGCCTCAACCTCCATCCTCATACTAGAAGTAGTTGTCCTGTATGCCCCACTTCGCTCTGCAACAACCCTACCATGCGCATTAGCCAAGAAACCCTGCCGGACTTCTCACCACGTTGAACCGACCCATCGGTATATACAACAACATCATCATCCCTTGCATTATCTTCTATCATTATATATGCCCCAATCTCTACATTCTCTTCCAAGAGTAATGATAACGTTGAGATACTTGGTCATGCTACCATCTGTTGGGATCCATTCTTCCCCTGTTGGTAGGGTCGCAACCGTAGTCACCTGGCCAATTGTTCTCTCAGCCTGGGCCATCCACGACATGCCACGCTTGATTCTCGTGCCCTTAACATTATTAGTGTTCTTGTGTAGTGGATGTCTCTTATTCGCAGTAACCAGCATATATGCTTTGGTTTGGGCGATTGC
This sequence comes from Arion vulgaris, assembly GCA_020796225.1. NCBI lineage: Eukaryota > Metazoa > Mollusca > Gastropoda > Stylommatophora > Arionidae > Arion > Arion vulgaris. Next base: position 58,591,507 of record CM036761.1, on the reverse strand, counting down.
ATGACGGGAGCGTAGTGACAGAAGGCCAAGCATATATCTCATCTTCACAATGGGGTATCTCTAGTGCATCCCAGGACTATACGAATACCTTCATTCTGAACCCGTTCGAGTCGTTCACATTGTGATCTTGATATCGTAAGAATTCCAAGTCCGTAATCTACCACTAACATAACCAGTCGATCGAACAAAAGGGCAAGTAGTTTCTGTTCAAGGTGTGCAGCCACCATAACTTTGAGAGCCGCAAGACCACGCTTGCAATGCTGTATCGTCTGTTCAATATGGTGTTACCCAGTTACGCCCATAGATCTAACAAGGGTCAGCCTCTACAAATAAAAAGTCTAGATTATGTTTTTGCCCTGTTTAAATAATAACAACTACATTATTATAATAACTACTAAATGTTAACTACATTCACAGATCTGACAAGGATCAGTCTATGCATAAAACCGCTCATCACAGCCTGTCAAAACTCTCAAGTTGTTGTCCTTAAGGTCATCAGGTCAAGGATGCAAGACATCAGATCCATTTTTGGAGAAGACCCACACGTCAAAATTATTCACCTTATACGCGATCCACGTGGGGCGCTAAAGTCCCAGTTAAAAGTGGGTGTGTTTAAATGGGATGAAACATCAAAAGCTGCACGGAAACTTTGTCAGAGAATAGAAAATGATATCTCAATTTCCAGAAAACTAGCACAGATATATCCCAACAAGATAATGACAGTTAGATATGAGGATATCACAGACTTTCCACTACAGACAACACAACTTATATATACATTTTTAAATCTAGAACATTCCATAGATATTGAGAAATACGTTTGGAATATAACGTATGGAGGATATCCAGATGGATGCATCATATGTACCAACAGAAGCAATGCCACGGAAACAGCTAATAGTTGGAGACGGAAGTTGTCTCTAAGCAGTGCCCTTGCTATACAAAAAGGATGCAAAAATGTTTTTAAAATATTGGGATATAGGAATTTTAACTCAACTAAGGACATTAGAAATTTACTCATACCTGCACAATACAGGTTTTACAGTAATGATTATATGAAAGAAGGAAACATGACTAGATATAAGAACAAGTAAGTAGTAGAGAGAATATAGAATATATATACAAGATTTTAAAATATGTGTAGACGACAAGTTAACCATGTCAAATCATCATCAAAGTAAGTTTTTGGTTGTAATATCCAGCTATTTACTTACCTTATGACACCAATTTACAATAGTACTGTTGGACAATTCAGGCATGTATACCATTTCTTTAACCAAAAGCCACTATTGATGACCATAGTGATATGCACTATCTCAGAAAGCGATCATCTGTTAAACCTGCTACGCCTAACGGTAAAAAAGCAGAGATATGCAAAAGAAAAGAAAGAAACAAAAGCTATTAACATAGCTGAAAGGTCTGTTGTTGAATAAGCCATGTCTCTAAACAAGATGTAATTAATGGGAAGAAAATTATTTGAAAAAAATTGTGAATATGTTAGGTCATTAGCAACTAACAATGGATACATCTATTTGTCCATAGCGCAAGATGATGATCCATTAATTGAGACATCTATTGTCCATAGCGCAAGGATGATGATCTCTTAATGAGACATCTATTTGTCCTAGCAAAGATGATGATCCTCATTAATTGAGACATCTATTTTTCCATAGCGCAGGATGATGATCCTCATTAATTGAGACATCTATTTGTCCATAGCGCAAGGATGATGATCTCATAATTGAGACATCTATTTGTCCATAGCGCAAGGATGATGATCCTCATTAATTGAGACATCTATTTGTCCATAGCGCAAGGATGATGATCCTCATTAATTGAGACATCTATTTGTCCAAACTCCTTAAAAATTGCTGAATTGATTCAACGTCTTCTTCTTATTCTCCTTCTTCTTCTTTGCGTTCGTTCTTTACGACCAATTTTAATCACTCTTTGTGATATGTTTGATCTTTGCCAAGAACGTGTATACGTTGCACATTGGTTTGGTAGGCCCTTAAACGCACAAACTTCTACACGCTTAGGACACATACATCCGATTTCAGCCAATTTCAACGTCAAGTATAGTGTCTTCATCCAACAGTAGATTGTCAAGAGACCGATGAACATCCCTCTTATCCATCCTAAGCTCTCCAACAATAGATGCTTTCTTCTTCTTCTTTCTTCTCTCGATCGTTCTTTTTCGGCCATTTTCATCATTCTTATTGTGATATATAAACAGCCTTTAACAAGAACATTTGTTTTACGTCACATCTTCAGTACCATTTGGAACTCTAGTGCTTGTCCTTCGGCGACGTGTCCGATTTCAACCAGCTTTTACTGGGTTCGCTCTCCGTTAGCCTTTGACTATCCCCAGCCGACCTGCAAGGCAGCAGGTTGCTATTTTCTTTAGGGTAGCGACCCTTAGACGACCTACCCTCCTGAGTAGTTGAGCGTCATATACCCAGGTTACCGGTCTTTATTTGGACTACTTGGTTTGCCTGCCGTCCAGTTTTGTGTACGGTTTACTCCGCTAGACTTTGATTGTCCCCAATCAAACTACAAGGCAGTAGTACAGGGTGTTCAAGATAATTGCAGCCCCATTGACAATTCGAAAGTTGCTAGATACAAATTAAGTTGTGTTTATTTACTATTTAAACCGGTTCTGACTAGCTCGTCCTACGTCACATTTGTTCATCGTCCCTTCCCGCACTACAATTACACACCGTCACACAACCTTGACCTATACTACGTCATATCATAACTGAACCTTCCCATTTCCACACATATATGCCAGATTAGCTCCATTCACGGACTGCAATTATCTTGAACACCCTGTAGTTCCCTGCGAGCGGAAATGCATATTGGATTCAAGCCTCTGATGGGCTTTCCAGTTTTTATGCACATTTGGGTGGACCGCTCACCCATACGTCTGCCACGCCCCCTCGTCGCCATCAGCGCCGTGCACGTCTGTCCTGCCGCTTGGGTCCACATGTGCATCGTCCGCATGCATGTTCGCTCTGCTTCGGTGCCTGCTCACTGTGTCTATTGGTTCTCACCGTGCACACATTTACCATGACTCTAGCCTGTCCAGACACACGAAGCTCAACTCGGGTCCCCACCTCAGGGCTCCGAGTTTCGCCATATGTGGGCCCAAATGCAACTCATCTCGGGCCCAAGATTTGCTCCACGTTTCTTCTCTGGATGCACCCCTCATCCCTTTATGTTTTTCCGTTCAGCCTTTCCCATCGGCCGGGAAAGATGTGCATTAATAGTCACTCTGGGATTCCGCTTGACTCTGTTGCGAGCGGATCACATACAACGTGCCTACGTCTGCATCTCCACTTAAACCAGAGTAGATCTCCCTCGATCCCTATCCGCTAAGTCAGACAATATCGGTTGTCTGTTACCAGGGTCACCACATGGAGGTGGGGTAGGATCTTGATTAGTGCCAGCTCACTAATCCTGGCGCGCGGTGTCCCTATGAGCATTTGACCCCAACAATAGATGCTTTCAACTAACAACTGAGATATTCATTTGTTCATAGTGTGGTGATGATCCTCACTAATTACTAATGGAGACATAATGAAGTAGATTGAAAGAACATCTGTAGCATTTCAGAAGTAAAAACAACTTGAGAAACATGACCAACAGAACTATCAATATTAGAAACTAGTTGACTGTGTAACAGTTCTGAAGCTGATACTTTCAACCAAATGAGAGGGACTGAGTACATATTGACATCCTGATACTGTCAATCAAATGAGAGAGACTGAGTACATATTGACATCCTGAGATCAGACTATACTAATCAGTATTTCATGAACCTCACCTGTGTGTTGCCGGAGCTTGCAAGGGGGGTGGGAAAAGAATAGTAACACTTTGACTTACAAGGCATGTAATAAAAGGCGACTAAGGTAGGGTTTGGCGTAGGGCTGGCCACCCTAACCAGCAGAAAATCTTAGCCACAAATCCAACCAATCATAAACAAGTTAAATAGAAATAAAATGTACCAACTAAGAGGAAAGGTAGCTCTTCTAGAAGATGTATAATGTGATGCAAGAATAGCATGAAGGGCTCTTTCCTGGAACCCACAGGAACAGCGGATGAGAGGGAGGCATAGAAATACATGGAGATGAGATTTGGAGTTAGAGATCAACAATATACAGCAGAGATGGAGGAAGTTGCAGGAGGTAGTTAAAGATAGGACAACTTGGCATGAGTTGGTTGAGGGCCTATACCCCAATCAGGGTTAAAAAGACATAAAAGAGAGAGATTTCATGAACCTGAAATGTCAGTAATAAAGTTGTGTCATCTATGGCACAGATATCGTAACAAATGAAGGTATACTACTCAACTATTAACATTTGTTCATGTTACAACCTGTTCATTATAATTGGGTGTCGATGCTGTTAGTTACAACTGGGGGAAGAGTACTACAGTTTCTACAAGACCTATTACATGGAACTGGTGAAGATTGAGAACTTTATCTTGCCTGACAACAAGTTTAATAATCTAGCAAGACAAATGATCTGAATGCAGTAACTGATAGTTGATCTTTGATTGAGCTCAGTATGTTGTTTTTGCTTAAATCAAAATAAAGTCATTATAAAAACTACTGAAACTTATATGTCAGCCCTATCATTACAGTATACTACTGTACGCTTTCGCATAATGTTGACCACATCGTGTGCTGACGGTCAATGAAAAATATGGCCTAACAACGTATAGCCCAATATACTTTGAGGTATAAATAGGGTTTCTTCTCCTCTTTCTTTGTATGCCTAGGACATTATCACATACTACTGTATGTCTGGGACATTATCACATACTACTGTATGCCTAGGACATTATCTACATACTTACTGTGTGCCTAGGACATTATCACATACTACTGTATAACAGAGGCGACCGCCTGAGTGGTTACCGGGGCCAAATTTGGGGTGTAAGGAATAGAACCACTGTTACCTGCCACACATGTCGTAAGAGGCGACTAAGGAGGTTTGGCTGAAATCGGATGCACATGTCCTAAACGTGTAAAAGTCTATGCGTTTAGGGGCCTACCAACCAATGTGCAACATATACACTTCTTGGCAAAGATCAAACATATCACAAAGAGTGATTAAAATTGGTCGTAAAGAACAAACGCAAAGAAGAAGAACAGAGGCGACAAAAGAGACTATCTATGAAGCACATACAAAGGCCCGTTTTAGAAATCTCTTCTTGACCTGACGGTGTGAGGCAAACAGGATTCGAGAAAGAAAGGAAACTGTATGCCCAGGACATTATCACATACTACTGTATGCCTAGGACATTATCACATACTACTGTATGCCTAGGACATTCATATCTCAGTCAACTATTGTTGCATTTGTATTTGAGAATCGGATAAAACATACATGGCCATCACCAGATCCATTGTGGGACAAATCTAACGAAGATATCAACAGCTGGACAACTGTCACATAATTGTCCGACACATGGAGACCAGAGAGAGATGCATGACAGCACCACATTAGGACAAGCTCTATACTTTCAAACACATGGAGACCAGAGAGAGTTGCATGACAGCACCACACTAGGACAAGCTCTATACTGTCAAACACATGGAGACCAGAGAGAGCTGCATGACAGCACCACACTAGGACAAGCTCTATATTGTCAAACACATGGAGATGAGAGAGAGCTGCATGACAGCACCACACTAGGACAAGCTCTATATTGTCAAACACATGGAGATGAGAGAGAGCTGCATGACAGCACCACACAATAGGACAATTTTTACTGTCAAACACATGGAACCAGATGAGTTACAGACAGTTACATCCATCACAATGGAGAAATTTATTAAAATGTGAATATTTGATTACAAATTATAAAAGTGATAGTAATATACAAAATGTGATAGTGGATGTGAAAGTTGAAGATAACAACAATAAAATCAACAAGATCATATGTTTATTTAAAATTTATAGTTTTTGGTTAGGTTATACAACAATATATATACGTCATCAATATTAGCAGCAGTAAATATGTTACAAGTACATACATGTTTTACTCACATTTCTGACATGTTTAAAGTCACCCTAGCCCTCATAATTAATTTTTGGTTTGTTTGTTTGTTTGTTTGCCTGCAATGAATTCAGGCATAGTCAGGGCACATAATATGGTACCTTGGCTGATTTTTGCATGAAGACTAACTTTCATTATCATCAGTGCCCTTCGTCATTCAGGTGAGTTGTACTCTGACTACTGAGGTACTGGTAATTTGGATCTCCAAGTAAAGGATCAGAAAATCTGTAGTCTAACATCGCACTATGTGCATAAAAAAATTGTTGAGCCCAAGTTGGCCTCTTCTTCCTTCTTTTATCATCAAACTGTTACCGGGTTGTTGCTCAGTGTCATCAAACTGTTACCGGGTTGTTGCTCAGTGTCATCAAACTGTTACCGGGTTGTTGCTCAGTGTCATCAAACTGTTACCGGGTTGTTGCTCAGTGTCATCAAACTGTTACCGGGTTGTTGCTCAGTGTCATCAAACTGTTACCGGGTTGTTGCTCAGTGTCATCAAACTGTTACCGGGTTGTTGCTCAGTGTCATCAAACTGTTACCGGGTTGTTGCTCAGTGTCATCAAACTGTTACCGGGTTGTTGCTCAGTGTCATCAAACTGTTACCGGGTTGTTGCTCAGTGTCATCAAACTGTTACCGGGTTGTTGCTCAGTGTGATGGTTTTCTATTTCTGTCTTGCATTGTTTTAGTGGTTTGGGTGATTGTTATTTTTGCTCTTTGACAGAATTCTGCTAGGCCATCAAACCATCTTTCTCATGGTCTCCCTCTCGCCTTCTTTCATGATGTTCTGTTGTAGAAGACTCTGTATGTGGAGTTTGGCTGCATTCTTATTAAGTGGCCAAACCACTTCATTCTTTGTTTCTCAATGTAATTCAAGCAAGGTTCTGTGCCAACTTTTTTCTTATGCTGACGTTGGCGATTGTCTTTTCTGGTGTTGGTAACTTTTCACAGGCACCGCATTTCACTTGTAGTTATTTTTGCAACTGCGCTTTGCTCATTGTCCACATTTGGCTCTGGTAACACAAAGTTTGGCTCTGGTAACACAAAGTTTGGCTCTGGTAACACAAAGTTGGCCTCAAACCCTGTAATTAGCAGAGAAAGGGTTACTAGTAAAGTGTATTATCGACTTTGCTATCGACGCCCTTCCCCATTACTAATTAACATCCAATGCCCCACCTAGTACACATATCCATATCTTCAAGATCTGAAATATATCTTGATGAATCGATTCAGTTCAGTTTTAAATATCTTCATTAAACTTTGGACATGTCCATAGGTTGCGGGCCAACCTATCTCCAACACATCTGTGTCTTTTGTATAGCAATCATTCTGGCTGTGAAACGCTATTAGTAAGCCACGAAGGATCTTCGCCTACACACTTGATCTGTGTTGCGAGGCTAAGAATCCAATTTCTTGTTACAGACTAGCTGTACCGCAATCATACAGCTAATTGGTACACTTTCAGATTGGATTGATTGAAGAAATGAATATTTAGCTGTAATGGCAAATAGGCATACATCATTTTTGATGACAACGGAAGCAAATGGATTCAACATTAGTAAAAATTGTGCAACACAGCACTGTGTCATGAGCTCCTGTACTATACATTCATTGTGCACTATTTTACTCCTTCTGCTTCAACATTAATCAAAATGTCAAGAAAAAAAGTATTTCTGAATAACAGAATGTTTTTATTTTTTTCATAGCACTCACAAGAACGTGGTCTTTTTTGTGTGCAATCTTGCTTTCTTTTGTAATCATTTTACCGCCCTAACCCCACACTTGTTTTTTCACTGGAGAAAGAACTAGCATCTCAACTCATCTCTTACAAACAAAAAACGTATCTGAGCTGACTCTGATTTGATAGATCAGCCACTGCAGACAAGAATTTACCAAACAAATGTTGTACAAACATATAAAGCTACAACTCCCCATTTCATTAAAATACAATATAAGACATGCACTAATAAATGCAACAGAAATGAGTCTAGACTTGGGTCCCAGTAAAAGAAAGTTGCAACAAAGTAAATACATTTCTGTGAATATATTGTGAATTATCTTAAACAACATTTTATTAATATCATCATTTGTGTAAAGACAGTATCAGTAAATGTAAAGAGAAGGGTAAGTAAATGTACAGACAAGGGTAAGTAAATGTAAAGTAAAACATATGTTTTCATACCATGTGGTAAATTGGGGTATACAGTATTAGGTTGGTATTTTTTTTATTTTTTTTCGATCCAGAAGCACTTGAGCTGAAAGCTCTTCAGCTCGGTGTCATGGACATCGTAAACCTTCGGTTCGGTGCCACGAACACCGTAAATCTGGGAAACCTGTAGCTATTCTGCCAGTCCGCGGAGTTGAACCGCACTTACAGAGGACTTGTCACCCGTAGTCCAACGCGCTATGAACATGCTGGGACGCAGGCGTTTCTTTGACTTATGACACACAGTGGGTGACATGGTCAATATCACATCAAAAGCCTTCGCTAAAGTGTTTTTCTGGTACCCAATTGAGGATGGGTTGACCTGCAACTCTTGTAGTCTGAAAAACACACTCTGGATCGAACCGAGACCACTCATCTCAGCAGTAAGTACACCAACCACTGTACTAGTAGCTCCATAAAGATAATGTAAACACACAAAAAGAAGAAAATGTTAAAAACAGATACAAAAAAAAGTATGAGCAAATATAGACTAAATTGTCAACAGTAACAATAAAATATAGAATTGATTTTCACAGACATAAACATTATGGAGAGTGGACATGAGTAAATAATTATCAGCCTTTAAAATTTGTTTGAAATGAATCCCTCCACCAACAAAGCAAAGAAAGTATACAAATAATTGTTGAAATTTCAGTCAAATCTGAATATTCATCTGATTCTTTACAGACATTACTGGGTATCAACATATATTTGAGCATTGTCACAGATCTGTGTCTAATTTCATCTCATTTTACTACTGGGTACTGTCTTGTCATTTCAATATACTACTGGGTACTGTCTCGTCATCTCATTATACTACTGGGTACTGTCTCATCACTCATCTCATTATAATACTGGGTACTGTCTCGTCACCTCATTACACTACTGGGTACTGTCTCGTCATCTCATTATACTACTGGGTACTGTCTCGTCATTTCAATATACTACTGGATACTGTCTTGTCATCTCATTATACTACTGGATACTGTCTCGTCATCTCATTATACTACTGGGTACTGTCTCGTCATCTCATTTTACTACTGGGTACTGTCTCGTCATTTCAATATACTACTGGGTACTGTCTCGTCACCTCATTATACTACTGGGTACTGTCTCGTCATCTCATTATACTACTGGGTACTGTCTCGTCATCTCATTATACTACTGGGTACTGTCTCGTCACCTCATTATACTACTGGGTACTGTCTCGTCACCTCATTATACTACTGGGTACTGTCTTGTCACTCATCTTGATCTCATCATACTACTGAGTACTGTCTCGTCACAAATCTCAATTTTATCTCATACTACTGGGTACTGTCTCATCACTCATCTTGATCTTATCATACTAAAGAGTACTGTCTCGTCACAAATCTCAATTTTATCTCATTATACTAATGGGCACTGTCTCGTCACAAATCTCAATTTCATCTCATTATACTAATGGGCACTGTCTCGTCACAAATCTCAATTTCATCTCATTACACTACTGGGTACTATCTCGTCACACTTCTGGGTCTTGTCTTTGACATTATAACATCTCATCATCTTCTTCACTAAGGCAGCTTCTGATGCACAAGGTGAATCTCTCATCATGTCGTCACTGTTTATTCTGTTCCTGCAGAAACTTAAAGGTAGAAGAAAAATCCTTGCTCCCGTAACCATGGTTACACATTAAGCTATATATCTGGAAAGCTAATGATCCTAACGGTGTTGGTGACTTGGTTGAAATGGCTGCATTCTGTGCCAAACTCAAATCCTGTAAAGAAACACAGGCCAATCTTGAGATGTTATGATAGAGAAGACAGAGATAGCTTTATGTCTTCTTGATATCACAGTGAATTTATATTGCAAAACTTTGACATGTCAGTATATATATATACCTACCTGTCTGCATATTTTAAAATTGCTTGTCTTCTTCAAACGCTCCATATCGACCACTTGTTAAATCATTCTTTGTGATTTGTATATGAACTGACCGTAAGAGCGATTGTATGTTGTGTCAGTTATGCACCTATTAGCAGGCCAGCACATCATATTTATTTATTAGGGTAGCTTCCATAGATCTCTACCTTAGTCACCTCTTATGACATGCCTTGTAGGTTGCAGTGTTACTATTCTTTGCTCCTTGCGAGCCCCAACAACACACTGTTGCTGATCACTTTGCAGATGCGGGTGTATGTTGTACTCTCAAGAAGTTAAAAACTACAATCCATGACAATGACGGCATGTAACTATCATGACCAATCTGTGATAGGACCAGTCTTTCACAATTGTTGCATGGAATTTCAAGGATATTGCTGACACCTAGCACCCTGATGTGTCTCTACCAGTGTTCAGCTTTCATCTCCTCTACAATAAGGGGGGGGTCTCTGTGGCTAAGTGTTTAAGCCGTTCCCTTGCGCTCAGAAGGTTGTGGGTTCAAATATGGATCGCATGGTTCTGTTCACTAATGCACTTTTGTCCAGAGACTCCTAGGATTGTTGCTGGAGCTACAGAGTTTGTGCTTTATGCAATACTCTTGGCAGGTGGCATGCCATTTCTGCAGAAAGGGACCGAGACATATGGGGTAAAACCCTGTGCCATGAAGTCAACCTTCAACTTTAGACCTTTTGTAAAAGACAATAAGTTTATCTTTTCTCCTAATTCAACTTTCTTTTTCTCTTTCTACCCCCATTTTGTACTGTGCCATCCATAGTCTCCTGCTACCAGGAAGCAGGTTGAATGTACTGTGCCATCCATAGTCTCCTGCTACCAGGAAGCAGGTTGAATGTACTGTGCCATCCATAGTCTCCTGCTACCAGGAAGCAGGTTGAATGTACTATGCCATCCATAGTCTCCTGCTACCAGGAAGCAGGTTGAATGTACTATGCCATCCATAGTCTCCTGCTACCAGGAAGCAGGTTGAATGTACTATGCCATCCATAGTCTCCTGCTACCAGGAAACAGGTTGAATGTACTATGCCATCCATAGTCTCCTGCTACCAGGAAGCAGGTTGAATGTACTATGCCATCCATAGTCTCCTGCTCCCAGGAAGCAGGTTGAATGTACTATGCCATCCATAGTCTCCTGCTACCAGGAAGCAGGTTGAATGTACTATGCCATCCATAGTCTCCTGCTCCCAGGAAGCAGGTTGAATGTACTATGCCATCCATAGTCTCCTGCTACCAGGAAGCAGGTTGAATGTACTATGCCATCCATACTCTTCTGCTACCAGGAAGCAGGTTGAATGTACTATGCCATCCATAGTCTCCTGCTACCAGGAAGCAGGTTGAATGTACTATGCCATCCATAGTCTCCTGCTCCCAGGAAGCAGGTTGAATGTACTATGCCATCCATAGTCTCCTGCTACCAGGAAACAGGTTGAATGTACTATGCCATCCATAGTCTCCTGCTCCCAGGAAGCAGGTTGAATGTACTATGCCATCCATAGTCTCCTGCTACCAGGAAGCAGGTTGAATGTACTATGCCATCCATAGTCTCCTGCTACCAGGAAGCAGGTTGAATATCTCTATCATGCATGTCCCTCTTGCATGTCCATCTTATGCTGAAGTAGGGGGCAACACAGAGACCTATCAATATGCAATTCCCAAAAGAGATCTGTTGGAATCCTACCATCCTATACTCTGTGAATCTACAAAGATTGAGCATGACAAATATTCTTGTAAAACATGTTCTTATCAACACCTTCATCTTGGCGATCTACCTAGCTACATAATGTCACAAAGTGTTCAAAGGTATCACATGTTTTTTTTTAACTCCACATGGTGCCCCCTTACAGCACACACACACACATCTATTTCTCTCATACTGTTATAGATAACATATCCTGAAAGCAATTTTTCTATACTGCTCTATTTTTGGCAATTCATTCGATATTTCTCTCCTCTCTCTGTAAAGTTCATATTAAGTTTCCCTAGGGCATCCTTTTTTTATGGAACCATTTGCCACCCACTTCAATGTCTGGTGTTTTTTTGATCATTTCTTCTAAGAGTAAGTCCAACATATCTCTATCTTCTTTTTTTTTATAACACTTGTCACTTACACTCTCTCTCTCTCTCTCTTTGCCCATCTTGGAATCACCATCAGTCATTTTGGGCATAATTCACTTGCGTACTACTAACAAATCTTGTTGTTCCTAGTAGAACATAGGAGCTCACTTCTCACTTTCACTAATTTATAAACTGTTTAATTTTTATCAATAACTTACCTTTGTCATAAGAGAACTTCCGAAACCACCTTTATAATTATTGCTTGATGGGATCCCTTCCACAACACCAGGCACTGGATTATATACCTCGCTGGACCAGCAGCGACCAGAGCTGATGTTGAGGATTTTTGCAAGTAGTTTAGGATCAAGCCCTAACCTGCAAAAGAAAGAAAACATGTTAGAGACCTAACAGTACCAGAACTTAGCAATCTGCAGTGTGATGGTCAGCTCTCAATGCCTAATTTCTCACTCCCGTTCCACAACACAGAACATCACCTACATGTCTACTGTAGACTGAAGTGTGTTTTAAATTTTAAAGAGATGCAATATTACATCTTACAGGGATGAAATGGCATGTTCTGCAGGGATGCAATGCCATTTTTTGCAGGGACACAATATTACATTTTATATGGATGTAATGTTACATTATAAATCACTTTCAGTCACTTAATTACTAGAACAGAAGCAGTTTCTGAAAGTCTGGTCTTCACAATCACTTTTTTCTTTTAAGCACGAATGTAATGAAATTTTGGTAACAGTTTTTACTACTAACATTACAATAGAAAGTTGTTTACAGTGGCTGACATTTTGGAAGGAAATACAAAACTGGATATACATTATTTAGTAACACTTTGTTTCCTTTCTGTCAGTCGTCAGATTACAACACTCTTCAGTGTTTCCTTTCTGTCAGTCATCAGATTACAACACTCTTCAGTGTTTCCTTTCTGTCAGTCATCAGATCACAACACTCTTCAGCGTTTCCTTTCTGTCAGTCATCAGATTACAACACAAATATCTTCAGTGTTTCCTTTCTGTCAGTCATCAGATTACAACACTAATATCTTCAGCGTTTCCTTTCTGCCAGTCATCAGATTACAACACAAATATCTTCAGCGTTTCCTTTCTGTCAGTCATCAGATTACAACACTAATATCTTCAGCGTTTCCTTTCTGTCAGTCATCAGATCACAACACTCTTCAGTGTTTCCTTTCTTTTAGTCATCAGATCACAACACAAATATCTTCAGCATTTCCTTTCTGTCAGTCATGAGATCACAACACTAATTCAAGTCCTTGCTCATGATAGACAATTAAGCTAGTTATCAGGACAAAGTTCAGTCTTTTCCTTGTAGAGACAGCAGCAACATAAAGAATGCTACTATTTTACAAACTGCTAGAAGTGACACCATGATGAATGTTGTGATTATTCCATGTTCATATTCCTGTCATTGTGTGTGCAAGTAAAGAATTCATTCTTATACCATTTTGCATATTCAGGAAAATGGTGCTAGGCCTATAATTTTCTTTGACCAGAGCATACAATGAGTAATGTCTTCAATATCATATTGATCATCCTTACTTCACTGAGCTGCTATTGAGACTTCCTTCCTTTCGTTCGCTTGAAATATTGTCTATATATTCAATATTGTCTCTTGTATAAACTTTACTGTCTTTTGTAGCTCACACAGAGGTCCATATAGTTTTCTGTCGAGTGTTGTTTCGTTAGGCCAGTGAATTTGCCTCAGTATATCATATTCGGGGCAGTCTTGAAGTATGTGCTCTGCAGTCTGATGTGCCTGTGCACATGTACATATGGCTGAATTGTCAATCTTGAATTTTGTATACATGTGGCTGCAGAGTGTTATTGAGACTGAGTAAGACTTAAGAGCACTTTGTGGTTGGACAAATTCCATGCTGTGGAACCAACTGTGACTATCCATTTAGAAGACAAGCGCAATTAATGACCAAGATGCCCGCCTGCCCAGTGTGTTCGTAGCGCGTTGGACTGCGGGTGACTAGCCCTCTGTGAGTGCGGGTTCAATTCTGCGGACTGGCAGAAAAGCCACAGGTCCCCCAGATTCATGGTGTTCATGGCACCGAACCGAAGGGTTACGATGTCCATGACACCGAGCGAAGAGCTGAAAGCTCAAGTGCTTCTGGATCGGAAAAAAAAAAGACCAAGCTAAAATAACGCAAACAAGTAGGCACATCCGATTTCTGCTATGCTTTTTATTTACTAGGGTAGCTTCCCAAGGCCTCTACCTCAGTCGCCTCTTACAACATGTCTTGTAGGTTGCAGTGTTACTATTCTTTGCTCCTATTGAGGGCCTCTACCTCAGTCGCCTCTTACAACATGTCTTGTAGGTTGCAGTGTTACTATTCTTTACTCCTCTTGAGGGCCCCGCAACACGAGGGTGAGCTATTCTTCAAATGCATGTATGTCCTAATTTACAAACATGATGTCTGCAGTACAACGAACACTCCATCTATGAAAGATCATGTTCCTATGTGTAGGAAATGTGTCCTCTATAGGTCCTTTTGAATTGAACACATCAGTTTAACAACTACAGATATTCAGTTTCAGTTTGGAATATCTTCATTGCACTCCGGATATGTCCATAGGTGCTCTGATCTCCTTCGCAATATCTCCAACAGCGTCCAGCAACTGACCGTACTAGTTCGATTTTGATTGATGAGCCTACTCACGTACCTGTTATGTTGTTCTTTTCTTGCTACTCCAATCTTCAAACCCAGCTCCTGTAATCTAGTAATTGACGTGGATTGGTTTAAATGAAAATCTTCTTTGCGGCCACACTCTATGAGGGTGTTGAAAATATCAGCTCTATCCATTGGCTGGCCGTCTGATATGGTGGCAGAGCCAGCCAGCCTGTCTGTTCTCTCATTGCCAACAACACCCATGTGCCCGGGAACGAAGATAAGTGTGATTCTGCAAATTGTTGTCGCTTGTAGTGATTCAGTCCATTGCCTGCGCACCGAACCAGCCTCTACCTTGCTGATCATACTCAATGAATCACTCAGAATGCTTGCATGAGTGTAGTTTTGTGAATCCAACCAACGTAAAGCATTAGTCACCGCCAGTACCTCCATTATCAACTACAGATATATGTGGAACTAGTATATCTAACAATATACGGACCTAATTCCAAGGTTCATTGCTTCAGAAGTTCCAATCATGGATATAGCTAGCAGCATATTATTACAGATCTTGGCTGCCTAAGACAATATAAACATACATCAGCAAACAATAATAACTTAAGTACAGTTATCTGCAACATTTCAGAAATAAATACACAGTCACTTTGTTCTGCATGCTCCCTGTGGAATAGAGGGCTAAAACAATAACTCTTCACTGTTTTAGATTCTTTATGTGCTGTTTTGATGACATTTTGTGAGACTAAAACTTTTCTGGACTCTTTGTGTCTATTCTTCTGCATTCTTCCCCTTTTAGTATTGTCTCAACTGTGGTCATTCAGTCTTCTAATCTACATGCCCACACTATTCATAACATGCCATGCTTGATTCTTATGCCTCTTAATATCATTAATATCCTTGGGTAGTTCTTGCATTTTTCTACAGTGACATACACATAGTGGTTGGTTATGATCTCAATAGTGATCCAGCAGGTGGTAGACTGAGCTTGAGAGCGGTTGACAAATCGTGGTTGGTTACGGTCTCAATAGTGATTCAGCAGGTGGTAGACTGAGCTTGAGAGTGGTTGACAGATCGTAGTTGGTTACGGTCTCAATAGTGATCCAGCAGGTGGTAGACGGAGCTTCAGAGCGGTTGACAGATCGTGGTTGGTTACGGTCTCATGTTGATGCTTATCGGCAGAGGATCTCTTCGTAGAGACAATGGCTACAGTCACCGTCCAATATGGCCACTAGCAAGAAGTAAAGCAATGGCTGATTACCTTCTCAATAAATACTTAGTAAGTCATGTTTCAATAGTTCATACCAGTTAAGATCATGGTTGAGACTAGTACACATACCTGATCATTGACTGTGGTGATCGGTTGAGATGATGAACCATGATCGCCTAATGCTTATTGGTATATGATTTGCTAGAGACACATATGACAATGTAGATTACTATAGCATTTGCTAACCTTCTGATTAGCATTATAGCCTGCAAGTAAAATAGGCCATTAAATTAGGAGTTAAGGTTTGGGCATGCCAAACAGTGTCGACTTTGTGGTAGAGAGAGAAGATATGCTAACCAACTTCTCATGGGAATGGTGAGCAAATGGACTTTAGGATGGCTGCTGCAGCGGAGGACAGAGCACGCATGGGAATGCCCAATGTGCCATAATGTTGATCGCATAACATAACATTTGCTAACCTTAACAAAATGGAAATAATGCTGACGATAAAGATGTTTACATACAGATGGATCTGTGCATTGTGGGGATAAATCTAGCTAGTGTTTTCTAGCTAGCGCAAGCAGTTCTTCTTCGAACGCTCCATATCAACCACTTGTTAAACCACTCTTTGTGATCTGAGCCTAAGAGCGATGGTACAATGTGCCAGTTATGCGCCTACAAGTAGGCCAGCACATCTGATTTCTGCGATACTTTTAGTTACTAGGATAGCTTCCTAGGCAAGCCCCTTTACCATCCATGTAACTCTGCCATCTTATATGCTCATGTAAGGAGTGAATCGAGAATCTGTAATCTATTCTTTGCTTCTGTGCAAGACTGGAACACACAGTGCTACTAGTGAAGCAAGTAGACATTGTGTAGTGGAAAATATACAGAGAACTACTTCCAGTATGAGAATGCAAGTTGAGACAGTTAGTGTTAACTGTGCAAGAAGAATGGAACATACAGGAGAACTACTTCCAGTATGAGAATGCAAGTTGAGACAGTTAGGGGTTAAAGTCAGCTGTAGGAAAATGGAACTATAAATGACCTTCCAGTATGAGAATGCAAGTTGAGACAGTTAGTGTTAACTGTGCAAGAAGAATGGAACATACAGGAGAACTACTTCCAGTATGAGAATGCAAGTTGAGACAGTTAGTGTTAACTGTGCAGAAAGAATGGAACATACAGGAGAACTACTTCCAGTATGAGAATGCAAGTTGAGACAGTTAGTGTTAACTGTGCAAGAAGAATGGAACATACAGGAGAACTACTTCCAGTATGAGAATGCAAGTTGAGACAGTTAGTGTCACAGGTTGAAAAGTACAGTTTCTGTAGGAGCAAATGGCAACTATAAATGTTTCCGGCTTACAGGTTCTTAGGTGAATCTACTGTCCTGGATATGAATCTTTTTTTCTCCAATCCTGTTTTGCCTCACAGCATCAGGATAAGAATATATTTTAGAACAAGTCCTTGTGTGCGCTTCATAAATAGTGTCTTTCATCATCTCTGTTATCTCTGAGGTCAACCTATCTGTTGTCAGTAAAGAAAGAACAGACAGGCTTGCATTGAAAGTACCTTCTAGTTAGAGAGTGTTTGAAGTGGATAAGCTGGCATACTGAAGTTGTTTATTGGATGAGAACACAGTAAAAGATGACAAATTTACACTGCAATTAGTGTGGAATTAAACATTGCACAGATAGGCTGAGTACAGAGTGTGTTTAACCAGCGAGTCACAGAAACCATCAGTAGGACATATCCATCACAATCTACTGAATAAGGCTACTCCCCTATGGGTCTGTCTATCAATAGGTATCGTGAAGACAATTATGTTAAAAAAACAATTAATAATATGAAGTAATCACCTGGCCTGTACCTACAGCACCACAGTGGATAACATTCTTGCCCATATTGTCCAGTATAACCTTGGCCTGTATGAAACTGGACTCTGGTCCTCCAACCATGAAAGTCAAACCAGCATCCCGGGCAGCATTAACACCTGTTTGTAAATGTTACAATATAACAATTTCAAAAAGTTCCTCAAAACTACAGGCACTTTCCCTGAAATATTTCTAAGTTTCAAGACAGAAGCAGTAGCCAAAGATACAGGAGTTGTTTCTCTGAAACTACAGTCATTATCCGCAAGATATTTAAAAACTTCAAGACAATAACAGTGGTGTTCGATACAACCTAGATCAAGAAAACCAGCAAAAAATATGGGGCAAGGAAAGAAACAGAGGAAGATATGAAAAAAAACAGAGAAGAAAGCTAGAATGAATAATAGGCTGATTGAGAGGACATAGAAAGGCTTGAGTGTCTCTGTGTCTAAGACATTGCCTTGCATTTGAATGTCGTAAATTCGAATCCAAATGCTATTCTGTTCACAAGAGCAATTTTTCCAAAGATCCCTAGGAATGTGGCTGAAACTAGAAAGTGTTGTGCTTTGTTCAATACTCTTGGCAGGTGGGGGTGTCATTTCTGCAGAAACGGACTGAGCCATATGTGGGAAATTCAGTGCAATGAAATTCGTCTTCAGGTCCTTTAGACATAGAAAGATAGAAATGATGTCACATGATAGAAATGAATGGTGAATGTTTTTGAGGATCTGTGCTCCAGAGGGAACTGATAAGTTTATTATTACTTATAAAAACAAATCAGCTACAAGATGATAAAATACCACAAAAGAAAAATACATGAAATAGTAGACAAGTGAATGGAAGTGAAATTATTTTTTTAAAGTGACTACAAATGAAAGTACACTACTAAGTTACATGTACAGTTAATATCATAGTCTTAAAATTAATGAAAATTTTCAGTAGCCTTTTCAGACCTTAGATTATAAAGAGAACATCCCTTCACTTTTCTAAGTCCTAGTCAGCAGGAGGTAGGAGGGCCAATTACTTTCTTCATGTGTGAAACATCGAGTGTGGGATTGAACCCATAACCCTCTTGTGTCCCGAGCTGAAAGGCGAACGCTTAAACATTACTGTAATCTGTCCCACTACCATAGAGTACTCTACTGAAATTAGGTACCAAAACATTTTGAGTTTGAGCAAAATTAGGAACTGTCGCTGGAGCAATTAAGTGCATTGATGTTGACACCTTCAGCAAGCTGGAAGTTACCGAGCACCTATAGGGGAGGGGGGCAAGCTGCATGCATGGAAACTAATTCTAAAGCATATATCCAGTTGGAAATTATGACTCTCATCATATATGAAATATCTCAGATTTGGCAGAAAATAAGTCTAATTTTCATAACTTCATTCTTTCTTCACGGCATTGTTAGTCTCACAGATGATCATAGAAAACAGAATGAGATAAATACGTTCATCCAATTTACTAGTTTCTTATCAGAACTTTATGAATAGATCTCACTAAGTAATGAGTACTGATGATGTCTGATCTCACTAAGTAATGGGTAGTGATGTCTGATCTCACTAAGTAATGGGTAGTGATGTTGTCTGATCTCACTAAGTAATGTGTAGTGATGTCTGATCTCACTAAGTAATGTGTAGTGATGTCTGATCTCACTAAGTAATGGGTAGTGATGTCTGATCTCACTAAGTAATGGGTAGTGATGTTGTTTGATCTCACTAAGTAATGGGTAGTGATGTCTGATCTCACTAAGTAATGGGTAGTGATGTCTGATCTCACTAAGTAATGGGTAGTGATGTCTGATAAATAAATTCCTTACCACCAGAAACAGGAGCATCAAGAAATACTGATTGCAGCTTTTCAGCATGTGCTGCCATTTCTATAGACACCGATGGATCAATTGTGCTGCAGTCAACGAGAAGTGTTCCTTTCTTCACAGAGCTGAAATGTAAGACATATATGCATTCAAGCTTGAGTAGTAGAATAGTGGTTAAAATAAGATCATCTCATTACATAGCCAAACAAATTATAAATACATCAACACACAGAAATACTGGCAGAAGAGATGGGTCATGGGTAACAACAGTGGGAGATTGGTCTACAAAAACATGATCAGCTCTGAACACCAACACCTTTACCCTGCTTTCAAAGAGAGATCATAACTTTACTGGGTGAGAAGTCTGCAGACACATGGTCAACTCTAACTTTCAAGACAACTTTACCCTTCATTCAATGAGAAATCTGAACCATACTGGGCGAGAAGTCTGCAGACACATGGTCAACTTTAAAGACAGCATAAACCTGCTATCTGGAAGAGATCCTAGGATTGTTGTTGTAGCCACAGAGTAATACTTTGTGCAACACTCACGGCAGATTCTGCCGAGGACGGGGCAATATGGGGAAACCCAGCGCAATGAAGTCACTCGTTCACATTTAGAGAAGCTAACACCATTTTTCTACACACAATCTGATTTGCTGCGATGAAACGTCATCTACCTACTACAATCAGGTACAAGCTAAGATATGATGATAAAACAGACTGTCACAAGTTACATGTTTCTGGACTTGTCTGTGTGTTCTAATTTGTCCTGTCCCAAACACCCCATCTGATACACTCCATAATCAGTAGATTAGATTGTATTTCTCTGTCTGGGTTGTCTTCCATAGTCTTCCCATCTCCTGATGGTAACTGCAAAGCAACCAACAAGTTAGTCCTATCAGCTACAATAGAGAGGGAACATAGTTGAGTCTTTACAAACTGCAGCCCAAACCTGGAGAAGACTGGTGACTTTGTCTTGATGAAAACCTGAATGATTTAGCATAAACAATGACCTCAACACAGATGAATAGGAGAGTAATGGAAGAACAGTCTACAAGCTTTATTAACAACACAAGATAAAATGACATCCACATTTTTTCTTTTCGTTTGCTCGCTGTGAACTTAAGCATTTTCTGATGCTTTTATTTACTAGAGTAACTTCCTAAACCCTACCTCAGTCGCCTCTTACAACATGTCTTGTAGGTCACAGTGTTACTATTCTTCACCTACCTTGCTGGCCCCGGCAACACACTGGCGCATATGATAGTAACTTCAATTGTTGCATGACCAGATTTCTGCATCTGTGTGTATCCTGATTTTTCCAGGTGTCCACACAGTAACTAACACAGTCTTTATGAAACCACATTATAAACTACTTTAAAACACAAAGAAACTCAGACCTGAAGATGCCATTCTTGCCTGTGTAAACTTCCTGAACTTCTTTACTGGCAGGTAACATCGATATTAGTCTAGTCACTTCTGCTGCTACTTTTGCTGGAGAGTCTGCTATTTTTGCTCCTAATAATAGAACAAAATTGATTGATTAATTCATCAGACCATCATCATTGCAGTTCTGTGAATAACAATGTGTGATCAGATCTCTTTTTTACGCGGCAAGATCTCAGCGGCAGTGGACAAACTTCATAGCACCGGCGAGATTCCCCAATGTAATTTGAAGAAATTGGTTAAAAAATTGTGTCTTAATTTTATTTTAACCTTTTTAATGAATTTTGCCCAGGCAGCAGCTTTGCAGCCAAACTCTCATCGATTTTCAACTGCCAAGGGTTCTTTAACATGCTAAGCTTGAACAAGAGACCTACGTTTTATTGGATGTCTCCGACAGGACTAGAAACTCAATCTCATCTACATTTAGATCTAGGATCTCTGGAAGATAAATATGCTGATTGCTCCACACAGGGAACAAACCAAGTACCTTTGAAGTGAGAGGCGAGCACTTACCTCCAATTGATGACTCACATAAAGAACAAAAACCACAACTTACAGCAAGACTAGTGACATCTATCAACGGACAAAACATTTCACTGTTTGTTTTCTGTATATGCTCTCAGACATCTACTTTAATATGATCAATGAAAAGTGGTCATACAAAGAGCATGTCAGAATGATATCGCTGAAAGCCACAACAATATTTTATGTTCCTTGTATCTGGAACACTTTCTTCAACAAATGTTCTGCAGTTATTTTGTCTGTTTGACAGTTTACACTCATTAGAAGCTCCTATATTTAGTTTGTTGAATACATTGTATCTAATTCTGTTGTAGACTTTTGTGTAGATCTTGACTTGTTCTGTTCTATAATACTGGTAATATATATTCATATTTCTAGTGACCTGCATGACCTGTTTCTTTTCTTGTTCATGTATTTTCTTCTGATAAATCTCTCCCACATCGTGCAATTCATGTATTCAAATGTGGTGGTTCTCCCCACCTGCACAATTGATAATCTACCAGCCTCATCATTGTCAGGGATGTTGTCAGGCTTTCTTTTCCCATCCTCTGTCCATCGGAGTGCTGTCCTAGCCAATGTACCTACTAGCATAAACACACAAGCACAATCCACCTCCATCTCCATCTTTTAATGATGGTCTCCAATGATGTAGGTTGTCGTTTTAAAAGTTCTTCATTTGCTATTATATTTGACCAGAAAATGTGCAGGATTGAAAGAGATGGGTGTCAATATTGGTGCAGCCGAAAAGAACGACATACTAAATATGCAAAGAGATTGATTAATCAACATCGAACTGGCGTGTTGGGTCGCTGGACGCTGCTGGATTTGATGAGGCGGAGATCGGAGCACCAATGGACATGTCCGGAGTGCTATGATGATAGTCCTCATATAACTGATAACTGATGTGCAGGATTCTCCTCAAACATTTATTTTGGAATGTCTCCAGCTTGTGTATGATGTTGTGGGTTATTTTCCAGCACTTGCTACTGTATAATAACACTCCAAGAACACTGCTTCTTTACATTTTAAGTTTTGTTTAAAGATTTAAACATTTGGCATTCCAAATTTTGTTGAGCGCTGCAAAGGTTTTACTTGCTTCTTGATTTTTCCATTGATGTCTTTTTCTGAATCACCATCCTGCAATACTGTAGCTTCCAAGGAATACAAAATCCAGAACTTTCTCTATGATTTTGATGACAGCATATCAGTGAAAAATACTACCATAAAATCTTGCACATAATAATCTTTCTCGTATAATTCTATGCTCGTGTAGCATCAAAATTGTCTGACAAAATGAAAACTTGTGTATAATATGCACTATAATTCTTCAAGATTTCATTTAATGAAATATTTGTTCACAAACTAACAATATAACAACAAACAGAAACAGGTATACAACATCTATAGTCAATTATTTTGGACACCCTCGTCATCACTGTCACTGGAGACTCATCTAGTGTGTTTCTCTTCATGTTTGTCTGAAAGATGTTGCATGATTGTAGTTCTTCAATAAACTGAAACACAGCATCTCATGATAAAACAAAATGCCCATCCATATGATGCTTTATCCTGAATTTTCTTTGTGCGTTTGACTGCTATGAATTCAAGCAGTCATGGCGTCGTGTGTGGTGCTTCTGACTGATTTTTGCGTAAAGTTCTTCTTTCCTTTTTTTAAGTGTCCCCAAAATACAGGAATGCCTTCTCCAACTTCAGATGTAATCCTTTATTTTAAAATACTTTACCATTTCATAGATGTGTTTGAATATCCAGTCAGTGATCCATTTCATAGATGTGTTTGAATATCCAGTCAGTGATCCATTTCATAGATGTGTTTGAATATCTAGTCAGTGATCCATTTCATAGATGTGTTTGAATATCCAGTCAATGTTCCATTTCATAGATGTGTTTGAATATCCAGTCAATGATCCATTTCATAGATGTGTTTGAATATCCAGTCAGTGATCCATTTCATAGATGTGTTTGAATATCCAGTCAGTGATCCATTTCATAGATGTGTTTGAATATCCAGTCAATGTTCCATTTCATAGATGTGTTTGAATATCCAGTCAATGATCCATTTCATAGATGTGTTTGAATATCCAGTCAGTGATCCATTTCATAGATGTGTTTGAATATCCAGTCAATGATCCATTTCATAGATGTGTTTGAATATCCAGTCAGTGATCCATTTCATAGATGTGTTTGAATATCCAATCAGTGATCCATTTCATAGATGTGTTTGAATATCCAGTCAGTGATCCATTTCATAGATGTGTTTGAATATCCAATCAGTGATCCATTTCATAGATGTGTTTGAAAATCCAATCAGTGATCCATTTCATAGATGTGTTTGAATATCCAGTCAGTGATCCATTTCATAGATGTGTTTGAATATCCAGTCAGTGATCCATTTCATAGATGTGTTTGAAAATCCAATCAGTGATCCATTTCATAGATGTGTTTGAATATCCAGTCAGTGATCCATTTCATAGATGTGTTTGAATATCCAGTCAGTGATCCATTTCATAGATGTGTTTGAATATCCAGTCAGTGATCCATTTCATAGATGTGTTTGATGATATAAGATATGACAAGCTGGTTGATATCTAAGGTTAGGTGGGGAAATGTAGATTTACAATGTTCACTAAACATATCATAAAGATAAGAAGGTAAGGTTGAAGGTATGCAGGTAAGAGGAGGCCAATGATAAAGTGAAAATGAAACAAGAGATGAATAAAGAACAGTTTTGTAGAATGTTGGAACAGAAAATGTTAGAGATTTATTAGTTAAACTTTGATGTGGAAATGACAATCTGATCAGATCAAGATACAGGAAAATGGAGATCTACTACAGTTAACCTTCAATATGCAGGTGGTACTGATCTGATCTAGGCAAGAGACAGGAAAATAGAGATCTACTACAGTTAACCTACAATGTGTAGATGGTACTGATCTGATCTAGGCAAGAGACAGGAAAATAGAGATCTATTATCAATCAATCAAGTGCTGTGCCTGCAGGCGTAGGCGATCATGTCTCTCCACAACTCTCTTTGCTTGGTGCATGTAATCAGTTCTGATGTCGATATTTTGTCGAACCATGATGTCAGGCCATCCAACATCTTCTCCCTCTGTCTTCCACGATCTCTCCTTCCCTGAATTTTACCTGTAGTCACCAAATGTTCTAAACTTTCTCTTGCTATATGCCCGAAGAACCTTGATTGTCGGATTCTTATTCTTTTGATAAAGTTTCTTTGTGTGCAGGCCTGATTTAAAACCTCCACATTTGTTTTCTTTGCTGTCCATGGAATCTTCAGCATTCTTCTGTAAAACCACATCTCTGTGGCTTCCAATGATCGTATTGATTGTTTGTTCATTGTCCATGATTCGCTGCCAACCTTTTATGTGGAGGTTGCACTTAAAGAAAAATGTTGCACAGGAAGTTCTATATTATTTTCATGAGTTTCACTTTCCTGTTACTTGTAATGTATTTACGCTATCAAATATTGTCAATAATTTCTAGTCAAATAGAGGTGTTTAGTAAATAGTATAATATACCATCTGACTTGAGAGATGAAAGAGACTCTTCGGAGACATCAAATGCCACTACAGGGTAACCTTTCTTAAGCAGGTTCCTGGCCATGTGACCACCCATATTACCCAGACCAACAAATCCAACAGGAGACTCGCCTGCCTGAAATAATATAATTATATTTTTATGTGTTTCAACTTGCATATGTGATTACATGTGTATTAAGTAAGACATGCATACATGATTACATATGTATTAAGACATACATACATGATTATATATGTATTAAGACATGCATACATGTTTAGATATTGAGAATCATCTTCTGGTGTAGGAAAACCCGACCCTTTTTCAGCAGCTGATGATTGTACTTGAGTCCCATTTTCCTATCAAGAAGCTGGCATAGTGAAGATATTTCAAAATGACAATTTAATCTGATGTACTTTGTAGAAATAGACTACTCTCTGTTTGTATACTTTGTCCAGCAGATGTTGACATCAGATAATCCCCAACCTGATTTCTGCCCAGGCTGCACACACTTATCAGTATCTACAATAATATCATTATCTCCAGTATTATCAGATAGTGCATGCTTAAATAAACAAATATATTCTACCACTGCATCCCATCTTACACTCATTTCAAATGGTAATGACAAAAAGCATGCACGCTAATGATTCCAGTTGCTAACTGCATTTATATATTTATTATTGACCCTCACTGTCTACAAAGTGTGTTTTGCACCTGACTGTGTCGAGCAGAGTTGGGCTTGTCTGGTCTTTCTTAGGAAGGGCAAAAAGTGAAAATTAGTAGTTTGCTGATAACCCGTAGAACACACAAACCGACCCCCACCTCCCAGTGGTAAAAGCACCCTTTTCATACCAAAGCTATATTGGGGAATACAGTGTTAGACCCATACTTTCATTGACCGTCTGCACACTATGGGTTATGTGGTCAACATCACGCCAGACACCTTTATTTCCCATTGCTTGATGCTGGGTCGACCTGTGAGCTGTTACACTTGAAAACATATTTTACGCACTCTGTGGAATTTAACCAGACCACTGGTCTAAGAAGCTAGTTTACTAACAACTACATTGCTGCAATGTAGACCAGGAAACTTGGACCAAGAGGTCAAAAGTTAACTGGGGATAGGGGGTGGTTTCCTACATAGCAAGGAAAAACCTGAATAAAAGGCATGTAGAAATGGAATGTATTGGTCTACAGGTCACCTATCTGGTGCAATGAACTCACACTCTAAGGCCCAACTAACATACTGACCACAAAGAGTGGTTTAACAAGTGGTTACTGTAAACGAAGTAGAATTAAGAATAATTTACTCTTACAGGTGGTTATTGGTTACTAAACTGAAGTCATTGCACTCCGGGCAGACCCTTTACAGGTGTTACCCTTTAAAGATCTTACAGGTGATTCTTTCTAAATCTTGATGTCAAATTTCTGCTGTCACATTATAGATGAAGATAAGACAATAAACCAACACAGTTCAAGAATGAAGAGACAATTAACAAAAACAAAGTCAATGAAATATACATTTTTGTTACAAATTTAAAACTGGCTAAGAATGAATATAAATAAATAACACCAACTTACCAATGTTTGAGAGGAACCTGACGAAATAAAGAATGTGCAATTAATTTCAATAATGTTTAGTAGCAACGGAATTGTATGAACAAATATAAAGTTATAGTTTGAATAATCCAAAATATCATATCTATTAAGTTGCCAAAATATGTTACGTATGCAAATCAGATAGATATTGTCTGTATTTGATAGAGCCTGTTAAATGAAGGGTTAGACTAAATAATGGTTAAAAAAGAGACACAGAAACACAATGTTCTTTTGACAGTCTACATTTTCTTTTTCAGGTTTGTGGTTATTGCACCCATATCATAACAGTCCAGGCAGATCCGTAGGTGATCAGTCTCTCCCAGCAGATGTCAAATGATATGTATGCTGATAATTCCCATGGCTTGTTGATTAAACACACCACTCGCTCTGCTTTACAGGTATCCACTTCTTCAACGATCCTTCACTGCTTGGGCTCTTGTCCTTCCACCCAATGCCATATAGTTGTACTTACATGTGTTTGTAAGTTGTTGCTTTGTCCCATACAATGTGTTACATTTATCTAGCCTTGAAGAAAGAAGAATATTCCAGACATTATCCAGTGCTTGTCATTCAAATAGATGGTAGGTACACTCTGAGATGATAGTCAACAGTTTCATGATGGTAGAAAAACTATGTACTGTGCACAAACAGAATCACAGAAGCCAAGAAGAGGGGATAACAGTACCAGAGAAGGTTACTGTCACAATCTTAAATGTCTTGTGGGCAATGTATGGATGTGCAAGAACATGGACAGAATTTGACATTTTTTCTTTTACCTGTTAAGAATTCAGGCGCCTCTGACTGATTTTTGCTTGAATTTCTGTATTGCAGTGTCCCTCGCAACTCAGGCGAGCTGTACTCTGACTTCAGTGGTACTTGTAATTTATATCCCCAAGTAAAGGATCAGGGTTTCCTATAGTCCAATCACATACGGTATGCACCCTGAAAATTGTTTTCCCAGCTGGTCTCAAACCCTGGAGTTTCCACAGCACATGGTCATTAGCACAGCATGTTATCAACTTCACTATTGATAACCCCATGGACAGAATGACACCCCTCCACCATAGACAGATCATGTCAGCCCTAACAGCAGTAACAGTAACAGGAGTAACAGTAACAGGAGTGAATACCAGCAAAGAAAATAGTGCATGTGAGCATCATACAGTGAATGACTATGCTTATTTATCTTACACACAATGGGTTTGTCACTGTAGATTCTTACTCGATCCACATGGAGGCCAGTTACATATATGTTTGGATTTCTAAGCTTGAGACACAGATCACAGATGTAGTAGAGGATAAGAAGACATGATTACAACATACATTTAACAGACAGTGAAAGAAAAATAGATGGCTTATTGATGTACAGAACTGAAATCACAACATTTTGGATAGATACAATTTCTCTCTCTCTTTAGCCTGTTATGCCCTTGGCGTTTAGGGTAGCAACAAACGCACACCATTCTTCCCTGTTCATGGCCTTCCTCTGTATTGTGTTCCAGCTATAATTCATTTCCTTCAGTTCTTGCTCTATCGTTCTCCTCCAAGTCGTCTTGGGTCTTCCACGCTTTCGCCTACCCTCTGAGTCCATCTCAGTGCAGTTTTCGTGTCGGAGCCAGTCTCCATGCGCATCACATGTCCAATCCATCTCCAGCGTCGTCTTCGGATGATAGTGCCCATATTTTCTTGTTGGCATCGTGCAAGCAATTCTTGGTTCGAGATAGTAGTCGGCCAGTACACGCGTAAGATTTTTCGCAGACAAGTTGTATGAAAGGTGGACAGTCTGGACATATCCTGTTCTGTCATTCTCCAGCATTCCGATCCGTACAGCAATGTTGACAGCACACAGCTGTTGTAGATACTAGTCTTGGTTCTGATGCTGTATTGGGCAGATTTCAAGGCGGTCTGAAGGGTCATGAATGCACTTCATGCCTTACTCAGGCTGTTTTTAATGTCAAATCCAGCGCCTCCTTCATTGCTAATAACACTTCCAAGGTATGTGAAAGCGGTTGTATCTCGGAGGGTTTTACCTTCTAGTTTGACTGGTGCTGGGTTGCTATGTTCAGAGTCATTACTTCAGTTTTCTTCTGATTTATTTTCAGCCCAACCATTTCACTATATTGGTTAAGGCGGCAGGTCTTTCCTGGATATCTCTATGTGTATGAGATAGGAGTGCAATGTCATCTGCAAAATCTAGGTCTTCCAGAGTGGATGTGAGCGTCCATCTAATACCTCTTGCCTTATCTTCCGTTGTTTTCCGCATCACCCAATCTATGACAGAGTTGAATAATAGGGCTGACATAACACATCCTTGTCGCACGCCTGTTTTGACTTCAAACTTCAGCTCTGAGGTTTCAACACTGCATGCAAACTTGCTGTAGCAGCTTTTATAATATTTATAAAACACAGTGGGATTCCATACCATCTTAGGATACACCATAGACTTCAGGTGTATGCTATCAAAAGCTTTTCGAAATCTACAAAGTTGATATAGAGTTTGCTTTGCCATTCTGTGCATTGCTCTATGATATTTCTAAGAGCAAATATTTGGCCTATACAGCTACGTCCTCTGCGAAATCCTGCTTGTTCCTTTCTCAGTTTCTTATCCACAGCATCAGTAATCGTTATCGATGATTTTGTTAAGATTTTACTTGGGACAGAAAGCAGTGTTATTCCACCAATTATTACAATCGGCAAGGAGCCCTTTTGGGTATCTTGATGATGACTCCTCTGTTCCATGCATCAGGTATTATTTGGGAATTCCATATAGTAGTAAACAAGGGTTGCAATATATTAGCTGCAAGTTCTGGGTCTATTTTGAATAGTTCTGCGTTTAAGTTATCATTCCTGGTGCCTTGTTATTCTTAAGAGATTTAATTGCTGTAATGATCTCATCCTGGCTGGGTGTTTCAATGCCAATTTCTAATTCCTCTGTTGGTTCTGGTATGTCTGCTACTACCGTTGGCGGTGGTCTGTTTAACAATTCTTTAAAATGCTCTGTCCATCGTATTTCTTGTTCCTTTTCCGTTGTCACCCAGCAAAAAAAAATAGTGCATGTGAGCATCATACAGTGAATGACTATGCTTATTTATCTTACACACAATGGGTTTGTCACTGTAGATTCTTACTCTATCCACATGGAGGCCAGTTACATATATGTTTGGATTTCTAAGCTTGAGACACAGATCACAGATGTAGTAGAGGATAAGAAGACATGATTACAACATACATTTAACAGACAGTGAAAGAAAAATAGATGGCTTATTGATGTACAGAACTGAAATCACAGCATCTTGGATAGATACAATCTTCTTCTTTAATGATTTAGCAGAGATTAAGCTGTTGCCCTTTGACCCAATGTCATGAAGAATTTATGTTGTAGTAAGCATTGAAGAGCTGAGGTGTCTGTGGACTTTCTACCTCCCTGATAGACATATAGATGCTGAGAGTCTCTCTTAGCAGATAGTCAAATGGATGTGTTCAATGATGGTTTACTTTGTTTCTTAACTACTCGTTTCCCCTTTGTCCTTATAGAGTTACTCCCTCAATTTGAGCCATATTTTATATAAATACTTGTTAGTAGTTTCAGTATATTTGTTTCATTCAATGATATGAAACTGACAAGACATTTCTTGTTCCCTTTTTGTTTTAACCCTTTTGCTCTGCCCTGCAGATATACTGTCTAACATTATTTTTTAAGATGGTGTAAAGCCAGTAAACTGGCTATTTAACTATACACTGCAATACAAATGTGTCCAGAGGCAAATAAAATTATGGAGTGAAGGGGTTAAGATAAATCATTCTTTATGTTGTGCTGTGGATTAGAACAAGCTGCTTATATTTGCAACTTTCAGCAGCTGTTTGAACATCAACAATTTAATTTCAGTGCTGCATATTTGGAACCAGATGTGACTTACCTTTTCTACCCTTACTTGCTTAATCAGACTGCAGTAATTGAACCAATCAGGACTATCTCATGGAGGTGTGGTAGAGTCTAGGTCAGCTTTAGTTCGTTGGGTCTAGGCTTCTGTTATCTCATTCCCTATACCTTAGTCTTCATGACACTGACATTTAATACATATATATATATATATATATATCAATAAATATTTTTTAAATAAAACTATAATAGACAATTCTAATTGTTATTTTATGAGATATGAGAAAACTTACAGGAGAACTTCCTCTTGGATGTTTTCATTGTTAGAAAAATAACTTGCTTCATCTTTGAAAACCCTGACATCTGGAAAAATTACAGACATAAACAATGAATTCACAAAAGTATTAGATAATGATATATACCAGAGATAAGTATACAAGACAAATGCAAAGGACCACCAATACTTGCAGCTTAAGATGCCATCAAACACATTAAGAGAGGAAAGTCTCTAGGTCCAGATAACATAACAGCAGAAGAAATACAAGCTCTGGGAAATCTGGGAACGGAAGTGAGAACAAAGCTTTTAAATGACATGTGACAGTGGTTGTTTTCCAACAGATCTACTAAAGTCCATATTTATTGCTTTGCCAAATAAAACAAGAGCAATCGAATGTGAAGATCAATGCACTATCAGTCTTATGAGCCATATGACAAAGATAATACAATGATACAACAATATAATATAATAATAATATGACAATGAGAATCATTATTGATGATGAAGCAACCTGAGTGGGTGTACCTATCAATTAGGTTCCTTGTCTCTGCATATGTAACGGTCTGTCGCCATTTCCTGCCCAACATGACTATCATGGTGAGTATCTATCAGTCAATTAACCGCCATGGCTGGATCAAGTGGACAGTTCTGAGAGACTGTCCCCTCTTTAGGTTTCCGTCTTTGCCCTTTGCGAGAGAGTCGTCTACTGGATGCCATCAATAAACAGAGACTTGAGACATGTCAGCAAACACCTTCCCTGGGCCATCTCGCTTCTGTTAGACATGTATGTGTACTCACTGTACTGTGTAGTCAAGCATGTGTTAAAAGTAGCCTAAAACTACTAAAACTTTTAACCCTAAAACGCAACTTTTTTGTTTGTTTGCAGCAATCAATCACATAAGTAATCACATTGAATTACATTGAGAAACAAAGAATGAAGTGGTTTGGCCACTTAACAAGAATGCATCCAAACTCCACAGTATACAGAATCTTCTACAACAGAACATCGGGAAAGAAGGCAAGAGGAAGACCATGGAAAAGATGGTGTAGCAGAATCCTGTGAAAGTTTAGTTTAGTTTAGTCGTCGGATCACCATCACTGCACGTCGAACAAATTAGTCCATAAGTGCTCCGATCTCTCCCTCAGTATGTCCATCAGTGTGTGGCGACTAACGACACCGGTTCTTTGTTGGTTTACAATTCTTCTTTGTCTGCCAGCATAGCGTTCTTGTCGAGCTACACCACACTTAACTTTGAGTTCTTGCAGTCTGGTTAGTGTTGTGGATTCACCGCTATTACGTGAATCATGTACACGCCCTCTCTCCCTTAAGGAATTTATAATATCAGCCTGGTCCATTGCTCTTCCGCTTTGGACAGCAGCCATACCTGCAAGCCTATCCGCACGTTCATTCCCCTTACACCTGCATGCCCTGGTACAAAAATAAAACTGATCTTTGTCAGCTTAGACCTCCCAGCGATTCTATCCAATGTCTCCTAG
This sequence comes from Arion vulgaris, assembly GCA_020796225.1. NCBI lineage: Eukaryota > Metazoa > Mollusca > Gastropoda > Stylommatophora > Arionidae > Arion > Arion vulgaris. The sequence continues at coordinate 58,558,899 of CM036761.1, read as the reverse complement.
CCCATCCTGTTTCAATCTTCCTGAGCATACTCATTGAGTCACTGAGAAAACATGCATGGATAAAAGTCTGTGATTCTAGCCAAATCATCGCTTTGGTAAGAGCAGAAATAACAATCACACAAGCCACCAGAACAGCGCAAGACAAAAAAAGAAAACCACGACACTGGGCAACAACCCGGTAGCAGTGTGACGACAAAGAAGAAGAAGAACCACATAAGTTATTTTTGCAAGAACCGAATAATAATAATATTCACTATTTAGAGTCACTGTTAGCTCAATCAATTATTTTTTTATAGTTGTATTTTACGTTTGTAAAAGACTGAGTGTCACTGAGTAAACGTAATGACAACTGAAGAGGTCCTATTACTTAATTTAAACTAGGTGACTAGTGGCTACATTTTGACTACAAACACTAAACTAACTTAAAAAGAGCTAAATTAGCAATCGTACTTAAATGTAAAATACAACTATAAAAAAATAATTGATTGAGCTTACTCTAAACAGTGAATATTATTATTATTTAATTATTATTAATTTTTGGTTCTTTGCAAAAAAGAACATGTGATTCTTTCTTTCTCGAATCCTGTTTGCCTCACAGCATCAGGTCAAGAAGTGATTTCTAAAACGGGCCTTTGCATGCGCTTCGTAGATAGTTTCTTCTTGCCTCTGTTATCTCTGAGGTCCATCTTTTGCGTGGTCGGCCTTTTGTTTTTTTTCCCATTGTATCGGAGCAGCATTGCTCTTTGAGGTGCACTGTCTGTTGGTAATCTGCTTACGTGGCGAACCATTCAATTTGTTGTTTCTTGATGAAGTCTAGTACTGATGTTGTATCCACTTTTTCCTGATGTCTTCATTTCTCAACCGGTCTCTTCTTGTTACACGCAGAATTCTGCGTAGACACTTCATCTCGGTTGTGACTAGTTTTTTTCTATGGTTTGTTGTCAGTGTCCAAGTTTGACACTGGTAACATAATGTGGGGAGAAATATTGTGTTGAACATTGCTCTTTTTGTGTTCATGGTGACGTGTTTACATTTTAAAATTGGCGCCATTTGTCCAATCATGTGATTTGCTTTGTTGCATCTGTGTTGAATTTCATTAGTTATTCTTTCGTTCGCTGAAAAAATGCTCCCCAGGTATGTGAAATCTTTTACTTGATTTAGAATTAAGTGGGCGATTGTCGGAGATATTGGTAATGCTTTCCTCTCTGGCGAACTTATGTGATTCTTCTTCTTCTTCTTCTCTTCCACCATTTACTTCTTTATAGAAGTGTTGGGGGTGAAACGTAGTGATCTTGTGTGTGCATTTTTAAGGCACTTTGTAAGCTGATATTCATGTTCGTAAGGCTGTTCTTGATGCCGTCGCTCCATCTTTGTGGTCTTCCTCTTGCCTTGTACTCATTATACTTTTTCTGTGTGGCTCTCTGTGGTAGGCGATACCAGGGCATTCTGGTCAGGTGGCCAAACCATTTAATCTGTTGTTCTTTTATGAATTGCATAACTGGTTTCATATCCAGTCTCCTTCTGATTTCTTCATTTCTAATTTTGTCTCTTATTGTCACACCTGCAGCTCTTCTAAGACACCTCATCTCTGTCGTTATGATTTTCCGCTCATTAGATGCTGTTATTGGCCAATGTTGACACTGGTAACATAGTGTTGGCCAGAAAATTGTTCTTATGAGATTTGCTTTAGTTGTTAGCGGTATCTCTTTATGTGACAACAGTGGTGTTAACTGTCCCAGTACTTGGTTAGCTTTTGTGCAACGATTGCTGATTTCGCTATCGATACTTCCATCTGCTGTGAAAATTGCTCCTAAGTATTTGGCCTCAATTGTTTGTTTTATGTCTACGTTCTGGAGTTTTATTGTAACGCTTTCTGGTTGTCTACTTATTGCCATTGTCTCTATATTATTATATTTATTTTCATGTTGTACTCCTCACCCTTGATGTTAACTAAGCTCAAATGGTTCTGGAGAGATTCTTCATTTTCTGCAATCAGTACTTGGTCATCTGCAAATAAAAGTTCTGAAATATTATTTCCTTTCTCTATTCCTGCTTCTCTACTTATATTGTCCATGTATGTTATAAACAGCAGTGGGAAGAGCACACATCCTTGTCTAACTCCTGAGTTTACTGTGAATGTTTTTGATGTTCCGGCTTTTGTTCTTATGTAACTTTTATTTGAAATGCATAAACTCTTGCAGACCTTGATGAGATGCTTGCTGATTCCATATTTTCTTAAACAATCCCATAGTTTGTTTCTATCGACTCTGTCGAAGGCCTTTTCCTGATCTATGAATGCCACACTACGGGTCTTGTTATGTTCTATTGCGCTTTCCGTCAGTTGTCTTAATGTGAATATTGCATCGGTATAGCTTCTATTTCGTCTGAAACCCATCTGTGCTTCTTAGAGTTGTTCTTCAATTGTTGGTCTTAGTCTTTTTCAATGATCTTAGCATATATTGTTCCTATGTGACTTAGAAGTTAGTAGTGAGAGTAGTCAGTGACGTATGTGATTGATTGCTGCAAATAAACAAAAATGTTGTGGAACGAAGTACAAAATCTCTACACCAAAACACAAGCGGTACTAATGATCTCATCCACAATAATGACTGCAAATCAAAAGTTGCTGATACCTTTCTGCTGAGAGTTTTGAATATATGTAAGGGTTAAAATGTGTCGACGAAATCGTCTGGCTTTTAAGGAATTATGGAACCTGAGGTCATAGGGCGGGTCAATGGGGTCAATTTTCAAGCTTGGATTCTCGTATTTAACTTTTTCGTATCATTAGTCATTACATTAAATACGTGTTTGGTGTTCATGCTACAGGGTGTTCAAGATAAAAGCAGCATATGAATGGAGCTAATCTGGCATATATGTATGGAAATGAGAAGGTTCAGTTATGACGTAGTATAGGTCAAGGTTGTGTGATGGTGTGAAATTGTAGTGCGGGAAGGGGCGATAAACAAATGTGACGTAGGACGCGCTAGTCAGAACCGGTTTAAATAGTATATAAACACAACGCGTTAGGTTATCTGGCAACTTTCGATTTGTCAATGGGGCTGCAATTATCTTGAACACCCTGTATTATTTGTTGACATAATATATTTCAAACCCCTATGTCACAACAAATATATGGGTCCCGAATCTCATTTAGCAGATGGCGAAGGGTATTATATAAACTCTTATTTGTTATGAAGGGATTAACGCATCCTCAACCTAAGGGCGAACCTTGTTTTGGTTAAGTCAGCGGGGGCGTGTCCCTATAATATATCAGGTGTGCGTGCGCTAGTCGCACACAGTGAGGCTACCCTGCAATCCCTAATCAACAAATTGGCCAGGGCAAGCGACCTATTTTCTTCACTTTTCAACTTCCAACGGAGCATAGGTCTTCAACAAACTTCTTCCAGCTCTTCCTCTCTCCTGCCATCCCTTCCAATTGTTTCCATGTTTTTGCCTATCCTTTTAATATCAGTCTCCAGCTCTCTTCTCCAGGTAAGTCTAGACCTTCCCCTACTCTTCTTTCCCTGCTGATTCCAAAACAGTGCATGCCTTGATATATTACCAGTCGGCTTCTCAATGTGTGTCATATCCATCGCCAGCGTCTCTTCCTTAACTCTTTCTCCACTAGTATCTGCTTAGTTCTTTAACTGAGTTCCTCATTCGTAATCTTAACATACCATCTCAGCCCCTCTATTCTAAGTAAACATCCATATATAAAGGTCTGTAGGTTTCTGATGATTTCTTTTGTTGTCCTCCATGTTTCCGAGCCATAGAACAGCACTGACTTCACATTTGATTGAAAGATTACCAGCTTTGTTTTTATCTCCTTTGACTTCCATATCGTACTCAATATATTAAATATGCAAAGATATTGATTAATCAACATCGAACTGGCGTGTTGGGTCGCTGGACGCTGCTGGGTTTGCTGAGGCTGAGATCGGAGTACCTATGCACATGTTCGGAGTGCTATGATGATAGTACTCATATAACTGATAATTGATCTTACTCAATGCAATAAAGTTTCCCTTGCTTTTTGTATTCTTATCTTGACATCTTTGTTTGTTCCCCTTTCTGTGTCTATGTTGCTATCAAGGTATGTGTATGATTCTACATATTGTAGAGCTGTTTCCTCCAACATAATCTGGTTTACATTTACTGCATTTATTCTCATGACCTTGGTCTTTTTCCTGTGTATTTTCAAACCTAGTTGCTGAGACTTATTATTTAGAATATTTATTTTATCTTTAATATGTGCGTGATTGTGGGATAGCAATGCCAGAGCGTCTGCAAAATCCAGGTCCTCTAGTTGTTTCATAAGTTCCATTGTATTTCCAATCTGTTGTTGTTGGTTTCATGATCCAATCTATGGTCAACTAGAACAGAAATGGTGATGAGAAGCACCCTGTCTCACCCCGTTCTTATCTCGAAGGATTCGTCAATTGGCTCTAATGGATGACTGCATTTCATTCCTCCATTGTTTCCTTTATTAAGTTTACAATCCTGGTAGGAGCCCCATAGTATTTTGATAGTTTCCACAACGACTCTCTATCTAGACCAAAGGTTTCCAAACTTTTTCGGGCCAGCCGCCCACTTGCAAGATATACACTTTGTAACGTCCCTCCTCCCATTATAACAGTTTTTCGCGTTCAAACAGTTTGATATTTTCGACGTACATAGCAAGCCGTTAAAGCATTGAAAATGTAGTGGTCAATCTGTGCTTCATATTGATCACTGTTATTCAATCGCAAATTCAAAAGAAAATCTTCTTCTTCTTTGCGTTCGTTCTTTACGACCAATTTTAATCACTCTGTGATATGTTTGATCTTTGCCAAGAACGTGTATACGTTGCACATTGGTTTGGTAGACCCCTAAATGCATAGACTTCTACATTACATGTTTAGGACATGTGCATCCGATTTCAGCCAAACCTTCTCAGTCGCCTCTTTCGACATGCGTGGCAGGTAACAGTGGTTCTATTCTTTACACTCCAAATTTGAGCCCCGGTAACCACTCAGGCGATCACGAAAATGATTTATTTTTATATATTATTTATTTCTTCTATAAGGAGTCAATAGTTGTAAGTTGTTTAATTTTTTCCATATGTTGTTAGTAGTGAACCAAGATATTCAAAACTGTTCAAATTTCTACTTTCTCTCTCTCTCTCTTTTGCCATGTTCGTTTTATCAAGTCATTAATTTTGTTTTTTGCCATATTGAGATATAAATTTGGTTTTCACTTTTACGAGATACCAGATAATAATAGGTATTCGAGTAACGAATAGTTACTATTCGCTCATCACTAAAAAAAATTCAAACATTTCCGACAAATATGCCGAAATCAGTCCGAGACTGGCTGTATTGAAATACTAATGTAACTAAATAATGTTTTATGACTGTGAATGCGATTCATTAGTTCTTGTTCATCACTTGTGAAGCTGTCGCTGTGGTGTTTCTGTTTGGCTGTATAAATCACAGTTCATTGCGTAAGTCTTAGTCAGTTAGTCACGCGGTTAAGCGACCGGAAATCAGAAATGATATCAAAGCAATGGACAATAATAATGAATGGGACAATAAATAATGACCAATGAATTTTAAAGGTAAGGGACAGAAAATAACGACAAGTGAAAAGCTATGATAACCACATGATAAGATTAAGAAGGAAGGCAGACCCAGAATAACTGAGAATACACCCATGCATCCGTAAAGACTTCTACAGCAGAACAAGTAATTTGTAAATGAACTAAATGATGAATTGAATTATATTTATTGTAGTTAAGGTCAATAAACTCTATATTAGTCTATATCATGCCAAAGGCTGGAAAAAATCCGTTAACCTACTAGCCATTGAGAAACACAATCACAAGACAAATAAACAGAAGACAACAACGCTGTGCTGCTGCAACACATGATGATGATAAAAAAAAGTAGACTTTAATTCATTGTTGTCATTTAATGATTCATTAATGTTTATTTTGTTTGGGCTTTTTTTATGACTAATTACTGGAGAAGGCAGCGGCCAGAAAAATAATCATAATGTGTTACTTGGAGACAAACCACATCCTCTCTGACATGTTGGGTAGCTACTGGCCATTGAAAGGGACTTGGGACAATGCTGGCATATTTGCTAATGATGTTTATGAGGGCCTCCAATCCAAACAAGAAACTGTTGATGTAGTCATTGACTAGGAGAATGTGTATAACAAAGTGAACTTCTCAATAATGATACTCTCTGCTAAAATGTGGGGTCAATCCTTTACTGCTGAACTGGATAGCTGCCTCTTTGATGGAGAGGACCGTTGCACTACATTTAGGAACAAGGACATCAGACCCTACACTTATGCCATTTATTACCACAGGGTTCCCCTCTATCACCCGTGTTATTCAACATCTACACAGCAAAGTTAGTCAAAATACAGCCAACCAGATTAGGTTATACATTGACTTTTGCAGATGACATATTAATATATAGGACCTGATCAGATAGACAAAAATGGTTGAAGACATTCATGGAACATTGCATACCATGGTGCAGGGAGTTTCACTCTCAGGTCAACCCTTAGAAGGCTGTATGTTGTGGTGTTCTTTGAATAATTCCATAGTCAGGGTTGACCCTCCCTCAGTTGTCTGTGATGGACATTCTATTGAGCATCCTGACAGGCTGCATTATCTTGGAATAACACTTGATTGTAGTCTATCTTGCAAACATGTTGAAAAAACAATACAATGTTGCAAGTGTGGTCTTGTAGCTCTCAAGATTATGGTAGCTGCACATCTTGAGCAGAGACTACTTGTCTTTTCTGTTTCATCAGCTGGTTATGGCTGGGGTAGATTATGGACTTGACATTCTCAGAATATCAAGATCACAATGTGAACGACTGAGATATATTCAGAATGAAGGTATGCATATAGTCCTTGGCTGCACTAGAGATACTCCCATTGTAAAGATGAGATATATGCTTGTCATTATGCTCCTATCATGCTATCTCCCAAAGCATATATGCAGGTTACTGTGTGGGCGATCTCTCTCTCCGCTAATATTAATCACGCCGTAATTAACCTTTCATATATATATATGAAACCCAATTCTGTATTTCAATCTTTATTATATGCATATATTTCACCTATATATGCACCTTTACATCTACAACACATATATCATATTCATACATATATATATAACATACAATATAGTCCCAACATGATTACCTCACTTTGAAAATGATATATCACCTTACAATATAAAATGCTAAACTATAACCCCTTGATTATATAAGCACAAATCTTCACTATTCAAGTCCTACACTCTATTGAATCTCTAATACAAGTTCATCACATAATTGTATTGTACAGGTTAGTCTGAAGTCCTTAGAATGCCTCTGTCTATTTTAAAATGTTAATAGTTTTCTGTGGAACTGCTGTTCGGTTGAGTGTTCCATGGGTCTGTTACTTGTGACTTCAAAGATATATATTTCTTCAAAGTGTCTATTTTCTGTCTCTTGATGAAAGTTTGCTTTTTATACATTAAGATCATATCTGTAAACGAGGCTCTGATAACTTGGTCACTTTTCTACAAATGGCAATTTAGAAGATATATATTTCCAGTTGAACAGGTAAGGCTTTCTCTAGTGCGGTCTGTCTCTATAAGATGCTACTTCTATTCTCTATCAGATTTGTCTATAGGTCTGATCGTGGCTACTCTGCTGTGTGGATCTATTTATGAATCTGCTGTCCACACTACACATGTCTAGTTATACTCACATATCCGAAGTCAGCGTTGGTCGTCTCTTCAACTCAGCACACTGGGCCATTCCGTCTGCCCTTTTGGGAGTTTTGCAAGACTCTCTCCATGTTCGACAAATCTCTATCCGAGTTCTAAAAGTCTTTCTGCTAAGTCTCTTCTGCTAAGTTGTTTCTCTCTCTATGTGTCCTATCGGCTGTCGGAGTGTCTAGCCATACTCACATATTCGAACTCAATTTCAGTCTCTTCAACGCAGCACACTGGGCCATTCCGTCTGCCCTTTGCGAGCTCTGCAAGTTTCTCTACGTTCTGCACGTCTCTTCTCTAGCTCTCCTCTGAATTTTCGTCACCGTCTATTTATATGGGACCAAAAACCCACCTTTGTCGTGCCCCAAAATATATCCATTTCGTTTCATTATCATACTAATGATTACTGACTCTACAGGTGTCTATCTTCCTGAGAAATCGTCCATAAATCTGTCCGGCATCCCTGCTTAATTTCCAATCTCAGTCTTTAACAATCAGGTCAACCTACTTATCTTTCGGAAATTCATGTAGTATTTCCATAATGGCTTCGTCTGCCTAATTTATTTTGGGAAACCTAGCCGTTGCATTTTTAAACAGCTTGTGGGTCGCCTACTTAATTAAACTTTTGAACTTTTGACTTGTTTTCTGTGGCCTATTGGAATTTGATACATTTTGTCCTGCTCAACCACGAACACTATTACAACTGCTGATATAGACATCCACTTTACAAGAATAGTAATGATGTTAAAAGTATGAGTCTATTGGTGACTTATTGTTGAGGACAATAAAATTGATATTTAATCAATCCCGTGATTTCAGGAGTTTGAAATTACATGTTATACAAGTACAGCTGGATACTTGAGGGGCAGAGAGTGTGTTTAACCAGTGAGCCACAGGAACCATCAGTATGCATGCCCTTTGACATTTGCTGGGGGAGACTGAGCATCTATGGGTCTGCCCAGAGTTCTATAACATCATTTCAATAACCAATTGTTTATTTTGATGACAAGTATCATGCAAGGATGGGTTGGTTAAGAATCTGAATATGTGAATACATTATTAACTGTACTAAAATTAAATCACCTGTTTCTAGACCCATTTAACTCAACCAAAAAATATCTCGTTTATCAAAAGAGTAGATTAACACAAATTTGGCTTGTCCATTATTGACTTGGGTCTGTGTTTTCTCTATCTACACTGCTACAGTGGAAGCAACAGCAGAAGCACAAAATCTCAGAAATGAAAATATTACCATCATGACATAAACATCTATGCAGACATAAATTATCTCATATCATGCTTAGTCAATAGATATCTTAATGAGCTACTACAAATGGGTTTACTTACTGGCTTTGTTCTACTATATCTTCAGTCATACAAAACACATATATTTCCTATCCATCTTATTCCTTTAGAAAATTAGCCCTATATCTGTTACGCTGTTTTACAACTTTTGCTTGTCTTATCTGTATTTTATTTTAAATTTATTCTTTTAATCTTGTATTCATTAAATATTTTGTTGATTGTATTCTTTTATGTATTGTTAATTGTGTACAATTTTAGAAAATAATATCTCAGTGAATTTGATGAAAATTCTTAAAGGAATCAATTTGATACAAATTTGAAACAGAGATCAGTAGCATTTCTATGGAAGACATGTTGGAAAGTTGTGGACACAGGAAACAAACCAAAGAAACAATGGGGATAAAGCAAGAGATGGACAATGAGGTTTGTGTATCTTTACAGTTTACAATTAAACATGAGAATCTTGTAGAACTTGAAGTGACCAGAACTTACGAATTGCATTATTGTTAGCCTCTTACGTAGTTGCTTGGCCTCTGGACAGAATTGTTTTTTTTTTAGTTTAAAAAAATTGCACTCATAGTTTAGCTGAACTAAAATATTGTTTTAAATTTAAAATATGACGTATTATATATCAAATTTCACCAGTGGTTACGGGCCCAAATTTGAGTGTAAAGAATAGAACCACTGTTACCTGCCACCCATGTCGTAAGAGGCAACTAAGGAGGTTTGGCTGAAATCGGATGCATGTGTCCGCTAAGGAATGCTAACCCAAACAAGTGCTTGCAAAAACGGATGCACCAGGCGTAAGAACTAACTTTCAGTTAATATAAAAGTCTAATGGGAATGGAAAGTAATTAAAAAGCGATGAAATATAAATGCGTCGTTTGAACAACGCAACGTCATTACACTTTGCTGATAATGTCTTTGAAAAGATCTTGCATATGGAATCAATTAATGGAGTCACTCAGATGTGCCAACCATTCAGCACATGGACTTGTATGAACTCATCATCATTAAGTAGCTTGTCACTTCCGGAACTTTGCTCCCATAACAGCAGTTCTGAAAAACTCTCTGTTCTGTTCTGTGCAAGTTGACCAGTGTCAGCAGTAGTCATTCAGTCAATGACATCTTATACCAATCATCTTCTAGGTCTACCTCTCACCCTACTCCCAGGCACTGTTCCCTCCAAAATTATCTTCTCTAGCCACTTATGTCTGCAATATTTAATTTTCTTGATGTTATGCTCTTCAATAGCTAACTCTCCTTAATATCAAGCTGTTGCAGAACAGAAACATTCTTTTATGAACTCACTAAGAGACACCAATATATCAGTTTAATGAGTGAGACATTAAAATAACTGAGCATTTTGTCCACTAACAACAACATATAGCTGGGCATTTTGTCCACTAACAACAACAAATAGCGGAGCATTTTGTCCACTAGCAACAACAAATATCTGAGCATTTTGTCCACTAGCAACAACAAATATCTGAGCATTTTGTCCACTAGCAACAACAAATAACTGAGTATTTTGTCCACTAGCAACAACAAATATCTGAGCATTTTGTCCACTAGCAACAACAAATATCTGAGCATTTTGTCCACTAGCAACAACAAATATCTGAGCATTTTGTCCACTAGCAACAACAAATAACTGAGTATTTTGTCCACTAGCAACAACAAATATCTGAGCATTTTGTCCACTAGCAACAACAAATATCTGAGCATTTTGTCCACTAGCAACAACAAATATCTGAGCATTTTGTCCACTAGCAACAACAAATATCTGAGCATTTTGTCCACTAGCAACAACAAATATCTGAGCATTTTGTCCACTAGCAACAACAAATATCTGAGCTTTTTGTCCACTAGCAACAACAAATATCTGAGCTTTTGTCCATTAGCAACAAAATAGCAAATTAGCATTTCCTTTAAAATATAAAAATTGTAGAAATGTCATTCTAATTAATATAACCATTTGCTTAAAAGAAAGTGTGTTTCAGCTAAGGATTATTTTATATAATATATATATATAAAGATATATATATATATATATATATATATATATATATATCTATAATATATAATCTTAGTCATGATAGAGATGAAGTGTACGCAGAAGTGCTGGGAGTATCAAGAAAAGACATATTTAGAAATGAAGACAATGAGTAGAGCTGACATTTTGAATGCACTCATAGTGTGACCGCAAAGAGGACTTTCATTTAAACCAATCCACATCAATTGCTAGATTGCAAGAGCTTGGATTGAAGATTGTAGTGACCAGAAAAAGAATCGCATGACAGGTATATTAGTAGGCTGATCAATAAACATTGAACTGGTACTGTTAGTTGCAGGACACTGTTGGAGATTTTGCAAACGAGATCGGAGCGTGTCGGGAGTGCAATGAAAATATTCCAAACGGAAACTGTAATTGGTGTTTGTCCATGGAGATATTGATAGTGTTTTCCGCTCTAGTGAATATCATTACTTCAGTTTTGTCAATGTTAATTCTTATATTATATTTATTGCATGTTATCTGGAGTCTGCTAATGTGTTGCTGTAGCTTTTGAAATATGCAAATATTATTGAAACTTGCAGACAAAATGAAAGTTGGCACTATTTATTGCAGACATTATCATGTAGCTTGTGTTTTAAAAATACATTACTCTACATTTTGAATTCAGAGACATGCAGTCAAGTTGGAAACTGAAGATGATGATGAAGAGAAGGTGAAAGGTGAGCTTTTTATCTAATGTGATGCTATCAAGACTGGTGTCTGTAGCTTAAGCGGTAGTGAGCTTGAGATCGCAACTCAAGCGTACCTTGTTCAAACTCCACAGTTTGCAGTTTGGAAGCAAATATGTTCGCTGTGATTTTTTTAAACAAACGATATAAATAGACCTTACCGTTCAGAAAGCAATGGCAAACTCATCATCATCACCTTTCAACTCCCATCGGAGCACAGGTCTTCAACAAACTTCTTCCATCTCTTCCTCTCTCTTGCCATCCCTTCCAATTCTTTCCATGTTTTGCCTATCCTCTTTATATCCGCCTCCAGCTCTCTTCTCCAGGTCTGCCTAGGCCTTCCCCTACTCCTCTTTCCCTGCGGGTTCCAAAACAATGCCTGTCTTGCGATGCTTCCGGTCGGTCTTCTCAATGTATGTCCTATCCATCGCCAGTGTCTCTTCCTGAGCTCTCTCTCCACTGGTATCTGCTTTGTTCTCTCCTGAGTTCCTCGTTTGTAATCTTATCATACCATCTCAATCCTTCTATCCTACGTAAACATCCATTTACGAAGGTCTGCAGTTTTCTGATAGTTTCCTTTGTGGTCTTCCATGTTTCCGAGCCATAGAACAGCACTGACTTCACATTTGACTGGAAAATTCTCAGTTTTGTGTTTGTTTTGATCTCCCAAAACAATGGCAAACTACTGAATGTATAAGTGGTGTCTAGAAAATAGACAACACGCTTACTGTGGTTGATGGTGAAGTCCTGTAAAGGACATGCCACGATTTTGATTTTCACTATCAAGACTTTCACTATATAAACATAGATGTAGTTTATTGTTGTTTACTGTTATTTTTTGTGAGAAATTGTTCTGTTTTCTCTGTTCAATAAATGTTACATTGTATTGTCTGTAATGAAGGCAGGCTTAGATTTAACAATATTGATGAAGATGTCTTGTGAGGTGATATTAGATTTAACAATATTGATGAAGATGTCTTGTGAGGTGATATTAGGAAAGATATTTTTGAATTCATATTAAAGGAGATTACTATGTTGATCTTGTAACTCAAAATGATGTTGTTCATGTTCTAAAAAATAAATAAAAAACACTGTACTAGATCAAGATGGTGTACATTATCATCATATCAATGAGCTAGACATGACAGTCATTCAATGGGCTGTTAGATACTTCAATAACGTCTGACACTTAAAGGTAAAGTTGTAGGGTACCTGCCAGGACCTTCTGCTGTTGACTGGATTCATGGAGATGACACATTTCTCTGTTTACATATCTGAGCTTGGGAAACTAACTACAGAAGAAGGAAGAAAATGCATATGCCAAATTACTAGAAGGAATGGTTGTTAGGAAGCTCATGTGCCACCTGGACACTGTGGCTACAGAAAAATGATAAAGAGACTTTACTTTGTGTAATGCAAGATGTTGCTTATGAGGAGTTTCCATTTCAAATAAGAAATGGTCACTGTGGTCATTGACTTAGGATAGATGCATACAACAGGTTGTAGTTTACAACCAGGATTTGTTAGGTTAGACTGTGATCTCAACCCATGGCTGTTCAACTGGCTACCTACTATATGGATGAATAAAAAATGTCTACCCTACATAGCAGTGGTGGCTTGTGGTCATTTTTCTTGGTGGGGCCCGCAAAGATTTCGAAGAATCGTGGTTTTTGGAGTATTTACTATTATTTGTCTATTCCATGAAGTTATTACCTCTTTCAGGAAAAGAACAAATGCTTCTGTTCTGCAACAACTTGGTACTAAAGAGAGTTGGCTATTAAATAATATAAAATCAAATACAATTAAATATTTTGGACACATCAAACGACAGGAGCGCCTAGAGACGATTTTTTTTTAAAAACTTGTCTGGAATGCAAATTGAACATGCGCCTCACCCGCATGACAAAAAAAAACATGGACTAGTGACTGAGGCCAATGCGCCGTATAGATCTTAGGTAAATTTGTAATATATAATCTCTGCGGTAAACGTGCTGTAGTTGATGGATACGTCCTGTAATAGATATGCCACTATGTAGTGTACTGTGAAATTCTTCACTTCTGTTGTATTCTTTGCTTGATAAAGGCAATTTAGTCAAAACGTTTCTGTGTATTGTCATTGTTTTTGTAAATCTCTAGTACTTTGTTATTGTTAAAAATGTTTTTATGTGTTTCACTCAACTCAGTTGACAACTAACTCAACCCTGTACGAAAGAAAATTATGGGCCCACTGGCCCATAATGACGAGCCGCCCATGTATAGTAACTTGGACATCAGAACCTCAGTGTATGATAGCTACTACATTGATGAAGAGAAAAGTTGTACCCTACATTGGAACCTGGACATCGGTGTATGATAGCTACTACATTGATGAAGAGAAAAGTTGTACCCTACATTATGAACCTGGACACAGGTATGATAGCTACTACATTGATAAAGAGAAATGTTGTACACATTAAACCTAGTGTATATAGTACTACATTGATGAGACAGTTGTACTACATTGAACCTGACATCAGTGTATGATAGCTACTACATTGATAAAGAGAAAAGTTGTACCCTACATTAGAACCTGGACATCAGTGTATGATAGCTACTACATTGATAAGAGAAAGTTGTACCCTACATTAGAACTTGGACATCAGTGTATGATAGCTACTACATTGATGAAGAGAAAAGTTGTACCCTACATTAGAACCTGGACATCAGTGTATGATAGCTACTACATTGATAAAGAGAAAAGTTGTACCCTACATTAGAACCTGGACATCAGTGTATGATAGCTACTACATTGATGAAAGTAAAAAGAATTGTATGATAGCTACTACATTGATAAAGAGAAATGTTGTTAATACCGGCATAGGGTACTACTACATTGATGAACAGAAAAGTTGTATGATAGCTACTACATTGATAAAGAGAAAAGGGTTTTACCTACATTGATGAATTGAGACATCAGTTGTATGATAGCTACTACATTGATAAGAGAAAAGTTGTACTACATTAGAACTTGGACATCAGATCCTACATTAAAAAAAACTTTGACATCACAACCTCTGTGTGTGGTAAAATATATTGATTAATTATTCTAGTTTTCTATTTCTTTTTTTTTCAATTAACCTTTCAGATTTCGACAGATGTACCCAGAACCATCTTCCCTTCAAAGAAGAATATTTACAGTCTGATAATAATATGATAAGTGATGACAAATATTTGCAACTGAGAGAACATGGTCAACTTTCAAATGTGTTACCTGAATATGACAGCAAGCTAATAAATACAATGGTAAACAAGAACAGTGGTACAAGTGTTTCAGAAATGAGCAGAGACATTAAGACAGAATCAAGAATGACTGAAAGTGAAACATCACTGGATTCTGTTGACTGTCATGAAAGTACAGTAGATGTTTGTGACACTCAGACTGACTGTCAGTCAACATTACAGAATGAAGATTATATGGTGCAGTCGGATAACATAATTTATGTGTATAAGAAGAATGCTTATGTCAGTGACAGATTACAAAACAATATAGTTGATCAAATTGATGATGAAAGTAGCGCTAGAGAAAGTATGTTTGTATGTAATGTTTGTGATGTGAGATTTACTGATGGTGGTAGTCTACATGTACATCAGAGAACACATACTAGAGAGAAACCTTATAAGTGTGATATTTGTGGTGCTGGGTTTGCTCGTAATAGTTACCTAGAAACACATAGAAGAACACACACTGGAGAGAAACCGTACATATGTGATGTTTGTGATACTGGGTTTGCTTGTAATAGTAGTCTAATTAAACATAAAAGAACACATGATGTTGAAAAGCAGTACAAGTGTGATGTTTGTGGTGCTGGGCTTACTTGTACTGGTGCTCTAATAATACACAAAAGAATACATACTGGAGAGAAACCTTACAAGTGTCATGTTTGTAGCGCTGTGTTTGCTTCTGATAGTAATCTTATCAAACATAAAAGAACACATACTGGAGAGAAGCCATACAAATGTGATGTTTGTGGTACTGGGTTTGCTCGTAATGATAATCTTAAAAAACATAAAAGAACACATACTGGAGAGAAGCCTTACAAGTGTGATATTTGTGGTGCTGGGTTTGCTTGTGGCAGCAGTCTAAGTAGACACAAAAGAACACATACTGGAGAGAAACCGTTCAAATGTGATGTTTGTGGTGCTGGATTTTCTTGTGCTAGTGGTCTAGTAGGACACAAAAGAACACATACTGGAGAGAAACCTTGCATATGTGATGTTTGTGGTGTAGGATTTGGTCAATATGGTCAGCTTAAAACACATAAAAGAACACATACTGGAGAGAAACCATACAAGTGTGATGTTTGTGGTACTGGGTTTGTTTGTAGTAGTAGTCTAAGTAAGCATAGAAGAATACATACTGGAGAGAAACCGTACAAGTGTGATGTTTGTGGTGCTGGGTATGCTTGTAATGGTGGTCTAAGTAAACATAAAAGAATACATACTGGAGAGAAACCATGCAAATGTGATGATTGTGGTGCTGGGTTTGCTTGTAATAGTGATCTGAGTAGACATAAAAGAATACATACTGGAGAGAAGCCATACAAATGTGATGTTTGTGGTACTGGATTTGCTCGTAATAGTCACCTAGAAACACACAGAAGAATACATACTAGAGGGAAACCATACAAATGTGATGTTTGTGGTACTGGATTTGCTCGTAATAGTCACCTAGAAACACACAGAAGAATACATACTGGAGAGAAACTAACAGTGTAGGAAATCCTGGAAAAAAATACAGCTTTTTGAACATGGGAAAAGAAACTCAAATGTCTTGTATGATGACGATCCATCTAGACTGAAAACAGTTTTCCGTTAAGAAGAACTATTTACAGAAAAGTGAGTAATCTCCCTGGTGGCCTAGTGCTTTAAAACCGATACTGTTCTACACTACGATAATCCAACCGTTGTAGGCTTTAAGCTCTAACATGGAAACACCGCCTAATGAAAATAAATAGAAAAACAATAAGGAGACAAAGTGTAATGCGGAAGCTGGCTGGCACTACCTGAGAAGCTGATAGTTGAATCCTGGGTCAGGTATACACTGGCGCTGTTAGACCGACCTGGAATATGCATTATCGTCGTGGACAACAGCCCACTCAAACAAACTGATATGGAGATAACCCAAATTCAATGTGTGCACACTATTTTAGGAGCTATCAAATCTACACTCATTTCAGAAATATGAAAAAACATCCAGCTCTTGGAAGACAGAAGAAGAAGGAGAAAAGTGATTCTGCATACTGAATGGATCAAAATGTTGCCTTACCATGCACTACAGGGAAAACTGGCAGCTAGAACAACAAACTGACTAAAGTATGGAAGTCTAAACCACAAAGGAAATAAGAAAGTCATACTCAGAACTATTAAATCATAGTTCCATACCAGAAGAGTTACTTATTGACCACTGTGAATCAGTAACAGTAAATTTATCAACCTCCATCCTTAAATTTATAATTTCTTTTTCCAAGTTTGAAAACAATTTTTCATATTAACAGTTTCCATTTTCATTATATTTCTTGTTTACTTTCAGCTAAGCTGTTGATACAATTTTTGTATGAATAATTTTATTTAACTGTAGAAATGAGAAAGTATGTAGATTTAAGTTTAGCAAAATATAAATAAAAAGTATTCTGTGACATTTCTTCCCTGATTTATTTATCTATGTTTACATGAAATTACTGGTAAAAAATCTGGCCAACAATGGCGGAATGCGGGAGGACCATTCAGAGTCAGAACGGTTTGATTCTGAACACGACTTTGCTAGCGCATTCCCGCCATGTTTGGTCGGGTATTTTCCGGTTTCGTTGCCGAGCTACTGAGTTAGTGCTTGAGCAACGCTGTGACTGTTACATGGAATGCTTTTGCTGTGTCAACCGTGCGTTTGTTGTGTGTATTCAGAAAATGGCGGACAGCGTTATGACGAACAAGCTCAATCTGCCGTGTGCAGTTATATTGCGAGTGCAGAAAGCTGGATTTTGCCGTGATTGATGTCCCTTCGACAAGAATTGCTATTCAAGTGATGAACAGTTTTGGGTTGCTACATTCGCGACGGCCATATGCATATTATGCGGTGCAGGTTGCTTTTTTGTGGCGTTACGCGGCTGTTTCATTCTGGAATTAGTTCACACAGGAAACTTTTCACAGGTGTTAGCATTTCGTGTGATATTCATTGGCACAGAAACGGAGCAATTATGGGGTGACCCGTTGCAGTGAAGTTGGAACCGTATTTATGAACTATGAACATGAAATTACTTCTGCAACACACACAGAAACAAATTGTAGAATGTAAACTGTCAGTGTGTACAATTAAACAAGTTATGACCAATTTGTTTTTTGTACCTTATTCTTCTTTATGTTTGTTGTGTTTGTTGTTATTGATCAAGTTAACCACTCATTGTGATCTGCGTGGTCTGTGCCAAGAACATGAATATATTACACCCCAGTCATAGGCACCTATGCATGTAGGACAGACGCTTCCAACAAAATATTGGCCAAAGTTAATGCTTGGGTTTACCTGACCTGACAGTCTCTTACAGTTTTCATTATTTCTCACTCTGAATATTTGACACCCTCTTTTTATCACCTTTTAGCCACTCAATGCAGCATTTGTTATTCTATACCAGAGAGCATCTTCATGCTTTGTCACTTTTTCTGACACTATGAAGGTGTTCTCGGTGGAAGATTATCAACCATTCTGAGATGTGTATAATTTTGTTGCCAGCAGGCAATTTGGAGTTTTTCACTCAAAATTTCATACAATTTGGTATGTTTCCTTCCAGGAGGCAGGAAAGCTAGAAACAAGACCAATTACGTAAAACTAAGACTAGGTGCGAGAACAAAACTTTTTGATCTTGCACTCTGCAAATCCTACATGCCCAACTCCCATGTGTTTTGCCTCTGGTACAGAGTTTTAGAGTCTTGGCAATTCTGTTATGACCAACCAGTTTGACTCTGGGTGACATGATTGTACATGATTAATTGATACAATTTCAATAATAAATTTCTTGGTCACTTGCACAGCTTCTGTGCCAGTTATCATCCTCTAGATATCGACCAGGAGAGTTGTGTAGGCTCATACACTCTGAGATTCTGTTCATCTATTGTATGAACAATTTTTCTACCATTCATGGTCTGATAACACTACTACCTAACCACATGGTTGCAATGAGGTAGTGGTTGGTTGTATGTATTGTAAATATCTGGTTACTGATTATTTATTTATACTGGTGGTCAAGATCACAATTTGTAAAGGTTGTATATTACATCTATCACCCTGTTTACTTATAATATTGTTTCACATGCTCTTCCAAATCTATATTCACAAACACAACTCACTTTACAATATATATAACATAGCTCCATTAAATATCAGCGAGAAAAATCAATAGGGTTCTTTATTTGGTAACGTTTCTCTTTTCTGCAATGTGTATAATAATCAACTACGCCACACAAAATTAATTAAAATAATGTGAATGAATTCTACCATCTAGGCCTGTGTCCAATAAAATACTACTGGAAATATTGTTCTTGTATAGTAAAAGTTCTATCTAATTAAAAACCTTTTTTTATTCTCTGATTTCCCAAATATATTAACTATATCTGGACTCTTGGAAACTGATCTCTGACTAAGTTGAGTAGACAAGACTTGGAGTCTAATCTAACAAATATAAGTAGCTATGTCTGCGCTCTTGGAAACTGATCTCTGACTAAGTTGAGTAGACAAGACTTGGAGTCTAATCTAACAAATATAAGTAGCTATGTCTGCGCTCTTGGAAACTGATCTCTGACTAAGTTGAGTAGACAAGACTTGGAGTCTAATCTTACAAATATAAGTAGCTATGTCTGCGCTCTTGGAAACTGATCTCTGACTAAGTTGAGTAGACAAGACTTGGAGTCTAATCTTACAAATATAAGTAGCTATGTCTGCGCTCTTGGAAACTGATCTCTGACTAAGTTGAGTAGACAAGACTTGGAGTCTAATCTTACAAATATAAGTAGCTATGTCTGCGCTCTTGGAAACTGATCTCTAAGTTGAGTAGACAAGACTTGGAGTCTAATCTTACAAATATAAGTAGCTATGTCTGCGCTCTTGGAAACTGATCTCTGACTAAGTTGAGTAGACAAGACTTGGAGTCTAATCTTACAAATATAAGTAGCTATGTCTGCGCTCTTGGAAACTGATCTCTGACTAAGTTGAGTAGACAAGACTTGGAGTCTAATCTAACAAATATAAGTAGCTATGTCTGCGCTCTTGGAAACTGATCTCTGACTAAGTTGAGTAGACAAGACTTGGAGTCTAATCTTACAAATATAAGTAGCTATGTCTGCGCTCTTGGAAACTGATCTCTAAGTTGAGTAGACAAGACTTGGAGTCTAATCTTACATATATAAGTAGCTATGTCTGCGCTCTTGGAAACTGATCTCTGACTAAGTTGAGTAGACAAGACTTGGAGTCTAATCTTACAAATATAAGTAGCTATGTCTGCGCTCTTGGAAACTGATCTCTAAGTTGAGTAGACAAGACTTGGAGTCTAATCTTACATATATAAGTAGCTATGTCTGCGCTCTTTATCTCCCTTCCCACATCCTTGGATCAATAAAGCCACCGCAAAAAAAAAAAAATGTTCATAGTTCTACATGAACCTCCAATCTCTCCACATACTCTAAGTCAAGTATCAATATAATGTTCAAGCATATAACAACAACAGTAGTACATTTGGGGATAACAATTTTTTGCCTACTACTGTCGAACCATTTTTGGCAAGAATTTTCACCAGTTTTGATAGGTTTGAGCACACTCTATTTTCAAAATAGTAAGAGTTTCAGTAAACTATTGCTTCCATCTCTCAGCACATCTTCTTCTTCTTTGCGTTCGTTCTTTACGACCAATTTTAATCACTTTGTGATATGTTTGATCTTTGCCAAGAACGTGTATACGTTGCACATTGGTTTGGTAGACCCTAGTCTCTCAGCACATGTAATGCACTCTTATTTTGATGCATCAACAGCCGCCAGGCTTATCACAATTAGACTAGGATTATCACAAAGACTAAATGAGCTCAACTAAAAAACAAAAACTCATAAAATGTATCTTTCCTGTCCTCAACATCATTCTTAATGAGAGGTAAGTTTGCCAGAAGGGTCAATAACCTTTATTAGTTCGTCAGGTCTGCTTCATTCATAGACACAGAAAAATTGTTAGCTTCGCCAGAACTACAAATAATAAGTCTGACATTTTCAGGAAGACATATAATACTTCTTCTTTGCGTTCGGTTTCGTATGCTCGTCTAAACCATGAGATGGGTTGCCTCTATGAAGCTGCATGTCAGTTGGAGTTCTTCGAAAGTTCCCCATATCTTGGTCTGTAAACTTTGTTCATGAGGTCATGTTTCATTTCGTTGGTGTATGTATGATGGACATGACTGAAGGATGTGCTCTGGAGTCTGTGTTTCTGTCTGGCATGCACACTGTACAGTCTGAGCAGGCTTTATTCTGTGCATGTGGTGGTTGAGCCTGCAGTGACCTGTTCTTAGGCGAAAGATTGTTGTGTGCTGTTTTCTGTTTAGTCTGCTGATGGGATCTTGTGGGTGTTTGCTGTGGGTATGTTGCCTCCATACCTCTTTGTACTTTCGCTTGATATGTGTTTTGATTTCTGGTAGTGACACTGGGTGTTTGTGTTGTTATCAGTTTTGTTCCCTCCTTAGCCAGCCTGTCTGCTCTCTCATTTCCTGGTACGCCACAGTGGGCTGGTATCCACTGGAGAATAATTTGGTTGTGCTCTGAGAGCTAGGAAGACATATAATACCATCGTGATGCGTAACCACTTGTTAATTCCATTACTTCAATATAGCCCCAAACAACATGTATAATGCAAATGAGATAAGTTGCCATCAAGAAGCTCGCCAACACAGGTAAATTTTGAGACCCCAAAACAGTAATTCAATATCCTATATCAGTCAATGTTGTCATCTGTATAAACATTTCTTCATGAAGATAAGTTCCCGGAAGAGTTAATTAACTCTCTTGCTAGTTCACCAAATATTGATCAACGCATGGTCAATTTGTTTTAACAATACTAAATTGTCATCGCTCTATTTATCCCTTTTTTTTTTTTAAATGTTAATCTCTACGATTGCTGCCGGAGCTTCTTCTTCGAACGCTTCATATCAACCACTTGTCAACCACTCTGTGTGATTTGTATGTGATCTGCTCCTAAGAGCGATTGTACATTGTGCCAGTTATGCACATACAAGTAGGCAAGCACTCCGATTTCTGCGCTGCTTTTTTATTTACTAGGTTAGCATCCCTATGACCTACATCAGTCACCTCTTACGACATGCATTGTAGGTTGCAGTGGTACTATTCTTTGTTTCCCTTGCAGACCCTGGCACCACACGGGCGAAAGCTGCCAGAGCTAAGTAGTTCGTGCTTCGTACAATACTCTCGGCAGGTGACGTGCCATTTCTGCGGAGAGAGGACAAGTTATATGGGGTAGAACACATTGCAATGAAGTCAATACAACGGCTACAAACACCTTTTAGAAAAAGTTATTTTCATCTGTATTCATAGCAATTTGTATTGATTGTATGTTGCCAAGAACTTGTTGCAGAAAAAAGAAAGAACACTGATGTCCTGAAAGAACTAAAGGTTAAAGAGAATTGGCTGATAAACAACATACTATACAGAAAATTAGATACTTTGGTCACATTAAGCACAGCCAACTCTAGATAACTAAGTTTATAGTTGGCTCTGCATTAAGCGTCACGATGACCTGGAAAGAACAATATTAGAGGGCAGAGTCCCAGGATGCAGAAGCAGACCAAGAAGAAGATGGCTACAAGATATTAAAGAAACCATAAATATGACTATTGACGAAGCGGGTGAACTGGCTAGAGACAGAGTGAATTTCAGATGCGCTTGCAAAGAGAGCAACGTCCTTTAAAGGATACGCACCTTGATGATCCACAGCAAAAGTAATATCACCATTATAATTTCTCTAACCTCTCATAATGAGACGGCGCGAAAACAATTATTCCTCTACAGACATATTATGTTATGTCTGCCGTGAAGTGAATTTCTTCCCTTCTGGGTATATCATTTGCTTGATAACGGTATTGGTCGAAACGTCGCTGTGTAGGCCTATTGTTGTTGTACTTTATAAATCTACAGTACTTTGATTTTACGTGTCTCTCCATAGTAACAAATTTCAACCAGTAGGCCCTACCAACATGTTACTTTATAATAAAACTGGGCTCTCTACGTTTAGGCATACCTAACGTCTGCAAGGAAAGGCTTAGCCACAGAGACCCATAATGTTATTTCGCTAATAATAAATAACTGTCATATCCGCTCACGGTATCCTCCACGTGTGTTTCTCCTGTCTTTCAAATATCGTTCAATTTCTAACTTAACACAAGTATAACAGCAATCCATAGTTGCAAAGCCTTTGTCGATGACTAATTCAATTTTTTGGGACCCTTACCCAGTAGTGGTTCCATGACCTGACGCTGTGAGGCAAACAGGATTCGAGAAAGAAAGAACCCAGTAGTGCCGCAGCGGGAGAACCTAGGTACATTTGTAATATGTAAAAACTTTGGGCCTTGTCATTCTTACAAAGGAGAGTTGCTCGGAATTTGTTTAATTTAGTTGCATATTGGCTCTATGACAGCTCTCACCATTTGGCTGCAATCAAGTGGAAGCTACACTTTGATCTTATCCAAAAGACTGCTAGCTAAGTAATTTCTCAGATTCTGTTGCAAAAATGTTGACCGGGCTAAACTCTTCCAAAATTCTTTTTTTTCTAATTTGGTGGAAAGATATCCGAGTGCATTTGGTTATACATTGAAGTGCAAGGATGATGATCCTATTAATCAATGTTTGAACCATGCAATCAAACTTACTTTTCGGTTCCTTATCTTTTCCTTCTTTTGTTGTTACACTGCTACCGGGTTTTTGCCAGTGTCGAGGCTTTCTACTTTTGTCTTGCTCTGCTCTAGTGGCTTGGGTGATAGTTATTTTTGCTCTTTGACAGGATTCCGCTATGCCATCTAACCATCTTTTCGTGGTCTTCTCTCGTCATTTTTCTGATGTTCTGTTATAGTAGTGTCTGTATTTTCTAGAGTTTGGATGCATTCTTATTAAGTGGCCGAACAATTTCGTTCTTCGTTTCTCAATGTAATTCAAGCAAGGTTCTGTCCCAACTTTCTTTCCTATGCTGATGTTGGTGACTCTTTTCTTTTCTTGTTGGCAACTTTTCGTAGGCATTGCATTTCAAATGTAGTTATTTTTTGTGACTGTGCTTTGCTCATGGCACGTTAGAGCGTCAATCAATATCTGAGTTGATAGCAACCACAAACGACAGAGATTTGTGGAGATCCATGATCGCCTACGCCAGCCGGTACCTGATGATGACAATGTACTTTGTTCATGTTTAACCCTGGTAACACAAAGTAGGCATGAAAATGCTGTTGATCATTTGTTGCTTAGCTGTCAGTAGGATGTTTGGGTGCCTTAACAATGGTACTATAAAAAAACGATTTGCACTCTGCTAGCTCTCTAGCCTTCCTTCTGTGAGTATGCCTCCTATGTATTTGAATTATTACACTTGGTTGATTGTAGTGGCATTGACATTATGTTAGGTTTATTATGTTTTCTTCCTATATTCATTATTTCTGGTTTAGTGTAAATAATTTTCATGTCATGATTTATACAATTTTGGTGCAAGGTGTCAGTATGTTGTTGAAGAACTGTTTGGTTCTCAGGCAGTGCTCATCGGCAAAAATCAGTTCATTTACTTCCTTCGGTTTCTTTCTTCTTCTTTGTCCTTCTCTGCTTTTTGCCACTAGGCGTAGCAGGTTTAACTGATGATCGGTTTCAGAGATAATGCACGCTCGGTCGCTTGATGTATGTATGTATGTATGGCCCTTTTCATCTTTACAGACGGTCAATAGGCAAGTGTTTTACTGTGACAACTTCTGAGTTTTCGCTTTTCTCTTGTTGTTCAGCTCGTACATAAGTCTCTTCTCAAAAGACTCTGCGCCTTCCGTAATTTGGCTTTCCACACAACTCTGTCATCAGCTAGTCCCTCCCATGTGCTGGGATCTATAGAAAAGTTTTTCATTGAGGTTTTGCAGACATCTTTATATCTGAGCAGTGGTCTGCCCTGGTGCCTCTTCCTCCGAAAGTTCACAGAACAACATTTGTTTTGGTATGCGATAAGTTTCCATTCTTCTCACATGTCCCAACCATCTTAGTCGTCTACTGCTGAGCATGCCCATGATGGAAGGCAGATTTGCACGTTGTAGTACTTCAGAGTTGGTTATCTTGTCGTACCACCTGATGTTCATAATCTTGGGAGACATTGAAGGTGAAAGATGTTAAGTCTCCTCTCGTGTCTTGAGTAGGCTGTCCATGTTTCTGAGTAGTAGATGTTTCATATAGTAAAGAACTAATTACACAGGCTCGATATATTTGAGTCTTCGTCTGCAATGTCAATTTTTTGTTGTCCCACGCTCGCTTTGATAGTTTGCAGAATGTAGTAGCGGCACTCCCTATACGAGCGTTGATTTCCTCGTCAAGAGAAAGGCTGGCTTGATATGGTGTGGTATTGTGGAGTTTTAAGATGTCTGTAACTCCATCAACCCATCTTTTCTTGGTCTGCCCTTTCCTCTTGATGATTCCATTTTCAGGTTGTACGCTCTTGCAACTGGTGTATTCGGGTTCATTCTGACCAAGTGGCCAAACCATTTGAGTCTCTGTTTTTCAATAAATCTAATAGCAGGTGTTGTTCCAACTGTTCCTTCGGTTACCAGACAATAAGTATTCGTTACTCGAATACCTTTTCATTGATTAGAACCATCATGATTGCCTTTCAGTGAGTAACCATATGTGATCCGATATAGTTTTTACACGGGAAGATCACAGCGACAGTGCAATGAACTGCGTAGCATCCCCGATAAGTTTTAGTAACGACCAGACAATAATAAATATTCGAGTAACGATTACTTACTATTCGCTCATCCCAAATGAAAACATTTCTCCCAAATATGGCGGTATTTGATTTGTGAATAAAATAGGAATGTAACTAAATAAAGTTTACAACTGTGGGTGTGATTCATGATTAGCTCTTGCTCTTCACTCTTGGAAAGGCGCTGTGTAAGTTGTTTATGTTTAGTTGCACAAATCAAAGTTGAAAGCGTAAGGAATTCATTAATTAACTTACTTAGTCATGTTAAATTGTTAATGATAATCATAACTAATGTTAAACTTTAAAAAGTGTTTAGTTTTAGTTAAGTCGTCGGATCATCATCATCGCTGCATGTCAAACCAATTGTGAATTAGTCCATAAGTGCTCTGATCTCCCTCAGTATTTCCTCAGTGTGGCGACTAACGACACCGGTTCTTTGTGGGTTTACTATTCTTCACCAGCATATCGTTCTTGTCTAACTACACTACCACACTTGACTTTGAGTTATTGCAGTCTGGTTAGTGTTGTAGATTCACCACTATTACATGAATCATGTACACGTCCTCTCTCCCTTAGGGCATTTATAATATCAGCATGATCCATTGCTCGCCCGCTTTGTACCTTTGTACAGCGGCCATACCTGCAAGCCTATCTACATGTTCATTACCCCTTATACCTGCATGCCCTGGCACAAAAAAAAAATGATCTATGTCAGCTTAGACCTCCCCAGCAACTCCATCCAATGTCTCCTAGCCCATCCTGTTTCAATCTTCCTGAGCATACTCATTGAGTCACTGAGAAAACATGCAAGGATAAAAGTCTGTGATTCCAGCTAAACCATCGCTTTAGTAACCGCCATGATTTCCATAGTGAGACTGCTCGTAGTCACAGCAAAACCACCATTGTCTCCTTCACAACATCCTCCTACCTGAACAGTGAAAGCCCATGAGCTCCGCACATGTCGAATCACCGAACCATCTGTATAAATGATTACATCATGCTCAGATGAGTTCTCAGAAATTAATGCCTGAACGTCTGCCTCCACGACACGTGGGTTGTCTAGTCTGCATTCTTTATCAAGTTTGATGCATACCGAAAATGATGTATTGATTCCTGTTGGCACTGGTATCCTCCTCCTTCTTCTTTGCGCTCGTTTTACTACCAATTTTAATCACTCTTTGTGATATGTTTGATCTTGCCAAGAACGTGTATACGTTGCACATTGGTTTGGTAAACTCTAAGCGCATAGACTTCTACACGCTTAGGACACATGCATCCGATTTCAGCCAAACATCCTTAGTCGCCTTTTACGACATGCGTGGCAGGTAACAGTGGTTCTATTCTTTACACCCCAAATTTGGGCCCGTAACCACTCGGGCGAGCACTGGTATCCATTCTTCACCGGGATCAATGTCTTCAACAAGTGTACACACCTGTTCAATATAGTCCTCGGCCTGACCCATCCAAGATTTTCCTTTTTAATCTTTTTCCCACTGACATGCAGCTTCATAGAGGCAACCCATCTCATGGTTTAGACGAGCATACAAAACCGAACACAAAGAAGAAGAATACATTTCCTTTTTGTCTCTTTATTTCCATGTGTAGAGGATGTTGTGTGTCAACATTGACGCGAAGGTATGCCCGTGCACAGCTCATCAGTGTTCGATATTCCATAGTAGGATAGTCAAGAAGATAGCACATCACCCTGCATGATGTGTCTTTAGTGCATCCAAGTATGATGCGCATCGCCTTGTTTTGTATTCTTTCTAGTCATTCCATCTGATTATGACTGAAAGTCAGGATCGGTTTCGCCACAGTTCAGTTTTTCGCTCAGTCGCTGTTCCCGAGCGAACTACTACTGCCTTGTAGTTAGATTGGGTACAATCAAAGGCTAGCGGAGCAAACCGTACACAAAACTGGACGGAAGGAAAACCAAGCAGTCCACAAAAGACCGCAACCTCGCAGATGATGCTCAACAGCCCGGGAGGGTAGGTAGTCTAAGGGTCGCTACCCTAAAAGAAAATAGCAACCTGCTGGCTTGCAAGTTGGCTGGGGACAGTCAAAGGCTGACGGAGAGCGAACCCAGTAAACGCTGGTTGAAATCAGACACGCCGCCGAAGGACAAGCACTAGAGCTCCAAATGGTACTGAAGATTGTGATGTAAAACAAACGTTCTTGGCAAAGGTTGTTTATATATCACAATAAGAATTATAAAAATGGCCCCAAAAAAACTACAGAGAGAGAGAGATTTATTGAAAAACAGAGACTCAAATGGTTTGGCCACTTGGTGAGAATGACCTGAATAGACTCGTTGCAAGAATGTACAACCTGGAAATGGAATCATCAAGAGGAAGGGGCAGACCAAGAAAAAGATGGAGTAACAGACATTTTAAAAATCTACAATACCACAGCATATCAAGCATCCGAACATGTACTATCTCGGAAACCGATCATCATTTAAACCTGCTATACCTAATGGCAAAAAAGAAAGAAGAATATGCGCTCTCTGCTTGCTAGACATGTCACAGTTAATCAATGATTTGATGTAATTTCAGAATATTTAACTAACCTACTCCATTCTGAATATTACACATTCTGCTGAATTAACTTTTTGAATTGTTTTATTTTAACAGCTTTTGCTTGTCTAACCTGTATTTTATTTCAAATTTATTCTTCTAAACTTGTATTCATGAAATATTTTATTGATTGTATTCTTTTATGTATTGTTAATTGTGTAAAATTTGAGAAAATAATATCTCAGTGAGTTTGATGAATATTCTTTAAAAAATCCATTTTAATTTGATATAGGGGGAAGACTGCAGTAAAACTTGGTAAATAGTGAAACACGACAAACAAAGTATTATAGTTTTACAAAATCATAAACAGTGACGATAAACAGCAACGTCGATAACAAGGCCTTTATCAAGCAAACGAACAAACAGGAGTGACAAATTAAATGAAACACAAATGGACGACCAAATACCAACGTATCTAAGGAAAATCTGAATAAAAACGAATAACGAAATAAATGTAACACAAAAACACACATAAAAACTAGAAATAGAAAAGAAACAATGAAACATCTAGTAAATATATAACTTGAATACATGCAACATATACCCATATAGATTATAAAGCATGGAAAGAGAAAGTACTAAGAAGCATAAGAATGTAATACATGCAACATATACCCATAGAGATTACAAAGCATGGGAAGAGAAAGTACTAAGAAGCATAAGAATGTAATACGTTGAGCCCGCGTGGTCGTAAGGTACCATACAAAGAAATCAACCGATTCTTTCGTAAGCGCTTATACCCGGATAAGGTGCTTGCTTCTGCTATGCGGCGCGTCAGCAAATTTCTCGCCAGAGGCTCTCTCTAACCAGCATAGAACTTCCAATTCTGACAGGGTGAAACTTGTCTTAACTTTCCACCTTCATAGTTCCCTTGTGAAGAAAGTCTTATTCCGTCATCTCTCCATTCTTCAGTCTGATCCTGATACACGCTCAATCTT
Source organism: Arion vulgaris (assembly GCA_020796225.1). NCBI lineage: Eukaryota > Metazoa > Mollusca > Gastropoda > Stylommatophora > Arionidae > Arion > Arion vulgaris. Next base: position 58,529,566 of record CM036761.1, on the reverse strand, counting down.
CCAACACTATCCTTTGGTGGCGCACAGACGGGACAGAAGCCTTAAGGATATATTGGTTCACAGTCGCCTCAAGCCTAACATCCAGAGTCATTTTGGCACCATCCAGTGTGCCGCCGGCGCTGCAACACTTGAGCTTATGTAATACAGACCCGCACGGTGTCTTTTCCAAAGCCACGCTCGTGTTGAAGACAGTTTCACGTGCGAGTCCCGTAATATTATCTATGCCATTATCTGCAAGCGTTGCAACAAGGCCTATATTGGGGAAACCGGCAGGAGACTCAGTGACCGATTCGCCCAACACTTGCGCGATATACGCCAATGCTCTGTGACCCTGTAGCTACCCATTTCAATGATACTGGCCATTCAGGAGCTTGCGATGTCCAGGTCACAGCCATTCGATCATGTTCCTCTGATGATCGTAGTCGATTTGCTCTGGAGAATCGGTTGATTTCTTTGTATGGTACCTTGCACCACGCGGCTCAACGTATTACATTCTTATGCTTCTAGTACTTTCTCTTCCCATGCTTTGTAATCTCTATGGGTATATGTTGCATGTATTACATTCTTATGCTTCTTAGTACTTTCTCTCCCATGCTTTATAATCTATATGGGTATATGTTGCATGTATTCAAGTTATATATTTACTAGATGTTTCATTGTTTCTTTTCTATTTCTAGTTTTTATGTGTGTTTTTGTGTTACATTTATTTCGTATTCGTTTTTATTCCAGATTTTCCTTAGATACGTTGGTATTTGGTCGTCCATTTGTGTTTCATTTTAATTTGTCACTCCTGTTTGTTCGTTGCTTGATAAAGGCCTTGTTGGTCTAAACGTTGCTGTTTATCGTCACTGTTTATGTATTTTGTAAAACTATAGTACTTTGTTTGTACGTGTTTCACTTTTAATTTGATACAGACTTGGAACAATAATCAGTTGCATTTATATGGAAGACATGTTGGAAAGTTGTGGACACACAAAACAAACAAGTGAAACAATGTGGATAAAGCAAGAGATGGACTATGAGGTTTGTTTATCTTTGCAGTTTATGATTAACTCTCAAATGTTGAGAGGTTTTTAAAGCTCTTTTGTTCTTTATGAGAACCTGCTCCAATACTAGCATCCATATAAGTTCCTTGCATTGAAGAAAAGCAAGTTATATATAGTTGGAAAGTAACTTGAGTGGGCTATCAAACTATGTGGTTTTAATACCAGTGTGATACCTAATTTCATTGTTACTAAAAGTAGAATGTTTCACCAATGGTAAGAAATGTGTACAGTCACAAAGAAGGGGAAAGTAGTAGAAAATAAATAATGAAAACTCTCAATACAGTCATTTAGTATTTTTATTTTTACACAACATATCTGAAAATTAAGTCATTTGGACAATATACAAGATAGTAATCATAAGGTTTGTAACTCTTAACTATTTCCCTGTTTTGAGAGAATAAATAAAGCCTCAAGAAAAATGTAATATATAGCTGTTCTAGTAAGCTGTGCATATAGAACTAACACTTATGGTATGACTATCAGTTTATCTGTTCTTTGCACAGGGAATTTAGTTTAACATCTATTTGTAAAGTCCCTTAAAGAAACATGCCATGTTGCTTCAAAAAACGGCTTCTTCCCCATTAAAAACAATACGTTTTCTATCCATGCATCGACCAGTAAAACCCGATACAACAGAATTCCTGTTCCCCTGAAAGTTGAGAAATAACAACACTTTGTTGTATTGTTTGCTTGATAAAGGCCTTGTTGGTCAAAACGTTGCTGTGTATTGTCATTGTTTTTGTAAAACTACCATACTTTGTGATTATCTGTTTCGCTGAAAGTAACAACATGATCATGTGACTGGGAAAGTCGTGAAAACATGGAAAGACACTTTCTGCGATTTATACGCAGAATGACCATGTGCAGAAAGAGTTCAGTTGAGAATATGGTCATAGAAAGGAACAAATAGTTCAGTTTGATAATTTTTCCGCTCGATTCTGAAAGCTACCTTCTTGCCAAATTTCAAGTCCGTAGGATGTCCAGATATCTCCAAACAATTGGGACAGACATACAATTTCATTCATCTTTGTCTTATATATATATATATATATATATATATATATATATATATATATATATATATATATATATATATATATATATATATATATATATATATATATATATATATATATAGAATATAGATACGTAGACATCAAAAAGAGATCATGCTATCTATCTCATGATTTCTACATTATGTGAAATGTTTGTACTCAGGTAAAAATTGTTTACAGCATCTGAAATGTTTATCTGTGTTCTTATTGTTTCTTTATTGAATGTTTCTCTGAAGTGTTTAACTGATCTTGATTCTTGTCCCAGTTTGTGGACATGAGTTTTCATTCTTGACATTCTCTAATGTAATGTTCTCTGTGCATTGTTTACCACAGTTATATTTTATGAAGTGTGCTTTCTATGTTGCTCATTGCTAATTTGTCTTCTTAAATTGTGAGGAGATCTAGAAAATTACTTTTGTCTGTTAAAAGTTGATGTTTCATTTCCTTGTTCATCTGTCTGGGCTGTAACATTTGTTGAGCTTTTCTTATAGTCTAAGAGACTTTGCTTCCATGTTTGTTAGTTTAATCTGTTATCATGACATTTCATAACATCACCGAGGGTAGACTTGTATTTAACAATCAATGGACTTTGCTAAAATATAAATATTGTATTATTGTAATATGGAGACAAAATGAAAGTTGACATTATTTATTGAAGACATTTTCTTGTAGCTTGTGTTTAAAAGAAGTATGACTTGGACATTTTGTTTTCAGAGTCATACAGTCAAGTTGGAAACTGAAGATGATGATGAGAAAATGGAGAAAGGTAAAGTTATTATTTAATGTGATACTATCAAGACTGCAATTTATTTTTGTTTACTGTTATTTTTAAAAATACATTTTTCTCTGTAAATAAATGTTTATATTTTAGTGTTTGTAATGAAGATGATCTTAGGTTCAACAATATTGATGGAGATGCCTGGTGAGGTAATATTAGGAAAGATATTTTTGAAGTATCATTAAATGAGAATATCATGTTGGTATAGTAATTCAAAATGATGATGTTCATGTTCTACATACCAATATGTGACCCAAGACAAAGCAGATATGCAGGTTACTGTGGATAAGAGACATCTACTGCACAAGAACACTAATGATGTTGAGGGCATGAGATTCAAGTGTGGCATGTCGTATATAGCCCAGGCTGAGAGAACAATTAACCAGACCACAATTCCGACCCTACCAAAATGGGAAGAATGGATCCCAGTAGATGTTAGAGTGGCCAACTGCCGCAACATTATCCTCACTTTAGAAAGAGATTGTAGATATTGGGGCAAATAAAGGCTGAACTTGCAATTAAGCAGCTGATAGAAGATAATGCAAGTGATGATGATATTGTTGCGTATACCAAAGGGTCTGTGTATCATGGTGAGAAGTCAGACTAGGGTTTCTTGGTTAGTGCGCATGGTAGGGTTATTATAGAGCAAAGCTAGGTTAATTGTAGATCAAAACAGTGCATACAGGATAGCTACTTAAAATATGAGGGTTGATGTCATTACTGCTACCCTCCATTGGCTCTCTGGGACTCTGTTTAATGGGACCGATGTTGTATCTGACTCATTCGATGCTTCATAAAATCCAAAATGTCAGATCGCGGTATGCGTAAATGACATCTGTAGAGGTTTCCAACCTCCAGAGACTCACATGAATCTACTGTCTTAGGCTTGCGTTTGTTCTCTGTAATGAGAGAGCAGACAGGCTCGCATCAATTGTTAGGGAGTTTAGGATGGATAAGGGGGATGTTCTTTGGTCTTGTGGTTAGATGAGGACACTAAAATAGATGTTGAATCAATCTCCCTGTGTGTTGCCAGGGCCTGCAAGTGAAGCTAACAATAGTAACACTGAGACACACAAGGCATGTAATAAGAGATGACTAAGGTAGGGCCTAGGAAGTACCCAGTAAATAGAAAGTGTAGCAGAAATCGGATGTGCCGGCTTCTTGTAGGCACATAACTGGCACAGCATACCATCACTCTTAGGCTCAGATCACATACAAATCACAAAGAGGAGTTTAACAAGTGGTTGATGTGGAGTGTTCAAAGAAAAAGAAATTTGAAACTACATGCTGTACAATTAGAGCTGGATGCTTGATGGGCGGAGAGAGGAAGAGAACATTGTGTTCTCATAGTGCTGAGTGGTGGGAAGAGTTTAACCAGCGAGCCACAGAAACCATCAGCATGCATACCCTTTGACATCTGTTGGTTGGAGACTTGCACCTATGACTCTTGACGTCAGTTCAGTAACAAATAACCAAAACACATTGTTGTTGACTGGGTATCAGAGTCCACTATTAAGTATTGACATTTGTCACTGTAGATGACTTTGTGATATTGTTCACGTATCATGTATTTGAGTTTGTAAAGGGAAATTAATTTACATCTTGTAGAAATAATTCATCATCATCAGGTGTCACTTTTGCATCGAAGGTTATCTGCAATGAACCTCCAACAATCTTTGTCTCTTGCCTTGATGTTGCACTCTGCAAGACAGTTTTTTTTTTCTTTTCGTCCGCTTTCAACTCAAACGAGTTTCATCTCTGAAACTGATTTTTGCGTGAAAATCCGTTTTTCCAATTTCTACAATATCAGCAGCTGCACATTGTAAATTACTTCACACTGGCAGCCGTGTGCTCAATGTACTCGTAATTAGTATTCCTCGCCATACAGGCAGATTTTCTCCGACTTCAGAGGTACTCAAGTTATCGTCCTGAGTAAGACCAGGGACTCGAACAAATGCCGGACAGTAGGTTCGAACCCGAGCTATGAGGCGTCTCACAGCTAGCAGGCAGAGCTACTATCAACTACTCTAGGCAGTCCCCTGCAAGACAGTAAAATGAAAAGCACAAAGTCTGAGAAGGGGAAGGAATCTATATAACAGTGACTCAGTTGAAGCGAAACAACAAAGTTTTAGGCACACTTTAGATGCTTTCAGAACATAACAATATAGTGCAGCTTGCCAAATTGAAAGACATGGATTCTCACCATGCACTTCCCAAAAATGAAACAATGGACCAAGAGATAATTAAATCAGCTAAATATTGATGTCCAAAGTTATAATGAGCTAAAGTTACAACTAAACTGAGAAAGGAACAAGCAGGATTTCGCAGAGGACGGAGCTGTATAGGCCAAATATTTGCTCTTAGAAATATCATAGAACAATGCACAGAATGGCAAAGCAAACTCTATATCAACTTTGTAGATTTTGAAAAGGCTTTGATAGCATACACCGCGAAAGTCTATGGCGTATCTTAAGATGGTATGGAATCCCACTGCGTTTTATAAATATTATAAAAAGCTGCTACAGCAAGTTTGCATGCAGTGTTGAAACTTCAGAACTAAAGTTTGAAGTAAAAACAGGCATGCGACAAGGATGTGTTATGTCAGCCCTATTATTCAACACTGTCATAGATTGGGTGATGCATAAAACAACGGAAGATAAGGCAAGAGGTATTAGATGGACGCTCACAACCACTCTGGAAGACCTAGATTTTGCAGATGACATCGCACTCCTATCTCATACACATAGAGATATCCAGGAAAAAACCTGCCGCCTTAACCAATATAGTGAGATGGTTGGGCTGAAAATAAATCAGAAGAAAACTGAAGTAATGACTTTGAACATAGCAACCCCAGCACCAGTCAAACTAGAAGGTAAAACCCTCCAAGATACAAACCGCTACATACCTTGGAAGTGTTATTAGCAATGAAGGAGGCGCTGGATCTGACATTAAAAACAGACTGAGTAAGGCACGAAGTGCATTCATGACCCTTCAGACCGCCTGAAAATCTGCCCAATACAGCATCAGAACCAAGACTAGTATCTATAACAGCTGTGTGCTGTCAACTTTGCTGTACGGATCGGAATGCTGGAGAATGACAGAACAGGATATGTCCAGACTCTCCGCCTTTCATACAACTTGTCTGCGAAAAATCTTACGCGTGTACTGGCCGACTACTATCTCGAATCAAGAATTGCTTGCACGATGCCAACAAGAGAATATGGGCACTATCATCCGAAGACGACGCTGGAGATGGATTGGACATGTGATGCGCATGGAGACTGGCTCCGACACGAAAACTGCACTGAGATGGACTCCAGAGGGTAGGCGAAAGCGTGGAAGACCCAAGACAACCTGGAGGAGAACGATAGAGCAAGAGCTGAAGGAAATGAATCATAGCTGGAACACAATACAGAGGAAGGCCATGAACAGGGAAGAATGGTGTACGTTTGTTGCTGCCTTAAACGCCAGGGGCGTAACAGGCTAAAGAGAGAGAGAGAGAGAAAGTTACAACTGTACTAAGTATATTTGTTATCTTGTTTGACTTCTCAAGGAGATCTTCATGTGTAATTGTGACATCCATAACAATTTATTATAGATACTTGTGGATGTTGACATCCCCCATCTCTTCTTACAATGCACATTTTAATTCTTAGTGGTGCTGTTCTTTGTTCCTATTCTAGGCAGTTGAAAATTATTGAGCATTATCTGGGGAGCTATGTCACATCTAGTGCACATGATAAAAGCACTATATAAAGACCAACAAACAGCATCTGAGAGTAGAATATGAAACAGACGTCTGACATTGGCCAAGGAGTTTGACATTGTTGCATCTTGTCATCTTATTTATTTAACAAATGTGCAGAAATATGATGAGAAATGTTAGAGAAGTTGAAGATAAGAACGGTATGATTCTCTAGTGTTTGGGAGTGCATGTATTATCAGAGATAAGATATGCTGATGACACAGTGTGTATGTCCACTTCACAAAATGGTATTGAGAAATTGATAATGTCACTTCATAGAAACAGCAAAGAAAAAAACGTGCTTCTCAATGAAACAAAATTTTTACAACTGATAAAACAGATATAGGAGTTGATATAAGCATCAATGGACAGGTTTTAATAATAAGGTTTATTGCTAACACATGATGGAAATATTATAAAAGTGATAAAAAAAAGAATGAGCATGGCTTCTCAGAAATTTAAAGAACCATAAAACCTATGAAAAGGAACTGATATAAAGGCAAAACTAAACTGTGCAAGCAGCATGGACCGTCTTTGCAGTGGATACCGTCTCACTGTGGAATACCAGGAAATGAAACACCAGACCAACTGTCCAAGGAAGATGCTGCAGGAGAGCAACTGGATGTGCCAGTTACCTACCACCAAAAGAAAAGGATGTTTAAATCAAGAAGAAAGCCACAAATACCAACACGAGACATTTACTATAATATGAGCAGATTGGAACAAGTTGTCATTCTGCGCCTTCGAACAGGACACAATCGACTCTGGAGCCAGCCACATCTATACAAAATTCAAGATTGGCAATTCAGCCATGTGGACAAGCACATCAGACTGCAGAACACATACTTCAAGACTGCCCGGAATATGATATACTGAGGCAAACTCACTGGCCTAACGATACAACAGAAAACTACACACCTGTGTCTGTGTGTGTGCTACAAAAGTAGGTGAAGTTTATACAAAGGACAACTTTGAATATATAGACAATATTTAAAGCGAACGAATAGGAGGAAAGACAGAACTTACATTTTTTAGAGCTGTATTTTTTCTGTAGACTGTGAGGCATGGATTGTGAGGAAATGGGAGTAGCAAACATGTACATTCTTGTTGGTTAGGTCTCTTGTAATGTCAGGTCAACTGAATATCTCTAGGCGTTAATATTTTTGTAAATTTAATAACTTGTAAACACTGCTAGTAAATATACTGATTAATTATCCAAGTTTTCTGTCTTTTTTTCTAATTAATATTTCAGATTTGTACAGCCATAACGAGAACTGCCTTCCCTTCATCAAACAAGAACATGTACAGTCTGATAATAATATGATAAGTGATGACAAATACTTGCAACTGAGGGAACATGGTCAACTATCAAATGTGTTACCTGAATATGACAGCAAGCTAATAAATACAATGGTAAACAAGAACAGTGGTACAAGTGTTTCAGAAATGAGCAGAGACATTAAGACAGAATCAAGAATGACTGAAAGTGAAACATCACTGGATTCTGTTAACTGTCATGAAAGTACAGTAGATGTTTGTGACACTCAGACTGACAGCCAGTCAACATTACAGAATGAAGATTATATGGTAGAGTTGAATAACATAATTTATGTGTATAAGAAGAATGCTGATGTCAGTGACAGATTACAAAACAATATAGTTAATCAAATTGATGATGAAAGTAGTGCTAGAGAAAGTATGTTTGTATGTAATGTTTGTGATGTGAGATTTACTGACAAAAGTAATTTACAAGCACATATAAAAACACATACTGAAGCAACATTTTACAACAGTGATGTTCGTGGTATAGTTTTTACTAAGTGTGGGAATTTAAATGGAAATAAAAGAATACATACTGGAGAGAAACCTTACAGGTGTGATGTTTGTGGTGTTGAGTTTGCTCGTAATAGTAATCTAGATAGACATAAAAGAACACATACTGGAGAGAAACCTTACAAGTGTGATCTTTGTGGTGCTGGATTTTCTCGTAATAGTCAAATAAAAATACATAAAATAGTACATACTGGAGAGAAACCTTACAAGTGTGAGGTTTGTGGTACTGGATTTGCTTGTAATAGTAGCCTAAGTAAACATAAAAGAACACATACTGGAGAGAAACCTTACAAGTGTGATGTTTGTGGTACTGGATTTGCTTGTAATAGTAGCCTAAGTAAACATAAAAGAACACATACTGAGAGAAGCCGACAAGTGTGATGTTTGTGGTACTGGGTTCACTCGTAATAGTCATCTACAAACACATAAAAGAACACATACTAGAGAGAAGCCATACAAGTGTGATGTTTGTAGTGTTGGGTTTGCTTGTAATAGTAGCCTAAGTAAACATAAAAGAACACATACTGGAGAGAAACCATATAAGTGTGATGTTTGTGGTACTGGGTTTGCTCGTAATAGTCATCTACAAACACATAAAAGAACACATACTAGAGAGAAGTCTTAAATAGGATATTGAAGAAAGTGTGCTCAATGTGGGTACCCAGACAATTGAAGGAGGAACACAAAATGAACCGATTTGGCCTGTCCTTGCGTCATCTCTGTCGATACGAAGATGAAGGAGAAGACATGCTGAACAGGATTGTTACTGAGGATGAATCATGGGTGCATCACTACCAGCCCGAATCAAAGCGTGCTTCAATACAGTGGAAACATCTTTCTTCGCCTTGTGTCAAAACATTCAAGGTTATGCCATCAGCAGGGAAAGTCATGCTGACGGTGTTCTGGGATTGTCAAGGAGTGCTTTTAACCAATTTCAAGAAGAAAGGTGACAATGTGAATTCTGAATCATACTGTGAAGTTCTATTGATGCTTCATGATGCAATTCGAAAAAATGCCCAGGACTGCTGACTACAGGAGTGTTGCTTCTTCATGACAATGCCAGACCACATACTGCTCGATTAACTCAGGAGAAAATTAACCAACTACGGTGGAAAGTTCTGGAACATCAACCCTACAGTCCTGACTTAACCCCTAACGATTTCCACCTTTTGGTCCACTGAAAACCCACCTTGGCGGGAGACATTTCGCGAATGACGCCGAAGTTGAATGTGAAGTGAAAACGTGGTTTAGAAAACAGAGCCCGCAGTTCTATGCAGCCGGTTTGGGAGGATTGATAAAACGATGGGATAAGTGTATCAATGTTGGTGGAAATTATGTTGAGAAATAAAGGAACAATGTATGTATAAAAATAAACTGGTTTCAAGTTGTTATCATGTTTAGTTATTTTTCTACAGCCATTTGTGGCTTACTTATTGACTTCCTCGTATATATCTGGTTACTGATTATTTATTTATACTGGTGGTCAAGAGCACAATTTGTAAAGGTTGTATATTACATCTATCACCCTGTTTACTTATAATATTGTTTCACATGCTCTTCCAAATCTATATTCACAAACACAACTCACTTTACAATATATATAACATAGCTCCATTAAATATCAGCAGAAAATCAATAGGGTTCTTTATTTGGTAACGTTTCTCTTTTCTGCAATGTGTATAATAATCAACTAGGTCTCCGGGTGGTTACAGGGCCCAAATTTGGGGTGTAAAGAATAGAATCACTGTTACCTGCTACGCATGTCGTAAGAGGCGACTAAGTAGGTTTGGCAGAAATCGGATGCACATGTCCTAAATGTGTAGAAGCCTATGTGTTTAGGGGCCTACCAAACCAATGTGTAACGTATACACGTTCTTGGCAAAGATCAAACATATCACAAAGAGTGTTTAAAATTGGTCGTAAGAAACGAACGCAAATAAGAAGATCAACTACGCCACACAAAATTAATTAAAATAATATGAATGAATTCTACCATCTAGGCCGATGTTCAATAAAATACTACTGGAAATATTGTTCTTGTATAGTAAATGTTCAATCTAATTAAAAACCTTTTTTTTTATTCTCTGATTTTCCAAATATATGTAGATATGTCTGGGTTCATGGAAACTGATCTCTGACTAAGTTGAGTAGACAAGATTTGGAGTCTTACAAATATATGGGCTCTTGGCAACAGCAGTAATCTGTTACATTTTTTTCTTCTTATTTGTCAAGATTTGTCATTATATTGATACATTTAAAAACATTAACATCCATATGAACCACTGATTATCACTCTTGTCAACTAAATATTTTCTCCCAAGAAAATGTATCTGTAAGTCCTACTCAAACTCCCACCAACCTTTCCAAATTATAATATATATATATGTTTCAAATGCAACATAAGCAATAACAATGTTTCAACCAAACTCAATTAACATAATTCAGCATTATACAAAATCCAAAGTTTACATTAACTCAATAAAAACATCATTATTAAAGTTTCTATAATGGCTGTCATGATACATTGTTTCCCTCAGAATACCTTTTCAAAGTCAACAAAAACTATGTAGATGGAGCTACTCCATCCATTGCCCTGCTCAACCATCTGTCGCGGTGTAAAAGTGTGGTCTATGCATGATATTCCCGAAACCCACCTGCTCTACCCCAACCCTGCTGTCCAGTGCCACTTTTACTCCCTGAAGAATCACTCTACTAAATATTTCACTTGTCAATGATAACAGGGCCACTCCTCTCCAGTCGTCGCAACTTTCCAAGTCACCCTTCCTGGCAACCCAAACCCATTCTCCTCCCTGGAACCATTTCCTATCCCATATATCACTTAGAACTCTGCACAGGAGTCCTGGCGCCTCCACCGCAAGCATCTCTGCGCACACTCCATCCCCACCCGTTGCCCCATTCTTCCCTGTGCCCCAATGGCCTCCCCCGAGACAGGCCTGGTGTCCACGTCCCACCCTCCTCCACAATATCAGCAAGCGCTGCTGGACCCGGGCGATTCAACAACAGTCTTCCCTTACTGTTTCCCAAAAACTTCACTCTGTAGCTTCACTAAATTAGTGATTAATGCTACAACCCATTTTATAATAAGAAGCATTGCTTTATCTCCCTTCCCACATCCTTGGATCAATGAAGCCATCTCCAACAAATTTTCAATTCTTTTTTTTTTTTCTTCGTCCGCTTTCAACTCAGACGAAGTTCCATCTCTGAAATTGATTTTTGCGTGAAAATCTGTTTTTCCAATTTCTTACAATGGGAGCAGCGTGCACATTGTAAATTACTCGTACTTTACACTGGCAGCCGTGTGCTCAATGTACTCGTAATTAGTAATCCCTCGCCATACAGGCAGATTTTCTCCGACTTCAGAGGTACTCACGTTATCGTCCTGAGTAAGACCAGGGGACTCGAACAAATGCCGGACAGTAGGTTCGAACCCGAGCTATGAGGCGTCTCACAGCTAGCAGGCCGAGCTACTATCAACTACTCTAGGCAGTCCCCTTCAGAGTTCTAAATGAACCTCCGATTTCTCCACATACTCTAAGTCCACATACTCTAACTCAAGTACTAATTTTATGTTCAAGCATATAACAACCGCAGTACATCTTAGGAAAACAATTTTCTGCCTACTACTGTCAAACCATTTTTAGCTAGACTTTTCGCCAGGTTTGATAGGCCCTGCACGAGATTTTTTTAATATTTGGTCAAATTATTAAACAAAAAATATTTCTAGACAAAAACTCATCTCCTTCTTCTTTGCGTTCGTTCTTTACGACCAATTTTAATCACTCTTTGTGATATGTTTGATCTTTGCCAAGAACGTGTATACGTTGCACATTGGTTTGGTAGGCCCTAAACGCATATATTTCTACAGGTTTAGGACACGTGCATCCGATTTCAGCCAAACCTCCTAAGTCGCCTCTTACGACATGTGTGGCAGGTAACAGTGGTTCTATTCTTTCCACGCCAAATTTGGGCCCCGGTAACTACTCGGGCGAGTGCCGACGTCTTAGCTAAGGAGGGCAGTGCCAAAGAGCAATTTTACCAACCCTTGTCTTTTCAAGAGGTCAAAACCTCATACAGAGAAAATCTGCAGTAGACTGGAAGACAAACACTGTATATGATTGTGGAAAAGACTCCGTCAAGGACCTAAGCATAACAGCCCAGGTCATTATATTTCGACTACGCACCGGACACTGCAGACTCAACAAACACTTATATAGACTAGGAATAAGTCAAACAGCTCCCTGCCAGTGTCAGCAGGCGGAATAGACACAGGAGCATATCCTGCAAGACTGTCCTCTCCTGGGTGAGCTGAGAATCAACATGTGGCCACACCCAGTCGACATGAAAACTAAGCTTTGAGAAACCTGACAGACATGAAGCTGACTGCCCAGTTTGTAGTCGCACAGTAAATTAAGTGCATGACCAGAGATCGCTGAAGAAGAAGGAGTATTTACTATTATTTGTCTATTGCGGGAAGTTATTATCCCTTTCAGGAAAAGAACAAATGCTTCTGTTCTGCAACAGCTTGATACTGAGGATAGTTGGCTAATAAATAATATAAAATCAAGTATAATTAAATATTTCGGACACGTCAAACGACAGGAGCGCCTAGAGAAGATTTTTTTTAAAGTCTATGGAGCGCAAATTGAACATGCCTCACCCGCATGAAAACAAGAATAATAACGCCTAGAGGGGCATATACATATTTGGTTATTTTGTAATATATAATCTCCTCGGTAAATGAGCTGTAAACTCCACGATTTTCATTGTATATGTAGTGAAAGAACTGAAATTCTTCACTTCTGTTGTATTTTTTGCTTGATAAAAGCAATTTGGTCGTAGCATTTCTTGTGTATTGTCATTGTTTTTGTATTGCGTAAATCTATAGTATTTTGTAATTTATTGTTAAAAATTTGTTTACTTATTTCGCTCTGCTCAGTTGACAATCACTTGTCACAACTAACTCAACTCACTGTAGGAAAGTAAATTGCTGTAGACAATGTGTACTAATGCAAGGGACAATTCCCTAAAACTAATCATACTATTTTATGATTTGTTATTTATTACTCTTATTTTCTATAATTGTATACTATTTTTATATAAAATTGGGGATTCAATCGATAATTAAACGGACTATTTGAGCTAGAGTCCTCGTTTATCTGGGAAGTAGTTTGGCTGCGTAAGAATGAATATATCTTCCGGCTGAATGAAAATGACATTGTTTTGGCAATTATCATTGCAATAACGATCAAAGGTCAGAGGTCGCAATGTTACATCTTATGTAGGAACTTGTAAACTAGTCCCTGAATTAGTGCACGACACAATGCTTGAAGTATTAGAGGCAAAATTAGGAGCTTCAGTATATATAATGTTTGTTAATAAGGAGATATTATATAAATAACAGGATTGTTATATTATTCTGATATAATATTTATATTTTAGTGTTATGTATTCAACTTTCAAAGCTAATCAGTGTCACGTTAAAAGTAATAATTACGAAAAAATAATTTCTAAATTAATAAGTACACGCTAATGCTTTTGGTTTAGTAGGACCGGTTCTTACTGACCCCTGATGACCAGGGGCGTATACTAATTAGGGGTAAAAGATTATGAATTTCAAAATTTCAGACAGTGTATGATATTTTAGCGTTATATATCAGCTTTCAAAGCTAATCAGTATCTCGTTGAAAGTAATAATTATTAACAAATAATATCTAAAATAATAAGTAGGGAGACTGGGAGAAATGGACCAGCAATTTTGTAGTTTTCAATTTTTGCTCATCACCGGAACAGATTTTATCGAAACATAACAAAACCATGACTAAAATGTTGTACATTCATTTATTTTAAAAGGGAGAAACATTTAGCAATCTATTTCTATATGTTTCTTTACAAAATGCATTTCAAAAATGTATATGAACATGGGGAGAAATGGACCACCATTGGGGTGAAATGGACCAGCACGTGGGGAGCAATGGACCATAGTGGGGAGAAATGGACCTTTTTTAAAAAAGAAGCAGCAACAACTCATCCATATTGCTATAACAAATAAATAATCATTAAAAGGATATTTGCAGTTTTTTAAATTATTTTAAGCGACAGTAAAAAAGTTTAATATGATATATTAATCTAATATAAAGTTTTATCGAACATTTATGCCTGCAAGACTTTCTTTGAAGACATAGCCATCTTTGGTCCTAGAAGTGGTTCCAGTGATTGTAGATCTAGTAAGCTGTGCTTTAATACATGTAATTGAGACACTGGCGACATCTTCTACCTTAGGCTTAACAAATTTACCAGCAACTTTCTCACTCTTGCGCAAGAACTCTACCTCAACATCACCATCATCATCAATGTCTCCCCTTACAATTCCTACATAGTAAACACAAGTATTCTTTGTTACATATTCACATAGCACACACTGGCCTTCAAAAACATCACGCACATCAGTCAAGCTAACCGTAGACCTACACTCCTCATTTTCACCAAATGAAACATCAGAATCTGTGTCATCACTAAACGAAATGTCAGTTTCTGGATCTGAATCAACATCAAGTTCTTTCAGCAGCTGTCTCTTTCCCTTTTTTGGGTGGAACTTTTGCTGCCTTTTCTTTCATCACTGCTCTTTCCCTAATTCGATCCATTTCTGGCGTAGAAGTAGCCAGCATAGTTTTTCCTCTTTTCCTCATATTATTTGAATCTTTTCGCGGACCAGCTTTTGGTAGTCCTCTGAAAACATGAGGCGAAGTAAAGGAAGAAGTAGCTTTATGTTGAAGACTCCCTGATATTTCATGCAAGTCATCTACAAGGTTCTCAACATTATACTCTTTCTGATTTTCATGAAATTCTTGTGCAGTTTGATCTGTGCTGGTACCACAATGTCGAGATGCTGATCCTGTCTGTTCATTGCTTTCTAAAGTGGCATTTTCACTGTCCTTGCTGATGGGCATGTTCGTTATTTCTGAAGGCATAAAATCATCTTCTGTAAAAACATCTTCGTTAAAGGGCCAAATACCTGACATTGCAAAGCCTGATTGAATGTTAATGGGAGTTGCCGCATTAAGAAAAGCGTGGCCTCCTAGATTTGCAACTTGATAGATTGTCAGTGGTGTCCCAACATTTTTCATCATCCATGAATCACACGCATTGTTGTAGACCGACTTCATGGGTCCAAAAACTGAACGGTCCAAGGGCTGAGTTTTAGATGAGGTGTGTGGTGGCAACGTGATCACATGAATGTTGCTTTGCTTGCACAGTTCAAGTGATTCAAATGAAATGTGGGAATCGTGATTGTCCAAGATCAAAATCAAAGGGAAGTCTTTGGAAGGTCTTGAATGCTTAATGAAGTGATTTATAACTTTGACGAAATTATCACGGGTCATCCAACCTGATTCATTCACAAGGCCAAGGGAACCTTCAGGTGCTCCAGCAAGCATAAAATTCTTAAAAATTTTTCTGGGAAACACAAAAACTGGAGGGATAATGTGACCCGCAGCTGACACAATGCAACAGATTGTGACTAGTTCTCCTCTTTCTCTGGATGTCACCTGGCCTATTTGCTTCACTCCTCGTGGGGCAATTACTTTTGGCACTTTCTGTACAGTGGTCAGACCTGACTCATCCAAATTGTAGATTTGAGCTCCACTCACATTTAGTTTTGTAATGGTTTCCTTCACAATGTTGAAGAAGGTGCAAATATTATGTTTGTTGAAAGCTGTAGCTCTAGCCAGAGATGTTGCCTCAGGTTGCCTTATGGTCAGCTCGGGATTCCGTCGCAAAAATCCACAAAGCCAGTCATTCCCTGCCATCATTTGCTCATCCCAGGTTAAAGGATGTGCAATGTTATTGACTTTCGCCAACTCGTACGCCAAAATACGAACGTTTTTAGTTGTGATTCCATGGAACATTCTTGCACAATCTTTCAAGTAACTAGCAAAATCAGCTTCTTGCTTAGCTGTGAAAACAAGGCTATGCCTATAATTTGGTACGAGTCTAGTAGGCAGACCATTTCCTTCTTTGTCTTTTGTAAGATTGTTATTGAGGGTAGAGCGAGCAATGCCGTACTCCCAGGAGTCTCCCTTGCAGCTTTCCTCACTTTCATTCCATTTTTCACAGCATTAACAGCTTCTCTCATACGTTCCTACGTAACGAGCCCCTTGTTGGTGTTTCTGATGTACAATCTTGGCATCTGAAACAAAAGAGTGACAGAATTATATAACATTTAGAACGGTATCATTTGCAAAGAAATACTGATCATAGCACGAATGGCGTGCATCTTTAATAAATCACTGAAATCAAATTTGTTAACAGTTTTATTGGTCTAGATTTAGACCCCAGTATTAAAAAGAAACTATAATGCTGATATTCGAATGCAATCTTCAACACTTTTAATAACAACAGACTGTCTTGTCAATTTCTTCTATGGGGAGAAATGAACCATGGGGAGAAATGAACCGGTCCATTTCTCCCCCATGATCAATGTATTAAACTATTCAGCCATAAAGTTTTATATGAACTCTTAAATAACAAGTAAATAAAGATATTAACGTAATTACCTTGTCCTGATTCCTGACTATGCGTCTGCTTTACGATGGTGTCTGGAACTGGAAAAAGAAACTTTAGTGCAGAAAATTTTTCAAACTTTGCGTGGGAACGACTTGTGCGGGAAGTCGATGGCAAATGAAAAATTCGGACTATGTTTGATGTGGAAAACAAACTTATTATGGTTTCACTTTCATTGCATCACAGCCAGGGGCCAGAGAGGGGGTGGTCCATTTCTCCCTATGTCCATTTCTCCTAGTCTCCCTACAGGTTACTCAATATTTTTGGTGGGCTGACCACTGCCCTTAATGACGGCCGCCTCTATTAATACTCGAATACATTTGATTGATTGAATCCATTGCCCCCTGTGTATGACAGTACTATTCAATGTATCACATTGATTATTACAAGAACCTGCATGAAGCAACGGGAAGTAACAGATGAAATTGCATCAACTCAAGGAAGAAACTGAACAGCATACATAGAGTGAAAAAAAAATAAAAGGACTGAATTACTATTTCAAATCAGTACAGCGTCCGACAAACATGAGCCATTCTTGCTTCTTCAAATGACTCACGGGTGTCTTTCTCAGACGCTGTGATGCTCATTGTTGTGTACGTAAGACGCTCGTATTGCTGGCTAGGCGATTGGTCGTAAGGACTAGGGAAGGGTCGAGTCCGTGTTTTCTTTTGTTTCGAACATTGTATCTGTTTTGTTGATCATATTCAATTATTCACCATAATGTTACGAAGCAGCAATTATCTGGAAGGACGAACACTGTCATTTGCAGACGATATCATGTGTACAGACAGGGAGAAACAGGGATGAAATTGCTAATAAACTCCAGGAAGAACTGAACCGCATAATGTCCTGGTGCGATGTTTCTGGTGCAACGATAAACCATACCAAAGCTGTGCTATCATGGTTCTCCCTAAATAATCACATTGTGAAGTCTGACACACCACATATCACTTTAGATGGACATACACTCACCCGAACAGCATCTATGAGTTATTTGGGTGTAAAATTTGATCGCAGTCTATGCTTTAGGAACCATATCGACCAAGTTATTGCCAAGGCTCGCAACGCACTATCCGCACTGAGAATCATGGCGGCTGCTAACATAGAGCAACGCCTTCTTGTGCTCTTGTATCAAGGTATTGTTCTGTCATGTATAGAATATGCATGCGCTCTCCTAACAATTAGTCCTACGCAAACAGTGAGACTGGAAAGAATTCAGAATGAGGCTATGCGCATCATTCTAGGATGCACCAAAGATACACCAGGAGTGTCAATGCGATTCCTTCTTGACCTCCCAACTATTGCTAACAGAATTGAAACTTGGAGGGTTCGATCATATCTAAGAATTAATGCAAACAAGGAACATCCTCTCCATGAAGAACTCATTAAGGAGAAAGGGTGTAGACTCAAGAGAGGCAGATCATGGCTGAGTCAGGCGGAAGATACGCTTAGGAAAATATGTGATCCTTCCGGAATTGAAACAGGAGAGGAATGGATTGCTGTGCCACCTCAATTTCAGACTGCTTTCACCGTTATTACATCTATTAAGAAAAACTGCGAACAAAATAATCTATCACTGCTAAACGTGGAGGTGGAGGCTCTCTTGAATGACATCATCAATGATACAGATGTGGTTATTTACAACGATGGTTCAGTCATTCGCCAACAACGCTGTTCGTGGACTTTTTCAGCACGCTCAGGAGGAAAATAATAAGAGAGGCCAGTGGGGCCTACGCAACAACCACAAGTAGCTTGACAATGGAGGTTCAGGCGGTTACGGAGGTGGTGAACTGGTTGGCATCTCACAGCTACTCTCGTGTTTTCATACTCAGTGACTCCATGAGCATGATTCGTAAAGTCGAATCAGGTATGGTGAGACGCAACTGGGTGGAGGTACTGGTACAGACAGTGATCAGAGAAATCACCTTCATTTTTGTCCCTGGGCACGCAGGAGTTAGGGGTAATGAACGAGCTGATAGATTGGCTGGCTTGGCTACAATATCAGAGGTAGCTGCCATGGATCGAAGTGACATTCTTCACGCATTGAGAGTCTTTCCGAACAGAGGAGTTTCAGGGCTGTGAATCCCACTCGCTGACCCTATTGAAAGAGATGGGTGTTAATATTGGTGCAGCCCGAAAAGAACGACATACTAAATATGCAAAGATATTGATTAATCAACATCGAACTAGCGTGTTGCTAGTTGCATGGGTCGCTGGACGCTGCTGGATTTGCTGAGGCGGAGATCGGAGCACCTATGGACATGCCCGGAGTACTATGATGATAGTCCTCATATAACTGAGTAACAATGTGTGATCCGATATCGTTCTTACACGAAAATATCACAGCGACAGTGCACGAACACCGTAGCACCGACCTGTGTCGTTTTAGTAACGACTAGATAATATTTTAGTATTCGAGTAACGAATACTTACTATTCGCTCATCCCTAATGAAAACTGAACACATTTCTCACTGTACAAATATGGCGAGATTTGTGGAATTATTATAGGAATGTAACTAAATAAAGTTTACAACTGTGGATGTGATTCATGTGCTCTTGCTTTTCACAGCTGGAGCTGTGTTATGTTTATGTTTGGTTGCATAAATCAAAGTTGAAAGCGTGAGGAATTCATGTGTGTAACTGTAAGCACCTTCTAGGCTTCTACTACAGAAATTTGAGAAATTAATTTAATAATAGTGCCAAACAGAATAAAAACATGGACCAGTGATTCGTAAATATAGCATAAACATGACCACATGATGGACAAATCGAATTTTTCCAAATGGTCACCAACAGCAGAAGAGGAGACAGTATCACACATACCAGCATCAGAGAGAACGCTGGAACACATGACCCTGTGTGAACTGAATATCCAAATATTTAGACTAATTTTAAAGACTGAAATTCATTGTTTGACCACCTGGTAAAAATTAAAATGAAACCAGGTCCTGACGACACTCAAGTGGCCAGTGTCCGTAATATAGCCTTCTACAGCAGAACATTAGATCGAAAGATGAGTGGAAAACCAAGAAAGATTTATAGATGGTCTATATCATAGATTCCCAAATTGTTCGCCCCACCGCCCACTTTGCTCAACATAAACTTTGTAACGCCCCACCTTCACATTATAACAGTTTGCCAACGCCCCTCCCACATAAATACATGCTCTATTTTCTCTTTGACGTAGAAAATTGATATATATTTCTGTAATACATGGTCAATTTTCAAATGATTATGTGCATGAAATAGAAAATTAAAGCAAAAATGGATCGTGAAAGATGGGCATAATATGAATTAAAATGCAGAATTCAAATTTTAAATGAATAATTCAATCGCAAAATCACGAAAATAATTTATTAAAAATATTTATTATTAATGTCTTCTTTAAGGAACCCCTAATCGCCTGAACACCCCCCCCAAATTCTTCTGAACCCACTATCGCCCCCTTAGAACCCTTCAACACCCACTGGGGAGGGGGCGATACCGCCACTTTGGAAAACGCTGGTCTATATCATGACTGATGCCAAAAGTAGAGGTAGAAATCCACCACTCAAGCCTTCTGAGAAGCACATACAGGTCATAAGACCACAAATCTTATACTAGGCCCACTGATCTGCAAACCAGTAGCAGTGATGACAAAAGAAGAATGCTGGTTTGTTATTTAAATTTAATGATGTATATTGTTTATTATGATGATGATCATCATGCATGGTGGGTTTTATGAATATAAGAATAGATTGTTAATTTTCAGTCATATAAACCACATATAAGACAGTAAGCAGCACATCGCTAGAAAAGTTAGACATGGTCCAAAATGAAGCGATGAGGCTTATACTTGGTTGCGCATGTGACACTTCATGTGAGGCAAAGAGCTATGGCCATGAGACACAAAGTCACACAGGTAAAAGCTTATCTGAGAGTTTCTGCTGACAAAAATCATCCTCTGCACAAATCCATAAATGAAAACAAGGGCAGGTGATTGAAGAGAGGCCGATCCTGGATGGCCGAGGCAGAGGATGTTATTAAACAGGTCTGTACTTTAGATGAGCTGAGACCAGGTGAAGAATGGATGAATATATCAGAGGATATGACTGCTTACACCAAGGTTGTCAGTACACTTGGGAGACGCTGTAGAGAATGGGCCCGGGTGTCGTCAATGCAGAGATTCTTGCACTCGTGGATGAGCACTCCCATCCAGGTGATATCATTATCTACACTGATGGCTCTGTCAGACACGGAACCAGAGCATCGTGGGCTTATTCAGCACAGTGAAACAGTCTCACACTTCATGGGGACTGCGGCACTTTTGAGACAACGACATCGAGCATGACTATGGAGATCACTGCTGCCTCCACGGCTCTGTCATGGGTGGCTGAGCAACAGGTAACCCATACGATTATCATATCAGACTCAATTAATATGCTTCAAATGATTGAATCTGGAAGTATGCATGTGGAATGGGTGGACAGCATTCGGAGATCACATCTCAAGAAAATGACTTGGCTGTACACACCTGGACATGCTGGAGTGCAGAGTAAGGAGCGTGCTGACTTTCTTGCAAACAATGCCCGACTCAAGCGGGCAGAAGTATGGACAGAGCCAATATCATCAATGCGATAAGCTCTCAATTATGTGATATTGGCAAGTCTCAGACACTGGAACGAGTTCGAGAATTAGGCGTTAAGTTTGGACATGCCAGACAGTGTCGTTTCGGGTAGTAGAGAGAAGATATAGTAATCAACTTCTCATGGGTACGGTGAGCAAATGGACTTTGGGTTGGCTGCTGCAACGGAGGACAGAGCATGCATGAAAATGCCCAATGTGCCGTGACGTCGATCGCATAACATAACATTCCTTTAGAAATTAGCCCTATATCTTTAAAGTAGTCTATTGTCTTTCCCCAGGTGGAGGATTTCATTGGTTGTCCGCTCTTGTCGGGAAGAGTAGGGGTGGGAGCTTTATTTTGTGTTCCAGGGCCAGACGAGTTGCCCTTGTGTTAAAAATTGATTTAGCAACATTACGCACTGTTGACTTGCTGGGCCCATCACAGTGGGGTGTTACTCACTGATTTCATGTCATTTCAAGATATTTAACTAACCTGCTTCATTCGAATATTCACATTCTGCTGAATTAAATTGTTTTATTTTAACAGCTTTTGCTTGTCTTACCTGTATTTTGTTTCAAATTTATTCTTCTAAACTTGTATTCATGAAATATTTTATTAATTGTATTCTTTTATGTATTGTGAATTGTATAACATTTTAGAAAATAATATCTCAGTGAGTTTGATGAATATTCTTAAAGAAATCCATTTTAATTTGATACAGACTTGGAACAATAATCAGTTGCATTTATATGGAAGACATGTTGAAAAGTTGTGGACACACAAAACAAACTAGGCAAACAATGTGGATAAAGCAAGAGATGGACTATGAGGTTTGTTTACCTTTGCAATTTATGGTTAACTCTCAAACATCTAGAGCATAGATTCCCAAACTTTTCGTCCCACGCGACTCTGTACAAAATAAACTTTGTAAGACCACCTCCACATTATAACAGTTTGCCAACACCCCACCCCTTCCCACAACACATATATATATCACATGCTCTATTTTCACTTTGACATAGAAAATTGATATATATTTCTGTCTTACATGGTCAATTTTCAAATTATTATATGCATGAAATATAAAATTGATGAAAAAATGGATCGTGTAAGACGGACATAAAATGAATTAAAATGCAGAATTCAAATTTTAAATGATTATTCAGTCGCAAAAACACGAAAATAATTTATTTTGAAATATATATTATTCATTTCTTCTTTAACGGGCTACCAACACCTAATCGCCTGAACACCCCCAAATTCTTCTGAACCCACTATCACCCCCTAGCACCCTTTAGCACTCACTGGGGGATACCACCCACTTTGGGAAATGCTGATCTAGAGGTTTTTAAAGCTCTTTTGTTTTATGAGGACCTGCTCCAATACTAGCATCTATATCTTCTTCTTTGCGTTCGTTCTTTACTACCAATTTTAATCACTTTGTGATATGCTTGATCTTTGCCAAGAATGTGTATACGTTGCACATTGGTTCGGCAGGCCCCTAAACGCATAAACTTCTATATGTTTAGGACACGTGCATCTGAAATATTTATCTGTGTTCTTATTGTTTCTTTATTGAATGTTTCCTGAATGTGTTAAAGGAGGTACACCACTTTGGAAATGCTGATCAGAGGTTTAAAGCTCTTTTGTTTTATGAGGACCTGCTCCAATACTAGCATCTATATCTTCTTCTTGTTTACTACCAATTTTAATCACTTTGTGATATGTGATCTTGCCAGAATGTATACGTTGCACATTGGTTCGGCAGCTAAACGCATAAACTTCTATATGTTTAGACACTGCATCTGAAATATTTATCTGTGTTCTTATTGTTTTTATTGAATGTTTCCGAAGTTGTAAGGAGAATACACCACTTTGGAAATGCTGATCTAGAGGTTTTAAAGCTTTGTTTTATGAGGACTGCTCAATACTAGCATCTATACTTCTTCTTGGTTTACTACAATTTTAATACTTGTGATATGCTTGATCTTGCCAAGAATGTGTATAGTTGCACATTGGTTGGAGCAAAGCATAAACTTTATATGTTTAGACACTGCATCTGAATACATTTATCTGTGTTCTTATTGTTTCTTATTGAATGTTTCTGAAGTGTGTTAAAGGAGGGATACCACCACTGAAATGCTGATCTAGAGGTTTTAAAGCTCTTTTTTTTATGAGGACCTGCTCCAATACTAGCATCTATATCTTTTCTTTGCGTCAGTTCTTACTCAATTTAATACTGTGATATGCTTGATCTTGCCAGAATGTGATACGTTGCACATTGTCGGCATGCCCTAAGAAAACTTCTATATGTTTGGACAGTCATCTGAAATATTTATCTGTGTTCTTATTGTTTCTTTATTGAATGTTTCTCTGAAGTGTTAAGAGGATACACCACTTTGGAATGCTGATCTAGAGGTTTAAGCTTTTGTTTTATGAGACTGCTCCAATTTAGATCTATATCTTCTCTTCTTGTTCTTACTACCATTTTAATCACTTGTGATATGCTGATCTTTGCCAGAATGTGTATACGTTGCATTGGTTGCAGGCCCTAAACGCATAAACTTATATGTTTAGACACGCATCTGAAATATTTATCTGTGTTCTTATTGTTTCTATTGAATGTTTCTCTGAAGTGTTAAAGGAGGGGGATACACCACTTTGGAAAATGCTGATCTAGAGGTTTTTAAGCTCTTTTGTTTATGAGGACCTGCTCAATACTAGCACATATCTTCTATTTTGTTCTTATACCAATTTAATACTTTGATATGCTTGATCTTTGCCAAGAATGTCAGCTTGACATGGTTCGCAGGCCAAACATAAACTATATGTTTAGGACACGTGCATCCGATTTCAGCCAAACCTCCTTAGTGCTCTACGACATCATGGCAGCAACAGTGGTTCTATTCTTTACACCAAATTTGGGCCCTGTAACCACTGGCATAGCATTCTATAAGTCTGCTGAAGAAACAAGTATATATATTGAAAGTAACTGATGGCTATCAAACATGGTTTTAATACAGTGTGATGTAATTGTGATACCATGACCTAATTTCATTTTACTAAAGTAGAATGTTTCATGGCAAGAAATGTACAGTCACAAAGAAGGAAACGAGAAATATAAATAAACTCTATACGTCTTTTAGTATTTCATTTTTACCCATATCTGAAAATTAGTCATTTGGACAATATACAGATAGTAATCATAAGGTTTGTAACTCTTAACTATTTCTTTGAAGAATAAATAAAGTTTCAAGAAAGTAATACATAGCTGTTCTAAGCTACCTTGTGTGAAATGTATGTACTCATGTAAATTGTTAAGCATCTGAAATATTTATCTGTGTCTTATTGTTCTTATTGAATGTTTCTCTGAAGTGTTTAACTGATCTTGATTCTTGTCCCAGTTTGTGGACATGAGTTTCATTCTGACATTCTCTAATGTAATGCTCTTGCATTGTTTACACAGTTATTTTATAAGTGTGCTTTCTTGCTCATTGCTAATTTGTCTTCTGAAGTGGATTGGTCTGAAAACTTTTTTTGTTAATATAGAAAATTTGTATAAAATTTGAGATATTATGACTTAAAATAAGTTTAGTTTTCAAAATATGTCACGCGTTGCAGAAATAAATGGAGAAACACAAAATTTAACTTAGTCTGAATCTAATGAATATAATGAATTTGTTTCATTTCAGTGAGCAATTGTAATATCTAAAATATTACAAATGCTTTTTAGAATATATTAAATACTGCATTTTTAATGATTTTTGTTAACTACCCCAAAACATATTTTCACTGAATTTTGTGATATTTTTACATAATTTATTTAAAATTTAATATCCTAAACAATATAATATTTAGATATTACAATTGTCACTTGAATGAAAACAGAATATTACATTCATTAGATTAGATTAGATTGCATTTTGTTTAGCCCATTGTATGTTTCAGGCAAAGTATTTTTGTAACTAACCTTTTCTATTTCTAAGTCATAATCTTCAAAATGGTTATACAAATTTTATATTATATGAAAACAAAAAAATAGCTTGCCCATCATACTGCAGAATTTCATTGAAATTTTGGAGATCAGAAGTTACTTTGTCTGTTAAAGTTGATGTTTCATTTCATTGTTCATTTGTCTGCTGTAACATTTGTTGACTTTTGTATAGTCAAGAGACTTTGCTTCATATTGTTAGTTTAATCTGTACCATGACATTCATAACATCAGGTAGACTTGATAACAATCAATGGACTTGCTAAAATATAAATATTGTATTATTGTAATATGGAGACAATGAAGTTGACATTATTGATTGAAGACATTTTCTTGAGTTGATTTAGAGTGATGACTTGGACATTTTGTTTTCAGAGTCATACAGTCAGTTGGAAACTGAAGATGATGATGAGAAATGGAGAAAGGTAAAGTTGTTATTTAATTGATACTATCAAGACTGCTGTTTATTTGATTTACTGTTATTTTTAAATACATTTTCTCTGTAAATAAATGTTATATTTTAGTTTGTAATGAAGATGATCTTAGGTTCAACAAAATTGATGGAGTGACTGTGAGGTGATATTAGGACTCTAGGTTCAACAATCATTGATGGAGATGATGTGAGGGATATTAGGACTTAGGTTCAACAATATTGATGGAACACTGTGAGGTGATATTAGGAAAGATATTTTGAAGTATCATTAAATGAGAATATCATGTT
The DNA here is from genome assembly GCA_020796225.1 of Arion vulgaris. Taxonomy (NCBI): domain Eukaryota; kingdom Metazoa; phylum Mollusca; class Gastropoda; order Stylommatophora; family Arionidae; genus Arion; species Arion vulgaris. The sequence goes on along the minus strand of CM036761.1, from coordinate 58,503,210 downwards.
GGTATAGTAATTCAAAATGATGATGTTATGTTCTCATACATATGTGACCCAAGACAAAGCAGATATGCAGTTATGTGATAGAGACATCATGACAAGAACACTAATGATGTTAGGGCATGAGTTCAAGTGGATGTCATATAGCCCAGCTGAGAGAACAATTAACAGACCACAATTCCAACCTACCAAAATGGGAAGAATGGATCCCAGTAAATGTTAGGGGCTAACTGAACTATCCTTACTTTAGGAAGAGAATGTAGAGATTGTAACACAAAGGCTGAACTTGCATAAGCAACTACTAGTGCAAGTGATGATGATGTTATTTATACCAAAGGGTCTATTTACCTTGCGACCTCATGGACTCAGCGCATTACATTCCTATGCTTCTTAGTACTTTCTCTTCTCATGCTCCATATTCTATATGTGTATATAATAATAATAATTCCTCTTGTACCGTTATATGTTACATAGGGCCTGCAAGTAATTTCTCCATACCGCTCTATCCTGGGCAACACGCTTAATCTCCTCCATCGAACCGAGACCTATATTTCTTGCCTCTCTCAGCAAAGTTTGTTTCAGGGTCTCCTTATGTCGTCCTCTTTTTCTTGAACCCTTTGCGTCCCACTTCAATGCCTGCTTTGATATGCATATATGTTAAATGTATATATGTTATGTGGCTTACGGGATAGTGACTCGGTCTATTAACCCCGACATTCTGAGTTTGAATCACGCTGCGGACAGTTTGGTTGCAAATTGTTTCGTGTGGATATTTACAAAGGATGACGCACCACCCGTTCAGAAAGCAATGGCAAACTACTGAACGTAATAATACCTAGAAAAATCACAAACAACGTTAAAAAGTTGGTGTTGATTTGCAAAGTCCTGTAAAGGATATGCAATCAACTTTTTCTTTATATATGTTATATATATATTTGATTTTTATTGTTTATCTTCTTTTTCCCCACTTCTATTTTTTTGCATTTATTTCGCTATTTGTTTTTATTGACATATTTTCATTTTAGGGCTGTTAGAAATTTATTGTCTGATTCTATATGCATTCTACCATGTAAGAAGTGAAGAAATTCACTTCTGTTGTATCCTTTCTTGATGAGGCCTTTTTGATTGAAACGTTGCTGTGTGTGTGTTGTATTAATGTTGTTCCCTCCTTAGCCAGTTTATTTGCTCTCTCGTTTCCTGATATGCCACAGCGAGCTGGTATCGATTGGAGAATAATTTGGTTGTACCTAGTAAATAAAAGCGTCCCAGAAATCAGATGTGCTGGCCTACTTGTAGACATATAACTGGCACAACATACAATTGCTCTTAGGCTCAGATCACAAAGAGTGGTTTAACAAGTGGTCGATATGGAGCATTCGAAGAAGAATCAATCAGCAATTTAAGAATTTGGAGTTAAGCTGTCAAGTAGAGCGTGTTGGGACAGAGAGGAAGAGAAGAGTGTTTAACAGCGGCCAGCAGAAACCATCAGCATGATACCTATGACATCTGTCTGTTGAGATTGCACTATGAGTCTGCCCAGACTGTTGTGACGTCGTTTTAGTAACAAATAACCAAACACATTGTTGTGACTGGGTATCAGATTGCCTATTAAGGTTGACATTGTTATTGTAGATGACTTTGTGATATGTTCACTTTTCTTCTTAATGATCCAGCAACACTAGAGCTCTTGCCTTCACCCAATGCCATGAGTGGATCTCATGTTTGTAAGTTGTTCTTTGTCGTATAATGTTCATTTATCTGGCCTTGAGGAAGGAGGTCTTTCTGATGTCATCTAATGCTTGACACTTGAAGAGGTGGTGGTGAACGGTTTCATGATGATGTGAACACAGTTGGCACTCTGGAGTGTGTGTTGTTGAATTCTGTTGATTATTAGTGTTATGTGTTGGGTTCAGAGTCTAAAATGGTGCTCTGATCTCTTCTTGCAAGGTGGTTGATGTTTAGTTAGCTGCATGGCTGACACTCTTTCCGATTCCCATGACCCATCTGTTCAGCCAAATTCTTTATTGTTGTCATTAGATTTGCTTTGCTGTATGAGAGTTGTTGCTTCTGATTGGTTGTCCTTTGACCTTTCTTGGCTAGCCTATCTGCTTATCATTTCAGGTGTTTGAATGTCCAGGATCCACTGCATAGTTATTTGATTGATGTAAAGTCTGTCAATATCTAGGCTATATTGAGAGTTCAGATTTACAATGTCCACCATCTTGTAGAGCTTGAAGCTGACATTGAATCGGAAAATAATGTTTTTGTACCTTGATGGAAAGCGTCAAAGAACAATCTCAGGTGGTACAAAGCTGCTTCTATGATGAATTTCAGCCTCATAATTGGAGCATATCTCCTGCACAAATAGCTCTATGAATGATCTTTCTGGATTGTATATATACTTCATAACTGCTTTGATGGTGGCTTTAAAAAGATCCATAATGACATTACCCATTTTGGATAGATGATATTGTTCATATCATTACATATTTGAGTTTGTAAGGAGATGATATATATCTTGTGAATTAATTCATCATCATCAGGTGTCACTTGCATCAAAGGTTAGCTGCAATGGACCTCATATCAATGTGTGTCAGGAAATGAGAGCAGACAGGCTCTAAGGAGGAAACAAAACTGATACAACACAAACACTCATGCCATTACAGAAATTAAGACACATACAAATGAAAATGCAAAGAGTTGTGGAGGCAACAACCCAAGCAAACACCCACAAGATGGACCTCAACAATCTTGTCTCTATCTTGATGTTGCATTTTACAAGACAGTAAAATGAAAAGCACAAAGTCTGAAAAAGTGAATGAATCTATATAACAACTCAGTTGAAGCAAAACAACAAAGTTTCAGGCACACTTGAGATGTTTTCAGAACATAACAATGAACAAAGTAAATTTCTTATCTTGTTTGACTCTCTAGAGATCTTCATGTGTTCTTGAAGGTGACTGTCAAAGCATAGCAACGCACCAGGATAGTAGCTGGCAGTATAGATCATACCCACCTCACATGGTGACTGAAACAGACAATGGTTCCTGTCTGCCAAGAGGTAGGGATCAAGGAGGCTACAGGTTAGTAGTAGAGTGCAAGCATCGAAAGTATTACCATTCTTAATCGTCATGCCTAGTGACACATGGGCTTCAGAAAGGACTTTCCATGCTCTCCTGTCCCGTGCAACCTTCAGCAGAGCCCACGTAGAGATGCGGTGTCAGTTCTCTTCCATCATGCGCTCCATGTTGTCCGATGGTCTGCCTTCTTCTCTGGTCCAAGTGAGGCACCTTGCAGGCATTTCTTGTCTCATTCTCTAACATGTCAGCCATTTCCATCTCTCTTGAGTATGACTTCATTGCCTCTTTTCTTGTATCTTGAGTAGTTGGCTTTGGATAGTTTTACTGGCCAAGATTCCCAGATTCTCGAAGCAAGAGTGGTGAAAACTGACAGCCTGCTAGTATCTCCAACACTCATCCATAGAGAAAACTGGCAAACAATGCTTAAGAGTTTAGCAGAGCCTTTGTAGATTTTAGACTTCCATACTGGTTTCAACGGAAAAGTATGCAGGTCCAAAATCCCTGAACCAAATGGCGCATCCCTTTGGGAAATCCAGAAAGTCTCCCAAATGGTTGCTGAAATGTAGAATAATGTGATGATCGTTGAACGAATGCCAACTCCTGGAGTAAATGGCGCATAAAGGGATGAGGGGCATCCAGAGAAGAGACGTGGGGCGAGACTCGGGTCTGGAGGTGGGGGCACCGAGTTAAGTTGCTCCTGCGACCACATAGGGCGAAACCCTGAGGTGGGGGGTCCAAATTGAGTTACGAGGGGTGCATCCAGAGAAGAAACGTGGGCCCACGATGGGTGAAACTTGGAGCCCTGAAGTGGGGGCCCGAGTTGAGTTCCATGACCGGTCAGTATGGAGGCATGGTGAATGTGAGCACGGTGAGAGCTGATAGGCACGGTGAGCATGCATGAAAGCAGAGCAAACACACATGTGGACAATGCACAGGTGGGTCTGCCGGCGGGGCAGACGTGCACGGTGTCAATGGTGGAGCGATGAAGAGGCGCGGCAGGCGTAGGGGTGAGCAAACCACCCAGATGAGCAGAGAAACTGGAGGGCCTAGCAGAGGCTTGAACCCAGTGCGCTTTCCCCTCGCAGGGAGCTACTACTGCCTTGTAGTTAGATTGGGGACAATCAAAGGCTAGCGGAGTAAACCTTACACAAAACTGGATGGCAGGCAAACCAAGTAGTCCAAAAAAGACTGGTAACCTGGGCAGATGACGCTCAACATCCCAGGAGGGAAGGTTGTCTAATGGTAGCTATCCTAAAATGAAAATAGCAACCGGGCGCCTTGCAGGTCGGCTGTGACAGCCAGCTGTGGACAGCCAAAGGCTGACGGAGAATGAACCCAGTAAACGCTGGCTGAAACCGGACACATTGCCAATGGATAAGCACCAGAGCTCCAAATGGTGCTGAATGATGTGACGTAAAAACCTTTCTTGTCAAAGGCTGTTAATATATCACAACAAGAAGGATCAAAATGGCAGAAAAGACTGATCGACGAAGAAGAAGAATTGCTACTAATATTACTACTTCACTATCCATATCCTTCATGTATTTTTGTATCAAAATATGTGACTGCTCTCCTGTTACATGCATGGCATGCTGATTACTTCAAGGTTCCATCCATTGAAGGTTCCATCCTGAACTGTTTACAATTAGTGCACCTGTAGCAACCACAAATACACTTGAATCAAATCGAAACTTTGGTAAATTAATGATCAAATTCAAGAAAATGTGAGCTATTATTGTGAGAAACCGGAAGAATAAAAATAGACACTAAAATTAGTAGAAGTAAAACTAAGAGGACTTGTATAAATGAAACATCTCAATAGGCGATTACAGTGAATGGAGTTCAACGGAATACGCTGATGCCAATCAATGCAGTCATTGTGTGGGAAAAGTTAATAACTTGTAAACACTGCTAGTAAATGTATTTATTAATTATTCATGTTTTCTATTTAGGTTTTCTAATTAATATTTCAGATTTATGCAGCACATTACTGAGAACGATCTTCATTCGATCAAACAAGAATATTTACAGTCTGAATAAATATGATGAAGATATACAATACTTGCAACTAAGGGAACATGGTAATTTCAAATGTTTACTGGAGTATGACAGCAAGCTAATAAAACAATGTAAACAAGAACATTACAAGTGTTTCGAAATACGAGAGAATTAAGACAGAATCAAGAATGACTGAAAGTGAAACATCACTGATTCTTTGACTGTCATGAAGCTACAGTAGATGTTTGTGACACTATACTGACTGTCAGTCAACATTACAGAATGAAGATTATATGGTAGAGTTGAATAACATAATTTATGTGTGTACGAAGAATGCTGATCTTTATACAACTGATGTCAGTGACAGATTACATAAAATATAAGTTGATCAAATTGATGATGACAGAAGTGCTAGATGTAGTATGTTTGTATGTAATGTTTGTGATTGAATTTTCTGATAAAAGTAATTTATCAAGCAACATATAAAAAACATACTGAAACAGAACTTTACAAGAGTGATGTTGGGTATAATTTTTACAACGCAGGAATTTAGATGAAATAAAAGAACAATACTGAAGAGAAACCTACAAGTGTGATTTGTGGTGCTGAGTTTGCTCGTAATAGTGATATAAAAGACATAAAATAACACATACTGAGAGAAACCTTACAGGTGTGATGTTTGTGGTACTGGGTTTGCTGTAATAGTATCTAGATAGACATAAAAAGAACACATGTTGGAGCCGAAACCTTATAAAGTGTGATCTTTAGTAGTGCTAGGTTTGCTCTGCAATAGTCAACTAAAGCGATCATAAAATAGTACATACTGAGAGAAACACTTACAAATGTGATATGTGTGGTGATGGGTTTGTTTGTAATAGTAGCCTAAGTAAACATAAAAGAAACATACTGAGAGGAAGTTATACATGTGATGTTTGTGGTACTGGGCTTTTTTGTAATAGTAATCTAGATAGACATAACTAGAAACATGTTGGAGCAAACCTTACAAAGTGTGATCTTGTGGTGCTAGGTTTGCTGTAATTATCAACTAAGAGTCTGACATTAAAAATAGTACATAGCTGAGAGAAACCTTACAAAATGTGATGTTTGTGGTACTGGGTTTGCTTGTAATAGTAGTTTAAGTAGACATAAAAAGAACACATCTGGAGAAAAGCCAATAAGTGTGATGTTTGTGGACATGGGTTTGCTCTAGTATCAGTGATCTAAGTAGACGATAAAAGAACACATACTGAGAGAAACCATACAAATGTGATGTTTGTGTACTGGAGTTGCTCGTATAGTCATCTACAAACACATAAAAGAACCTCATACTAGAGAGAAGTCTTAAATTACAGTTATCTAACCTCTAAAGAATATCTCGACCAATTAGCCAACAAAGAACCAGCACTAGAAAAGTGACCAAGGAGAGTATAATAGAACAGCAATAATATCCGTTTCAGTATTCTCTAGTCTTCTTCTTCGAATGCTACTATACTAGGTAGCTTCCTCTAGGTCCTACAATAGCTTTAAGAAAATAATTCTTCATATTAACAGTTTCCATTTTCACCATATTACTTGTTTGTACTTTGTTTACTTTTAACTAAGCTTTTGACACAATTTTTGTATGAATAATTTTTATTTAAATGCAGAAATGAGAAAGTATGTGCATTTAAGCTTGGCAAAATATAAATAAAAAGTATTCTGTGACATTTCTTCCCTGATTTATTTTTCTATGTTTACATTAAGTTACTTCTGCACCACACACAGAACCAAATTGTAGATTGTAAACTGTTAGTGTGTACAACCGCCCGAGTGGTTACCGGGCCCAAATTAGGGTGTAAAGAATAGAACCACTGTTACCTGCCACGCATGTCGTAAGAGGTGACTAAGGAGGTTTGGCTGAAATCGGATGCACATGTCCTAAAAGTGTAGAAGTCATGCGTTAGGAGCCTACCAAACCAATGCGCAAATATACACGTTCTGGCAAAGATCAAACATATCACAAAGAGTGATTAAAATTGGTCGAAAGAACGAACGCAAAGAAGAAGAAGAAGTGTACAATTAAACAAGTTATGACAAATTTGTTTTATGTCATGTACCTTCTTTTTGTGTTTGTTGTTATCAATTAAGTTAACCACCCATTGTGAGCTGCATGGTTTGCACCAAGAACATGAATATATTACACCCCGGTTCATAGGCACTCATTCATGTAGGACAGATGCTTCCAAAAATGTGGACCACAGTCAATGCTTGGGTTTGCCTGACCTGACAGTCTCTACATGAACCTCCGATCTCTCCACATACTCAAAGTCAAGTACCAATTTAATGTTCAAGGATATAACAACCGCAGTACATCTTGGGAAAACATTTTTCTGCCTACTACTGTCAAACCATTTTTGGCAAGAATTTTCACCAGGTTTGATAGACCCTGCACAAGATTTCTTTAGATGATCTTGTCTCATCATGTTCCTTAGCTCACTCTTTACATACGCTTTAATGTCGAAAAAGAACGTTATCCGCTTGCAAGTGTTCTAGAATTTTGTTCCATAAAATGGTCATTATTCCCGTTTCCAACTTACTCAGCCCCAAAACTAGTCCATACGCCTGATTACGTACACTCTACCATTTGATCCATGTTATTTGAGATGTCATTCAAAATTTTTTTGATAGTGGTAAAACCACATAAAAGTGTGTTTGTCACATCAGCTCAGGCAGACCACCTGGTGTCCGACATTTTCTTCAAAGTCGGGAGTTTTGAACCTGTATCTTCCAGTGCTTTTGTAAGAATGCCCCATCGATAGGTAGAAGCGAAAAGAATGTATAGAGGCTTTCAACAAAATCGAAAAATGGATGCTTCTATACAACATTCTGCAGCACACTTAGCAACCAAATTCAGTGAATGTGCAAAGCAGAGAATGCATTCTGCGTACTTATTTATATCTTTAATGCATGCTTGCAAACCGTGGTATTTCTCACATGTTGCTGGCATTGTCATAGCCTTGACCACGACAGTCTTTGATATCAATGTAATTTTCTTAAAAATCAAGTAAACTTTGGCAAGTTGTTCAGCAGTATGACCTTCCATATCCAAGAACTTCACAAACCTTTCCACTGTTCCAGATGGTAACACATAGCGCACCATTAGAGTGAGTTGGTCCACATGCAAAATGTCTGGAGTAGAGTCCAGTGATACTGAATAGTACTTGCATTTCTTAATTTCGCAAATATGATTCAGTAAGTTTGATGCAATTCGATGGATAAATTCCTCGCATGTTGTTTTTGATAAGTATGATGTATGTCCTTTTTCTTTATTTGCATAAGTATTTATATACGGAGCCAGAAAATATTAAATTTGGCAATTAATTCCAACAAACCTAAATAATTTCCAGTATGAGGTGAACTAATAGTTTCATCACTACCCCAAAATGCAAGACCTGGTTCTGCTAAAAATGGGATAACTGAAGTAATTCGCTCTAAAAGTGTCTACCAATATTTTTGTTCAGCCTCAATTTGGCTTACAAGTTGAGAATCGACACGCGCATCCTTCTTTTTCAAACTAACAGCGAAATTATCGCTTGTCTATGGAAGGTGCTTTCTTCATGTCATTTCAACAAATTATTTGCGTTTTTCCAGTCGTCAAATCCTTCTTTCGTAAACCGTGACAAACAGTCTGAATCAGTAACTTTACAAACAAAACAGAAAATTTGTCCTTTATTTCTGAATAACACAACCAATCTCTCACATGAGTTTTGTTTGTTGGTTTATGTGTATATGTGAAAACGACTTTCGACAAAATCGTGAATTTTTTCTTTATCGTATGGGGTTTTTTTAAGACAAGAAATCACTGTTCATATCTCTCTCGCGATCGTTATTAAGCCGTTTGTATCATTGAAATGTGATATATAAACAGCTTTAATACCAAGAACGGGCATGCTGTTCATATGTTGCACTTCGCTACTTACTTTCGCAATCCAATAATCTCGATTGAAGTTGCTTGGCCCTTCCCAAAATAGTTGAGTACATTTTACTTTCGTTGTGTTTTGGCTTATAGAAGTTACATGTTGGAAGCATGTGCTGAGCTTTCTTGCCTCTCTTGGCTTGAAGATGATATGGCTAAATTGGGAGGACTTGCTGTACATTCGACTTCAGTTTATTGTGTGGAAAATGTGGGTAAATCGTGAAGAGTTGCTGATCATAATGGTAATATTGTTAATGATGATTCTTCTATAGCACTGCCTTCATCTACTACACCGTGAGAAGCGACTTCTGTATTTTCTGCTTCGATATCTTTGGATTCAGCACCATCACACAGGACATTTAAAAAATCAGACAGCTTGTGTGTTTTTGATATAGCATCTTGGTTATTTTTTTCTTTACATCTTGTGCTTTACATTTTGCACTTCTAGACGCGTAATGTCGACCCGTATTTCTGACTGCTGCTCATGTTGGCTATCTCGATCTGAGCAGAAGAGAAAATGAATTTTAAAATAAAATTTGATTATCCTACTTCCTACTAATATAACATTTAAATGTGAACGTTTGGATAGCGTTTTATAATAAAACAATGTACTCATGATGAGACACTGTATACAGGGTGTTTCGTAAGTTAACCACCTAATCTGGCTAATCGCTAATTACATTTTTTTTATTAATTGAAAACGAAAAATGATAGCAACTATTTAAAAAAAAAATTAATTTGTCACTGAAACATAAAATTAGCTATGGAAAATAAAATAATAATAAAATAACAAGATGGGAGGGTTTTAATACATCCACAGAACAGAGAAAATATTTACTCTCTGTGTCTGCTTTTGTGCGTCTCTGTTAAGTCCTGCAGCTCTATGTTGCGACTCCCTTTTTGCGGCTCCCTCAAGTGCGTCCAAGTTTTCTGGTTTTACCATTTGGCCTGCCCTCGCATTATATTTTGGAACATCTAGGCGAGTGCAAAACAGTTTCTCACAAAAGCGTGAATGACATGAGGTTTATTTAGGAGTGTCCAGAACTGCTCATGTCTTAGGTTAATATTTCATACGCCCACTTGCATTTATTTTAAACTAAGTTTCAGTGCAAAAACTGCTAGCGAAAAGAAACCTTAACTAGGTCATGAGTAAAATTTAATGGTCCTTGGGTTCAAGCCTTCGTTTATTAGCAGTGTGTGCAAAAAGGGAACACTCCTACACAAAAATAAAAACTATAATGTTGTTAGTGAGCTCAATGTGACCGCTCACCTAAGTCCAAAATTGAGTAAACATGACCTTGGTCTTAACCTAAATAAGAACAAAAATGAGGGATATTATTTATTACCCACCTCCCAACCTTGGTTCCTTGTTTATGCTAGTGCAGCTTAGCTCTGCCACGTAGCGCGGAGCCCGTAGCATATGCTATTAGGCTAATCCGGCGCTGGTTTGGGTGCTGTATTATTTGCTTTTACATTGAAATTAGTGACATATATGTTACGTTTATTATGTTTTCTTTCTGTTGCCTTTCCCCAGGTGAATAATGGAATTGGTTTTCTTTCTATATTCATTATTTCAGGTTTAGTGCTATTGATTTTTATTGATTTCGGTTCGGCAGACAATGGACTGAATCACTGCAAGCGTCAACCCTCTTCCCATTATAACAGTTTGCCAACTCCCTTCCCTCCCTCTATTTTCACTTTGACATAAAAAATTGATAATGTTCCAGGATATTAGCAGAGCCCCATCTATCAACATTGGCAGTCATACGCTTGAAGGAGTCAACACCTTTACATACCTTGGCTCTGTCATCAGCAGCAACCTCTCCTTCGATGATGAAATTAGTGGTCGCATTGGGAAGGCCTCCACTGCTATGTTTAAATTAGCAAAGCGTGTATGGAAAGCAGTCCAAGAAACACCAAGACACAAGTATATAAAGCATGTGTTCTCAGCACTCTGCTGTATGGTAGTAGACATGGACCACATATGCTAGACAAGAACATCGCCTCAACACCTTTCACATGCGCTGTCTCAGGCGAATATATAACATCCGATGGCAAGATCACATCTCCAATATAGAAATCCTGTACAGTGCTGGCATCCCAAGCATGCACACTTTACTGAGTCAGCGACGTCTCAGATGGCTGGGACATGTGTGCCGTATGAGCGATGATAGAATCCCAAAGAACATTCTATATAGTCAACTCGCATCTGGTGCCAGACAGCATGGGCGCCCATTATTACGCTTCATTGACACCTGCAAGCGTGATCTAACTTCATGCGGCATAGACAAAAACACTGGGAGCGGCTGGCCAAAGACAGGCAAGTATGGCGAGCAGCAGTGAGGGGCGGCTCAAAAGAAAAGAAGAAAAACAACATCACATGTGGAGGCAAAAGAGAACACAGAGGGCAGAGAGAACATCCCATGCATCGGCTCTAGTTTTACCTGCAGCAACTGTGGCAAGGATTGCCACTCCAGAATAGGCCATTACAGCCACATGAAACGTTGTTATTCAGCACAGAACATACTACGTGACGCAACACCTATTGTCTCCTGAGACAAAGAGGCCAATGATGATGATGATGACATGGTCAATTTTCAAATGATTATATATACATGATATAGAAAATGGATCGTTTCAGATGGGCATAAGATGAATTAAAATTTGTTATTATTATTCAATCGCCAAATCACGGAAAAACTCCCCTAAATGCTTCTGAACTCACTATCGCCCCGTCAGAGCTTAGGTGCCCACTGTGGGAAGTGGGCGTAACGAGTGTCGTTTTAGTAATTTCTACTCTATCTTCTTTGTCGTCACACTGCTACCAGGTATGTTGCCCAGTGATCGGGTTTTCGTTTTGTTTAGTGTGTTCTGGTGGTTGTGTGATTGTTATCTTTGCTCTTTCACAGGATGCTCACGCATCTAACCATCTTTTCCGTGAGCTTCCTGCCTTCTTTCCTGGATGTTCTGTTGTAGAAGACTTGATACTGTGGAGTTTGATGCATTCTATTAAGTGGCCAAACCACTTCATTCTTTGTTTATCTATATAATTCAAGCACGGTTTTGTGCCAACTTTCTTCTTTCTTATAGTAACTACTAGATAATATTTTAATATTCGAGTAACGAATACTTACTATTCGCTCATCCCTAATGAAAACTGAACACACTTCTCAAATATGGCGAGATTTGTGGAATTATTATAGGAATGTAACTAAATAAAGTTTACAACTGTGGATGTGATTCATTAGCTCTTGCTTTTCACAGCTGGAGCTGTGTTATGTTTATTTGCATAAATCAAAGTTGAAAGCGTAAGGAATTCATGTGTGTAATCATCTACTACAGAAATTTGAGAAATTAATTTAATAATAGTGCCAAGTACCAAACAGAATAAAAACATGGACCAGTGATTCGTAAATAAAGCATAAACATAACCACATGAACAAATCGAATTTTTCCAAATGGTCACCAACAACAGAAGAGTGACAATGTCACACATACCATCATCAGAGAGAACGCTGAACATATGACCCTGTGGTGTGAAATTGATATCCAAATATTATACAGACTGAAATTCATTGTTTGACCACCTGGTAAAAAGTTAAAAACGAAGCCAGGTCCAGACCAACCAAACGTCCACACTCAACAACTCAAGTGGCCAGTGTCCGTAATATAGCCTTCTACATCAGATCGAAAGACAAGGGGAAAACCTAGAAAAGATTTATAGTTGGTCTATATCATGCCTGATGCCAAAAGTAGAGGTAGAAATCCACTACTCAAGCCTTCTGAGAAGCACAAGAAAAATACAGGTCACAAGACCACAATACTTATTAACTTATAGTTATACTAGGCCCACTGATCTGCAAACCAGTAGCAGTGATGACAAAAGAAGATTGCTGATTTGTCATTTAAATGTAATAATGATGTATATTGTTTATTATGATGATCATGCATCATAGTGTTTTAGTGGCGGCTCGTCATTAAGGGCCAGATGGGCCAACCCCACCAAAAATAATATGTAACACTGTAACGTGTATTTATTATTTAATAAATTAATATATAACATAACCCAAAGCCTATGATTTCCCAAAATTTGTGTCTGGGCCCCATCAACAAAAACAATCACGAGCCGCCACTGGTGTCTTTTATGAATATAGATTGTTAACTTAAAAAATAAATCATCTGTTACTAGACCAATTTAACTTAAACCAAAAAAGAAAGAGTAGTCACACTCACATTAATTTGGCTTGTCTAATATTTACTTGATCTGTGTCTTTCATCGCTACAATGGAGTAATAGAGGAAGTACAAAGTCTTGGAACTCAGAAATTAAATATTACCATTATAACATTAACATTCACCACAATTTTGTACCAAATCACCCCAAATCCCAGCAAAGGAAATAACTCTGGCATCCACAGCATGTTTTAAAAAATTAATTCAAAACAACTATTGACCTAGGACACTCAAATTTGTGTCAGTAACAAGAAAATGGACATAGTTTAAAGAAACTAAATTAAAATGAATATAACAAAAGATGATTGCAAATGCAGTAGAAGTTGGTGGGGAAAAAAATGAAAAAACAACTCGACAGTTCAAGACAGTGTACTAACCCAATTTAAGTTCCAGGCTGAATGTACTTGAGCAGCATTCGCCTTGCAAGATGTATCTGACAAATGCTGCAACTGACAACTTTCTTTGGGACGTTCTTGTACCATCAGGTGCAGCTTTTGTTGCGGACCAGAAAAGGTATTGCATTTTCCTGGCATACGAATCATGCAATGCGCCGCTGATTGCAGTAACTGCTACATTTGTAGGCACAAGGGTGTTAGCCTCCTCGTGACAATGTTGCCCTTCACAGTGATGCCAGAGAGCAAGCCTAATCTCTCTTTAGCCTGTTACGCCTTGGCGTTTAGGGCACAACAACGTACACCATTCTTCCTGTTCATGGCCTTCCTCTGTATTGTGTTCCAGCTATGATTCATTTCCTTCAGCTCTTGCTCTATCGTTCTCCTCCAGTCGTCTTGGTCTTCACGCTTTAGCCTACCCTCTGAGTCCATCTCAGTGCAGTTTTAGCTGAGCCAGTCTTCATCGCATCACAAGCCTGAAATCTATGTGGTCAATATCCTTAGCCTTTGGGTGTGGCGATCGATGGAATAAATTATCCAGCTATTGACGATGGAAGTCTGTAAAGAAAATTAAAGATACCTCCACCACTTAACTCTTAACCATTGGCAGGTTTTAAGGTTTGATATTTTGATGCTCCTGCTCTATATTTACAACCATACAAGTTCTTTGCATTGAAAATAGGAATGTTATATATGGTTGGAAAGCTAATTGGATGTGCTATCAGGATATGTGGTTTTAACATATCATCAATCTATGAATGCCGTCTCCACATCGAAGGTTGCTCAATGAATCTCAGCATTTGTACTCACAGAGTGTTGCACACTGCCAGCTGTAAGTCTTCCATTTCTAAAGTCTCCATTATCTCTCGGTCTTCCTGTTTTCTCCTCAACTTTCTCTAGTAAAAAGTAATTTATCCTGGTGTCATGCCTTGTCTATGTGCCCATAAATATTTACTATGTCTACATTTATTTCAATAATTGTTTCTTCATGCCTAGTTTTCCTAAAACTTGTTTATTTGTCTGTTTTCTGTCCATGAAACTCTGCTTATTCTTCTATATATCCACATCTCAAATGCATCAATTCTGTCTTCTAACTGCTTGTTCATTGTCCATGTTTCGAGCCATACATTAATATAGGATATATATAGCATTTGATCATTCTAATTTTTAGCCTGTTTGTGATTTGTTTGGATGTCAGTAACTTTCATCTATTGAAATTATCCTGCCATTCCTATTCTCTTTTTAATTTCAGTTATACATCTGCCATCATCTGTTATCATCTGCCCGAGATAGGAGTAGCTTTTTACTTGATGTAGTAATTCTCCATGTATTTTATATTCATTTTAGGTTTTCCATTTCTTGTTGATTACCATAGTTTTTGTTTCTGTATGTTAATGTCTAATCCATATTCCTTGCTGGTTTTAACATAAGTGTGATGTAATTTATGATATCCGTGAACTACTTATGGAAAGTCTAAAAATAGATTATTCTACAAATGACAAATTTTTTTACAGTCACAAAGAAGGAAAAAATAAGTATGACGAATATAATGGAATCTTTTATTACAGTCTTGTAAAGTCTTCATATTTGCAAAACATATCTGAATTTAAACATGTTTGGGAAATATGAAAGGCAGTAATCATGAAATTTATAATATTCAATATTTTCATATTGTAAAGAAAAAAGTAAATAAATATGCCTTCAAGAGAAAATGATGCCGAATTGGTCTAGTAAGCAGCCCATAAAGAACTAACACTTATAGTAGCATACATAAACATTAAATAGATATATAATTTCTAAACATTGCAAGTAAAAGATATTATTGAACAAAATATGATTACGCAATGATATTTGATAGACAAAATAATCAGGAAAAAAATTATCGGGCATCTTGCAAACAGAGTCAAAGTGACACAGGCATAGAATGTTCATCTGACCCAAGCATAGATATTTCAAGAATCACTGGTGTCTTCATCAGGACAGTAATCTGAGTTATTAGAGTCCATTTTATCACATATTTGGGGATTTTTGGATGGAGCAATTTGGGCGTTTCTACAAAATGGCAAGTGGGAAATGAGGTGTGCTCCTGTCAACGAGATTAGACATCTAAAAAACATATAATTAATTTTTTAATAATTTTTTATTAGATTATCATATGTTATGCTTTGGATAACATAACTTTTACCAACTTAAAGGCAAAATGGATACAAAATTATGGTCACTTAAATAGGCATGTTGCATCGATCATAAATGATCGAAATCCCAATATCCCAATGGTTAAGGGTTAACAGACTTCCTTCCACAATATGAGCAAAGCTGGTCAAATTTATCCACGCCACCTATAGACTTATTATAGGATGCCACGGTTGATGATACCTGCACATCCAGTCTACCACCAGGGGCACGACGTGACACTGTTGTCTCTCCTGCCGTAGTATTTGTGCTCAGCAAATTGACAAATCTCTTGTCCTTCCAGACAGTAGCCACAATATTCCCCTGTTGCCTGTACAACACCGAACCTTTCTACATTCTCTTTGTAGCAGTTGCTTTACATTCAACTGGCCAGCCTTTGCGATTTGGTCTAATCATGGAACAGGAGTAGGTCTTCTCGTTGATGAGATCCACTGCCAGCTGCAGAGAAGCGAAATAATTATCATAATAAAAATGATGATGTTTGCGAAAGAAAGATTGGCCTACTTTGCAGACAACATACTAATGACCTGATCCATATGGCATTAGATCATGAACTGCACCAACATAAACGTCAAAGTTTAGAAGGTAGCCTGTAATCGAGTCCGCTGCACACCAGACCTTGATCCCCCAAAGGTTGGGCTTACCCTTGATATACTGTTTGAAGTTAAGACAACCAGTGTAGGGAATCATAGCTTCATCAATACTAATATCTCTGCCAGGGCGATAACATGAAGCTATGTTCCTTTTCACCATGTCGAGGAAAGGTCTTACTTTGTACAGCGGGTCGTAGTTCCTATGGCCTTTGGGGAACTAATTCCTCAAATCATTCAGGGGAAAGTACTGAGAAATTTTAGCAAATCTATTTCTCGACATACATTTCAAAATCCCTACCTGATTCAATCGATCATCTGTGCTCCAGTACATTTTGTACTGTGACAAAACAATAATGCCCATCAAGATATTCATGTGCAAATAAATACGAATCTCAGAAGGCGTTACAGGTACCCAGTACTTATCAACATTGCCGGTGGTTTCCTGACGTTGAACGACATATAAGTTGGTCTGGTCAACAGCTAACTGATAGAAGTCCTCATTAACTATCAGGCTAAAGTAATCAAATGGCTCAGCATTCTCATCTAAAACGTGCATAGGCCCACAGTCTTCGACAAATGGCTCAACTTCAACTGGGGAGGCGGCATCACTCCAACGATCACAGTTAAAAACCGGCAAATTATCGGTCTCTTCATCAGAACTAGAAGCTTGTGGTAAGAATCAGAGAAAGGAACATCTATATCACTTTCCACGTCAATGACACAAGTATCCTTTTCTAATTCCATGAAATGACCATCAAAAGAGATATCAGAGCTATCACTATCATCTCCATAATTCGCAGCCATTTTCAGAAAATGTTAGAAATTTTTTCCAACGATTTTGAAATTCACACAAAAATACACAACCTGTCAGTAGCTCGTCCCGAGACAAAGAGAACGCGGTTCCATTAGTAAATGCCCGGATGGGAATTTCAGTTATATGAAAGATGGATTAGTTGTATAATCTCTTATATTTTCATTTCTATGGAAAAATGCGGTTAAAATTCCATTCAGACATAAAATACCACACCTCATAACCTAGTTAATGGATGTCTTAATGAGGTACTACAAATGGGTTCACTTACTGACTTTATCCAACTATCTCTTCAGTCACACAAACCACTTATCTTTCCTATCCATCTTATTCCTTTAGAAATTAGCCCGATATCTTTTAAGTGGTCTCTTGTCTTTCCCCAGGTGGATGATGGAATTGGTTGTTCGCTCTTGCCGTGAAGAGTAGGGGTGGGAGCTTTAATGCCTTGTTGCGTAAAAAATTGATTAAGCAACATTATGCACTGTCGGCTTGCTGGACCCATCACGGTGAGGTGTTACTCACTGATTTGATGTCATTTCAGGATATTTAACTAACCTGCTCCATTCCGAATATTACACATTCTGCTGAATTAAATTATTCTATTTTAACAGCTTTTGCGAAAATGCACCAATAACGCAAATATGGGCATCAAGTGGGTTGATAAAATTTTAGAAGACCTTGATTTTGCCGCCGATATAGCCCTTTTGAGTTCATCACATCAAGATATTCAAATGAAAACAAACCTTCTCCAAAATATCTCAGGACAAATTGGTCTCCAAATAAACACCACAAAAACAAAAATTGTTGACCTTACCAGCAGTCCAGAAAATATTCAACTAAAAACTACACTCTTGAAAAAGTCAAAAGTTTTACATACCTAGGGAGTATGATGTCATCTACGGGGATACAGCGCCAGAAATTCCACACAGAATCGCATTGGCATCAAGTGCTTTTAACAAATTGTCAAATATATGGAAGTCCAATTCACTCAGCAAGCACTTAAAATTAAAGATCTTTAACTCTTGTGTGATTCCAGTATTAACTTATGGATGCGAGAGTTGGAAAGCAACAAAAGCTCTAGAAAGAAAATTAGATAACTTTGAGAATAAATGTCTTAGAAGAATACTGAACCTCAAATGGTCAGATTTCAGACCCAATACACAAATAAGACAAGAGACCAAGCAGAAAATGTATCAATTTTATAAGAAAGCGCCGCTGAACTACATCGGCCACACACTTAGAATGGATGAGAGAAGACTCCTTACCAATCCCTCATATGGACACCAGAGGGAAAAGAAAACGAGGAAGACCAAGAGAGACTCTGCGTAGAACCATCACCAGAGAAGGCTCAACGATGGGCCTAGTAAACATTAAAGACTTAAAACAAATAGAACGAACGCGAGACATGGAGAGCTATGACCTCTGCCCATGCGCCGCCCACAGGCCCAAGAGGAAAGACTAACTAACTAACTTGTCTTATCCATATTTTGTTTAAAATTTATTCTTCTAATCTTGTATTCATTAAATATTTTATTGATTGTATTCTTTTATGTATTGTTAATTGTGTAAAATTTGAGAAAATAATATCTAGCTGAGTTTGATGAATATTCTTAAAGAAATCCATTTTAATTTGATACAGACTTGGAACAATAATCAGTAGCATTTATATGGAAGACATGTTGAAAAGTTGTGGACACACAAAACAAACTAGTGAAACAATGTGGATAAAGCAAGAGATGGACTATGAGGTTTGTTTATCTTTGCAGTTTATGATTAACTCTCAAATGTCTAGAGGGTTTTAAAGCTCTTTTGTTCTTTATGAGAACCTGCTCCAATACTAGCATCCATATAAGTTCCTTGCATTGAAGAAAGGCATGTTATATATAGTTGGAAAGTAACTTGAGTGGGCTATCAAACTATGTGGTTTTAATACCAGTGTGATGTAATGTGTGATACCCATGTCCTAATTTCATTGTTACTAAAAGTAGAATGTTTCACCAATGGTAAGAAATGTGTACAGTCACAAAGAAGGGGAAAAAACAGAGAATATATAATGAAAGCTCTCAATACAGTCTTTTAGTATTTTCAATTTTACACAACATATCTGAAAATTAAGTCTTTTGGACAAAATACTAGATAGTAACCATAAGGTTTGTAACTCTTAACTATCTTCCTCTTTTGAGAGAATAAATAAAGCCTTCAAGAAAGATGTAATACATAGCTGTTCTAGTAAGCTGAATTTGGATGCCCAGTGAAATTCATTAAGATCGTCCAACAGTTTCATGATGGCACAGTGTGATATAAGACATCTCAACAGTGTGGGTGATATAGACATCTCAACAGTGTGGGTGATATAATAAGACATCTCAACAGTGTGGGTGATATAAGACATCTCAACAGTGTGGGTGATATAAGACATCTCAACAGTGTGGGTGATATAATAAGACATCTCAACAGTGTGGGTGATATAAAACATCTCAACAGTGTGGGTGATATAAGACATCTCAACAGTGTGGGTGATATAGTAAGGCATCTCAACAGTGTGGGTGATATAAGACATCTCAACAGTGTGGGTGATATAAGACATCTCAACAGTGTGGGTGATATAATAAGGCATCTCAACAGTGTGGGTGATATAATAAGGCATCTCAACAGTGTGGGTGATATAAGACATCTCAACAGTGTAGGTGATATAAGACATCTCAACAGTGTGGGTGATATAAGACATCTCAACAGTGTGGGTGATATAAGACATCTCAACAGTGTGGGTGATATAAGACATCTCAACAGTGTGGGTGATATAATAAGGCATCTCAACAGTGTGGGTGATATAATAAGCCATCTCAACAGTGTGGGTGATATAAGACATCTCAACAGTGTGGGTGATATAAGACATCTCAACAGTGTGGGTGATATAATAAGACATCTCAACAGTGTGGGTGATATAATAAGACATCTCAACAGTGTGGGTGATATAATAAGGCATCTCAACAGTGTGGGTGATATAAGACATCTCAACAGTGTGGGTGATATAATAAGACATCTCAACAGTGTGGGTGATATAATAAGACATCTCAACAGTGTGGGTGATATAATAAGACATCTCAACAGTGAGGGTGATGAATGTTTGAAATTGTTGCATGTTGTGTTGCTTCACAAACATTTCTCATCTGTTTTGCTGCTGCAGTACTGAAAAGATAAACATGACTTTTGTTCTAGGACCTGACTCTCAAATATACTTGAGTATGTTCTTGTCTCAGTAAAATTGTCAGTTGTACATATTGTCCTGTTAATTGCAAATATCATCCATGTCGAAGCATGTCCTCCTCCTCTTATTATTGAACATTTATATATCGATTTCATTATTTGATTTATTTAGGGGAGTTAACTCTGTATGGCGATCCACATGGTTAAATTACTGTAATTGTTTCCCTTGCATATGTTGATATCCTAGTTTTCGGATGTTTCTTTACAGAACTGAACAATCGTGGCATATCCCTTACAGGACATAGCCATCAACAACAGTAAACGAGTCGTCAATTTTCTGGCACCCTTATACTTTCAGTAGTTTGCCATTGCTTTCTGAACGGCGAGGTCTATATTTACAGTTCGTAAAAATCCAAGGGAACTAATTGCCCGACGCGAAGTTTGAACCAGGTATGCTTGGGTTGTAATGAGTTCACTACTGCTTAAGCTACAGACGATCACTGAAGCATCACTACAGACGTTTTGCTTCTTCATCGAACGCTCCATATCGACCACTTGTTAACCACTCTCTCTTCGTTCGTGATGAACCACTGACAAACCACTCTGTGATTTGTATGTGATCTGAACCTAGAGCGGTTGTGCCAGTTATGCGCATACAAGTAGGCCAGCACATCCGCTTTCTGTTACGCTTTTTATTTATGGGGTAGCTTCCCTAGGCTCCTACCTCAGTCGCCTCTTGCGACATGCCTTGTAGGTCACAGTGTTACTATTCTTTACTCACCGTGCAAACCCCAGCAACACACGGGTGAGACGTTTACAGAACTAGCGTTACTTATTTTTAGATGCACACATGCTTTATATCTAGCTATCTTGATTCTATACACTAGGGTCAGGGAATTCTATACACTAGGGTCAGGTCAGGGAATTCTATACACTAGGGTCAGGGAATTCTATACACTACGGTCAGGTCAGGGAATTCTATACACTAGGGTCAGGGAATTCTATACACTACGGTCAGGTCAGGGAATTCTATACACTACGGTCAGGTCAGGGAATTCTATACACTAGGGTCAGGTCAGGGAATTCTATACACTAGGGTCAGGTCAGGGAATTCTATACACTAGGTCAGGAATTCTATACACTACGGTCAGGTCAGGAATTCTATACACTAGGGTTAGGTCTGGGAATTCTATACACTACGGTCAGGGAATTCTATACACTATGGTCAGGGAATTCTATACACTAGGGTCAGGTCAGGGAATTCTATACACTAGGGTCAGGTCAGGGAATTCTATACACTAGGGTCAGGTCAGGGAATTCTATACACTACGGTCAGGGATTTCTATACACTACGGTCAGGGATTTCTATACACTACGGTCAGGTCAGGGAATTCTATACACTACGGTCAGGTCAGGGAATTCTATACACTACGGTCAGGTCAGGGAATTCTATACACTATGGTCAGGTCAGGAATTCTATCGCTACGGTCAGGAATTCTATACACTACGGTCAGGTCGGGAATTCTATACACTCACGGTCAGGTCAGGAATTCTATACGCTAGGGTCAGGGAATTCTATACGCTAGGGTCAGGGAATTCTATACACTACGGTCAGGTCAGGGAATTCTATACACTACGGTCAGGAATTTCTATACACTAGGGTCAGGGAATTCTATACACTACGGTCAGGTCAGGGAATTCTATACACTAGGGTCAGGTCAGGGAATTCTATACACTATGGTCAGGGAATTCTATACACTACGGTCAGGGAATTCTATACACTAGGGTCAGGTCAGGGAATTCTATACACTAGGGTCAGGGAATTCTATACACTATGGTCAGGTCAGGGAATTCTATACGCTAGGGTCAGGAAATTCTATACACTATGGTCAGGTCAGGGAATTCTATACACTACGGTCAGGTCAGGGAATTCTATACACTACGGTCAGGTCAGGGAATTCTATACGCTAGGGTCAGGGAATTCTATACACTACGGTCAGGTCAGGGAATTCTATACACTACGGTCAGGAATTTCTATACACTAGGGTCAGGGAATTCTATACACTAGGGTCAGGAATTCTATACACTACGGTCAGGTCAGGGAATTCTATACACTACGGTCAGGTCAGGGAATTCTATACACTAGGGTCAGGGAATTCTATACACTAGGGTCAGGTCAGGGAATTCTATACACTAGGGTCAGGTCAGGGAATTCTATACACTAGGGTCAGGTCAGGGAATTCTATACACTACGGTCAGGTCAGGGAATTCTATACACTAGGGTTAGGTCTGGGAATTCTATACACTACGGTCAGGGAATTCTATACACTACGGTCAGGTCAGGGAATTCTATACACTAGGGTCAGGTCAGGGAATTCTATACACTAGGGTCAGGTCTGGGAATTCTATACACTACGGTCAGGGATTTCTATACACTACGGTCAGGGAATTCTATACACTACGGTCAGGGATTTCTATACACTACGGTCAGGTCAGGGAATTCTATACACTACGGTCAGGTCAGGGAATTCTATACACTACGGTCAGGTCAGGGAATTCTATACACTACGGTCAGGTCAGGGAATTCTATACACTACGGTCAGGAATTTCTATACACTAGGGTCAGGGAATTCTATACACTACGGTCAGGTCAGGGAATTCTATACACTATGGTCAGGTCAGGGAATTCTATACACTACGGTCAGGTCAGGGAATTCTATACACTACGGTCAGGTCAGGGAATTCTATACGCTAGGGTCAGGGAATTCTATACACTACGGTCAGGGATTTCTATACACTAGGGTCAGGGAATTCTATACACTACGGTCAGGGAATTCTATACACTACGGTCAGGTCAGGGAATTCTATACACTAGGGTCAGGTCAGGGAATTCTATACACTACGGTCAGGTCAGGGAATTCTATACACTACGGTCAGGTCAGGGAATTCTATACACTACGGTCAGGAATTTCTATACACTAGGGTCAGGGAATTCTATACACTACGGTCAGGTCAGGGAATTCTATACACTACGGTCAGGAATTTCTATACACTAGGGTCAGGGAATTCTATACACTACGGTCAGGGATTTCTATACACTACGGTCAGGTCAGGGAATTCTATACACTACGGTCAGGTCAGGGAATTCTATACACTAGGGTCAGGGAATTCTATACACTAGGGTCAGGTCAGGGAATTCTATACACTAGGGTCAGGTCAGGGAATTCTATACACTACGGTCAGGTCAGGGAATTCTATACACTACGGTCAGGGATTTCTATACGCTAGGGTCAGGGAATTCTATACACTACGGTCAGGTCAGGGAATTCTATACACTACGGTCAGGGATTTCTATACACTAGGGTCAGGGAATTCTATACACTACGGTCAGGGAATTCTATACACTACGGTCAGGTCAGGGAATTCTATACACTAGGGTCAGGTCAGGGAATTCTATACATATGGTCAGGGAATTCTATACACTACGGTCAGGGAATTCTATACACTACGGTCAGGTCAGGGAATTCTATACACTATGGTCAGGTCAGGGAATTCTATACACTAGGGTCAGGTCAGGGAATTCTATACACTAGGGTCAGGTCAGGGAATTCTATACACTAGGGTCAGGTCAGGGAATTCTATACACTAGGGTCAGGTCAGGGAATTCTATACACTACGGTCAGGGAATTATATACACTAGGGTCAGGTCAGGGAATTCTATACACTACGGTCAGGGAATTCTATACACTAGGGTCAGGTCAGGGAATTCTATACACTACGGTCAGGTCAGGGAATTCTATACACTACGGTCAGGTCAGGGAATTATATACACTAGGGTCAGGTCAGGGAATTCTATACACTACGGTCAGGTCAGGGAATTCTATACACTAGGGTCAGGTCAGGGAATTCTATACACTACGGTCAGGTCAGGGAATTATATACACTAGGGTCAGGTCAGGGAATTCTATACACTACGGTCAGGGAATTCTATACACTACGGTCAGGTCAGGGAATTCTATACACTACGGTCAGGGAATGAAGGAAAAACTTCATCATAGAATGCACAAGCAACGTTAGGGGCATGATCAGAATACAAACTAAGAAATACTGTCATAACTTCTTCTCTTGTCGTCACACTGTTACCGGGTTGTCGACAAGTGTGAGTGTTTTGTCTTTCGCTGCTATTGTGACTTGGGTGATAGTTATTTCTGCTTTCTGACAGGATTCTTCTAACCATCTTTTTCTTGGTCTTCCTTTCGCCTTTTTTCCTGATATTCTGTTGTAGAAAGACTCAGTTTACTGTGAAGTTTGGTTGCTGTGAAGTTTGGTTGCTGTGAAGTTTGGTTGCCCTGATATTCTGTTGTAGAAAGACTCAGTTTACTGTGAAGTTTGGTTGCTCTGATATTCTGTTGTAGAAAGACTCCGTTTACTGTGAAGTTTGGTTGCTGTGAAGTTTGGTTGCCCTGATATTCTGTTGTAGAAAGACTGTTTACTGTGAAGTTTGGTTGCCCTGATGTTCTGTTGTAGAAAGACTCCGTTTACTGTGAAGTTTGGTTGCTGTGAAGTTTGGTTGCCCTGATATTCTGTTGTAGAAAGACTGTTTACTGTGAAGTTTGGTTGCCCTGATGTTCTGTTGTAGAAAGACTCCGTTTACTGTGAAGTTTGGTTGCTGTGAAGTTTGGTTGCCCTGATATTCTGTTGTAGAAAGACTGTTTACTGTGAAGTTTGGTTGCCCTGATGTTCTGTTGTAGAAAGACTCTGTTTACTGTGAAGTTTGGTTGCCCTGATATTCTGTTGTAGAAAGACTCCGTTTACTGTGAAGTTTGGTTGCATTCTTATCAAGTGACCGAAGCACGTCATTAACTGTTTCTAAATGTAATTCAAGCAAGGTTCTGTCCCTTCTTCTTCTTCCAACGCTCCATATCGACGACTTGTTAACCACTCTGTGTGATTTGTATGTGTTCTGAGCCTAAGAGCGATTGTACATTGTGCCAGTTATGCGCCTACAAGTAGGCCAGCACATCCGATTTCTGCGCTGCTTTTTATTTATTAGGGTAGCATCCCTAGGGCCTACATCAGCCGCCTCTTACGACATGCATTGTAGGTTGCAGTGGTAATATTCTTTGCTTCCTTGCGGCCCCAGCACCACACGGGTGGGTTCTGTCCCAACTTTCTCTCTTTTGCTTATGTTGGTGACTGTCTTATCTAGTGCTGTTGGTAACTTTTGCTTATGTTGGTGACTGTCTTATCTAGTGCTGTTGGTAACTTTTGCTTATGTTGGTGACTGTCTTATCTAGTGCTGTTGGTAACTTTTGCTTATGTTGGTGACTGTCTTATCTAGTGCTGTTGGTAACTTTTGCTTATGTTGGTGACTGTCTTATCTAGTGCTGTTGGTAACTTTTGCTTATGTTGGTGACTGTCTTATCTGGTGCTGTTGGTAACTTTTCATAAGCAACGCATTTCATTTGTAGTTATTTTCCGTGACTGTGTTTTACTCATTGTCCATGTTTGGCTCTGGTAACACAGAGTATGCATGAAATTTCTGTTGATCATCTGTTATTTAGTTGTCAGTGAAACGTTGCATAAATCCAGACAATCACTGTTCCCATCCTGTGGTATCTGTAACAGGTGTAAGAGCATCAGTCAAATACTTTAGTCCATCAAAGTGTAAGCTCTACAAATCCTTCTGTGTGAACTGTACAAGTACAGCAAGGTCGTCATATAGTGGATGATACCATAGCAAATGAGACAGCAGATCGCTTGACCACACGGACGCCTAATGCGATGAGAGCTCCTCTTGCTTTCTGTATTCTTATTTAAATATTTCTATTTGTTCCTCATTCTTTGTCTACATTGCTGGCCCACGTATGTGCAGGATTCTACTTCTTGAAGTTGGACTTGACCCAGAGAGATGAAGTTGCAGTTTGCTTTGTCAAATTTAATTTGTCTTTCCCGTATGAACGGTTAACTCTAATTGTTGTGACCTTCGATCAAGTGTCCTTAGCTTATCTTGCATCTGGATACGTGCATGGGACAGGGGGGATATATCATCAGCGAAGTTCAGATCACCCAGCTGCTCTGTCAGTGTACATTGAATTCTATTTCTGGTGGTAGTTACTGTTATCTACACAACCCAATATATAGTAAGAACAACAAAGCTGATAGAAGCCATCCCTGCCGTACTTCTGTTCCTATTCCAAAAGTGTCTTAGTTTTTGCCTGATCAAGAACTCTAGATAGACAGGTTCAGTAAGCAACAAAACAAATTGAAACAAAGAAATAAAAATAATACAAAACAAAACAGTGAACACACTTGTATGAAAGTCATTATTTTAATTATATAAACAAAACAATGAACAAAATAATGATTTCACCGCTATTACATCAATTAAGAAAAACTGCGAACAAAATAATCTATCAATGATTAACGTGGAGATGGAGGCCCTCTTGAATGACATCATCAATGATACGAATGGAACAAAATAATCTATCAATGATTAACGTGGAGATGAAGGCCCTCTTGAATGACATCAGCAATGATACGAATGGAACAAAATAATCTATCAATGATTAACGTGGAGATGAAGGCCCTCTTGAATGACATCAGCAATGATACGAATGGAACAAAATAATCTATCAATGATTAACGTGGAGATGAAGGCCCTCTTGAATGACATCAGCAATGATACGAATGGAACAAAATAATCTATCAATGATTAACGTGGAGATGAAGGCCCTCTTGAATGACATCATCAATGATACGAATGGAACAAAATAATCTATCAATGATTAACGTGGAGATGAAGGCCCTCTTGAATGACATCAGCAATGATACGAATGGAACAAAATAATCTATCAATGATTAACGTGGAGATGAAGGCCCTCTTGAATGACATCAGCAATGATACGAATGGAACAAAATAATCTATCAATGATTAACGTGGAGATGGAGGCCCTCTTGAATGACATCATCAATGATACGAATGGAACAAAATAATCTATCAATGATTAACGTGGAGATGAAGGCCCTCTTGAATGACATCAGCAATGATACGAATGGAACAAAATAATCTATCAATGATTAACGTGGAGATGGAGGCCCTCTTGAATGACATCAGCAATGATACGAATGGAACAAAATAATCTATCAATGATTAACGTGGAGATGAAGGCCCTCTTGAATGACATCAGCAATGATACGAATGGAACAAAATAATCTATCAATGATTAACGTGGAGATGGAGGCCCTCTTGAATGACATCATCAATGATACGAATGGAACAAAATAATCTATCAATGATTAACGTGGAGATGGAGGCCCTCTTGAATGACATCATCAATGATACGAATGGAACAAAATAATCTATCAATGATTAACGTGGAGATGAAGGCCCTCTTGAATGACATCAGCAATGATACGAATGGAACAAAATAATCTATCAATGATTAACGTGGAGATGAAGGCCCTCTTGAATGACATCAGCAATGATACGAATGGAACAAAATAATCTATCAATGATTAACGTGGAGATGAAGGCCCTCTTGAATGACATCAGCAATGATACGAATGGAACAAAATAATCTATCAATGATTAACGTGGAGATGAAGGCCCTCTTGAATGACATCAGCAATGATACGAATGGAACAAAATAATCTATCAATGATTAACGTGGAGATGGAGGCCCTCTTGAATGACATCATCAATGATACGAATGGAACAAAATAATCTATCAATGATTAACGTGGAGATGAAGGCCCTCTTGAATGACATCATCAATGATACGAATGGAACAAAATAATCTATCAATGATTAACGTGGAGATGGAGGCCCTCTTGAATGACATCATCAATGATACGAATGGAACAAAATAATCTATCAATGATTAACGTGGAGATGAAGGCCCTCTTGAATGACATCAGCAATGATACGAATGGAACAAAATAATCTATCAATGATTAACGTGGAGATGGAGGCCCTCTTGAATGACATCAGCAATGATACGAATGGAACAAAATAATCTATCAATGATTAACGTGGAGATGAAGGCCCTCTTGAATGACATCAGCAATGATACGAATGGAACAAAATAATCTATCAATGATTAACGTGGAGATGGAGGCCCTCTTGAATGACATCATCAATGATACGAATGGAACAAAATAATCTATCAATGATTAACGTGGAGATGGAGGCCCTCTTGAATGACATCATCAATGATACGAATGGAACAAAATAATCTATCAATGATTAACGTGGAGATGAAGGCCCTCTTGAATGACATCAGCAATGATACGAATGGAACAAAATAATCTATCAATGATTAACGTGGAGATGAAGGCCCTCTTGAATGACATCAGCAATGATACGAATGGAACAAAATAATCTATCAATGATTAACGTGGAGATGAAGGCCCTCTTGAATGACATCAGCAATGATACGAATGGAACAAAATAATCTATCAATGATTAACGTGGGGATGAAGGCCTCTTGAATGACATCAGCAATGATACGAATGGAACAAAATAATCTATCAATGATTAACGTGGAGATGAAGGCCCTCTTGAATGACATCAGCAATGATACGAATGGAACAAAATAATCTATCAATGATTAACGTGGAGATGAAGGCCCTCTTGAATGACATCAGCAATGATACGAATGGAACAAAATAATCTATCAATGATTAACGTGGAGATGAAGGCCCTCTTGAATGACATCATCAATGATACGAATGGAACAAAATAATCTATCAATGATTAACGTGGAGATGAAGGCCCTCTTGAATGACATCAGCAATGATACGAATGGAACAAAATAATCTATCAATGATTAACGTGGAGATGAAGGCCCTCTTGAATGACATCAGCAATGATACGAATGGAACAAAATAATCTATCAATGATTAACGTGGAGATGGAGGCCCTCTTGAATGACATCATCAATGATACGAATGGAACAAAATAATCTATCAATGATTAACGTGGAGATGAAGGCCCTCTTGAATGACATCAGCAATGATACGAATGGAACAAAATAATCTATCAATGATTAACGTGGAGATGGAGGCCCTCTTGAATGACATCAGCAATGATACGAATGGAACAAAATAATCTATCAATGATTAACGTGGAGATGAAGGCCCTCTTGAATGACATCAGCAATGATACGAATGGAACAAAATAATCTATCAATGATTAACGTGGAGATGGAGGCCCTCTTGAATGACATCATCAATGATACGAATGGAACAAAATAATCTATCAATGATTAACGTGGAGATGGAGGCCCTCTTGAATGACATCATCAATGATACGAATGGAACAAAATAATCTATCAATGATTAACGTGGAGATGAAGGCCCTCTTGAATGACATCAGCAATGATACGAATGGAACAAAATAATCTATCAATGATTAACGTGGAGATGAAGGCCCTCTTGAATGACATCAGCAATGATACGAATGGAACAAAATAATCTATCAATGATTAACGTGGAGATGAAGGCCCTCTTGAATGACATCAGCAATGATACGAATGGAACAAAATAATCTATCAATGATTAACGTGGAGATGAAGGCCCTCTTGAATGACATCAGCAATGATACGAATGGAACAAAATAATCTATCAATGATTAACGTGGAGATGGAGGCCCTCTTGAATGACATCAGCAATGATACGAATGTGGTAATTTACACCGATGGTTCAGTCATTCGCCAACGCTGTGCGTGGCTTTTCAGCACGCGCAGGAGGAAAATTAATAAGAGAGGCCAGTGGGGCCTACGCAACAACCACAAGTAGTTTGACAATGGAGGTTCGGGCGGTTACGAAGGCGGTGAAATGGTTGGCATCTCACAACTACTTTTGTGTTTTCATACTCAGTGACTTCATGAGCATGATTCGTAAGGTCGAATCAGGAATGGTGAGACGCAACTGGGTGAGGTACTGGTACAGACAATGATCAGAGAAATCACCTTCATTTTTGTCCCTGGGCACGCAGGAGTTAGGGGTAATGAACGAGCTGATAGATTGGCTGGCTTGGCTACAATATCAGAGGGAGCTGCCATGGATCGAAATGACATTCTTCACGCATTGAGAGAGTCTTTCCGAACAGAGGAGTTTCAGGGCTGTGAATCC
Organism: Arion vulgaris; assembly: GCA_020796225.1. NCBI lineage: Eukaryota > Metazoa > Mollusca > Gastropoda > Stylommatophora > Arionidae > Arion > Arion vulgaris. The sequence continues at coordinate 58,472,618 of CM036761.1, read as the reverse complement.
ACTCGCTGACCAGATTGAAAGAGATGGGTGTCAATATTGGTGCAGCCCGAAAAGAACGACATACTAAATACGCAAAGAGATTGATTAATCAACATCGAACTGGCGTGTTGGGCCACTAGACGCTGCTGGATTTGCTGAGGTGGAGATCGGAGCACCTATGGATATGTCTGGTGTGCTATGATGATAGTTCTCATATAACTGATAATTGAATGATCAAACTTGTATGAAAGTCATTATTTTAATTATACAAACAAAACAATGATCAAACGTGTACGAAAGTCATTATTTTAATTATACAAACAAAACAATGATCAAACTTGTACGAAAGTCATTATTTTAATTATACAAACAAAACAATGATCAAACTTGTATGAAAGTCATTATTTTAATTATACAAACAAAACAATGAACAAACTTGTATGAAAGTCATTATTTTAATTATACAAACCAAACAATGAACAAACGATTACGAAAGGCATTATTTTAATTATACAAACAAAACTGTGAACAAACTTGTATGAAAGTCATTATTTTAATTATACAAACAAAACTGTGAACAAACGTACGAAAGTCATTATTTTAATTATACAAACAAAACTGGGAACAAACTTGTATGAAAGTCATTATTTTAATTATACAAACAAAACTGGGAACAAACTTGTATGACAGTCATTATTTTAATTATACAAACAAAACAATGAACAAACTTGTATGAAAGTCATTATTTTAAACACCCCTCCCCAACCAACTAAAAAACCAACACAAAATTGAACTAATTTGTAAGAAAGATTATTCCAGACACATACAAAAAAACTATTCAGAAAAATTTGATCGATCCAGAAATATACAAATTGAAAATGTCTCCAAATGTTCAACCGATTATATTTGTGAACTTAATGATTGCGCATGCCGGGCCAGGTCGCCAGGCCCTAAGGCAGTTGGATCATTAGACCAGATATGGTCCTAGGCATGAGCAGTTCTAAGAGCTACAATTTAACATAATTGGGATGCAATGTTGGCATTTTTGTACTATCAAAATATTGTTTCCCCCATTCTTGATTTGTCTTCTTTGCTGGTAGTTTGTGCTGGACTTTGAGTAGTGGTGGTTGCTATTGAAATGTGGTTTAGTGGTGGTTGTTGTAGTTGTATGGTATAACGTTCTGCTGGTGGACAGAAAAAATGCTTTAAAGACACTCTCAAAGTATCTCTGAACTTTTTCGATATAGACACCATGTGCTGGGAATCCCTTGCGCAAGATCGCCAAATGTGGCGCTGTTACAACACAAGAGGAACCCGCATAGCTGAGAATCATCGTGCCGTTGAGGCACAGAGAAAACTAGCTGCACGAAAAGACAAAACACACAACACCCACATGTCTAGCCTTGATCGTGTATGTCACAACTGTGGTAGGTAGATTCTGTTCTAGGATTGGACTCTACAGTCATCTCTGAACACACCAGAGAGGTGCAACAGCACACGTCTGAGACTGTTGTCATCAGTTGATGTAGCTGTATAGTATAGTGGTAGTTGATGTAGCTGTATGGTATAGTGATAGTTGATGCAGCTGTGTGGTATAGTGATAGTTGATGCAGCTGTGTGGTATAGTGATAGTTGATGTAGCTGTGTGGTATAGTGATAGTTGATGTAGCTGTGTGGTATAGTGATAGTTGATGTAGCTGTGTGGTATAGTGATAGTTGATGTAGCTGTGTGGTATAGTGATAGTTGATGCAGCTGTGTGGTATAGTGATAGTTGATGTAGCTGTGTGGTATAGTGATAGTTGATGTAGCTGTGTGGTATAGTGGTAGTTGATGCAGCTGTGTGGTATAGTGATAGTTGATGTAGCTGTATGGTATAGTGATAGTTGATGTAGCTGTGTAGTATAGTGGTAGTTACTGTAGTTGTAAGGTGTAGCGTTGGTGTTGTAATTGTATTGTATGGCTGTAGTTGTGTATTATATCGTAGAGGTTTGTGTGGTTATATGGCATATTATACTGATAGTAGACTGGACAGGGAGATTGAAACTAGAATCCAGCAAGCTAACACCATTATACCAGCTTACCCCAATCTTGAAACACCCAGCAATTCCAGTAGAGACTAAAGACAGATTATAAATGCAATCTTTATACCAACAATGTGCTACCATTGCCAAACATGAGCACTGACAAAAGAACAAGAAAGAAAAATTACCAGATGCGAAATGAGATGCTTGAGGAAAGAGCAGTAAATAAAACAAGAAGAGACCATATAAGAAATGAGGAAATTAGAAGAACAGTCGGAACAGCACCTGCTATTAGATTTATTGAAAACAGAGACTCAAATGGTTTGGCCACTTGGTCAGAATGAACCCGAATACACCAGTTGTAAGAGCGTACAACCTGAAAATGGAATCATCAAGAGGAAGGGCAGACCAAGAAAAATGTGGGTTGATGGAGTTACAGACATCTTAAAACTCCACAATACCACACCATATCAAGCGACCGAGCGTGCATTATCTCGGAAACCGATCATCAGTTAAACCTTCTACGTCTAGCGGCAAAAAAAGCAAAGAAGGACAAAAGAAAGAAAGAACGATGGTATAGTGGTGGTTTTTGTAGCTTTATGGTATATTGGTGGTTTTTGTTGCTGTATGGTATAGTGGTGGTTTTTGTAGCTGTATGGTATAGTGGTGGTTTTTGTTGCTGTATGGTATAGTGGTGGTTTTTGTAGCTGTATGGTATAGTGGTGGTTTTTGTAGCTGTATGGTATATCGGTGGTTTTTGTAGCTGTATGGTAAAGTGGTGGTTTTTGTAGCTGTATGGTATATTGGTAGTTTTTGTTGCTGTATGGGTATAGTGATAGTTTTTGTTGCTGTATGGTATATTGGTGGTTTTTGTAGCTGTATGGGGATAGTGGTAGTTTTTGTAGCTGTATGGGTATAGTGGTGGTTTTTGTAGCTGTATGGTATATTGGTGGTTTTTGTAGCTGTATGGGTATAGTGGTGGTTTTTGTAGCTGTATGGGTATAGTGGTAGTTTTTGTAGCTGTATGGTATAATGGTGGTTTTTGTAGCTGTATGGTATAGTGGTGGTTTTTGTAGCTGTATGGTATAGTGATGATTTCCACAGTTCTCAATTATTCTTGTGAACACCCAGACCTTATTTTCCCCATCTAATGCCTATCAAAGAAATGTCTTAGCCAATGTCTCCTACTGGCATACTCCATACATACTCAATCCACAAACATGCCTCCTACTGGCATACTTCATACATACTCAATCCACCAACATGCCTCCTACTGGCATACTTCATACATACTCAATCCACAAACATGCCTCCTACTGGCATACTCCATACATACTCAATCCACCAACATGCCTCCTACTGGCATACTTCATACATACTCAATCCACCAACATCTTAGCCAATGTCTCCTACTGGCATACTCCATACATACTCAATCCACCAACATGCCTCCTACTGGCATACTTCATACATACTCAATCCACCAACATGCCTCCTACTGGCATACTTCATACATACTCAATCCACCAACATGCCTCCTACTGGCATACTTCATACATACTCAATCCACCAACATGCCTCCTACTGACATACTCCATACATACTCAATCCACAAACATCTTCATATTTTAATGATGGTTTCCAAGGATGCACAGTTTCTTCATTTTAAACTCTCTTCATTTGCTATCATATTTGGCCAGACAATGTGTAGAATTATTCATAAACAATTATTTTGAAATCTCTCCAACTTGTGTATGATGTCAATAGATATAAATGAAGATTGAAGTTGCAGAAAGAACAGCCCAACAAGTGTATGAGTAGGCGTATCAATCAACATGGAACTGATGGGGCCGCTGTTGGAGATATTGTGAAGAAGATCGGAGCACCTATGTACACGTCCGGAGTTAAATGAAGATATTCCTAACTGAAACTGAACTGAATTGGAAAGGAAAATCAAGAAGTGGTCAGACAGCATTAGGGCAAGAAACATTTGTTGAAAATGCATTGAAACCAACCTTCAATGCAGAGGAGGTACAAGCTGATGGCAATGATGGGGTCTCACAGAGGCGGTACAAGATGATGGGGTCCCACAGTAATAATATTACTGTCCGCATTTGAATTGACGTTATTTTCTAACCAGACAAAGATCCCATTAATATGTTCAAAATTCATTCACACATGTATAACACGAAGATCGTTCGAAGCTGACGATCACTGTTAAAGTGCTGTGATTACAAACTTATTATAGTTTGACGAGAATGGGTCTTCAATGGACAAAAGCGACATCGTCAATGCTCTCAGAGAAAACACACTCTGAAGGTTTCAAGTAAGAAGATAAAAAGTATTCTCTGTCTCTTATTTCTTTTAACTCTGATTTCTCTGCATTCTCTGACTCTTGTTTGTTTTAACTCTGATTTCTCTGCATTCTCTGACTCTTGTTTGTTTTAACTCTGATTTCTCTGCATTCTCTGACTCTTGTTTGTTTTAACTCTGGTTTCTCTGCATTCTCTGTCTCTTGTTTGTTTTAACTCTGATTTCTCTGCATTCTCTGACTCTTGTTTGTTTTAACTCTGATTTCTCTGCATTCTCTGTCTTGGTTTGCGCAAGTTATGAATACCGATAGGTGCGACAAGATGAGAAAACCATGAGAGAAATCACAGTAGATACATCAACCAATACAAAACTGGATTTTTATATTCTAAACACACTGAGATAATGCTTGGAAAGAGATCGGAGCTATTATGGACATGTCTGATGTACGATGTTGGAAAGAGATTGGAGCTATTATGGACATGTCTGATGTGCGATGTTTGAAAGAGATCGGAGCTATTATGGACATGTCTGATGTGCGATGTTGGAAAGAGATCGGAGCTATTATGGACATGTCTGATGTGCAATGAAAATGATCCTCAAATGAACAATATGGTTTGTATCTGCGCTAGGATATGGTAGTAAAATATAACGACAGTTGGAATTGTTAACTTTGACTAAAACATCATCACCGTGTTAGCAACCATGGGTTTAAGAATATGTTATCTTACCCCGGAACAAATAACTTATCCATGAGTTTTATGTATTCACCGCCACTCAGTGATGTCATTCGAGAAATGCTAAATTTGTCGGGTCAAAGCATACTTCCGGGATAAATTGGCAAGATAATTGTCCATTATATCGACTGGGTTGTCACTGTCGCTAGAGACGCCTCAAGCGACATCAGTGAGTCATTTCTTATGACCATACTATTTCTATGCTGTCCCAGCAATCGCCGTTCTAGAGGCGTGTTGATGAGGTTCTATTTTCTAGACAAATCAATCAATCAGATTGTACGACCTTGAGAGTGACGTAATGTGCTAAACACGTTTTATTGTAAAACTAAATACAAACAACTTGTTTATCTAACCTGTGTTGTCAAGTGTTGGCATGCAGTAGAGAAACGTGCACAAACTAGATGCATCATTGATTCATTGATTGATAGTGAATCATCCTCAATGAAGCATCCTCAGTGCACCTGACGAATTACTTTGTGTCCTCTAATTTCTTTCTTGCACTGAAAGATCACAGCGACAGTGCCCGAACACCTTAGCAGTGGAGTTAAAAGTTATTTTGATGACTTACATTTTTGTCATAATTGTATTGTAATCTTTTAACTAAATTTTGATGACTGAACATTTTTGTCATAATTGTATTGTCATCTTTTTACTAAATTTTGATGACTGAACATTTTTGTCATAATTGTATTGTCATCTTTTTACTAAATTTTGATGACTGAACATTTTTGTCATAATTGTATTGTAATATTTTTACTAAATTTTGTACAGGCAGTTACTTTGTCGTTTACTCTTAGCGATTGTCAATAGTCACTGGTTCTTTGACATTGTCAACTTGAACACAAAACCTACGTTTTATTGCCTGTCTCCGATAGGACTAGAAACTCGATCACGTCTACAGGTACCTCTGGAAAAGTTCGAGATGTACCTTTTGAGCAAGAGGTGAGCACAATACATCCACGCTACAGACTTCGCACGAGATGTCCAAGATTCCTGAAATAATGATTTATTTTCTTCAATCTTAATTAGCAGTCTAAGGAAAACACTCATGATTGTCCATAAGATGAACACATCAAGGGAAAGATTGCTGTAACTTTCAAATACTTGGACAGACGACTTATTAGTACTAGGACAGACAGTACTCTAGTACTAGTGCAGACATTCTTCCAGGGTTAGGACAGACAATCAATTATACTAGGACAGACAGTACTCTAGTACTAAGACATGATTATTTATAGAACCTGGATAGCCATCCTTCTTTTACTAGCACAGACAATCGTTAGTTCTAGGACCTACAGTGGTCTAGTAATAGGACATACCTCTTTCCGGTACTAGGAAACTTTCCGGTACTAGGACACTTTCCAGTACTTGGACACTTTCCAGTACTTGGACACTTTCCGGTACTAGGACACTTTCCAGTACTTGGACACTTTCCAGTACTTGGACACTTTCCAGTACTTGGACACTTTCCGGTACTAGGACACTTTCCAGTACTTTGACACTTTCCAGACTTGGACACTTCCGGTACTAGGACACTTTCCAGTACTAGGACACTTTCCAGTACTTGGACACTTTCCGGTACTAGGACACTTTCCAGTACTCTTGGACACTTCCAGACTTGGACACTTTCCAGTACTTGGACACTTTCAGTACTTGGACACTTTCCAGTACTTGGACACTTTCCAGTACTTGGACACTTTCCAGTACTTGGAACTTTCCGTACTAGGACACTTTCCAGTACTGACACTTCCAATGCTGGACACTTTCTCCCAGCACTTGGACACTTTCCAGTACTAGGACACTTCCATATGGACACTTCGTACTAGGACACTTTCCAGTACTTGGACACTTTTCCGGTACTAGGACACTTTCCAGTACTCGGACACCTTCAGGCACTCCAGATGACATCCAGTACTGGACACTTTCCAGTACTAGGACACTTTCCAGTACTAGGACACTTCCAGCACTTGGACACTTCTCTAGACACTCAGTACTAGGACACTCTCTCCAGCATTTGCATTTGGACCTTTCAGTACTTGGGCACTTTCCGTATTGGACATTTCCCGTATTGACACTTTCCGTATGGCACTTCCGTACTTGACACTTTCGATGCACTCAGTACTAGGACACTTTCCGGTACTGGACACTTTCCAGATCTGGACACTTCCAGTACTCTGGACACTTTCCAGTACTTGGACACTTTCCAGTACTTGGACACTTTCCGGTACTAGGACACTTTCCAGTACTTGGACACTTTCCGGTACTAGGACACTTTCCAGTAATTGGACACTTTCCGTACCTGGACACCTTCCAGATGACACTTGGTACTGGACCAAATGCTTCCAGTACTAGGACACACATTCTTCTAATCCTGCATTAGGACAAACAGTTATATAGTGCTAGTATAGACATCTTGCCTGCATTAGGACAAACAGTTGTATAGTGCTAGTATAGACATTTTACCTGCATTGTGACAAACAGTTGTATAGTGCTAGTATAGACATTTTACCTGCATTGTGACAAACAGTTATATAGTGCTAGTATAGACATTTTACCTGCATTGTGACAAACAGTTATATAGTGCTAGTATAGACATTTTACCTGCATTGTGACAAACAGTTATATAGTGCTAGTATAGACATTTACCTGCATTTAGACAAACAGTTATATAGTGCTAGTATAGACATTTTACCTGCATTGTGACAAACAGTTATATAGTGCTAGTATAGACATTTTACCTGCATTGTGACAAACAGTTATATAGTGCTAGTATAGACATTTTACCTGCATTGTGACAAACAGTTATATAGTGCTAGTATAGACATTTTACCTGCATTAGACAAACAGTTATATAGTGCTAGTATAGACATTTTACCTGCATTGTGACAAACAGTTGTATAGTGCTAGTATAGACATTTTACCTGCATTGTGACAAACAGTTATATAGTGCTAGTATATACATTTTACCTGCATTGTGACAAACAGTTATATAGTGCTAGTATAGACATTTTACCTGCATTGTGACAAACAGTTATATAGTGCTAGTATAGACATTTTACCTGCATTGTGACAAACAGTTATATAGTGCTAGTATAGACATTTTACCTGCATTGTGACAAACAGTTATATAGTGCTAGTATAGACATTTTACCTGCATTGTGACAAACAGTTATATAGTGCTAGTATAGACATTTTACCTGCATTGTGACAAACAGTTATATAGTGCTAGTATAGACATTTTACCTGCATTGTGACAAACAGTTATATAGTGCTAGTATAGACATTTTACCTGCATTGTGACAAACAGTTATATAGTGCTAGTATAGACATTTTACCTGCATTGTGACAAACAGTTATATAGTGCTAGTATAGACATTTTACCTGCATTGTGACAAACAGTTATATAGTGCTAGTATAGACATTTTACCTGCATTGTGACAAACAGTTATATAGTGCTAGTATAGACATTTTACCTGCATTGTGACAAACAGTTATATAGTGCTAGTATAGACATTTTACCTGCATTGTGACAAACAGTTATATAGTGCTAGTATAGACATTTTACCTGCATTGTGACAAACAGTTATATAGTGCTAGTATAGACATTTTACCTGCATTGTGACAAACAGTTATATAGTGCTAGTATAGACATTTTACCTCATTAGACAAACAGTTGTATAGTCTAGTATAGACATTTTACCTCATTATGACAACAGTTATATAGGCTAGTATAGACATTTTACCTGCATTGTGACAAACAGTTATATAGTGCTAGTATAGACATTTTACCTGCATTGTGACAAACAGTTATATAGTGCTAGTATAGACATTTTACCTGCATTGTGACAAACAGTTATATAGTGCTAGTATAGACATTTTACCTGCATTGTGACAAACAGTTGTATAGTGCTAGTATAGACATTTTACCTGCATTGTGACAAACAGTTATATAGTGCTAGTATAGACATTTTACCTGCATTGTGACAAACAGTTATATAGTGCTAGTATAGACATTTTACCTGCATTGTGACAAACAGTTATATAGTGCTAGTATAGACATTTTACCTGCATTGTGACAAACAGTTATATAGTGCTAGTATAGACATTTTACCTGCATTGTGACAAACAGTTGTATAGTGCTAGTATAGACATTTTACCTGCATTGTGACAAACAGTTATATAGTGCTAGTATAGACATTTTACCTGCATTGACAAAAGTTATATAGTGCTAGTATAGACATTTTACCTGCATTGTGACAAACAGTTATATAGTGCTAGTATAGACATTTTACCCATTGGACAAACAGTTGTATAGTGCTAGTATAGACATTTTACCTGCATTGTGACAAACAGTTATATAGTGCTAGTATAGACATTTTACCTGCATTGTGACAAACAGTTATATAGTGCTAGTATAGACATTTTACCCGCATTTGACAAACAGTTATATAGTGCTAGTATAGACATTTTACCTGCATTGTGACAAACAGTTATATAGTGCTAGTATAGACATTTTACCTGCATTGTGACAAACAGTTGTATAGTGCTAGTATAGACATTTTACCTGCATTGTGACAAACAGTTATATAGTGCTAGTATAGACATTTACCTGCATTGCTACAAACAGTTATATAGTGCTAGTATAGACATTTTACCTGCATTGTGACAAACAGTTATATAGTGCTAGTATAGACATTTTACCTGCATTGTGACAAACAGTTATATAGTGCTAGTATAGACATTTTACCTGCATTGTGACAAACAGTTATATAGTGCTAGTATAGACATTTTACCTGCATTTCGACAAACAGTTATATAGTGCTAGTATAGACATTTTACCTGCATTGTGACAAACAGTTATATAGTGCTAGTATAGACATTTTACCTGCATTGTGACAAACAGTTATATAGTGCTAGTATAGACATTTTACCTGCATTGTGACAAACAGTTATATAGTGCTAGTATAGACATTTTACCTGCATTGTGACAAACAGTTGTATAGTGCTAGTATAGACATTTTACCTGCATTGTGACAAACAGTTATATAGTGCTAGTATAGACATTTTACCTGCATTGTGACAAACAGTTATATAGTGCTAGTATAGACATTTTACCTGCATTGTGACAAACAGTTATATAGTGCTAGTATGAGCATTTTACCTGCATTGTGACAAACAGTTATATAGTGCTAGTATAGACATTTTACCTGCATTGTGACAAACAGTTGTATAGTGCTAGTATAGACATTTTACCTGCATTGTGACAAACAGTTGTATAGTGCTAGTATAGACATTTTACCTGCATTGTGACAAACAGTTATATAGTGCTAGTATAGACATTTTACCTGTATGACAAACAGTTGTATAGTGCTAGTATAGACATTTTACCTGCATTGTGACAAACAGTTGTATAGTGCTAGTATAGACATTTTACCTGCATTGTGACAAACAGTTATATAGTGCTAGTATAGACATTTTACCTGCATTGTGACAAACAGTTGTATAGTGTACAGTATAGACATTTTACCTGCATTGTGACAAACAGTTGTATAGTGTAGTATAGACATTTTACCTGCATTGACAAACAGTTATATAGTGCTAGTATAGACATTTTACCTGCATTGTGACAAACAGTTATATAGTGCTAGTATAGACATTTTACCTGCATTGTGACAAACAGTTGTATAGTGCTAGTATAGACATTTTACCTGCATTTGACAAACATTGTATAGTGCTAGTATAGACATTTTACCTGCATTGTGACAAACAGTTATATAGTGCTAGTATAGACATTTTACCTGCATTGTGACAAACAGTTATATAGTGCTAGTATAGACATTTTACCTGCATTGTGACAAACAGTTGTATAGTGCTAGTATAGACATTTTACCTGCATTGTGACAAACAGTTATATAGTGCTAGTATAGACATTTTACCTGCATTGTGACAAACAGTTGTATAGTGCTAGTATAGACATTTTACCTGCACTTGATGACAAACAGTTGTATAGTGCTAGTATAGACATTTTACCTGCATTGTGACAAACAGTTGTATAGTGCTAGTATAGACATTTTACCTGCATTGTGACAAACAGTTGTATAAGCTAGTATAGACATTTTACCTGCATTGTGACAAACAGTTATATAGTGCTAGTATAGACATTTTACCTGCATTGTGACAAACAGTTGTATAGGGTTTGTATAGACATTTTACCTGCATTGTGACAAACAGTTATATAGTGCTAGTATAGACATTTTACCTGCATTGTGACAAACAGTTATATAGTGCTAGTATAGACATTTTACCTGCATTGTGACAAACAGTTGTATAGTGCTAGTATAGACATTTTACCTGATGTGACAAACAGTTGTATAGTGCTAGTATAGACATTTTACCTGCATTGTGACAAACAGTTGTATAGTGCTAGTATAGACATTTACCTGCACATGGACAAACAGTTGTATAGTGCTAGTATAGACATTTTACCTGCATTGTGACAAACAGTTATATAGTGCTAGTATAGACATTTTACCTGCATTGTGACAAACAGTTGTATAGGGTTTGTATAGACATTTTACCTGCATTGTGACAAACAGTTATATAGTGCTAGTATAGACATTTTACCTGCATTGTGACAAACAGTTGTATAGTGCTAGTATAGACATTTTACCTGCATTGTGACAAACAGTTGTATAGTGCTAGTATAGACATTTTACCTGCATTGTGACAAACAGTTGTATAGTGCTAGTATAGACATTTTACTGCATTGACAAACAGTTATATAGTGCTAGTATAGACATCTTGCCTGCATTAGGACAAACAGTTGTATAGTGCTAGTATAGACATTTTACCTGCATTGTGACAAACAGTTGTATAGTGCTAGTATAGACATTTTACCTGCATTGTGACAAACAGTTGTATAGTGCTAGTATAGACATTTTACTGCATTGTACAAACAGTTGTATAGTGCTAGTATAGACATTTTACCTGCATTGTGACAAACAGTTGTATAGTGCTAGTATAGACATTTTACCTGCATTGTGACAAACAGTTATATAGTGCATATAGACATTTTACCTGCATTGTGACAAACAGTTATATAGTGCTAGTATAGACATTTTACCTGCATTGTGACAAACAGTTATATAGTGCTAGTATAGACATCTTGCCTGCATTAGGACAAACAGTTGTATAGTGCTAGTATAGACATTTTACCTGCATTGTGACAAACAGTTGTATAGTGCTAGTATAGACATTTTACCTGCATTGTGACAAACAGTTATATAGTGCTAGTATAGACATTTTACCTGCATTGTGACAAACAGTTATATAGTAAGTATAGACATTTTACCTGCATTGTGACAAACAGTTAATAGTGCTAGTATATGACATTTTACCTGCATTGTGACAAACAGTTGTATAGTGCTAGTATAGACATTTTACCGCATTGGACAACAGTTATATAGTGCTAGTATAGACATTTACCTGCATTGTGACAAACAGTTGTATAGGGTTTGTATAGACATCTTTCTGGTACTATGACAGACAACCTTCCAGTACTGTGACATAAATCTCCTCATTATTACCGCAGACAGCTCGGTAGTACTGAAATTTCTGCAGTACTAGAACAGACATTGTTCTAATTACTACAAGAGACAAACTTCGGGTACTAAGACAGACATCCCCTCAAAGTGCTAAATAAGAAATCCATATAGTACTAGAACGGACAGAAAAGTTTTAACATTTCTAATGGGTCATGTCTAAGAGTGGTTAGAAAATTGACAGAATAAACACAATCGACACAATTTTCGTGATTAGTGAGAATCATCATCTTTGCAAAAGTTCGGAAAAGTTCATAGGTGTTCCTTCTGAACATTTCCATCAACGTAGGGTGACTGAACACTCCAGTTCTGTATTGATTAATCAAACGTTTTGTACCGATCTTCGTCTTTGTTCAATCATTATGCCATTGTTAAACGCTGATTGATTCTGTTAAGGTTGATCTCATCATGGGTTCACATGCTCCGTCGCTTGATTAAAACCAATTGTTCAATATGGATATGATACACAAAAACAACAAGAAAGAAGAGAAGCATTACTACGCTTTTGAAAATAGAGTCTTAATACGAATCTTTAGCCCAGAAAGGATGACAATAGGGAAGAATGAGAAACATAAGTATATTTTTTTAAATAAACAGAGAAGACAGAGAAGACAGAGAGAGAAAATGTTGATAGCCTGACTTCATGGCATGGAAGAGCGTCAACATCTGAGATGATAGCAAAACACTAGAGACAGTGATTTGTGGAGATTCATGATCGCCTACGTCAGCTGTCACCGCACCTGATGATGATGTAAAATAAAACAACCTAAAAACGTTCGTTACTGTCTGTAATACCGCTTTTAGGGCGGTGTAGGACAGGGGGGAATAGGTGTCTGTGAAATGTCATGACCGCGTGGCTAGTGCAGTCACCACGAAACTGTTCAGATACTTTCAGATACACAATGCAAATAGAAGGTATAGAATATTTGGTGTTAACTGTACATTCAGGCTAGAAAAATCATGATAACTGGTAACATTCGAGGCTAGAAAAATCATGATAACTGGTAAACTTCAGGCCAGAAAAATCATGATAACTGGTAACATTCAGGGTAGAAAAAATCATGATAACTGGTAACATTCAGGGTAGAAAAAATCATGATAACTGGTAACATTCAGGGTAGAAGAAATCATGATAACAGGTAACATTCAGGGTAGAAGAAATCATGATAAGCAGAATAAGAAGATGGTGGAGTGTCTGACATTGTGGTTATATAAGAGTTCGACTTCAGAATTGGTTGACTACCAGTGAGATGTTGTGAGAGACAGTGATCCTAAACGCCGACAGACAAGGTCTAATGTTTAATACAGCGAGACGAAAATCAGTTCTCATAAGTACAGATGGGTCAGTTAATCGGTTCCATAAGTACAGTTGATGTCCTGTAAATCGGTTCCTATAAGTACAGTTGGTGTTCAGTAAATCGGTTTCCATAAGTACAGTTGGGGCCCAGTAAATTGGTTCCTGTGTGTACATCTGGTGCACAGTATTCGGTGAGAAGACTCACATGTTAGAAAGCGAAATCGAATATCACGCTTGCCGAAATTGAAAGTGTTGGGCCTAAAATCGCAAATATCGCAGCACAGACAGCTGTTAACCAGCGGCACAACATACATTCTCTCTTGTCACACACAGATCACAGAACTTGCTTAACAAATGGTTGATACCGAACAAAAGTACTTAAGAAGACTAACCTGTCAAGACTAACATGTCAAGACTAACCTGTCAAAACTAACCTGTCAAGACTAACCTGTCAAGACTAACCTGTCAAGACAATGTTATTGCTTTATTGCTAAGACGTCATGATAATCAACGTAGACACAGAAACGTAGACACAGAAACGTAGACACAGAAACGTAGACACAGAAACGTAGACACAGAAACGTAGATACAGAAGGGATTAAGTTCTTTCAGTAGATGTTGTTGGGTATGAATTATGGTGGTTGCTTTGCCCTCTGGTTAAATACACTAGTCATTCTGTCCCTTAGATTTACTCATTCAAAGGTTGATTCTAAATTTCTTTATGCTAGGTAGAGATGAGAATATGGTAGAGATGAGAATAGCAGGTAGAGATGAGAATAGCAGGTAGAGTTGAGAATAGCTGGTAGAGATGAGAATAGCAGGTAGAGATGAGAATAGCAGGTAGAGATGAGAATAGCTGGTAGAGATGAGAATAGCTGGTAGAGATGAGAATAGCTGGTAGAGATGAGAATAGCAGGTAGAGATGAGAATAGCAGGTAGAGATGAGAATAGCTGGTAGAGATGAGAATAGCTGGTAGAGATGAGAATAGCTGGTAGAGATGAGAATAGCAGGTAGAGTTGAGAATAGCTGGTAGAGATAAGAAAATGGTCTTCATTTCTCAACCGGTCTCTTCTTGTTACTCCCAGATTTCCGCGTAGACAATTCATCTCTAGCTCTGTTGTTACTACTTTTCTTCTATCATTTGTTGTCAGTGTCCAGGTTTGGCACTGATAACATAATGTGGGGAGAGAGATTGTATTAAAACATTGCTCTTTTGTATTCCTGGTGACATATTTGCATTTTTAAAACTATGAATACAAAAGAGCAATGTAGTTGTCTCTCTTATCAACCTTCAACAGCCGACTATATTATCCTGGTGATGCAAACCAGTCTGCTCTTTTCAAAACCAGAACATTAGATCCATAGACAATCTTGAATATTGAAAGCATCCATAACACATCTATTCATACAGAATCTGGTCGGTTTGAGTCTTCAAGCTACCGGCACAATAGAACCGAATAAGGGTCAGTAACTGAGGATCAAGTTTTAAGTGAAACCATGCTCAGCGGATGTGGGGGAAAGGGGGAGGAAGAAGAAATATAAACAGATTGAAAAGAAAACATGGAAAATAACATCAAACAAAATTGTTATTAATTGTGATCCAATGTTTTATTGCAAGTTCATTAGAAAATCATCTCAAATAATAATCTATTAATAGTTTAGCAATTTATATCTTGTGGAACAAAGACAACAAACGTTCGAATTTATTTCCTATTTCAAATATACGTGCGGGAAGGGAGAATTGCAAAGAATGTGGCAACAAAAGATGGAAAGTGTTCTTCAATTGCCCATAGTTATCGACCTAGATCTGTCATCGGACTGTCGTTAATGATGTTCGTTTTTAACAATTTATGTACAATTCCGTCCTTCATCCCTCGCCTATATTTTTTATCATGTTCGAATGTCAATATATGCACATTTGCGCATGTGCGTGATGTGTGTTAACAGTGCGTATTCTAGGAATAAACCTGGTTTTTAAAAGGAAGTTTGTTAAATTATATTTTCAAACCTGAAAATGAGAATATAAACTTTTAATCCAACACCGAACTGTGGTCATTTCTTCCCAATACACGAAGATCATCTTAATCAGGGCTTCTAAAACTTCTCGAAGTAGAGGTCATTTGACAGTGTCCTTCGTGTCCTTGCGACGTATTCTAACAATTTTTCACACTTTTTACTTGCATTATTGTTAGTTTGGTGAGAAGTTATAGCATATATCTACCATAGGAAATAGAAAGTGGAAAAAGACTAATTCGCTTGACATTGTAAGTATGTGTAACAACATGGCGAAATAAAGAGATATGCCTTGAGTAGATGTAGGATGTGGGCACGGAACAGCGCAATGCATAGCGTTCGACTATCGGCTCGACACAAGAGGTTGTGAGTTCAATCCCAAACTCAACTTTCACGTAGGGAATTGACTCTCCTACCTCCGCACACTAATGTCTAGAAATGTGAAGTGAAGTGACTTCATACCTTATAGTCTGAAAAGGTCAAGGTAAATTTTGTTTATATATAGATATAGGATATATATATATATATATATATATATGATAGAGAGAGAGAGGAAGAAGAGAGAGAGATACGGAAAATAGAGTATGGGCGTACACCTTCAAATCATTAGATTGTTACTGTAAATGGCAAACAGCAATTACAAGATGGACATACATACAACGAAAAACAGATACAGAAATAGCGTATAACGAGAATCAATTATAGTATCCGTGTAGAAACTAGGACGTTATTCAGGAACGAAACAGCCTGCATGTTTAGAAATAAAATGTTAAATAACAAATTAGAAATTTGATGAGGAAAGTAATGTAGTTTTTTATGCTCTCGTGACACGGTGTGCCACCAGGCCATCGAAGGTGTACCACATTCAAGACCACGTGTAAGTGTATGATACTCACGACAACAACGAGTCAGCACTCCAGCTGTCGGTACAAGTTGCACCTGTGAGATAGATATTAGTTCATCGATTATTGAACTGTTTGAATTATTGTAGTTAGTTTTACATTTTTACTTGAACAATCAATGAAGAAATAAATATTTACGTGATATCATCATGGATAACTATCATCACTGTTATCTTTACTACCGATATCATCATGCAACATCACCACTGTTATCTTTACTACCGATATCATCATGACAACATCATCACTGTTATCTTTCTACCGATATCACTCATGGACAGCATCACACTGTTATCTTTCTACCGAGTCATCATGGACAACATCATCACTGTATCTTTCTACCGATATCATCATGGACAACATCATCACTGTTATCTTTACTACCAATATCATCAACATCACCACTTTTATTATTACTACAAATATCACCATGGACAACATCACCACTTTTATTATTACTACAAATATCACCATGGACAACATCACCACTGTTATCATTACTACTGATATCATGAACATCTTTTTCAAACCATTAACTTTAGGATTATGTACCAACATCATGGGCATATTAACAAAACATCATTGTCATCAAAATAATAAGCATTGACCAAGCCAGCGCTCATATCATCCTCTAATCATCATCATCATCATCATCATCATGTAATCTACAACAATATCATCATCATCTACAACATCATCATTATCATTATCATAGATGTCTACTATGCTATCTTTCAACGATTGGACAGAGATTACATCTTCCGGAGTCTCTGTGGCGAAGTGGTTGAATCTCTGTGGCGAAGTGGTTAAACCGTTGCCTTGGGTTCAGAGGGTCGTGGGTTCGAATCCGGACTGCGCCGTTCTGTTACTAGTGCATTTTCCCCAGACTCCTAGAACTGTTGCCGGATCTACGGAGTTCGTGCTTTGTGCAACACTATCGGCAGATGTGAATCCCGAATGAAGTCAATCCTTTGGCTTAAAGCCTTTAATACATCTTCAGGTGAAGGTTACTCATCATGTTGGCAAGTTGTCTTTGAAACTTAGGCTATACTGAGTCCCACATTTATTTTGGTCTGCAGATTTACATTGCATGGGGAGATTTTGGTCTGCAGATTTTACATTGCATGAAGGAGATTTTGGTCTGCAGATTTTACATTGCATGGAGGAGATTTTGGTCTGCAGATTTTACATTGCATGAAGGAGATTTTGGTCTGCAGATTTTCCTTACATGGAGGAGGAAGCTTATTGTTTGCAACCACTTTATTTGTTGCTGAAAATATACCATCTATTTGATGCTTTATTGTGTCTGGTAGACTTGAAATATTGACAGAGAATTTGTGTATCTCTTCTATTCCCCTATGGATTGTAGACTTGAAATATTGGCAGAGAATTTGTGTATCTCTTCTATTCCCCATGGATTGTGACTTTATGCTTATTTCACTTTCTGCCTTTAGGGTTGGTCATAGTCCGCTTGTCATCGCTCTCAAGTTTGGGTTCTTTATCTTGGACATTTTTAGCAGGTTACACTAGACACGCACTTGAGTGGAACCCGCAAGGAAAACGAAAAATAGGACGCCCTAAACAGAGATGGAGACAGTCTTCTTGAGAAACTGAAGAATACTCAACTGTCCTAGGAGACCATGAAGAAAAGAGGCAGAGAAGTGACCAACAATTATTGAGGTCCTATGCTCCACGAGGAGCGGAGAGGAATAAGCAGTAAGCATACAACTGGTGCAGCCCATGCAGTTGTACTTTAAAATTTCTAAACATAGTGGGCATATCTTGTGTATATCTTCTTCAAGATGTCTGTGCAGACTCTACAATTCCGTTCCTGCTATCTTCTTCACCAACAATGTTCTGTGTGCCTCTCTGCTCCGACTTTTCTATTTGATGTTTCTACCTTCACTTTGATCAAATGTGACGCCTATGTAAGTTGATGACTTGTGTAAATGGGACGCCTATGTAAGTTGATGACTTGTCTCGGATTAGTGCTCAAAGGACAACATACTCTTCAAGAATATCAGAAATTGCTACCCAAATGCTGGACCAAAAGTATCTAAATGCTGAACCAAAAGTACCCAAGGGCTGGACCAAAAGTACCCAAATGCTGGACAAAAAGTACCCAAATGCTGGACAAAAAGTATCCAAATGCTGGACAAAAGGTACCCAAATGCTGGACAAAAAGTACCCAAATGCTGGACAAAAAGTACCCAAATGCTGAACCAAAAGTACCAAAAATCAAAATTGACAAGAGTCTACATCGATGAAACTGTAAATAAAACCACCAATGATTGGGGTAGGGGATGATGGTGGTTTCAGCCTAATCAAATAGAATATCATGCATACATACAAACTAATCAAATAGAATATCATGTATACATACAAACTAATCAAATAGAATATCATACATACATACAAACTAATCAAATAGAATATCATGCATACATACAAACTAATCAAATAGAATATCATGCATACATACAAACTAATCAAATAGAATATCATGCATACATACAAACTAATCAAATAGAATATCATGCATACATACAAACTAATCAAATAGAATATCATGCATACATACAAACTAATCAAATAGAATATCATGTATACATACAAACTAATCAAATAGAATATCATGCATACATACAAACTAATCAAATAGAATATCATACATACATACAAACTAATCAAATAGAATATCATACATACAAACTAATCAAATAGAATATCATGCATACATACAAACTAATCAAATAGAATATCATACATACATACAAACTAATCAAATAGAATATCATGCATACATACAAACTAATCAAATAGAATATCATGCATACATACAAACTAATCAAATAGAATATCATACATACATACAAACTAATCAAATAGAATATCATGCATACATACAAACTAATCAAATAGAATATCACGCATACATACAAACTAATCAAATAGAATATCATGCATACATACAAACTAATCAAATAGAATATCATACATACATACAAACTAATCAAATAGAATATCATGCATACATACAAACTAATCAAATAGAATATCATACATACATACAAACTAATCAAATAGAATATCATACATACATACAAACTAATCAAATAGAATATCATGCATACATACAAACTAATCAAATAGAATATCATGCATACATACAAACTAATCAAATAGAATATCATGTATACATACAAACTAATCAAATAGAATATCATGCATACATACAAACTAATCAAATAGAATATCATGCATACAAACTAATCAAATAGAATATCATACATACATACAAACTAATCAAATAGAATATCATGCATACATACAAACTAATCAAATAGAATATCACGCATACATACAAACTAATCAAATAGAATATCACGCATACATACAAACTAATCAAATAGATATCATCATACATACAAACTAATCAAATAGAATATCATGCATACATACAAACTAATCAAATAGAATATCATGCATACATACAAACTAATCAAATAGAATATCATACATACATACAAACTAATCAAATAGAATATCATACATACATACAAACTAATCAAATAGAATATCATACATACATACAAACTAATCAAATAGAATATCATGCATACAAACTAATCAAATAGAATATCATACATACATACAAACTAATCAAATAGAATATCATACATACATACAAACTAATCAAATAGAATATCATACATACATACAAACTAATCAAATAGAATATCATACATACATACAAACTAATCAAATAGAATATCATACATACAAACTAATCAAATAGAATATCATACATACATACAAACTAATCAAATAGAATATCATGCATACATACAAACTAATCAAATAGAATATCATACATACATACAAACTAATCAAATAGAATATCATACATACATACAAACTAATCAAATAGAATATCACGCATACATACAAACTAATCAAATAGAATATCATACATACATACAAACTAATCAAATAGAATATCATGCATACATACAAACTAATCAAATAGAATATCATGCATACATACAAACTAATCAAATAGAATATCACGCATACATACAAACTAATCAAATAGAATATCATACATACATACAAACTAATCAAATAGAATATCATGCATACATACAAACTAATCAAATAGAATATCCATACATTACATACAAACTAATCAAATAGAATATCATGCATACATACAAACTAATCAAATAGAATATCATGCATACATACAAACTAATCAAATAGAATATCATGTATACATACAAACTAATCAAATAGAATATCATGTATACATACAAACTAATCAAATAGAATATCATGTATACATACAAACTAATCAAATAGAATATCATGTATACATACAAACTAATCAAATAGAATATCATGTATACATACAAACTAATCAAATAGAATATCATACATACAAACTAATCAAATAGAATATCATGCATACAAACTAATCAAATAGAATATCATACATACATACAAACTAATCAAATAGAATATCATGCATACAAACTAATCAAATAGAATATCATACATACATACAAACTAATCAAATAGAATATCATGCATACATACAAACTAATCAAATAGAATATCAACCATACATACAAACTAATCAAATAGAATATCATACATACAAACTAATCAAATAGAATATCATACATACATACAAACTAATCAAATAGAATATCATACATACAAACTAATCAAATAGAATATCATACATACATACAAACTAATCAAATAGAATATCATACATACATACAAACTAATCAAATAGAATATCATACATAAAAAATAATCAAATAGAATATCTAATACATACAAACTAATCAAATAGAATATCATACATACAAACTAATCAAATAGAATCATCAAAATACAAACTAATCAAATAGAATATCATGTATACATACAAACTAATCAAATAGAATATCATGCATACATACAAACTAATCAAAAAGAATATCATGATACATACAAACTAATCAAATAGAATATCATGCATACATACAAACTAATCATCACACTAAAGTAGTCTTCAAACTATCAATGACCAAAATTTCTACCTGTCTCACATAAGTAGGCTTGAATAATTTAGTTGTCCACGTGTAGGAAATTGGCTGTCGAATACATTTCGTCTGTCTCGCGTGAGCCTATGAATACATTTCGTCTGTCTCACGCGTGTAAGGCCTATGAATAGAGGTGCAACGTTTAGTCGATATTGGCAAATATCAAACATGTCACAAAGAGTGATTACACTGGTTGAGAAGAACAAACACAAAGAAACCAAACAACCAAACTATGGAGCAGAGGTGGAAGAAATTGAAGATACAGCCTTCATATTATTATATCAAAACTGTCATAACTATGAAATAACTGTCCTTACGGATACCAAATCTGTGTTACAACAAGTAAATGACCACAAATAAACACAATAAAATAGACTTAAGAAATGACTCGATCAGTTAAATTGATACAGATAAACAAATAATTCTACAACGGTTATCGGAAATTTTGAAATACAACAAAAACTAACAGAGCTAACGTCTTGGCTAGATAGGAGTATAGAGTTTTGGGAGGAGGTGATCATGGGGCAACCAATCTCGATTTCTTCTCACAGGAGAACTTGCAGACACAAATTACGACGTTTTTATGAGACCGTGGAAGGAAAGTTCCACCCCACCTTCTCCCTCCACACAGTAAACGAAATGGCGCAATAAAATCTCCCTTAAGAAAGCAACAGACCTCAATATTCAGAATCTGCAGAATTTAACGGTACAGGAAAACTAATACCGTCTACTGGTTCGTGAACCCAGATGACATCCTGCTGAACTACAGCAAATAAATGGAACATCACAGAAAGAGAGTTCTAGAATCTAGGATGATGCACACAAGATGAGACTACTATGTTAGTTGAATGTAAGCTAGAGTTAGGGAAGTGTTGATACAGTTATATCAGTTGAATGTAAGCTAGAATTAGGGAAGTGTTGATACAGTTATATCAGTTGAATGTAAGCTAGAGTTAGGGAAGTGTTGATACAGTTATGTTAGTTGAATGTAAGCTAGAGTTAGGGAAGTGTTGATACAGTTATGTTAGTTGAATGTAGCTAGAGTTAGAAGTGTTGATACATTATGTTTGTTGAATTAAGCTAGAGTTAGGAAGTGTTGATACAGTTATGTTTGTTGAATATAAACTACAGTTAGGGAAATGTTGATACAGTGATGTTAGTTGAATGTAAGCTAGAGTTAGGGAAATGTTGATACAGTGATGTTTGTTGAATGTAAGCTAGAGTTAGGGAAGTGTTGATACAGTTATGTTAGTTGAATGTAAGCTAGAGTTAGGGAAGTGTTGATACAGTGATGTTTGTTGAATATAAACTACAGTTAGGGAAATGTTGATACAGTGATGTTAGTTGAATGTAAGCTAGAGTTAGGGAAGTGTTGATACAGTGATGTTTGTTGAATATAAACTACAGTTAGGGAAATGTTGATACAGTTATGTTAGTTGAATGTAAGCTAGAGTTAGGGAAGTGTTGATACAGTTATGTTAGTTGAATGTAAGCTAGAGTTAGGGAAGTGTTGATACAGTTATATCAGTTGAATGTAGCTAGAATTAGGAAGTGTTGATACAGTTATATCAGTTGAATGTAAGCTAGAGTTAGGGAAATGTTGATACAGTGATGTTAGTTGAATATAAACTACGTTAGAAATGTTGATACAGTGATGTTAGTTGAATGTAAGTATGAAAAGGAAGTAATTGTTAGCTGAATATAAACTACAGTTAGGGAAATGTTGATACAGTGATGTTAGTTGAATGTAAGTATGAAAAGGAAGTAATTGTTAGCTGAATATAAACTACAGTTAGGGAAATGTTGATACAGTGATGTTAGTTGAATGTAAGTATGAAAAGGAAGTAATTGTTAGTTGAATGTAAGCTAGAGTTAGAGAATGTTGATACAGTGATGTTAGTTGAATGTAAGTATGAAAAGGAAGTAATTGTTAGCTGAATATAAACTACAGTTAGGGAAATGTTGATACAGTGATGTTAGTTGAATGTAAGCTAGAGTTAGGGAAATGTTGATACAGTGATGTTAGTTGAATGTAAGTATGAAAAGGAAGTAATTGTTAGCTGAATATAAGCTAGAGTTAGGGAAGTGTTGATACAGTGATGTTAGTTGAATGTAAGCTAGAGTTAGGGAAATGTTGATACAGTGATGTTAGTTGAATGTAAGTATGAAAAGGAAGTAATTGTTAGTTGAATGTAAGCTAGAGTTAGGGAAATGTTGATACAGTGATGTTAGTTGAATGTAAGTATGAAAAGGAAGTAATTGTTAGCTGAATATAAACTACAGTTAGGGAAATGTTGATACAGTGATGTTAGTTGAATGTAAGCTAGAGTTAGGGAAATGTTGATACAGTGATGTTAGTTGAATGTAAGTATGAAAAGGAAGTAATTGTTAGCTGAATATAAACTACAGTTAGGGAAATGTTGATACAGTGATGTTAGCTGAATGTAAGTATGAAAAGGAAGTAATTGTTAGCTGAATATAAACTAGAGTTAGGGAAATGTTGATACAGTGATGTTAGTTGAATGTAAGTATGAAAAGGAAGTAATTGTTAGCTGAATGTAAGTATGAAAAGGAAGTAATTGTTAGTTGAATGTAAGTATGAAAAGGAAGTAATTGTTAGCTGAATGTAAGTATGAAAAGGAAGTAATTGTTAGCTGAATATAAACTACAGTTAGGGAAATGTTGATACAGTGATGTTAGCTGAATGTAAGTATGAAAAGGAAGTAATTGTTAGTTGAATGTAAGTATGAAAAGGAAGTAATTGTTAGTTGAATGTAAGTATGAAAAGGAAGTAATTGTTAGTTGAATGTAAGTATGAAAAGGAAGTAATTGTTAGCTGAATGTAAGTATGAAAAGGAAGTAATTGTTAGCTGAATGTAAGTATGAAAAGGAAGTAATTGTTAGCTGAATATAAACTACAGTTAGGGAAATGTTGATACAGTGATGTTAGTTGAATGTAAGTATGAAAAGGAAGTAATTGTTAGCTGAATATAAACTACAGTTAGGGAAGTGTTGATACAGTGATGTTAGCTGAATGTAAGTATGAAAAGGAAGTAATTGTTAGCTGAATATAAACTACAGTTAGGGAAGTGTTGATACAGTGATGTTAGCTGAATGTAAGTATGAAAAGGAAGTAATTGTTAGCTGAATATAAACTACAGTTAGGGAAGTGTTGATACAGTGATGTTAGTTGAATGTAAGTATGAAAAGGAAGTAATTGTTAGCTGAATGTAAGTATGAAAAGGAAGTAATTGTTAGCTGAATGTAAGTATGAAAAGGAAGTAATTGTTAGTTGAATGTAAGTATGAAAAGGAAGTAATTGTTAGCTGAATGTAAGTATGAAAAGGAAGTAATTGTTAGTTGAATGTAAGTATGAAAAGGAAGTAATTGTTAGCTGAATGTAAGTATGAAAAGGAAGTAATTGTTAGTTGAATGTAAGTATGAAAAGGAAGTAATTGTTAGCTGAATATAAACTACAGTTAGGGAAGTGTTGATACAGTGATGTTAGCTGAATGTAAGTATGAAAAGGAAGTAATTGTTAGCTGAATATAAACTACAGTTAGGGAAGTGTTGATACAGTGATGTTAGCTGAATGTAAGTATGAAAAGGAAGTAATTGTTAGCTGAATATAAACTACAGTTAGGGAAGTGTTGATACAGTGATGTTAGTTGAATGTAAGTATGAAAAGGAAGTAATTGTTAGCTGAATGTAAGTATGAAAAGGAAGTAATTGTTAGCTGAATGTAAGTATGAAAAGGAAGTAATTGTTAGTTGAATGTAAGTATGAAAAGGAAGTAATTGTTAGCTGAATGTAAGTATGAAAAGGAAGTAATTGTTAGTTGAATGTAAGTATGAAAAGGAAGTAATTGTTAGTTGAATGTAAGTATGAAAAGGAAGTAATTGTTAGCTGAATGTAAGTATGAAAAGGAAGTAATTGTTAGTTGAATATAAACTACAGTTAGGGAAATGTTGATACAGTGATGTTAGTTGAATGTAAGTATGAAAAGGAAGTAATTGTTAGCTGAATGTAAGTATGAAAGGAGTAATTGTTAGCTGAATGTAAGTATGAAAAGGAAGTAATTGTTAGCTGAATGTAAGTATGAAAAGGAAGTAATTGTTAGCTGAATGTAAGTATGAAAAGGAAGTAATTGTTAGCTGAATGTAAGTATGAAAAGGAAGTAATTGTTAGCTGAATGTAAGTATGAAAAGGAAGTAATTGTTAGCTGAATGTAAGTATGAAAAGGAAGTAATTGTTAGCTGAATGTAAGTATGAAAAGGAAGTAATTGTTAGCTGAATGTAAGTATGAAAAGGAAGTAATTGTTAGCTGAATGTAAGTATGAAAAGGAAGTAATTGTTAGCTGAATGTAAGTATGAAAAGGAAGTAATTGTTAGCTGAATGTAAGTATGAAAAGGAAGTAATTGTTAGCTGAATGTAAGTATGAAAAGGAAGTAATTGTTAGCTGAATGTAAGTATGAAAAGGA
The DNA here is from genome assembly GCA_020796225.1 of Arion vulgaris. Taxonomy (NCBI): domain Eukaryota; kingdom Metazoa; phylum Mollusca; class Gastropoda; order Stylommatophora; family Arionidae; genus Arion; species Arion vulgaris. The sequence goes on along the minus strand of CM036761.1, from coordinate 58,446,178 downwards.
AGTAATTGTTAGCTGAATGTAAGTATGAAAAGGAAGTAATTGTTAGCTGAATGTAAGTATGAAAAGGAAGTAATTGTTAGCTGAATGTAAGTATGAAAAGGAAGTAATTGTTAGCTGAATGTAAGTATGAAAAGGAAGTAATTGTTAGCTGAATGTAAGTATGAAAAGGAAGTAATTGTTAGCTGAATGTAAGTATGAAAAGGAAGTAATTGTTAGCTGAATGTAAGTATGAAAAGGAAGTAATTGTTAGCTGAATGTAAGTATGAAAAGGAAGTAATTGTTAGCTGAATGTAAGTATGAAAAGGAAGTAATTGTTAGCTGAATGTAAGTATGAAAAGGAAGTAATTGTTAGCTGAATGTAAGTATGAAAAGGAAGTAATTGTTAGCTGAATGTAAGTATGAAAAGGAAGTAATTGTTAGCTGAATGTAAGTATGAAAAGGAAGTAATTGTTAGCTGAATGTAAGTATGAAAAGGAAGTAATTGTTAGCTGAATGTAAGTATGAAAAGGAAGTAATTGTTAGCTGAATGTAAGTATGAAAAGGAAGTAATTGTTAGCTGAATGTAAGTATGAAAAGGAAGTAATTGTTAGCTGAATGTAAGTATGAAAAGGAAGTAATTGTTAGCTGAATGTAAGTATGAAAAGGAAGTAATTGTTAGCTGAATGTAAACACAAAAAATATAAGGAATATGATTGACATAGCTTTGTTATTTGAAACTGAATGGAAGTGTTGGGAGGGGACAGTGATCTTGGGTGTGCTTGTTTTAAGGCACTTTGTAAGCTGATATTCATTTTCGTAAGGCTGTTCTTGATGCCGTCGCTCCATCTTTGCGTGGTCTTCCTCTTGCTTTGTACTCGATATACTTTTTCTGTGTGGCTCTCTGTGGTAGGCGATACCAGGGCATTCTTATCAGATGTTCAAACCATTTAATGTTGTTCTTTTATGAATTGCATGACTGGTTTCACATTCAGTCTTCTTCTGTCTTCTTCAGTAGTGGTTGTACTAGTAGTAATAGTACCAACAGTAGTAGTAGTAGTAGTGATGGTAGTACCAACAGTGGTAGTGGTAGTGGTGGTAGTACCAAAAGTAGTAGTAGTAGTGGTAGTATTAGCAGTAGTAGTAGTAGCAGCAGCAACAGTAGTAGTATTAGCAGTAGTAGAAGTAGTATTAGTCGTAGTAGTACAAGAGTAGTAGTAGCAACAGTAGTAGTAGTGGTAGAAGTAGCAGAAGTAGTAGTAATAGTAGTATTAGCAGTAGTAGTAGTAGCAACAGAATATCAATAGTAGTAGTAAATAACCATTTTCATACCATGTGACATTTTGGTGACTATGCAGCAGTTAAGACCTTTATTATAGTTACGATCATGTTTAATCTATGAGCAACGGCAAACGATGGATAATATGGTCAACATCTCTCCGTTCGTCTTTATTTCCTAGAGATGTTCTCGTACCCAATTTAAGAAGCGTTGACCAGAAAGTCAGAAAAATTCCTTTTCAATTTAGAATCGAACCGAGGCAACTCGTCCAGAAGACCATAGCACTGCCACAAAATGTTATCAGTTATCAGAGAACTATCATCATAGCACTTTGGACATGTCCATAGGTGCCCTGATCTCCGCCTCAACAAATCCAGAAACGTCCAGCGGCCTAACACGCCTGTTCGATGTTGATTAATCAGTCTCTTTGCATATTTGGTATGCCGTTCTTTACAGGCTGCACCAATATTGACACCCATCTCTCTCAATCTGGTCAGCGAGTGAAACTCGCATTTCTGATACTCTTCTGTTCGAAAAGACTCTCTCAGTGCGTTAAGAATGTTATTTCGATCCATGGCAGCTCCCTTTGATACCGTGGACATACCAGAGCCAATCTGTCAGCTTGTTCATTACCACTGACTCCTGCGTGTCCAGGGACAAAAATGAAAGTGATTTCATTGTTCCCATTCTGTACCAGTACCTCCACTCAGTTTCATCTCACCGTTCCTGTTTCAACTTTACGAATCATACTCATGGAGTTACTGAGTATAAAAACACGAGCGAAGTTATGATATGCCAACCACGTCACCGCCTCTGTAACAGCCCGTCCTCCATTGTCAAACTACTTGTGGTTGTCGCGTAGGCCCACTATCCTCTCTTATTATTTTCCTCCTGAGCGTGCGGAAAGAGCCAACGCACAGCATTGTTGACGAATGACTGAACCATCGGTGTAACTTACTGCATCTGTTTCATTGATGTTGTCATTCAAGAGAACCTCCGTGTTGATTAGTGATGGATTATTGTGTTCACAGTTTTTCTTAATGGATGTAATAACTGTAAAAGCAGTCTGAAATTTTGGTGGCACAGTAATACATTCCTCTCCTGGTTCGATTCCGGAAGGTTCCCATATGTTCCGAAGGGTACCTTCCTCCTGACCCAACCATGATCTGCCTCTCTTGAGTCTACATCCACAAAATGTTATATGGAAATCAGTGCATGCAAAACAATGTTATCTCATATGCCTTGAAAAGATAACGAAAAATATGACTCCTTGTATGGATGAGGTGGAATAAAATGCTCACAAGAGAGTGAATATAGTCAAGCAATTACAGAGAAATATGGCCATGAAAGTTAGTGAACTACACACATTCTGTTAGTTAGTGAAAGCTTCTCAATAGTGGATTATCTGGTCCCACTAGTAATCACGACAGTAATAGTAGTAGTTGAAGAAATTAATGAAAATGACCGGCTGGCACACCATACTTTGTCTAGAGCTATGCGGACAGCTCGTGCAAGATAAATTCATACTAAATGTATTATTATCCTTCGTCTGGAGTGGACACCGTTTCATCAAAGTCACGTAATATCTCTATTTACTTGATTAAGCCACTAGCTGGAGTCCGATTTGCTTTTTTACCGATGTCTGTTGTCTATGTTTAATCTTAGTTATAATAATAAGGTTCATATCGTTATTATTTATGAATAATCTGTCTCTGTTGATGGCATGTCTTAGTCAGAGTATGGTAATCTTTAGAGCAAGATATTCATAACACAAGTTGGGGACTTTGTGGCGTAGAGGTTAAGTACCCATCTCTCGTGCCAAAGGTACTCGGTTCGCTTTATTGGATCTCGGTTGGAGCCATCAGGATATTTTCCAGAGATCCTGATCTCAGTGTATGTGAGCTGATCTCAGTGTATGTGAGCTGATCTCAGTGTATGTGAGCTGATCTCAGTGTACGTGAGCTGATCTCAGTGTATGTAAGCTGATCTCAGTGTATGTGAGCTGATCTCAGTGTACGTGAGCTGATATCAGTGTATGTGAGCTGATCTCAGTGTACGTGAGCTGATCTCAGTGTATGTGAGCTGATCTCAGTGTATGTGAGCTGATCTCAATGTACGTGAGCTGATCTCAGTGTATGTGAGCTGATCTCAGTGTATGTGAGCTGATCTCAGTGTATGTGAGCTGATCTCAGTGTATGTGAGCTGATCTCAGTGTATGTGAGCTGATCTCAGTGTATGTGAGCTGATCTCAGTGTACGTGAGCTGATCTCAGTGTATGTGAGATCGTTCCCTTAGTCCTATCGGAGACGGACGATAAAACGTAGGTCATATGTTAAACTTGAGTATTAAAAGAACCATTGACAGTACAAAATCGATAAGAGCAGGTTGAAAAGTCGCTGCCCGGGCAAAATTAATTAGAAAAGATTCGAAATAAAAAGTTGTGAAATTTATGTGCTACCGCACAAATGAAATCTAGTAGCGAAGAAAATGTTGCACTCCTCGTGACTCACGCACAAAGTATACTTAGCGAGTTAACATGGGACGAGCAGTTCTTAAACCACGATGTTCTTTATCCCCAGAATCCTAAGTTTAAAATGTGTTACATGACATGTGGGATTAACACCCCCATACGAAATAGATCAGACTGGCAAGCGTGAAGTACAGATTTGAATTGGTTTGTGTTCTGGACATGGTAACTTGATTATGAATCCTTGATGAATGGTGTCACTGCGAGCTTGACCTTTCGAAACCTTTGAAGTCGGAGTAAAGCTCGCTTAAATAAAGAAGGACATTGAAAAAATAAAAGTAAGCCTTCACACAAAAAATCAGTCAAGATACCATATTAGGTGCCATGACTACGTCTGAATTATTAACGGGCGAAAAAAAAGAAGCTTAGAATGTTCCAGATGATGTTTGTCTGAAAGTTTGACATGTTGTACGTGTTAATATGATTTCTTCAGTTATCATACTAATTGATTGATTGATTGCTTGATTGATAGGACCATCATCATTGCTCTTCGATGAGTAACCATGTGTGCTGCGATCTCTTTCTTACACAATAGTCATCTCATCTCATCTGTAGTGCCCGAACTCCGTAGCACCGGTGAGTTTCCCCGATGTAATATTGAAGATGGTGAAGATATTTTGAAGGTATTTAAAAATATCTTTTCTAATGAATTTTGCCCGGGCAGCAACTTTCCAGCCTGCTCTTCTCGATTTTGAACTGGCAATGATTCTTTTACGTGCTCAAATTGAACACGGGACCTACGTTTTATCGTCCGTCTCCGATAGGACTAGGAACTTGATCTCACCTACACTGAGATCAGGGATCTATGGAAAAATATCCAGATGCCTCCACGATGTAGCGAACCTGGTACATTTGGCACAACAGACGATCACCTGACCTCTACGTCACAGAGGTCGCAACTATACTTAATACAATCAATAATGATAACATTGAGAGATGACATCCCATTTTGTATATCTTGACTTTGTAGTTAACATCACCGGAAACTGTAGACAAGATATCGAAAGGAAACTAGTCATGGCAACTTCATACGTTGAATAGTACAAAGTGCATATGACATAACACAAGCACGTAATAACGTGATTGTTGCGAATGTATACAACTAAAGTGTGTAATAACGTGATTGTTTCAGAATTGTATGCCATTAAATTGGTTCATGGTATGAGATGAGTTAAAATTATCAAGTTAGACACAAAATGGCGACACTCACCATTTGGCAGACGTCTGCTTATAGCTAACGACTCTGACCAGGTCACACAGCGCGTGCTTCTCAAGCCATCAGAGTCAATCTGAGGACTGGTCATGCAGATGTCACCACGTTGACAACACGGCTTTGTGCTGTCGCATCTCTGACCTGAATGTACACACTGTGGACAATATAAACACAAGATGTATACACTGAGGTCAATATAAACACACAAGATATACACACTGGGGTCAATATAAACACACAATATATACATACTGGACAATATAAACAAACACGATGTACCTGTGGACAATAAACACACAAGATGTACACACTGTGGACAATAAACACACAGGAAAATGACGTATGTGTGAGAACTAGTTTTAAAAATAACCCCAGATAACTGTGGTCTCTTATTGTCTAATACTGTAAATAAACGGGGTGTGGGGGATGAGTGGGAAAGTTCACGAACAGTTAACAGACAGGTAACAGGTAACAGACTGCATCGCGGCTCAGACTACTACTACTGCTACTACCCTAACCTTATTAATACTCACTACTACTACTAACTACTACTACTACTACTACACTACCTACTGACTACTACAAGACTAAACTACTACTACTACTACAGCTACTGTCTTCTACTACACTATGCACACTAGAACATCACTACACAGTACCTACTTACTACTATACTCTACTACTACTACTACTACTACACCACCACTACTTACTACTACTACTACTACTACTACTATTACTACTACTACTACTACTATCACTACTACTACTACTACTACCACTACTACCACCACTACTACTAATACTACTACTACCACCACTACTACTACTACTACTACTACTACTACTACTATCACTCTTCTTTTTCTTCTTTGCGTTCGTTCTTTACGACCGATTTTAATTACGCTTTGTGATGTTTGATCTTTGCCAAGAACGTGTATACGTTGCACATTGGTTTAGTAGGCCCCTAAACGCATAGACTTCTACACGTTTAGGACATGTGCATCCGATTTCAGCAAACCTCCTTAGTTGCCTTTTACGACATGCGTGGCAGGTAACAGTGGTTCTATTCTTTACACTCCAAATTGGGGCCCCGGTAACCACTCAGGCGACTACTACCACTAATACTACTACTACCACTACTACTACTACTACCACCACTAATACTACTACTAATACCACTACTACTACCGACAGGTGAAAACATGGATAGAACTTTTCGGTTTTCAAGTTTTCATTTCCATGTCATTAAAATGGAATTTAGATATATAGACGAACCAATAGTCCGGTTTTATAATTTTTTTCATCTTCCCATCTATGAAAGATACCCTCGTGACAACTTTCAAGTCCGTAGGAAGTCCAGATATCTTGAAACAATGGGAATAGACACATATACAATTACATTCAACTTATTCTTATATATATCTAGATAATAACAATAAAGAGGACAATGTAGTATTTTAGTGACAACAAGATAATAAATTCATAACACATGAACAAAGATAACAGCATGAAATTATTGATCCAATGAAAGGAAAAGAAACATAAAGACAATTATCAGATCAAAGAGTAAAAGATTGAAAGACTGTTACGATAATAACCAGTAAAATGTTCAATATAGAATAATTAAATAGAAACAGGACCAAGTTCGATATATATATATTGCTTTTAAAAACACAATATACAATAGAAAATAAAGTTGTAGACAAAACGGAGAAGAAACAAGAAAATGCAGAACCAGTAAAAATACGAATGCAAGATGATGAAATGCAAACACTAAACATTATTAGAAATCTTCGTTTGTGGGATGTGTGTTTTTGTGTTCAGTTAGTGTTATCAGAGTAATGTCCCTTGAATCGATATGATATATCGAACCACTTGCTGGCAGAATATTTGTGTATCGATTATATTTGATATTCTCTTGTAAGGACGAGCGTAATTGATAAAAAATATTTAATTGTAGGAATATTAATGAGATAAGATGTAAAGCTTCTGTTCTTCAACAGTTTGGTATTAAGAGATGTGTCTAATAAAGAGCATAACATCAAGGGCAATTTAATATTTCGGACACATCAAACGTCATGAGTGCCTAGAGAAGATAATTTTGGGAGGGAATGATGCCTGGAAGAAAAATGAGATGAAGACCTAGAAGATTGGGTGCAAGATATCATTGACGATCTGAGAATGACTGCTATTGACACCGTTTGTTTTGTACAGAACAGAGTGTTTTTCAGGACTGCTATCATGTGACCCAAGTTCCGAAAATGACAATCTACTTTGACGATGACGATGATGATGAAGATGTAATGGGGATGTTTAGTGTAAGGATGTTTAGTGTAAGGATGTTTAGTGTAAGGATGTTTAGTGTAAGGATGTTTAGTGTAATGATGTTTAGTAAAAGTCCTCCGTATATCAGGAGCAGAGAATAGAATAAATAGATATATCATGAGCAGAGTACAAATAGATCTTCTTCTTCTTTGCGTTCGTTCTTTACGACCAATTTTAATCACTCTTTGTGATATGTTTGATCTTTGCCATGAACGTGTTTACCTTGCACATTGAACAAATAGATCTATCATGGACAGAGAAGAGAATAAATATATATATCATGGACAGAGAAGAGAACAAATAGATATATCATGGGCAGAGAAGAGAACAAATAGATATATCATGGACAGAGAAGAGAATAAATATATATATCATGGACAGAGAAGAGAACAAATAGATATATCATGGGCAGAGAAGAGAACAAATAGATATATCATGGACAGAGAAGAGAACAAATAGATCTATCATGGGCAGAGAAGAGAACAAATAGATATATCATGGACAGAGAAGAGAACAAATAGATCTATCATGGGCAGAGAAGAGAACAAATAGATATATCATGGACAGAGAAGAGAACAAATAGATCTATCATGGGCAGAGAAGAGAACAAATAGATATATCATGGGCAGAGAAGAGAACAAATAGATATATCATGGACAGAGAAGAGAACAAATAGATCTATCATGGGCAGAGAAGAGAACAAATAGATATATCATGGGCAGAGAAGAGAACAAATAGATATATCATGGACAGAGAAGAGAACAAATAGATATATCATGGACAGAGAAGAGAACAAATAGATATATCATGGGCAGAGAAGAGAACAAATAGATATATCATGGACAGAGAAGAGAACAAATAGATCTATCATGGCAGAGAAGAGAACAAATAGATATATCATGGACAGAGAAGAGAACAAATAGATCTATCATGGCAGAGAAGAGAACAAATAGATATATCATGGACAGAGAAGAGAATAAATAGATATATCATGGACAGAGAAGAGAACAAATAGATATATCATGGACAGAGAAGAGAACAAATAGATATATCATGGACAGAGAAGAGAATAAATAGATATATCATGGACAGAGAAGAGAACAAATAGATATATCATGGACAGAGAGAGAAAAAATAGATATATCATGGACAGAGAAGAGAATAAATAGATATATCATGGGCAGAGAAGAGAATAAATAGATATATCATGGACAGAGAAGAGAACAAATAGATATATCATGGACAGAGAAGAGAACAAATAGATATATCATGGGCAGAGAAGAGAACAAATAGATATAACATGGACAGAGAAGAGAACAAATAGATATATCATGGACAGAGAAGAGAATAAATATATATATCATGGGCAGAGAAGAGAATAAATAGATATATCATGGGCAGAGAAGAGAACAAATAGATATATCATGGACAGAGAAGAGAATAAATATATATATCATGGACAGAGAGAGAACAAATAGATATATCATGGACAGAGAAGAGAACAAATAGATATATCATGGACAGAGAAGAGAACAAATAGATATATCATGGACAGAGAAGAGAACAAATAGATATATCATGGACAGAGAAGAGAACAAATAGATATATCATGGACAGAGAAGAGAACAAATAGATATAACATGGACAGAGAAGAGAACAAATAGATATATCATGGACAGAGAAGAGAACAAATAGATATATCATGGACAGAGAAGAGAATAAATATATATATCATGGACAGAGAAGAGAATAAATAGATATATCATGGACAGAGAAGAGAATAAATAGATATATCATGGACAGAGAAGAGAATAAATAGATATATCATGGACAGAGAAGAGAACAAATAGATATATCATGGACAGATAAGAGAACAAATAGATATATCATGGGCAGAGAAGAGAACAAATAGATATATCATGGGCAGAGAAGAGAATAAATAGATATATCATGGACAGAGAAGAGAATAAATATATATATCATGGACAGAGAAGAGAACAAATAGATATATCATGGGCAGAGAAGAGAACAAATAGATATATCATGGACAGAGAAGAGAACAAATAGATATATCATGGACAGAGAAGAGAATAAATAGATATATCATGGGCAGAGAAGAGAACAAATAGATATATCATGGACAGAGAAGAGAACAAATAGATATATCATGGACAGAGAAGAGAACAAATAGATATAACATGGACAGAGAAGAGAACAAATAGATATATCATGGACAGAGAAGAGAACAAATAGATATAACATGGACAGAGAAGAGAACAAATAGATATATCATGGACAGAGAAGAGAATAAATATATATATCATGGACAGAGAAGAGAACAAATAGATATATCATGGACAGAGAAGAGAACAAATAGATATATCATGGACAGAGAAGAGAACAAATAGATATATCATGGACAGAGAAGAGAACAAATAGATATAACATGGACAGAGAAGAGAACAAATAGATATATCATGGACAGAGAAGAGAACAAATAGATATATCATGGACAGAGAAGAGAACAAATAGATATATCATGGGCAGAGAAGAGAACAAATAGATATATCATGGACAGAGAAGAGAATAAATAGATATATCATGGGCAGAGAAGAGAATAAATAGATATAACATGGACAGAGAAGAGAACAAATAGATATATCATGGACAGAGAAGAGAATAAATAGATATATCATGGACAGAGAAGAGAATAAATAGATATATCATGGACAGAGAAGAGAATAAATAGATATATCATGGGCAGAGAAGAGAACAAATAGATATATCATGGGCAGAGAAGAGAACAAATAGATATATCATGGACAGAGAAGAGAACAAATAGATATATCATGGGCAGAGAAGAGAACAAATAGATATATCATGGACAGAGAAGAGAATAAATAGATATATCATGGGCAGAGAAGAGAATAAATAGATATATCATGGACAGAGAAGAGAACAAATAGATATATCATGGACAGAGAAGAGAACAAATAGATATATCATGGACAGAGAAGAGAACAAATAGATATATCATGGGCAGAGAAGAGAACAAATAGATATATCATGGACAGAGAAGAGAATAAATAGATATATCATGGACAGAGAAGAGAATAAATAGATATATCATGGACAGAGAAGAGAACAAATAGATATATCATGGGCAGAGAAGAGAACAAATAGATATATCATGGACAGAGAAGAGAATAAATAGATATATCATGGGCAGAGAAGAGAACAAATAGATATATCATGGGCAGAGAAGAGAATAAATAGATATATCATGGACAGAGAAGAGAACAAATAGATATAACATGGACAGAGAAGAGAACAAATAGATATATCATGGGCAGAGAAGAGAACAAATAGATATATCATGGACAGAGAAGAGAACAAATAGATATATCATGGACAGAGAAGAGAACAAATAGATATATCATGGACAGAGAAGAGAACAAATAGATATATCATGGGCAGAGAAGAGAATAAATAGATATAACATGGACAGAGAAGAGAACAAATAGATATATCATGGACAGAGAGAGAATAAATAGATATATCATGGACAGAGAAGAGAATAAATAGATATAACATGGACAGAGAAGAGAACAAATAGATATATCATGGACAGAGAAGAGAACAAATATATATATCATGGACAGAGAAGAGAATAAATAGATATAACATGGACAGAGAAGAGAACAAATAGATATATCATGGACAGAGAAGAGAATAAATAGATATATCATGGGCAGAGAAGAGAACAAATAGATATATCATGGACAGAGAAGAGAACAAATAGATATATCATGGACAGAGAAGAGAATAAATAGATATATCATGGGCAGAGAAGAGAATAAATAGATATAACATGGACAGAGAAGAGAACAAATAGATATATCATGGACAGAGAAGAGAATAAATAGATATATCATGGACAGAGAAGAGAATAAATAGATATATCATGGACAGAGAAGAGAACAAATAGATCTATCATGGACAAGAAGAGAATAAATAGATATATCATGGACAGAGAGAGAACAAATAGATATAACATGGACAGAGAAGAAATAAATAGATATATCATGGACAGAGAGAGAATAAATAGATATATCCAGAAAGAACTCAAAAATCAAAGAAAACTGGCTAATGCTACAAATAAGAATGTGAAAATTGAAGTATTCTGAACTTTATAAAGAGACACAAAGGATTGGAGAAGACCATCATGGAAGGAAGCATCCCAGAGAAGAGGAAGACCATGAAGAAGATGGATTCAGGATGTAACTGATGGTTTGAACATGACGGCTGCAGAGGCAGGACATCTGGCCAATGAGAGATAAATTCAGAAGGACTGTTAGGTGGCAAAGTTCTTCTCAGTAAATGTATTTGATGATGATGATGATGTTTACTAAGTGAACATTGATGTAGTTGTTTATTGTAAAAACAGCTGCATGTTGTAATCTCTCATTCATAAAAACAGCTGCATGTTGTAATCTCTCATTCATAAAAACAGTTGCATGTTGTAATCCCTCATTCATAAAAACAGTTGCATGTTGTAATCTCTCATTCATAAAAACAGTTGCATGTTGTAATCTCTCATTGATAAGCACAGTTTATCTATAGCTGTCACGATCGTGAATTGATCACTTCAACTATCACGATCTGAAATCTGATATAGTATCACGATCTGAAATCTGATATAGTATCACGATCTGAAATCTGATATAGTATCACGATCTGAAATCTGATATAGTTTCAACATGCAAAACAAACACATTTATTTATGTTTTTAAAATATGAGGGTCTGCAGTCTCTTAAGCCAAGGCGTGCTATTCTTCGACCATAAACTTGAGTCTCTGTGCTTGTTATTGTATGATAGAGTCAACATGTAGTACATTTGATTGATTTAATGACAGCAGATGACAACCTCGTGTGTCTGCTTAAGAAGTATTCAGGAGCCTTGTTGAGTTTGATCCCCAATGATGGAGTCTGTTTTATGTTTTTGTTTTTTATTACGCCGTCGATGATGATTTGAATATCCAGGACAGGTACACTACGCAGGGGAGGGAAGGAGTTGTGGGTTGAGAGTTGAGCGATCTTGGTAAATATTTATATAATAGTTGAAGGTGAACCAACAATATGAAACATAGAACAAACATGCCCAACATACCTGCCAAGGTACAACAACACAACAGAATGTGACAAGATCTACAGAATATTACAAAGTAGCAAGGAAACAATAGTGACTTGCTTCATCTAGTTCCAGCAAATCTATAATTCTATTCATTATAACCTTATCGTCTTCTAGATGTTTGTTATCTTATTATCTTCTATACGTTTATGTGTGTTATCTTATTATCTTCTATATGTTTATGTGTGTTATCTTATTGTCTTCTATATGTTTGTTATCTTATTGTCTTCTATATGTTTGTTATCTTATTATCTTCCATATGTTTGCTATCTTATTGTCTTCTATATGTTTATGTTTGTTGTCTTATTATCTTCCATATGTTTATGTTTATTATCTTATTATCTTCTATATGTTTATGTTTGTTATCTTATTATCTTCTATATGTTTGTTATCTTATTGTCTTCTATATGTTTGTTGTCTTATTATCTTCCATATGTTTGTGTTTGTTATCTTATTGTCTTCTATATGTTTATGTTTGTTATCTTATTATCTTCTATATGTTTATGTTTGTTATCTTATTGTCTTCTATATGTTTATGTTTGTTATCTTATTATCTTCTATATGTTTGTGTTTGTTATTTTATTATCTTCTATATGTTTATGTGTGTTATCTTATTGTCTTCTATATGTTTATGTTTGTTATCTTATTGTCTTCTATATGTTTATGTTTGTTATCTTATTATCTTCTATATGTTTGTTATCTTATTGTCTTTTATATGTTTATGTTTGTTATCTTATTGTCTTCTATATGTTTATGTTTGTTATCTTATTGTCTCCCATATGTTTATGTTTGTTATCTTATTGTCTTCTATATGTTTATGTTTATTATCTTATTATATTCTATATGTTTATGTTTGTTATCTTATTATCTTCTATATGTTTGTTATCTTATTGTCTTCTATTTGTTTATGTGTGTTATCTTATTATTTTCCATATGTTTATGTTTGTTATCTTATTGTCTTCTATATGTTTGTGTTTGTTATTTTATTATCTTCTATATGTTTGTGTTTGTTATCTTATTATCTTCCATATGTTTGTGTTTGTTATTTTATTATCTTCTATATGTTTGTGTTTGTTATCTTATTATCTTCCATATGTTTGTGTTTGTTATCTTATTATCTTCCATATGTTTGTGTTTGTTATCTTATTATCTTCTATATGTTTGTGTTTGTTATCTTATTATCTTCTATATGTTTGTTATCTTATTATCTTCTATATGTTTGCTATCTTATTATCTTCTATATGTTTATGTTTGTTATCTTATTATCTTCTATATGTTTATTATCTTATTATCTTCTATACGTTTATGTGTGTTATCTTATTATCTTCTATATGTTTATGTGTGTTATCTTATTGTCTTCTATATGTTTGTTATCTTATTATCTTCTATATGTTTGTTATCTTATTGTCTTCCATATGTTTGTGTGTGTTATCACTTCTAGTTTCTCTGAGTTTGGCACAGAGATATCTGTTAGGGAAAGTCTTTCTTCAATCTACAAACGTCATCACTTGTTTGTCTTCTTCTTTACTACAAGGGGCGGTATCTCTGTGGCATAGAAGCAAGGGGCGGTATCTCTGTGGCATAGAAGCAAGGGGCAGTATCTCTGTGGCATAGAAGCAGGGGCAGTATCTCTGTGGCATAGAAGCAAGGGCGTATCTCTGTGGCATAGAAGCAAGGGCAGTATCTCTGTGGCATAGAAGCAAAGGGCAGTATCTCTGGGCATAGAAGCAAGGGCAGTATCTCTGTGGCATAGAAGCAAGGGCAGTATCTCTGTGGCATAGAAGCAAGGGGCGGTATCTCTGTGGTATAGAAGCAAAGGGCGGTATCTCTGTGGTATAGAAGCAAAGGGGCGGTATCTCTGTGGCATAGAAGCAGGGCGGTATCTCTGTGGCATAGAAGCAAGGGGCAGTATCTCTGTGGTATAGAAGCAAGGGGCGTATCTCTGTGGTATAGAAGCAAAGGGGCAGTATCTCTGTGGTATAGAAGCAAGGGGCGGTATCTCTGTGGTATAGAAGCAAAGGGCGGTATCTCTGTGGTATAGAAGCAAGGGGGGGCGGTATCTCTGTGGTATAGAAGCAAGGGGGCAGTATCTCTGTGGTATAGAAGCAAGGGCAGTATCTCTGTGCATAGAAGCAAGGGCGGTATCTCTGTGGCATAGAAGCAAAGGGCAGTATCTCTGTGGCATAGAAGCAAGGGCGAGTATCTCTGTGGCATAGAAGCAAGGGCAGTATCTCTGTGGTATAGAAGCAAGGGCGGTATCTCTGTGGCATAGAAGCAAGGGCGGTATCTCTGTGGTATAGAAGCAAGGGGGCAGTATCTCTGTGGTATAGAAGCAAAGGGGCGGTATCTCTGTGGCATAGAAGCAAGGGCGTATCTCTGTGGCATAGAAGCAAGGGCAGTATCTCTGTGGTATAGAAGCAAGGGCAGTATCTCTGGTATAGAAGCAAGGGGCGTATCTCTGTGGTATAGAAGCAAGGGGCGTATCTCTGTGGCATAGAAGCAAGGGCAGTATCTCTGTGGCATAGAAGCAGGGCAGTATCTCTGTGGCATAGAAGCAGAGGGCAGTATCTCTGTGGTATAGAAGCAAGGGCGTATCTCTGTGGCATAGAAGCAAGGGCAGTATCTCTGTTGCATAGAAGCAAGGGCAGTATCTCTGTGGTATAGAAGTAAGGGCGTATCTCTGTGGTATAGAAGCAAGGGCAGGTATCTCTGTGGTATAGAAGCAGGGCGGTATCTCTGTGGTATAGAAGCAAGGGCGGTATCTATGTGGCATAGAAGCAAAGGGCAGTATCTATGTGGTATAGAATCAAGGGGCGTATCTCTGTGGTATAGAAGCAAGGGCAGTATCTCTGTGGTATAGAAGCAAGGGCGGTATCTCTGTGGTATAGAAGCAAAGGGCAGTATCTCTGGGCATAGAAGCAAGGGGCGTATCTCTGTGGCATAGAAGCAAAGGGCAGTATCTCTGTGGTATAGAAGCAAGGGCGTATCTCTGTGATATAGAAGCAAAGGGGCGGTATCTCTGTGGTATAGAAGCAAGGGCGTATCTCTGTGGTATAGAAGCAAAGGGGCAGTATCTCTGTGGTATAGAAGCAAGGGGCAGTATCTCTGTGGTATAGAAGCAAAGGGGCAGTATCTCTGTGGTATAGAAGCAAAGGGGCGGTATCTCTGTGGTATAGAAGCAAGGGGCGGTATATCTGTGGTATAGAAGCAAGGGCGTATCTCTGTGTATAGAAGCAAGGGCAGGTATCTCTGTGGTATAGAAGCAAGGGCAGTATCTCTGTGGTATAGAAGCAAGGGGCGTATCTCTGTGGTATAGAAGCAAGGGGCAGTATCTCTGTGGTATAGAAGCAAAGGGCGTATCTCTGTGGTATAGAAGCAAAGGGCAGTATCTCTGTGGTATAGAAGCAAAGGGCAGTATCTCTGTGGTATAGAAGCAAGGGGCAGTATCTCTGTGGTATAGAAGCAAGGGGCGGTATCTCTGTGGTATAGAAGCAAAGGGCGGTATCTCTGTGGTATAGAAGCAAAGGGCAGTATCTCTGTGGCATAGAAGCAAGGGGCAGTATCTCGTGGCATAGAAGCAAGGGGCAGTATCTCTGTGGCATAGAAGCAAGGGCAGTATCTCTGTGGCATAGAAGCAAGGGCAGTATCTCTGTGGTATAGAAGCAAAGGGCAGTATCTCTGTGGCATAGAAGCAAGGGCAGTATCTCTGTGGTATAGAAGCAAAGGGCAGTATCTCTGTGGTATAGAAGCAAGGGCAGTATCTCTGTGGTATAGAAGCAGAGGGCAGTATCTCTGTGTATAGAAGCAAGGGCGTATCTCTGTGGCATAGAAGCAAGGGGCGTATCTCTGTGGCATAGAAGCAAGGGGGCAGTATCTCTGTGGTATAGAAGCAAGGGGGCGGTATCTCTGTGGTATAGAAGCAAGGGGCAGTATCTCTGTGGTATAGAAGCAAGGGGCGTATCTCTGTGGCATAGAAGCAAGGGGCAGTATCTCTTGGCATAGAAGCAAGGGCAGTATCTCTGTGGTATAGAAGCAAGGGCGGTATCTCTGTGGCATAGAAGCAAGGGGCGTATCTCGTGGTATAGAAGCAAGGGCGTATCTCTGTGGCATAGAAGCAAGGGCGGTATCTCTGTGGCATAGAAGCAAGGGGCAGTATCTCTGTGGTATAGAAGCAAGGGGGCGGTATCTCTGTGGTATAGAAGCAAGGGGCGGTATCTCTGTGGTATAGAAGCAAGGGGCGGTATCTCTGTGGTATAGAAGCAAGGGGCGTATCTATGTGGCATAGAAGCAAAGGGCAGTATCTATGTGGTATAGAATCAAGGGGCGAGTATCTCTGTGGTATAGAAGCAAGGGCGTATCTCTGTGGTATAGAAGCAAGGGCAGTATCTCTGTGGTATAGAAGCAAAGGGCAGTATCTCTGTGGCATAGAAGCAAGGGGCGGTATCTCTGTGGCATAGAAGCAAAGGGGCAGTATCTCTGTGGTATAGAAGCAAGGGGCGGTATCTCTGTGATATAGAAGCAAAGGGCAGGTATCTCTGTGGTATAGAAGCAAGGGGCGTATCTCTGTGGTATAGAAGCAAAGGGGCAGTATCTCTGTGGTATAGAAGCAAGGGGCGGTATCTCTGTGGTATAGAAGCAAAGGGCAGTATCTCTGTGGTATAGAAGCAAAGGGCAGTATCTCTGTGGTATAGAAGCAAGGGGCGGTATATCTGTGGTATAGAAGCAAGGGGCGGTATCTCTGTGGTATAGAAGCAAGGGCAGTATCTCTGTGGTATAGAAGCAAGGGGCGGTATCTCTGTGGTATAGAAGCAAGGGCGGTATCTCTGTGGTATAGAAGCAAGGGGCGTATCTCTGTGGTATAGAAGCAAAGGGCGGTATCTCTGTGGTATAGAAGCAAAGGGGCGGTATCTCTGTGGTATAGAAGCAAGGGGCAGTATCTCTGTGGTATAGAAGCAAGGGGGCGGTATATCTGTGGTATAGAAGCAAAGGGCGAGTATCTCTGTGGTATAGAAGCAAAGGGCGGTATCTCTGTGGCATAGAAGCAAGGGGCGGTATCTCTGTGGCATAGAAGCAAGGGCAGTATCTCTGTGGCATAGAAGCAAGGGGGCAGTATCTCTGTGGTATAGAAGCAAGGGGCGGTATCTCTGTGGTATAGAAGCAAAGGGGCGTATCTCTGTGGCATAGAAGCAAGGGGCAGTATCTCTGTGGTATAGAAGCAAAGGGGCGGTATCTCTGTGGAATAGAAGCAAGGGCAGTATCTCTGTGGTATAGAAGCAAGGGCGGTATCTCTGTGGTATAGAAGCAAGGGCGTATCTCTGTAGCATAGAAGCAAGGGCAGTATCTCTGTGGCATAGAAGCAAAGGGCGTATCTCTGTGGCATAGAAGCAAGGGCAGTATCTCTGTGGCATAGAAGCAAGGGGGCGTATCTCTGTGGTATAGAAGCAAGGGCGGTATCTCTGTGGTATAGTAGCAAAGGGGCGAGTATCTCTGTGGCATAGAACAAAGGGCGTATCTCTGTGGCATAGAAGCAAGGGGCGTATCTCTGTGTATAGAAGCAAGGGCAGTATCTCTGTGGTATAGAAGCAAGGGGCGGTATCTCTGTGGTATAGAAGCAGGGCAGTATCTCTGTGGCATAGAAGCAAGGGCAGGTATCTCTGTGGCATAGAAGCAAGGGCAGTATCTCTGTGGTATAGAAGCAAGGGGCAGTATCTCTGTGGTATAGAAGCAAGGGGGCGGTATCTCTGTGGTATAGAAGCAAGGGCGGTATCTCTGTGGCATAGAAGCAAGGGCGGTATCTCTGTGGCATAGAAGCAAGGGGCAGTATCTCTGTGGTATAGAAGCAAGGGGCGGTATCTCTGTGGTATAGAAGCAAGGGCAGTATCTCTGTGGTATAGAAGCAAGGGGCGGTATCTCTGTGGTATAGAAGCAAGGGGCGGTATCTATGTGGCATAGAAGCAAAGGGGCGGTATCTATGTGGTATAGAATCAAGGGGCGGTATCTCTGTGGTATAGAAGCAAGGGGCAGTATCTCTGTGGTATAGAAGCAAGGGGGCGGTATCTCTGTGGTATAGAAGCAAAGGGCGGTATCTCTGTGGCATAGAAGCAAGGGGCGGTATCTCTGTGGCATAGAAGCAAAGGGCGGTATCTCTGTGGCATAGAAGCAAGGGCAGTATCTCTGTGATATAGAAGCAAAGGGCAGTATCTCTGTGGTATAGAAGCAAGGGGCAGTATCTCTGTGGTATAGAAGCAAAGGGGCGGTATCTCTGTGGCATAGAAGCAAGGGGGCAGTATCTCTGTGGTATAGAAGCAAGGGGCGGTATCTCTGTGGTATAGAAGCAAAGGGGCGGTATCTCTGTGGTATAGAAGCAAGGGGGCGTATATCTGTGGTATAGAAGCAAGGGCGTATCTCTGTGGTATAGAAGCAAGGGGCAGTATCTCTGTGGTATAGAAGCAAGGGGGCAGTATCTCTGTGGTATAGAAGCAAGGGGGCGGTATCTCTGTGGTATAGAAGCAAAGGGCCGGTATCTCTGTGGTATAGAAGCAAGGGGCAGTATCTCTGTGGTATAGAAGCAAAGGGGCGGTATCTCTGTGGTATAGAAGCAAGGGGGCAGTATCTCTGTGGTATAGAAGCAAGGGCAGTATATCTGTGGTATAGAAGCAAAGGGGCAGTATCTCTGTGGTATAGAAGCAAAGGGGCGGTATCTCTGTGGCATAGAAGCAAGGGCAGTATCTCTGTGCATAGAAGCAAGGGCAGTATCTCTGTGGCATAGAAGCAAGGGCAGTATCTCTGTGGCATAGAAGCAAGGGGCAGTATCTCTGTGGTATAGAAGCAAAGGGCGTATCTCTGTGGCATAGAAGCAAGGGGCAGTATCTCTGTGGTATAGAAGCAAAGGGGCGGTATCTCTGTGGTATAGAAGCAAGGGGGCAGTATCTCTGTGGTATAGAAGCAGGGCGTATCTCTGTGGCATAGAAGCAAGGGCAGTATCTCTGTAGCATAGAAGCAAGGGGCGGTATCTCTGTGGCATAGAAGCAAAGGGCGGTATCTCTGTGGCATAGAAGCAAGGGGCAGTATCTCGTGGAATAGAAGCAAGGGCAGTATCTCTGTGGTATAGAAGCAAGGGCAGTATCTCTGTGGCATAGAAGCAAGGGCAGTATCTCTGTGGCATAGAAGCAAAGGGCAGTATCTCTGTGGTATAGAAGCAAAGGGCAGTATCTCTGTGCATAGAAGCAAGGGCAGTATCTCTGTGGCATAGAAGCAAGGGCAGTATCTCTGTGGTATAGAAGCAAGGGCAGTATCTCTGTGGTATAGAAGCAAGGGCAGTATCTCTGTGGTATAGAAGCAAGGGCGGTATCTCTGTGGCATAGAAGCAAGGGCAGTATCTCTGTGGCATAGAAGCAAGGGCAGTATCTCTGTGGTATAGAAGCAAGGGCAGTATCTCTGTGGCATAGAAGCAAGGGCGTATCTCTGGTATAGAAGCAAGGGCGGTATCTCTGTGGCATAGAAGCAAGGGCAGTATCTCTGTGGCATAGAAGCAAGGGCAGTATCTCTGTGGTATAGAAGCAGGGCGTATCTCTGTGGTATAGAAGCAAGGGCGGTATCTCTGTGGTATAGAAGCAAGGGCGGTATCTCTGTGGCATAGAAGCAAGGGGCGGTATCTCTGTGGCATAGAAGCAAGGGGCGGTATCTTTGTGGTATAGAAGCAAAGGGGCGGTATCTATGTGGTATAGAATCAAGGGCAGTATCTCTGTGGTATAGAAGCAAGGGCGGTATCTCTGTGGTATAGAAGCAAAGGGCGGTATCTCTGTGGCATAGAAGCAAGGGCAGTATCTCTGTGGCATAGAAGCAAAGGGCAGTATCTCTGTGGTATAGAAGCAAAGGGCAGTATCTCTGTGGTATAGAAGCAAGGGGCGGTATCTCTGTGGTATAAAGCAAAGGGCAGTATCTCGTGGCATAGAAGCAAGGGGGCGTATCTCTGTGGTATAGAAGCAAAGGGCAGTATCTCTGTGGTATAGAAGCAAAGGGCAGTATCTCTGTGGTATAGAAGCAAGGGGCGGTATCTCTGTGGTATAGAAGCAAGGGGCGTTATCTCTGTGGCATAGAAGCAAGGGGCGGTATCTCTGTGGTATAGAAGCAAGGGCAGTATCTCTGTGGTATAGAAGCAAGGGGCGTATCTCTGTGGTATAGAAGCAAGGGCGTATCTCTGTGGTATAGAAGCAAAGGGGCAGTATCTCTGTGGTATAGAAGCAAAGGGGCAGTATCTCTGTGGTATAGAAGCAAAGGGGCGGTATCTCTGTGGTATAGAAGCAAGGGGGCAGTATCTCTGTGGTATAGAAGCAAGGGGGCGGTATCTCTGTGGTATAGAAGCAAAGGGGCAGTATCTCTGTGGTATAGAAGCAAAGGGGCGGTATCTCTGTGGCATAGAAGCAAGGGCGTATCTCTGTGGTATAGAAGCAAGGGCAGTATCTCTGTGGTATAGAAGCAAGTGGGCAGTATCTCTGTGGTATAGAAGCAAAGGGCGGTATCTCTGTGGTATAGAAGAAAAGGGGCAGTTTCTCTGTGCATAGAAGCAAAGGGCAGTATCTCTGTGGCATAGAAGCAAGGGGCAGTATCTCTGTGGTATAGAAGCAAGGGGGCGGTATCTCTGTGGTATAGAAGCAAGGGGCGAGTATCTCTGTGGTATAGAAGCAAGGTGCTCGTCTCTCCTTCCAAGGGTACTCGGTTCGCTCCTCGTTGACCCAAAAGAGATATTTTCCAGAGATCTCTTAGCTTCGTGTAGGTGAGATCCAGTTCCTAGTCCTATCGGTGACGGAAGATAAAACGTAGGTCCCGTTCAAGTTGAACACTTGAAATTACCATTGGCATCTCAAAATCGAGAAGAGCTGGCTGAAAAACCGCTGCCCAGGCAAAGTTCATTTGGAAAGATTGAAAATAAAATTTCTACAGAATATTTTTACCATCTTACAAATTACATCGGAGATCCTCGCCGGTGCTACGGAGTTAGTGGACTATCGTTGAGACCTTCCTGCGTAAGAAAGAGATAGGATCATACATGTTTACTCATTGATGATGGTCTTATTAATCAATCCATGTCCCCAATGGCGTCAAACAGGGCTGTGTACTGGCCCCAACACTCTTCAGCATGATGTTTGCTGCCATGTCACCAACGGCGTCAAACATGGCTGTGTACTGGCCCCAACACTCTTCAGCATGATGTTTGCTGCCATGTCACCAACGGCGTCAAACAGGGCTGTGTACTGGCCCCAACACTCTTCAGCATGGTGTTTGCTGCCATGTCACCAACGGCGTCAAACATGGCTGTGTACTGGCCCCAACACTCTTCAGCATGATGTTTGCTGCCATGTCACCAACGGCGTCAAACATGGCTGTGTACTGGCCCCAACACTCTTCAGCATGATGTTTGCTGCCATGCTCACGGATGTCTTTTGGGAAGGCGATGAACATGGGGTAAAGATTAGATACAGGACAGACGGTAATCTATTCAATATTCGGAGGTTAAACTCCTCCACCAAGGTAAAATCTCAAACCTGTTGTTTGCTGAAGACTGCGCCCTCGCTACCAACTCTGAGGAAGATATGCAGACTTACATGGACAAGTTCTCAATGGCCTGTGATAGGTTTGGCCTCACCATTAACACACAGAAAAACAGAGGTCATGTTCCAGCCCGCCCCTAGAGAGCAGTACTACGATCCAGTCATCAACATTAAACACCAGCGTCTCCAGTCAACGGACAACTTTGCTTATCTTGGCAGCCCGACAAATCGACAAATCCAGATCGACAAATATAGATTCTGAGGTCAACAATAGGATATCCAAAGCCAGTGCTACGTTCGGAAGGTTACGTGTCACTGTGTGGGAGCGGAAGGGGATAAGCATAGCCACAAAGTTGAAAGTTTACCAGGCCATAGTGCTAACCACGCTGCTGTACGCAAGCGAGACATGGACAGTGTATAGCAGACACGCAAGAAAATTAAACCATTTCCACACAAGCTGTCTACGCAGAAGAATAAAAATTAATTGGCAGGACAAAATTACAGATTCCGATGTCCTCACAAGAGCAAAGATCCCAAGCGTCAACACCCTGTTGCAGAAGACCCAAGTGAGATGGGTCGGTCACGTTGCTCGAATGCCTGATAAACGTATCCCAAAACAGTTGATGTATGACGAGCTTGAAGGGGCAGACGTTCAGCTGGTGGACAGAAAAAACGCTTTAAAGACACTCTTAAAGTGTCTCTGAAATGCTTCGATATAGACACCACGTGCTGGGAATCCCTTGCGCAAGATCGCCAAATGTGGCGCTGTAACAACAAAGAGGAACCCGAATAGCTGAGAATCATCGTATTGTTGAGGCACAGAGAAAACGAGCAGCGCGAAAAGACAGAACACACAACATGCACATGTCTAACCTTGATCATGTATGCCCCACCTGTGGTAGGGAATTCTGTTCTAGGATTGGACTCTACAGTCACCTCCGGACACACCAGAGAGGTGCAGAAGCACACGTCTGAGATTGTTGTCATCATCGCTTGCGATGGGCGGTTATTAGATCAATCAATCAATCAATCAATCATGTCGGTTTCTCCCCATAAATATATAATTTGTTATTACTTTAATCTCAAGTTATATTTGTTATGTTCGCTATTTCACCAGTCAGTGTTTGCTATTACAACTGAACATACGATATGAAAGTTTGGAAGAATGTAGCAGAGACAACTATACAATACACATTTTCCGTATCATTTTCAGACCTTTGGGGCATGAGGTGCCTGTCACTTCACATTTCTTGGTCATAGTGTGCAGGAGGTAAGAGGACCAATTCCATTCCTCTTGTGTGGAGCGTCGAGTGTGGGATTGAACTCAAAACACTCTTGTATTCGAGTCAATAGGCGAATGTTTATGAATATACGCTAATACCTGTCTTGACAGAGATATCTGTTGGTGCTAAACCTTCTTGATACTGCCAGCATTCTGCGTAGACACTTCATCTCTAACCGTGACTAATTGTCTTCTATTGTTTGATGTCAACATCCAGGTTTGGCACTGATAGCATAATGTCGAGGAGAAAGATCATGTTGTACAATATCTTTTTAGTGCTAACTGTGACAAATTTATGTCAAATTTATGACAAATTTTATGACAAGTTTATATGTACAAATTGTGTAATCATGTTTATTATGCCTGTCATTCACGGTATAGCCTAAAATAAATACAAATTGGATATGAATCAAATACAAGATATAATTATATCCAAACCAACAAATCTATTCCGTCATACATGGCTGGATGTTACCGCCCCTGACCTAGATGTGAGGATTTCAGAATACAGCGATATAAGCTACATTTAGAACAGAGAGCAAGTGAAGTTTTAGTGCACGATTATCTGGGCAATAATTAGATCATGCGTGTATTGTTTGATTAGCGTGTTTTTCCAAGGCATCGCTACTTGTCAATTAATGAAGATTAACAATGGTTGATGTTGTCAGAGTGGATGGTGTTGGTCGGTGTTATAGTTGTTGAAATTAATTTTGTGTATTATATTTTCGGTGACGCGTAACGAAATAGAGATCGTTCGGACAGCTTTACAATCACGGAACTTCACAAATCATTTTTGATCACAGTAAATCAATAACCAATTAGGATTACAGCCAATCGACAACCCAATTGACCTACAGCCAATCAACAACCAGATTGACCTACAGCCAATCAACATCCAAATTGAACTGGAACCAATCAATAACGTTACAATACATTAAGGTTAAATTTTAAGTCGGGATTGCAAGCAATTTATTGATACCGCTCTATCCTGAACAACTCGTTGAATCTCTTTTATGGAGTTGAGTTCGATATTTCTGGCCTCACCCAGTAAAGTTAATTAGTGCGTCCATTCTTTCTTGAACCGTTTGCCTCTCACTTTCAATGCTTGCTCTTGTGACTATTTGATTATTTATTCTTACAGTATACCCAACATATCTCCATCTTCTCTTTATTACAACAGTTATTAGTCGTAGTTGACCAGATATAATTACCAAATATTACCATCAAATGTCAACATCAGTTGTCAAAATAAAATATATCGAACAAAAGTAACAACATTTCAACCTAATGCTCAACCCAATGCTCAACCCACTGCTCAACCCAATGCTCAACCCACTGCTCAACCCACTGCTCAACCCACTGCTCTGTACACAAAATATGTGTTGGTACAGATTCATCAAACATAATGACTTTTTACTTTTTTTTTTTTTTTTCGTCACTTTCAACTCAGACGAAGTTTCATCTCTGAAACTGATTTTTGCGTGAAAATCTGTTTTCCCAATTTCTTACAATGGCAGCAGCGTGCACATTGTAAATTACTTACACTGGCAGCCGTGTGCTCAATGTACTCGTAATTAGTATTCCCTCGCCATACAGGCAGATTTTCTCCGACTTCAGAGAGAGGTACTCACGTTATCGTCCTGAGTAAGACCAGGGGACTCGAACAAATGCCGGACAGTAGGTTCGAACCCGAGCTATGAGGCGTCTCACAGCTATAGTCTGTCCATTAATTCGTGAGCACGTTTGAAATTGATTTTCTCGAAAACTACCTGTTGGATCTCAGTGATTTTTGCAAGCAGCCTTAGAATATCCATGACGCTAGAGAAATATTTTTTCCAAGAAAATTTGATGTAGTTTGAAATATTTCTTCTTCAGGTTATATTAAAATCAACCTCACCGGATTGTACACAATAGTAACAGATCTACGGTACACAGACGCGTTGTTCTAAAAATACATTATGGTAACATAGAAATATCGTGAGTATACAACAATTTCACGAAATCCGTGCACCAAACCCAGTCGACTTTGAAAGCGGAAAGCATATGACGTTATAATTGGGATACCATTGTATAGTTATAGGCGTATCTCGCTATTTGTATGAAGCTATTGTATCATATTTGTTGGCTTATCAAAACTGACATTGATATCACATTCATAATGAGTCTGAAGTGCACATTTATAACAATGCAGAAGGTTACAGTTTTACTATACCAACACTTCCGTAGGGAATCTAAGAGAGGTCATCTATATTGCGATATTCATAACCCTGAGAAACGAGCGCAACTGGCGCTTGGTCTGAATAAAGAATCCTTTTCCCGATGGATTAAACAGGACACAAAGTGCACTAATGTCAAGCAAGGAAGGAAAAGAACAATTGACGACTTTGACATAGATGTCATAAGACAGGAGCTCTTGAAAATGTTTGCGACAAATCAACTTGTTACTCTCAGGAAACTGAAATTAAAACTGCAATCAGATTGCAGCATAGACATTTCTAAAAGTACTCTATGAAAAATTGTAAGAGCGCCGGCTTCACCTTCAGAAAAACTATAGGCGGCAGGAATATTATTTGTGAAAAGCCACATTTAATTGCTGCCCGAAGTAAATACCTGAGGCAGATCCGTGAGCGGCGGAGGCAATGCTATGATATTGTATATTTGGACGAATCCTGGGTCAATGCTCACCACACCAATGTTAAAGAATGGCAATCAGTAGACGGTAAACAGAAAAGAAAAATACCAAGCAGCAAAGGCCAGCGTATTATACTAACACATGCAGGAAGTAGTGAAGAAGGTCTTGTCCATGACGCTGGACTTATTTTTCAATCAAAAAGTACCGACGGTAGGGACTACCACACAGAAATGAATGGACATATTTTCAGGCACTGGATGGAGAAAGCTTTGAGTCATGCTCTATTAAACTCTGACTTGACGATTTTGAATTACGGGGCCCGATCGATTAGCTTCTAGACCTGAGTACACTGATGGTGTCATCGAGCTCACACTGATCTCCACAACCGATGCTACTTTTGCTCGATGGAATGTTCTCGGGGCTCAAGAAAGTGATCATCTCTCCTGCGTTGTTCTTCTTAACAAGGTCAATACTTTGCGACATAGAAGGCCCAAATCTGTCTTTCAGTACACGCCATGCCACACTGATCACGAAAACCCATTACATATATTGCGGCAGACTGCCAGAAAGAAGACTTTTGCATGGCTGACAAAAGAGGCTGCAACAAAGTCATGGCAGAGAGCCCGAAAGAAGCGACCTAGAAATATGTGTGATATGGCTGAAAAGTCTGCTGTTCGCCACAAAGCCACTGGGGATTTCAAAGTATTGGCCAGTGAGGCAAAGAGTGGGTTATGGGAGACTTTCATAACACAAGTCTGTGGTGACAAGTCGCTACATCAATTCTGACAGTTTCATCGCAAAATGAACAGGAGGACTACCAGTCAGTCTTTTCCTACTTTACGTGACTCGTCAGGAGCCGTATTGACAACAGATGCAGAAAAGGGGCAGGGTTTCCTTCATCGTTTCGTGGAACAGACAGAAAGGGTGACAAAGTTGACCGCCATAATATCATGAATGTTCGTGATATTACTAGCTCTGAAGAACCTTACATTGACTTAATAACAAAGGAGGATGTTGTTAATGCACTCAAGGCAGGCCACAGCATCGCTCCAGGGCCTGAGGGTATCAAATATAATCACATTAAACAGCTTGACGAGAATGTTATTAAAACAGTTGTGATGGATTTTAATAAAAGTGTACAGAATGCTGTGGCATGACCTACTTAAACTAGAGGCCATTTGACTGGCCAAAATATTGACTCATGACGTCACAACTACCGGCCGACTATCACGATTATGAATATTGAACTAAACTAAGACAGGTAGGCTAAAAATTAGTGTATTTTACATTGTTTATATTTTACTCCTTGTACATACAATCGATAAATTGCAGGCCCTATGTAACCTATAACGGTACGAGAGGAATTATTGTTATTCTTATTATTACATACAATCGATTATATAAAGAAGGCATATATAAAACGATTGCAACTTATTAATGACATTTTTAAAACTAAGGCATTTGAAACAAAAATTAAAACACACCTACCTTTTGTAAACGAATGAACCATCAACACATTTCACCAGAAGAATCTTAATTTATATGATCTGAGTGTAGTTCTCTGTCTGAGGTAAATGAACCAGACACTTGTCTATTTCTTTATATACAGCACTGTTTACATACTAACTCAGTGTACACTCTCAAAAGGCATAATATAGATGTCTAAGTTGTTGCATCACAAATAATTGTTATATACACATTGGGTATTATTATGTACAGTGTGAAACATTTTTATTCTTCTGGATTCATTTTTAGCTATTTAAATTTCCCAAGCTTTCTTTTATTTGATGTGCTAGCTTGTTCGGATTTCTCTATGTCATTTTTTGTTTTCCTGTAGTTGTTTAAGAAATATTTGCCAGTGTTTGAATGACCCTCACCAAAACATCTGTTATTGAACAACCACAAGCTACACAAACAGTTTTGTCTTCCTTGAAGTAAGGAATAAAATTAGCTGTCACAGTGTCCATCACAATTTCCTTATGGTTGGGGGAATTTTAAAACTGTTGTTCATAAACTGAAGAGATTAGTGATTGAACAACAAGGTAAGCCATAAGACTTAAAACTGTTTAAGAATGTGTTGGGTATTTTAAGCCACCTCGGTCGAGTAGCCGAGTATAATTTATCCATGAAACAATGGAGAGGTCTGGCTCAATGTCTACAGTTAAATACTTGTCCTGCTGCAGAAACTTACAGCAGGTAGAGAACTTTAGTTTTTTTGATACACTGAAGGCAATAAATCCGCTTATGTACACCAGCACATTCATAGTTCCATCTGGAACAAGAATTTCACTTGTTTTCACATTAATCAGGAACCATGAATGGCTGAACACATTTGGTGCACTCGAGGTTGTTTCCTCCGTGTCAATATCAGCCATGTTAAATACTGTTGACAGGTCAGAAATAGCAACATCGCCACGGCTTGATGAACACAAGCTTAGTACAGAATAAATTTTCAACTTCTTCTCTGATTCCAGTATCTGTTGTACTGAAACAAGATAGTTCGCTCCTGACAGTTGCCTGTACTCACCAAACCTTGCTTCAATGTTATCTGTCTGCAATTTTCCCAGTAGAATATATTCAATGCCTAAAGTGCTGAGGGCATACTCAGACAACTGGATCACTGCATTCATGGTACGAGTCAGTGCATTGAAGGTCTCAGTAGTAAGTTTACCGCTCTGACCACAATTTTGTGTATATCCTTAAAATACACAGTTTTCAGACTAGACAGTGTAGCTTTCAAAACTGGATTATCAGAGTTTACAGGGTATGAAGGGCAGGCAAATGTCTGATCTGCATCCTTTAAATTTAGCCAGTTGTGCCAGATACATTTCAACAAATGAACAGTCATGAATTAGGAATATGGGTTTCACATCTTGCTGAGGATTGTCAAAGCTGTATTTGTTAGGTGCACACAGTTCCTTGTAAACCTTTCTGTTAACTGCACTATTATCCGCAATGACAGCTAGTACAGTGAATCCAGATGACTGCACACACTGTATAGTCTGAAGCAAATTGGTCCGCAGATCATCTGCTGTCATATTTTTCATGGGGATTAGTCCTACTACCTCAGTGTAGCTGCCAAATATAGATGATATCATGAATGCTTGTACAGTTGTAGCACTTTCTTTTGCATTAGAGGCCGTCCCTATTAATTGTCCTCCTGTGTAGTTCAGAGCAGATTTAACATATATCTCATCCATTTGAACAGCAACTATTCTTTCTCTTGTAGATAAAATTTTACTTTTTACCTGTAAGTATTTGCTCATATCAAAGCCAGATGATCTTGACATGGATGGAATCAAGTTTTTAAGTGTAGATGGATGCGGAAGGCATAATAATTTTGATTTTCGCAAAACCCGATAGCAGGCAGGAGACTTGATGTAAGCCAGTGCCGGATTAGGCTAGCGCGGGGCCCGTAGCAAATCTTAGCGCGGGGCCCTAGGTTTTGTATGATAATAAAATAAAACACAACTTTTACAAACAAACTTTTCTTGATTTAATGTGAGCAAATTTAGAGATAATACTAGACAAATCAATTTCTCTAAGTAAATTACTTTCAATGTTCATTAAGGTGAGGTTATTTAGACGATCTTGTCCCATCATGTTCATTAACTCACTTTTTATACACTTTAATGTTGAAAAAGAACGTTCTCCGATGCAGTAATCATTAAAAACTAGTAAATTCGTAAGACTATTTCTACATTTGGGAAACACGACTCTAATAAATTTTCCATTATAAGTTTATAAAATTGCAGTTCTAGAGCCTCATGCTTTTCGTTGCAAATAGCAGCAGCTACATTAGTTTTAAGAAGTTCAGTGAACTGCATAAGTTCGTCGCCTAGGCTTTCTTCCAAATCCTCTTGGTAAGAGCTGACAATATTTGGAGTTCTTTTCAAGATCTCTTCCTCTGTAATAGATTTTAACTGCCGGAGTATTCCAAATACACCAGTCACTCTATGGTACAGCCTAAATCAATAACTTTTCAAACAAAACAGAACAGTTGTCCTTTAGTTTCTGTATAACACAACCAATCTTTCACGTGAGTTTTGTTTGTTGGTGTATGTGAAAAACGACTTTCGACAAAATCGTGGATTGTTTGAAGTTGTTTGGCCATTCACCAATATCGTTGGAGTACATTTTACTTTCGTTGTGTTTTTGGCTTGTAGATGATGTTGCTACATTAGAAGCATGTGCTGTGCTTTCTGCCTCTCTTTGGCTTGAAGATGATATGGCTAAATTGGGAGGACTTGTACATTCGATTTCAGTTTGTCTTGTGAAAAATGTGGCTAAATCGTGAAGAGTTGCTGATCTTAATGGTAATATTGGTAATGATGATTCTTCTATAGCACTGCTTTCATCTACTACACAGTAGGACACGTCTTCTGTATTTTCTGCTTCGATTTCGTTGGATTCAGCACCATCACAGACGACATTTAAAAATTCAGACAGCTTGCGTGTTTTTGATATAACATCTGGTTATTTTTCCATTTTCATCTGTCACATAGGCGCGGGGCCCCTAGAAGCGCGGGGCCCGTAGCATTTGCTACTTCTGCTACTAGGCTAATCCGGCTCTGATGGTGACTGGAAGAAGAATGAGAGGAAGACAATGGGCGCAAGATGTCATTGACTATGACAATCTGAGAATGACTGCTGCTGACGCCGGTCATCTTACACAGAAAAGAAAGTTTTCCTTCCTTCTGTCATTAGTTCTCATCAACAACAGCTGTTCATCCAGAAACTGCAGATTTTCTTCTTTAACAATACTCTCTGAGTTTAAATTAAACAGTAAATTCATCGCCTTTAGCAAATTCTCATGAGCTTTTGTGATGTAGTCATCAACAGTTACATTTTTTCTATATCTGTGCCTAAACAATGACTAAGCAAATTTTCTAATTGGGACCATCTCTCTATTTTTCCATTATTGAAAAGCCAATTGAATGATTTTGTATCAACTGAATCCTCCTTAATATAAACAATGAAAGACATGTCTTGAGCAATTTTGATACTGAGCTCTATGGCAGGTGCTCTGTAGGGCTTTACATTTAATTTTAGAACAGAACATATTCATTGTTCAAGCATGTGTGATGCCACGGTCCTTTAAGCAGTTGCTGTAATTTATTTTCGTAGCTGTTCTGTAAGGCCTTAAAATCGCTTACAAAATCTGTCTCCAGCCATTCTAAAACAGCGTTATCATGTCTTTTTTAACTTCAACAGCTCGTTGATTTGGGTCCTTTCGCTTCATTAAAGACTGGGATTCTGTTGATAAATATGAAGGCAAGCCTGGAAAAATAGTAGGATATGCATCCTGTTTTAAAACTCGGCGACGTTGAACAGTGTGTTCTGTGCCAGCAGAATCTCTAAATGTCTCGACAGTAATTACTTCCTCATCCTGAAAATGTTTTATACAAACAATACTGTGCTTGGTTGGAACCCAGTCTTTACGTGGAATACATCGAATCCATTTTTCTCGAAGCACAATGTTGCATGTTTGCGAGGGAAATTGAAACACTGTCGTATAAATTTCACCCTTGTAGTTCGACCTACATTCAGGTACACAACACTTCTCAGGCATAATTAATAATCCTTCACATAAGAATAAGAATAGCGAAATTTGGGCAGAATTACAAGTCCTTTCTAACCTGGTGTTTAAACTGACATCAGGCCCGTCTGCCCAGCGTGTTCATAGCGCGTTGGACTACGGGTGACTATCCCTCTGTGTGTGTGGGTTCAATCCCGCGGGATGGCAGAAAAAGTCACAGATTCCCCAGATTACGGTGTTCGTGGCACCGAACCGAAGGGTTACGATGTCCATGGCACCGAGCCGAAGAGCTGAAAAGCTCAAGTGCTTCTGGATCGGAAAAAAAAAAACTGACTTCAGTTGTAGATTCATTGGCCTTGAATTGTCACGTGACTAATATTGGTCAGGAAGCCTTGAATAGAGAAAGCCGTGGTTGTACCCCATATGGTTTGGTCTCTCTCTATAGAGATGACACTCTACTTGCACAAAGTACGAACTCCGTAGCTCCGGCAACAATCCTATGTATCTATGGAGAAAATGTACCGGTGAACAGAACGAGACAATGGCGTAACTACTTAACCACAAAGACCCCCCGATAGTTGTTGAGTGAAATGAGGCTAAATATATGACAACTACAACTACTTCCAGCATGTGAATGGAGGCTGATGCTGTTAATGATGCCTTCCAGGGAACCACATAGATTTCGTTTACTAGAGCAATTACTGTGTTTGATTCTGTTCATGCTTCGGAATGTTTATCGGGGACCCTCTCACCGGTGCTACCGAGTTCATGCACTGTCACTGAGATATTTCTTTCTGTTTAGGAAAGAGATAGGAACATACATGGTTATACACCGAAGTGCTTTGCTGATTGTTCAAACAATCAAATGAAATATCCAAAAAATGAAGATTACTTTATGAGTGAATGTTATCTATTGATGCGTCCAACATCCAGTGACCTAGTCCATAGACTTATTGTCTTGTCTTGTCATGCAGGTGTTTGTGATAATTAGAGAGCAGACATGCGTAGGGGCCTATATCAAAAGCACATGTAGTCGAAGAATTATAGATGGATAAGTGATACGCACTACGACTGCTTAACCACCGCATGATATATGAAGATATATGTCTCATTTATACAATGACTGAATGAATTTGAATTAAAATGTTGAACGAGAAACACCGACATCTACTGAGCGGAACAAGGAGGTATTTGACCGCAACCTTCGGAACGAAGGCAACGGCTAAGCCCTTAGCCACCATTCACTATTATTGAGTATTTTGCAGTTTCACTATACACGTTATACATGTTTCACTATACACGTGATACGTGTTTCACTATTATAGGACTTAAGTTTATCTTTGTCTTGCGTTCCAAAGGTCATAAGTTCAAAACCGGACGAGCGTTCCTTCAAGAGTGCATTTCAGAGACTTCTAGAATTGTTCGTGCTTTGTGCAATACTCTCTGCAGTTGGCACTATTTCTGGAGAGGTCCGAACCAATGGGGTAAAACCCGGTGCAATGAAGTCAATACGTCGGATTTAGGCCATTTAAACTTTATGCAACAATAGCAACCCGCACGTGTCTTTCGAATTATACTATAACATTCATTTGATGTTACTTAAGTAGTTATGTTTTATTGCATTAGCGTCATATTGACAAATGCCGTTTATCAGTATCATTCTTATTTCTGCTTCTTCCTATGTTGATTGTGCACGCACTTAACTTATTTATGAGGATGAGCTTCCCGTCATCTTCAACCAGGCCTTTTGTATCTGTTATTTGAAATTGCTTGCATAAATTGTCAATTTGATACAAAGCAGAGAATGTAATTATAACTTTCTCAAAACATAAAAACGTTCTAAGGGTAAGAAGGTACAATGCGAGTATACAATTTCATTATATATACATTCTGTTGACTGTACCAGTCACAAGATAATCACCCCGCCCGTCCCTTCTACAAGTTGTAAGTAGTGTCCCCTGAGACTTCTTCGTAGACATCTTGTTTCGTTGCTTTATGTAAGACAACATTGAACAATGTATTAACAATGTTAGTTTAAATATTATATATTCATCCAATCATATGAATCACACACTCAAAAATTACAGTTTAGTTTAGTTTGTGAAGCGGTAATCATTATTTTCAAAGGGGAAATGTGTGCAGTTGAATGATTCATATCTGCAGTTAGATTCTGATTCGTCCAGTTGTGCTAAAACTCAAAACTGTCCCTTCGTCCGAGTGTGTTGTTACTTTGTAACTATCTATAGTATGTAACTCAACTACTTGAATGTAACACTGTAAGTTGCCGCCATGGTTCGATGCTGTTTACCATCTAGACTAACTGTTAGTTCTTAGCAACTTTACGCCATTAAAACACGTAATTTACTATTAATTAGTTCTAGGCAGACCCATACTTTGTATTTATTGTGTATTAAGTGCATATTATAATTATATATTTCAGATTCAGTGTATTCACTGTACTGTATGGTGTAGACTTTTTACAGATTTAATTAGCAAAAAAATACCATTCGGAAAGGAGACTAGTTAATAAGTTAAGTTATAAGTCAGCGCCGTAGTTCTTACCCATACTGTACCTTCGATTATGTCCTAATAGTTTTGGAAATGAAGGGAGACATACATTGATACATCATACTGCAGTTGGTAAGAATGCCAGAATGTCAGAGTTCAGTTAAAACATATTTAAACAATAATATATTGGGTACTTTTGCAGCTGATGTCCTGTTGACACTTATCAGAACTTTATATCCTTGTTAGGGAGTCTCTGTGTGATGTTGAGGTATGGTGTTTGTTTCGCACTCTAAAAGTATTCAGTTCTTGTTCACTGTGGAACGATCATGCTATTTCCCAGTGATCCCTGATCTTCCTAGTCATATCGGACACAGGTAACAAAATGCAGGGCCCATGTTCAAGTTGAACACATAAAATAACCCATGGTAGAAGTATACTTGACTGCTTCAGTAGTTTTTTTTTTAGATCCAGAAGCACTTGAGCTTTCAGCTCTTCGGCTGGTGCCATGGACATCGTAACCCTTTGGTTCGGTGCTACAAACACCAAACACTGCTGAGAAGAACATCCTCAGTAAGCTATATACAGGAAGAGTAAGACCTTTTTTAGAATATGGCATCAATGCTTGTGGTCTTCAGCAGCTAACTCAACTTTTGACAAGATAAATCAACTTCAAAACCAGCAGCCTGTATCAAAACAGGAGCACAGAAATCACCCAAATAGAAAGTATTACTGTGTTGAGACCAGTGAAAGACAGGTGAGAAATGTTGAGTCCTACAACAAGCTGAGAAATTTGAGAAACTTGTATGACACCCACTATGCACAAACAATTGAATAGGCCAGGAAAAGAGACTAAAATGAAGTGATTTTGCTGTTTGTTCATTAATGTATGGTTGAGCATTTAACAGCATTATTAGTAAACAGCACAATATTGTTTGTTCTTGCAAGCTCAGTCTCAAAGCCAATACTAATGTGTACAACCAGTCCTCCCCCAGACACTAAAATTACAATCAAAACTGGGACATCCCAGGCATTGCAACTAAAGCATACTTCAATCTGAAGAAGAAATAAAGTTTCTTGAATGCTCCATAATAACTGAACACTTATTATACACATTCCCAACATAGGATAGCAAATGGACAAACTCATGTCTGCAATAATGTCTTTCTTCATGAAAAACCTTATGCAAATGTTGGTAACATTTTCCTGATTGCTACCTTTGATATGGAAGTCTGAATATGAATGAAGTCGATGAAACTACATTCAGATCTTACTTTCCATCACCATTTTGGGTGATCATTAAATATGTCCTCATTTGAATCATCAAACATGGTTTTCAATTTTACTTTTTCACCTTCTAGGTCACCACCTGTCTGATTCACATTCATTAACCTATATCTTGATGTTTATGATGGCAGCAGCATATACACCTTCACATACTGACATTCAAGAAGTGTGATCACCAAACGGAAACTAAACAGGAAACAAAAGTTGAAACAAATGTCTCTCTTTGTGAGTATAGTTATGATTAAAAAATAATAGATTGTTTTTAATAGAAAATAGAATAACAAAATCTGTATATATTGTTATCACCATCTTAGTTTGTAGAATGCATGTCATTCATCTGTCTTGGGAGAATTTGGTGCAGATTGATTGATAGGACCATCATCATTGCACTTCGGTGAGTAACCATGTGTGCTCCAAACTTTTTCTTACACAGGAAGATCTCAACGGCAGTGCACAAACTTCGTAGCATCGGGATGGAGTCCATGTAATTTAGAAGAATGTGAAAATATTTTGTATGAATTTTATCTTCTTAATCTTACTAATGAATTGTGCCAGGGCATTGGCTTTCCAGCCTGCTCTTCTCAATTTTGAACTACCAAAGGTTCTTTTAGGTGCTTAACATGAACACAGGACCTACGTTTTATCATCCATCTCCGATAGGACTAGGAACTCGATGTCATAAGGGTTTTATATTGAAACTAATTTTATACTTTATTTCTACTCTTGCACATACAAATCATCATGGGAAGATACAATGCTATTATTGAACATGTCTTATGGTTCAAAACGTGGAAGACCAAAGACCACTCTTCGAAGAACCATCCAACAAGAAAGTAAACTATTGGGATGTAAAACCATACAAGATCTCCAACTGCTAGCAAAGAACCGCATCACATGGATATCTAAAACCTCTGCCCTATCTGCCGCTTTGGACGAAAGGAACAAACTAACTAACTAACTTATGGTTTATATTGTGGTGTTTGCTTTAGTTCACAACGTTCTAGCTGTTTACTCCGTACATTATTGTCTTGGTCTTTC
Organism: Arion vulgaris; assembly: GCA_020796225.1. Classification (NCBI taxonomy): domain Eukaryota; kingdom Metazoa; phylum Mollusca; class Gastropoda; order Stylommatophora; family Arionidae; genus Arion; species Arion vulgaris. The sequence goes on along the minus strand of CM036761.1, from coordinate 58,409,830 downwards.
TCATCAATCAATTATGCGCTGTCTCTGCATTGCATGTTGACTGTAATGGCTCTCCAACAAGTTATATTCTTTTGCCTTGGATGCACACTCTGTCAGAATTTTGCTAGTCCAATTGATGACGGATCATAGTGTCATGTAACTTAATGCTACCAAAACAGTTCATGTATATAAATTATATCTCCTTGAACAGTTATTTCTTCATATTTTTACTCCTAGTTGTTAAGTGTTTATTAGTTTTCTTTTCATGACATTTGCATTACTTTTCTGTATATCCACATTTCACAAGATTAAATTCTTCTCTCCGTTTGTTAATTGTTCACATCTTTTTTGTATTCAAGTTAACCCTTTCACTTAGTCATTTTTTTTTTACCTCCAGACAAACTTATTTTGTAGCTTATACTAAGTTAGCCAGCGTTACTGGCTTTGTTTTTGTCTAAAAAAATACAGCAAGCCAGTGTATCGCCTCAGAAGGGCAAAGGAGTTAAAATGTAAGGTATGTAAAGATTTTGTTGATCATCTTTCTATCTAGTTATCTAAACCATTTGTTGTTGTTGCAGTCTTCTTTGCCGAAGTAGTCAGCAATGACAGGGGGTTGAATGTTGAACTCCAAGAAATAAAATGGAGAGAGTGCTGATATTACAGCTAAACAAGCTCACAGAACACAACCAAATTATTCTCCAGTGGATACCAGCTCACTGTGGCATATTAGGAAATGAGAGAGCAAACAAGCTGGCTAAGGAGGGAACCAAATTGACGCAACAAAAACACCAAGTGTCACTATCAGAAATCAAGACACTTATCAAGCGGAAATACAAAGAGTTGTGGAGGCAACAAACACCCACAAGATCCTATCAGCAGACTAAACAGAAAACAGCTTGCAACAATCTTTCGCCTCAGAACAGAACACTGCAGGCTTAACCATCACATGCACAGAAAAAGCCTGCTCAGACTGCACAGTGTGCATGCCAGACAGAAACACAGACTCCAGAGCACATCCTGCTGTCCTGTCCACCATACATGCACCAAGGAAACATGGTCTCATGAACGAAGCTTACAGAGGAAGCTATGGGGAACTCACAAGAAACTCCAACTGACATCTCATGGTTTAGACGAGCATATGAAACTGAACACAAAGAATAAAAGAAGAAGAAGAATGTTGAACTAATTAAATTTATTATTATTGTGAAAGTAGATTGCAAGGTTTGTTTAAATACATTTTATTGTGACTGTTGTTGCAGAGCTGTGCTTGCTCATCCAAGGAAAACTACTTAGGGGAAAACAACACTGATACAGAGCAAATTAAAACAAAACTTGTCAAAGACAAAGAAAAGGTTGGTGCAGATTTTACAAATATGAAAAAAATAAATAATCTTGTAAATTTCTTCTGAAATTCAAGTTTGCTATGTCCTTTTTCTTTCTTTCTCTAATCCTATTTTGCATCACAGCATCAGGATAAATAGAGGTTTTAGAACATGATTTTGTGTGTGCTTTATCAATAGTGTTTTTCACTGCCTCTGCTATTCCTGTGATCCACCTTTTGTGTGGATGATCTTTTACTTTACATCAACTGTATCCAAGTAGTATTACTCTATGAGTCTGTTGGTGATCTGCATATATGGCAGAACCATTTAATTTGTTGTTTCTTGATGAAGTTCAGTACTGATGTGTACCACTTTTACCTGATGTCTTCATTTCTAAAGGTAAATATAGCAGCTGGTTCAACTAACTCTGTAAGTCAGCTAGCAAACAACTTACCCCACTAGCAGCCCAAACAACAAATACCATAAAGAGGGACCAAAAAGTGGTGTTCAGAGCGAACACAGAAGAAGAAGGTGGTCTTGTTTCAATCCTCAGCTTAAGTGGGATTTTCCAACCCCCTAGTGAATTCGATATCAGAATAACTCTGGAAATAAAGCAGATGTTTTGATGTTGACTACACCTCTCACCCTTATTGAGTAGTTGGTTTAAACATCTACTGACCTAACATATATCCATATATGCAGCATAGTATCTTCATAGGCAATCTCTGGTCGTGACTAACCTACTGGGATCACAAACTGAGCAGTCAACTTCATGTCTGTCAGGTTTTCCCAAAGCTTACTTTTCAGGTTGACTGAGTGTGGCCACATGTTGCTTCCCAGCTCACCCAGGAGAGGCAGCATGGTATGCAAATTGGATGCTATCTAATGCCACTGAGTTCTTTAGTTCTGGTTTCCTGGTTGTTCATTTATCAGTGACCCTGTCTACTTTTAAGCTCTTGTATTTGTGCCAGTACCAATTACAAAAAATTGTTCTTTTTGAAAGCCACTGCTGTCATTTGCTATGTCTCAAAGCCATACAAACAATTGACTAATATTGGAAAATGTATTTTGACATTCATTAATATAGTTTAATATTCATTAAATATAGTTTGACATTCATTGAATAGAAGAGGGTAACCCTATCAGAAGAGATGTAAGCACCTCCTTCCCTCCGCTAGTCTGAAACTCCCTTGGGCAAGGTGGAGTACCCACTTATATCCTGGCAGGGTAAGGTGAGCTATGGGAGCAGGTGGGGATGAGTTGGGAGCAGCCGGACAGTGTCAATGGCTATGGTCTCAAACCACGTTGGTAGGCAGAGGATCTCTATAATAGACACAAGCTTCGTTCATGGACCAGTATGGTCACTGCCAGGAAGAAATACAATGGCAGACTACCCTCCAAGAAGATGCCTAGATAACCCTAACAGTATTATGGAATACAATTCCTGAAGGACTGTTAGGGTGGCAAAGTTCTGCTCAGGACAAGCTAGTTTGATGATGATTCATTGAATTATTTAGGTAATAAGTAATATTTGTTTGCTACATTGAATCGTCAAATTCTGAGTTTTGAAGTATCTTCAGTATCAACTTGAAATTCATTAAATTGTATAAAATGGCAAAATAACACTCAATATAAATGATTATACAATACACACATATAACTCTTTCAAACCATTTACTTCATAAATTTGATATCTTGACAAGTTAGGTTTTAAGTGTAAAAGTTTTGTTGATTTCTTATGCATTGATGATATTCTCTTCATCTGTTGGATTCTGACAATGAACAGTCAATGTCCCAGTCACCATCAAGAGTGAATACACAGGACATGATTCAGTATCCTACAGACAGCTCACAGTATGAGCTTATTGCTCTCATAGGTAACCATTGATATTTGTGTTCATGTTTGATGTGTTGTATTGTTTGTTCTATGTTTTTCAGTCTTCTTCTTCTGTTTGCTGTTGTTCAATGTCTCACAATGAGTCCGGTTCTTGGATGTAGAGTTGTCTTGTTAGTTCATTAAGGCTTCCAAACAGCTTTGCATGGATCTTTGTCTTGGAAACCACTGTTCATGAAAAATAATTATTTAATGAAACATTTCTGCAAATGTTCATTGTCAGAACTATGGTGGAAACCTTCATTGGCGCTATGAAGTTTGTTTACTGCTGCTGAGATATTCCTGTGCAAGAAAGAGATCAGAGAACACATCGAAGTGCATTGATGATGGTTGAACCAATCAATCAATAAGTCTATCACTCAATCAGTTATTAATAATGTGTGTTCTACTGATAGTGTAAGACGAGGAATATTTGTCCTGTACTTTATACAGACCAATAGGTTCTCATTTTATTTCAGCAGATGGTGAATAGTATGCATGCTGATGGTTCCTGTCTCTTTCTGGTTACCCTATCTCATATTCTGCCTTACAGATGCCTCATGCTACAGTATTTATAAGTGTATATGGCTACACTATCCATGTCTAATTATTTTCTGTGTTATCACCTAACTAATAACCATTAGGCAATGTCAGTATGTACTACTTATCTATAATCAACACTGCCACCATTATAGTACACATTTCAGCTCTCTCTGGAGCACAAGTCCTCAACAAACATTTGCTATTCATTTCTATCCTGCAACATCATTTCCAGGTTTAACCATGTCTTCTCAATCACAGCAATATCAATTTCCAACTCTCTTTTCCATGTTTTTTAGTCTTCTTCTATTTCTCTTTCCCTGTGGCTTTCATAACAAGGTCTTCCTTGCTAGACTATTTGCTGGTCTTCTTGATGTATTTCCTATCCAACACCGCCACCATTGGTGCTTTCAAAACCAACATGTCTGCTCTTTGCTTGGATCATATATATATATATATATATATATATATATATATAATATATATATATATATATATATATATATATATATATATATATATATATATATATATATATATATATATATACACATATATTCAGCTGAGAGACTGTACACGATCATCATCATTGGTTTATTTGTTTCAAGAGACACTAGATTTGGGATCACGTAATTTATAACAAAGACGACTACGAAGTGACCCCTCTGTGATGCATGCCTGGGCAATTTTTATGGAGTAGCTTAGTTGTCCAAGTGTCAGTTACCGCCTCTCGACTTCCTGGTAGAGTTAAAGAAGTACAAGCAAGACATCTGGTATCAGTTTGGTTGCAGGAGTTGCAGGTAGAGCATCACATAATGCCTGCCTGCCTTAGGGGCTCTACACTGTTTGGGTTTACTTCCATAACCTTTGCTCTCCTGAGGCTCCCACAAGGCAGTGATGCTATTTGCCCAAAGCTGAGAGTCTGGTTCTTGGATATCAGGGTAAACTCACTCAGTGGTGGAAGACTGGATGGGATCCTGATGGCAAAATTCATGGTTTAACATGACCAATGATCATGTCATAGCAGAGCATGGATGTGGTTTCCATGAGAATTTGTCTCATATCAGTTGTTGTTTTGTTCTCTTAGACTCTTAGATTATATTTCACCTGTGTGGTGCCGGGGCCCGCAAGGGAGGCAAAGAATAGCACCACTGCAACCTACAATGCATGTTGTAAGAGGCGAGGGATGTAGGCCCTAGTGATGCTACCTTAGTAAATAAAAAGCAGCGCAGAAATCGGATGTGCTGGCCTACTTGTAGCGCTAACTGCACAACGCACAATCGTTCTTAGGCTCAGATCACATACAAATCACACAGAGTGGTTGACATGTGGTCGATATGGAGCGTTCGAAGAAGAAGATTATATTGTTGTATGATAATTCTATTACTGTTTGATCAGAATATTATACTTTAATTGTTTACTTGCCAGGCAAAGGACACTCCAACACATCCAGCATTTCATTAGCCAAACATATCCCATCAGACACTTTGATTTCTATTAAGAGAGTTAACCTGGAGATCTGGGATGGCGAGTTGTCCTATTTACAGGTATGTACATGTACCTGTTTGTTGATATTATTTTAGACTGATGTGTATTGAGATGGGAAGTACGGGAAACCGTTGGAAACAATATTTGTAGCTGTGTTCAGGGGGCTTAACTATGACATTCTTAGTTAGTGATTCCTGTTATACAAGAGTTAGTGTTATTTCATACATTAGTTCACTTGTGGGGGACTGACTAGAGTAGTTGATAGTAGCTCGGCCTGCTAGCTGTGAGACGCCTCATAGCTCGGGTTCGAACCTACTGTCCGGCATTTGTTCGAGTCCCTGGTCTTACTCAGGATGATAACGTGAGTACCTCTGAAGTCGGAGAAAATCTGCCTGTATGGCGAGGAATACTAATTACGAGTACATTGAGCACACGGCTGCCAGTGTAAAGTAATTTACAAGTGCCGCTGCTGCCATTGTAAGAAATTGGAAAACGGATTTTCACGCAAAAATCAGTTTCAGAGATGAAACTTCGTCTGAGTTGAAAGCGGACGGAAAAAAAAAAAAAAGTTCACTTGTCAGTGGCAGTACATTGATGATTGTAGTTGATTTCTGGATGGATGGTTTCTGTTCAATTCTAAGTTGTACAGATGCAAGTGATGTCTGTGATGATGTCCCATAAAATAGATGTTGAACCGATCCAGCGATCTAAGGAGTTAAGAGTTACTGGTTGTACAAGTAGAACTGGATGCCTGAGGGCCAAGTAAGAGTGTGTTTAACCAGTGAGCCACAGGAACAATTAGTATACATACCTTTCGACCTGTTTGGGGAGACTGAACATTTATGGATCTGCTCGGTGTGCAATGACATCGATTCAGAAACCAATAACCAATAAGTGCTATCTGCAAGGAGCACATTCCCAGAGTAAGCAGCTGTGTCCAGGAACCAGTGCAACAATCATATAAAGATAACTGCCAATTATTATTAGCCACTTTGCTATTTTGTGATTTAAGCTAATGAGAGTAAGTACGTCTGCTGCTAGTTTACAACAAAGTTAAGATATTTGCAGATTTTGTTCCAGCACATTTGTTTTCTGCATTGCAACTGTCTCAATTGATGTCATTTTGTTCTATTTCTTCCAGAATGAACTTGTTCTAACTCAGCAGTTGTCCCACCCTAACCTGCTGTCATTTTACTGCAGCTTTGTCACTGGGCAAGAATTATGGGCAATCATGCCACTGATGGCATTTGGTAAGTCAAGTGTTCTTAGTATGTATAAATATTGCATGCTGGCATACACTGGGTGCATTTCAAGGCCCTTGATTAAGAAAACACTGTCACTAAATGGGTGCATCTTATTGCCACTGATTAAGGAGATGCTGAAATTCACTGACTGCATGAATTAACAAAAGATGGACATTAATGAATCTTGAACACTACTGGAGAGGAGGAGGAAGAACTGGCTCGAGATCAAGAGTTTTTTCAGACTGGCTGTGATGAGAGTGATATTCTGCATAGGCACAGGGACATGCTCCATGAAAAAGATGAAAATAAAAAAAACAGAGTAATCCCAGTTGTACAAAGAACAGCAACAAGTAAGAAAAGACAATATGTTCAATGAAAGACTTTCAACAAGTACCGAACACATGATAAACACATGATTCACACATAAATTAATCATAGAATATTATCACAAATCAGTCATATTTACAATTAATTCATATGTACATTTTAAATGTATTTAGTTTCTGTTAGGAGTATCTTAATTGCACTTCGGACATGTCCATAGGTGCTCCGATCTCCTTTGTAATATCCCCAACATCATCCAGTAACTAACCGTACCAGTTCAACGTTGATTGATAAGCCTATTCATATGCCTGTTGTGCTGTTCTTTTCAGAACACTCTAATCTTTAATCCAAGCTCTTCCAATCTAGAAGTTGATGCGGATTGGTTTAAAGGAAAATCCTCTTTTTGCAGCCACACTCTATGAGGGCGTTCAGACTGTCAGCTCTTCCATTGGCTGACCCCTTGATATGGTGGCAGAGCCAGCCAGCATGTCTACTCTTTCATTGCTATCAACACCCATGTACCCCGAAACGAAGATGAATGTAATTCTGCGGTTTGTTGACGCTTGTAGTGATTCAGTCCACTGCCTGGGCACCGAACCGGCCTCCACCTTTCAGTTCATTTTCAATGAATCACTCAGAATGCATGCATGAGTATAGTTTTGTGACTCTAACCAGACTAGTGCAGTAGTCATCGCCAATTCCGCCATTGTCATGCTACTTGTCATAATAAATGCACCACTGGCTTCCTTGACCTTTTTGTCGTATGAGTTTGCAGAGAAAGCACATACAGACTTTTCATGGTGAACTACTGATCTATCTGTAATGTATTTAGTTTTTAATGAAAGTGTATTGCTAAAAACTGTGTCACTGTTTCTTGTTTGTTTGCTGTTGTAAAACTAGTCTTTATTCATGTTTTGTTTATCTTTCACAAACCAATTATTTCAGCAAGCAGTTCTTGTTATTTTGAAATACAAACATAAAACAAATCTTGTTCTTTTGGTTTGTCTAGGTTCCTGTAGAGATCTGATCCATGCATACTTCAACTCAGGGTTACCAGAACAAGCTATTTTATTCATCTTACGTGATGTCTTGCAGGCCTTGGACTACATTCACCAGAGAGGTATAATTCATAGGTAGGTTGACATGCAGGATATCAGTCATATATGATAAATATTTTTTAAACTCAATCACAAACAGGGGTCTCTATGGCAAAGTGGTTAAGATGCTTGCCTGTCATTCTGAAGGTTGTTGGGTTTTATGTTTGTAAAATATTAACAGTAACCCATTTGTACAAGTTTATGTCCTATCGGAAAATATTTCCTTGTCCCTGACCAGAAACTGATGAAACAATCAATCATACCTAGGGCCGTCTTGTTGGGTAGCATCAAACACATTTATTTGTTGCTGTTTCTGCAAGTGTTTCTGTGCTAAATCTCCTGACCTGGAGATTACTATATCCATGTGATAGAAAAATAACCTCTGTCTTGGACAACAGTTTCTGGTTACTGGCGCAGCTAGATGTCCTTTTCTAGAAGCAGAGATTTTTATTTATACTAGTGGATGCACAGTCCATAGAGCTGCATTTGTGTCACAAGTGCAGATTCTGTCCTCTACCATTGGTATGTGCAGTGTGGAAATTCTCTTGTATGGGATGAGACCATAAAGGATTTTCTCCCCACTTTTTGGTACTTTAGAGAATAATTTTGCTGTGGGATCACATAGTTTGCCTTGGAACAAGCTTCTCATAAGGAGACAATTTCAAGGTTGTCTCCATTCTTCCGAGAATGTGATAAAGTTATGTATACATTGTGACAAACTATGTATTTTTTGTGCGGTCTAGGGGGATCAAGGCTAGCCATGTGATGATCTCAAGGAGTGGTCAGGTGTGTCTCTCAGGACTGCACAATTCTCTTGACACAATACAGAACGGCAAGCGACTTAGAAGAGTTCACGAGTTTCCATTGCATACTATTGATTGTCTACACTGTTACAGCCCAGAATTATTAGAGCAGGTAATAATTGCTAGAATGTTCTGTAATATTGAGAACTTGTTTGTTGTTCAAGTAAACTTTAGCGACTTAATTTTATATAATGGCTAGCCATAACTTTTAGAGTGACAATAGAAATATCCTTTGTTTCTACGTTAATACAGCATAGTACCAAATTTGATAATGACAGGAAAGAATTATTTTATAAATTATATTTTTTTGTTGATATTGCTAATTTGTGAACAAATGACAAACCATGTACTCAATTTTCTAGTTATTTTATTCGATCGATGTTATGGTGGCATTCCCATGCATGCTCTGTACTCCGCTGCAGCAGCCATCCAAAAGTCCACTTACTCACCATACCCATGAGAAGTTCATTAGTATATCTTCTCTCTTTACCATGAAGACGACACTGTCTGGCATGTCAAAACTTAATGCCTAATTCTCGCAATCGGTCCAGTGCCTTAGACTCGCCCATATCACATAAATTAGCGCACATCGCATTGACATCAGCTCTGTCCATATTTCTGCCAGCTTGAGTCAGGGCATTGTTTTCAAGAAAGTCAGCATGTTCATTGCCCTGCACTCCAGCATATCCAGGTGTGTACAGCCAAGTCATTTTCTTGAGATGTGATCTCGAATGATGTCCACCCATTCTGCTCGTAGTCTTTACGATTCAATCTTTTAAAGCATATTCATCAAGTCTGATATGATAATTGTATGGGTAGCTTGTTGCTCAGCCACCCACAGGAGAGCTCTGGAGGCAACGGTGATCTCCATAGTGTTATCAATTGATACATGTAATATCTTCTAAAGAGAACAGATGAACTGAATTATGGAAAGTGTTTTTGCTGAAAGGGAAGCAATGAGTGAAATAATTTTGTAAATAATCTGTTTTTGCTACATGTTCATATTATTACTTACATAGTGAATACTTCATGCCATTTGTTAATGTAGTTAAAATATTTATAAAGTCTGTCTTTAATTTGACTTGAGTAATCGATATTTGGTTCCTATTTAGATATCATGTTTTAGTTCAGTCAACTTATGCATCCCAAATTTTGGGGTTGAAACAATTAATTCCATTCAGAGGTTTAAAATACTGTATTGAATAAGTTTAATATTATGCTATGTGCTATATAGTTTGGTAATACTATATCAAGTTATAGATATTGTTAATATTATGTAATGTAGTTCTTGTTAGTGGGACGGATTAGCATAATGCATAAGCGTTCGCCTCTTGACTCGAACACAAGATTGTTGTGGGTTCAATCCCAAACTCGACATGTGAGAAAAGGAATGGTCCCTTCTACCTCCTGCACACTAGGACCTAAAAATAACAAGTGAAGTTGCTTTATACCCTAGTGCCTGAAAAGGCTATGGGAAATTTCATTTATATAATTTTTGGTAGTATTAAGTAATTTTGTAGATATTGTTAATGTACTGTAATTTTATAGTTTTGTGTAATATTGCAGCATGCTATAAATCTTGTTATTATAATTATACAAAGCTATAGAGGTTGTTAAAATTGTGTAGTTTTATAGATTGTGCTAGTATTGAATGATATTCTTTGGTTTTTCTGTTTGAACTAACAGAATCTGGCAGGTTACAGCTATGAGTCAGACATATACAGCCTTGGCATCTTAAACTGTGAACTGGCTAATGGGCAGTCTCCATTTTCTGATATGCCAGCTACTCAGGTTTGTTTGTTTTTTTGTGAAGTTAATAAATACATCTAGTCTAGTTTAGTTGTCGGGTCATCTTCACTGCACATCGAACCAATTATTCCATAAGTGCTCTGATCTCTTCTTTAGTATATCTCTCAGCATATGGTAACTAATGACACCAGTTCTTTGTTGGTTTTGATTACCTTTATAGTGCTCTTGTCTAGCTACAACACATTTGACTTGGAATTCTTGCAGTCTGGTTAGGGTTGTAGATTATTACTTGAATCATTTACACTTCCTCTCTTCCTTAGGGAATGTAGAATGTCAGCCTGGTTCATTGCTGCCCACTTTTTACAGTAGCCATACCTGCAAGCCTGTTTAGTTACCACCATGATTTCCATATTGAGGCTGCTTGTAGTCACAGTAAAACCAATACATCTGACAATGGTTAACCCCAAACAACAAAAATAAATATATTTGAGAAAGAATGTTGAAGTTACAAGATGAAACAAGGCCAGAAAACAGATCTGGACATTTGTAGGTCTACCATATTTGCCAGATGGTACTAGATTGATGATAACTGTGATGAGCATAGAATATCAAATGTTATTTAGGGTAACTGGACCTCCAGGGTGTTTGACAGTTCATTAGGAGAACAATAGTCTTTGAAAAATACTTCTACTGTGTTCTATAATTCACTCAGGGAACAATATTAGACATTCTATGAAGGATAATGAACATAAAATGGATTAAGGAGTAGGGATGAAATCAGAGAAATGTCTGGTCAACAACTAGTAACAACTGTTTTAAGAAGGTATGGATATGTTGGGCATACCTTGAGAAGAAATGATCAAAGAAAAGCAGGCATTGAAGTGGGAGGCAAAGGGTTCAAGAAAGACAGGAAATCTAGGAAACCCAGAAATGTACTTTAGTGAGAGAGGCAAGAAATATCAGACTCAATTCCATGGAAGAGATTAAGCGAGTTACCGAGCGAGGTATGGAGAATATGCTTGGAGGCCCTATGTAATGTATAATGGTTCGAGAGGAATATATATATATATATATATATATATATATATACATACATACACATTTTGGTGGTGGTTTCAACTGCGGCAGCATTTGAGAATGTGTTACGACACTTGGTCATAGACATGACAACATTCTGTGTCTATCTTACTTCTATCTGTCCATGTTTAAGCTCTTCTGTTCTTGGTCTAAGATTTTCTGTCCATGTATAAGCTCTTCTCGCAAGGATCCGGGGATGCCGACTAACCTTATTTCCTGTCGGAAAATAGCCAGAATTGGTTGCTGGAATGTGAGAACGTTGCTGGAGCAGGGAAAACGGCCCAGCTCGCGACAGAGATGAAAAACTACAAGATAGACATTCTGGGAGTCTCGGAGACAAGATGGAAAGGAATAGACAAAATTAAACTACACACAGGCGAAATAATGCTGTCCTCAGGGCAAACAGAAGAAGAAGAGAGCACACACCATAGTAAAGGAGTTGCCCTCATGCTGTCCAGAGAAGCACAAAAGCATTAATAGAATGGGAAACAATCGGGCCTAGAATAATAACAGCAACATTTAGAACTAACAAAAAGAAAATTAACCTAAAGGTCATCAATAGCTACGCGCCAACTAACGATCGGGAACAAGTAGCTAAAGAGATGTTTTATACCAAAGTACAAAGTATTATGGACAGGAAGAGAAAAAGGATATTATAATTTTGATGGGGGACTTAAATGCAAAGATAGGAGACGACAATAGCAGTTTAGAAGAGACCATGGGAAATCATGGGCTGGGTAGAATGAATGAGAATGGGGAAATGTTCGCAAATTTTTGTGCCTCAAACCAGTTAATCATAGGCGGCAGCATATTTCAGCATAAGAGAGTACACAAGGCCACATGGATATCACCAGACCACATAACAGCTAACCAGATAGACCACATATGTATTGATAAGAAATTTAGAACATCATTACAAGACGTTAAAGTGTGCAGACGTGGCATCGGATCACCACCTCCTGTTAAGTAAAATCAGGCTGAAACTTAAAAGATATTCAACAAACCCAAATTATAGAAAGCAGTTCAAAGTAGAAGAGCTTAGGAACCAGGAAGTAAGAGACAGATTTGCAGTCGCAGTATCAAACAAGTACCAAGCATTGGAACAGCTGGTAGACGATATGAATATTGAGGAACATTGGCAACAGATAAAAATATATGGAAGGATACATGCTCAGAGGTTTTGGGAGATAAGGAGCGGAAAAACAAAGATTGGATAACAACAGATACCCTTAGTCTGATCAAAGAAAGAAAAAGCAGGAAGCGGATCTAAACAGATGCAAAACTAGAGGTGATAAAGCTAAAGCCCACAAGGTATATGGGGAAGCCAACAAAAAGGTTAAACAAAACATAAGAAGGGATAAAATAAAATATATAGAGGAGTTGGCAGGAGAAGCAGAAGAAGCAGCAGAAAAGGAAATATGAGGGACCTGTATAACATCACAAGGAAGTTAACAGGAAAATACAAACAATCAAGTGGCCTTATAAAAGACAAGAGAGCCAAAGTAATTAGCAACACTAAAGAACAAATGGAGAGATGGAAAGAACATTTTGAAGAACTGTTTAATATGCCAAAACCGCAGGTCCCACCGGAAATAGAGCCAGCTGTTAGAGGAGCTACAAATTAATTGTGAAAGACCAAGTAAAGAAGAAATAATGAAGGCCATAAAAAATTTAAAGGATAGGAAAGCAGCAGGGTCAGACAACATTCCAGCAGAGGCCATTAAGGCAGATAAAGATACCTCAACAGAGCTACTATACAAATTACTAGGGGAAAATATGGAGAGAAGAGATACCAGTAGAGTGGAAAGAAGGTCACTTGGTAAAACTGCCAAAGAAGGGAGACATGCAAGAATGTACGAACTATAGAGGGATAATGCTACTATCAGTGCCAGGCAAAGTATTAAACAGGATTATACTCGATAGACTTAGAGAGGCTATAGATAAACAACTGAGAGAAGAACAAACAGGGTTCCGTAAGAATAGATCCTGCACAGACCAGATAGCTACACTGCGCATTATAGTGGAGCAAAGCTTGGAGTGGAACTCACCACTATACATAGGTTTTGTGGATTATGAAAAGGCGTTTGATAGTCTGGATAGGAAATCATTGTGGAAACTATTAATACACTATGGAGTTCCACCCAAGATTGCAAACCTAATGAAGAAAACGTATGAAGGAATGAAATGCAGAGTCATACACGAGGGCCAACTGACGGAATCCTTTGAGATAAGAACAGGGTGAGGCAGGGATGCTTGTTATCACCATTCCTGTTCTTGCTGGCCATAGATTGGATCATGAAATCAACAACGGATAACAGAGGGGAATACAATGGACACTTGTGAAACAACTGGAGGACCTGGATTTTGCAGACGATCTGGCTTGCTGTCTCACAACCACGCACAGATTAAAGACAAAATGAATACCTTAAATAATAAGTCTCAGCAGCTAGGTTTGAAAATACACAGGGGAAGACCAAGGTCATGAGAATAAATGCTGCAAATGTAAACCAGATTATGCTGGAGGAAACAGCACTGCAGGATGTAGAATCATACACATACCTTGGAAGCAACATAGACACAAAAGGAGGAACAAACAAAGATGTTAAGATAAGAATACAAAAAGCAAGAGGAACTTTATTGCATTGAGTAAGATATGGAAGGCAAGGAGATCAAAACAAACACAAAACTCAGAATTTTCCAGTCAAATGTGAAGTCAGTGCTGTTCTATGGCTCGAAAACATGGAAGACCACAAAGGAAACTATCAGAAAACTGCAGACCTTCGTAAATGGATGTTTACGTAGGATAGAGGAATTGAGATGGTATGATAAGATTACAAACGAGGAACTCAGGGAGAGAAGCGAAGCAGATACCGGTGGAGAGAGAGCTCAGGAAGAGACGCTGGCGATGGATAGGACATACATTGAGAAGACCGACCGGAAGCATCGCTAGACAGGCATTGTTTTGGAACCCGCAGGGAAAGAGGAGTAGGGAAGGCCTAGGCAGACCTGGAGAAGAGAGCTGGAGGCGGATATAAAGAGGATAGGCAAAACATGGAAAGAATTGGAAGGGATGGCAAGAGAGAGGAAGAGATGGAAGAAGTTTGTTGAAGACCTGTGCTCCGATGGGAGTAGAAAGGTGATGATGATGATAAGCTCTTCTGTTCTTGGTGTAAGCTCTTCTGTCTATGGTTAAGCTCTTCTGTTCTTGGTGTAAGCTCCTTTTTTCTTGGTGTAAGCTCTTCTGTCGATGTTTAAGCTCCTCTGTTCTCGGTGTAAACTCTTGTGTTCTTGGTGTGATTATTATATACATTGATGCTGAATGTTCTTTATTGAATCTGCAGATGTTGGTAGAGAAACTCAGTGGAACAAAACCAAGACTAGCAGATTCAACAACTGTTGGTGATTTTTACATCAGTCAAGGTATGTTACATATGTGATATCAGTCAAGGTATCTTACATATATCAGTCAAGGTATGTTACATATGTGATATCAGTCAAGGTATGTTACATGTGTGATATCAGTCAAGGTATGTTACATGTATCTCATCCATTGACCACATTCAATCTATTATTTTTGGGAAGGATAAACAGATTTAATTTTTTTTAAAATATATGTCTGTTACAGATGAGTTGGATGACCAATCCCGCCCCCCACAGGATCGAGCAGATGCTGTTTTCTTCAGGCGGACATTTTCACCTCACTTACATGGTTTAACTTCAGCTTGTCTGGAGAAGGACCCTCATTTAAGGTAGCTATGTTTTGTTTATTAACATGGGCTATTTGAAACATGTATTACCTAGAGGACAAAGGATATTTTTATCACGGGTATCATGCATACGCTTTAATGATCAGGTCAGCGAGTGGGATTCACAACCCTGAAACTCCTCTGTTCGGAAAGACTCTTTCAATATGTTAAGAATGTCATTTCGATTCATTGCAGCTCCCTCTGATATTGTAGCCATGCTAGTCAATCTATCAGCTCGTTCATTATCATTGACTCACTGACTTTCTGATCCCTGTCTGTACCAGTACCTCCACCCAGTTTCATCTCACCATTCCTGAGAGCGGACAGACTTTTGTGCTTTTGTCTCTACAAGACTGCTTGTTGAATGAAGACACTAAAGTAGCAGTTGAATCGATCCAGCAATTTATGGAGTTTGAAGTTACCAGTTGCACAAGTATAACTGGATGCCTGAGTCGCAGAGTGAGAGTGTGTTTAACCAGCAGGCCACAGAAACCATCAATATGCATACCCTTTGACATCTGTTGAGGAAAACACCTATGGGTCTGTTTGGAGTGTGATGATGTCAGCTCAATAACCAATAATAACCAGAAAGATTTGGATATAAAAGTTTGATACAAGAGGTGGATACAAGAGATGGGTAGATGAGATGAATTCTAGACTTGGATACAAACGATTGATACCACCAGAGGTGGATACATGAGATGGGTACTTATGCATATCAATTTATCCTGTTAGTTGAACTTGACCATAATGTTGAGTGTGTGTTTAACAATTCTATTTTTGACATCTGTGTTACATCTTCCATCATCTGTTACCAAACCCCTAGATTAATTGCAATTAACTGTATTTCACCAGACCATCTGCCAGTGAACTACTGAACCATCCTGTGCTCAAGAGTATCAAAAATAGATCCTTTTCTGTCCTGCCATCTTTGTTACAGCCAGTTGCTCCTTTAACAGACATTGCAAGGGCACCAAAAAGTAAGAATATACATTAATCTTTATGTTGAACGTATTAATGAAATCTAATCATTACCCTGATCTCAGTGTAAGTGATATTGAGTTCCTAGTCCTATCAGAGATGGATAATAAAACATAGGTCCCATGTTCAATTTGAGCACGTAAAAGAGCCAGCCCTTGGCAGTTCACAATCGAGGAGAGCAGGCTAGAAAGCCATTACCCGAGCACAATTCATTAGAAAAAAAGATTAAAAATAAAAGTCCTTCAAAATGTCTTCACCATCATCAAAAATTACATCAGGGTCCCTCTCTGGTGCTACGGAGTTCGTGCACTGCAGCTGAGATCTTCCTGTGTAAGAAAGAGATAGCACACATGGTTACTCACCGAAGTGCAATGATGATGGTCCTGTCAATCAATCATAAAATCTAATCATTACAATTATCTCAAAAATATTAAGAGACATGATATTTTTAAGCTAAGACACGTCCATCATTTTAAATACCTTGGAACCCTGATAACATCAAATGGTTAGAAACAGATCAGAAATAGAGTAGAATACCTCAAGCAAAAATAGCATTCCAGAAAATGAAAGAAATTTTTAGCAGCAAGACATTGTAAACAAGTCAGAAAGTGAGCACTTTCAACGCTACATAGATCCAATACTGACATATGGATACGAGTCATGGACAATAAATAAACACATAGCAAAATCTCTCAAGGCTATTTAGATGTGGTTTTGCAGGAGAATGCTAAGAATCACATGGACTGCAAAAACGACTAATGTTGATTTGTTCAAAGTGGTCAAGGCATACAGAAAACTGATTATCGATATAAGAAAGTCATAATTTTTCAGGCATGTGATAAGAAGGGAAGGCTGAGAGCACATTGTGACAGCTGGTAAAATCAGTGGGAGAATGAGACAGAGGAACACAGAGAGAGAAAAGTCTGGCTTCATGGTACAAAAGATTGTCAGCATCTGAACTGATAGTTAACAAGTCAGCATCAAGTGTCTGTGAAGATGTGTGGTCACTTATGCCAGTTGACATATTTAGCATAGATCTGGTAATCAATAACCAATATTAAATCCATGCAAGAAGTGTCAATATAAATTTATGTTTTTTACATTTTGTTGAAAAACTGACATTTTACTTTCTCCATTGATACTAGATCTACCTGTTGAAGAGGATGACTTATCAAGGAAGATGAGTGAAGTATCAATACAGGACACCTGGATATTTTAATTGTTTTTTTTTACATTGACTTTTCACCTGACATCACCTGTGAATATTTGAAGTGTTTTGCTTACCTGGAGATTTCTACTTGCCTACATATTTGGAGTGTTTTCTTACCTATGTATTTTAACTGACATTACACATGAATATTTCCATTGTTGTTCACTCATGGATTGTTGTTTATGGACTAAAATTACACCTAGATATTTGGATTGTTGATTACCTGGATATTTGAACTGGCCTCTCACCTGAATATTTTGATTCCTCTTCCGACCTGGTCATGTCAACAGATTACTCACACTGTCCAGATGTTTGAACTTAAAGAGTAAGGAGTTTTAAGAACTTATAGGAAGCACTGGAGCCAACGAATATGATCAATAAATATGCAGTGAACAAATATTAGGGACTTCCAGAAAAATTAATTACAAACACAGGATTCGAACCACAAACCTTTATTTCTTATGGCACCCAAAGGAGAGCTAGCTGGTTGTGTTTTTAAAAGCGCTTGTCTGCAACGGGGGCTGTAAGAAATAAAGGTTTGTGGTTCGAATCCTGTGTTTGGTCATTTGTTTTTTCCGAAACCCCTAGTACCTGTTCACTGTCTATTTAGGGATGATATTTGAAATTGTATTGTTAAAGTGACCTCTCACCTGGAGCATTTTGAGCTTTTATTCTCACCTGAGCATTTGTATTCTCACCTGAGCATTTGTATTCTCACCTGAGCATTTGAACTAGCCTTATTAGTATGTGAATGAATAATAAAATGTGATGGAGGCTTTAATAAAACTGGGTACTAGTATGTTAATGAAGTGCGAGGGAGGCTTTAATAAAACTGGGTACTAGTATGTTAATGAAGTGCGAGGGAGGCTTTAATGAAACTGGGTACTAGTATGTTAATGAAGTGCGAGGGAGGCTTTAATAAAACTGGGTACTAGTATGTTAATGAAGTGCGAGGGAGGCTTTAATGAAACTGGGTACTAGTATGTTAATGAAGTGCGAGGGAGGCTTTAATGAAACTGGGTCCTAGTATGTTAATGAAGTGCGAGGGAGGCTTTAATGAAACTGGGTACTAGTATGTTAATGAAGTGCAAGGGAGGCTTTAATGAAACTGGGTGCTAGTATGTTAATGAAGTGCAAGGGAGGCTTTAATGAAACTGGGTGCTAGTATGTTAATGAAGTGCGAGGAAGGCTTTAATGAAACTAGGTACTAGTATGTTAATGAAGTGCGAGGGAGGCTTTAATGAAACTGGGTACTAGTATGTTAATGAAGTGCGAGGGAGGCTTTAATGAAACTGGGTACTAGTATGTTAATGAAGTGCGAGGGAGGCTTTAATAAAACTGGGTACTAGTATGTTAATGAAGTGAGGAGGCTTTAATGAAACTGGGTACTAGTATGTTAATGAAGTGCAAGGGAGGCTTTAATGAAACTGGGTGCTAGTATGTTAATGAAGTGCGAGGAAGGCTTTAATGAAACTGGGTCAAGTATGTTAATGAAGTGCGAGGAAGGCTTTAATGAAACTAGGTACTAGTATGTTAATGAAGTGCGAGGGAGGCTTTAATGAAACTGGGTACTAGTATGTTAATGAAGTGCGAGGGAGGCTTTAATGAAACTGGGTGCTAGTATGTTAATGAAGTGCGAGGAGGCTTTAATAAAACTGGGTACTAGTATGTTAATGAAGTGCGAGGGAGGCTTTAATGAAACTAGGTACTAGTATGTTAATGAAGTGCAGGAGGCTTTAATGAAACTGGGTGCTAGTATGTTAATGAAGTGCGAGGAAGGCTTTAATGAAACTGGGTGCTAGTATGTTAATGAAGTGCGAGGAAGGCTTTAATGAAACTAGGTACTAGTATGTTAATGAAGTGCGAGGGAGGCTTTAATGAAACTGGGTACTAGTATGTTAATGAAGTGCGAGGGAGGCTTTAATGAAACTTGGTACTAGTATGTTAATGAAGTGCGAGGGAGGCTTTAATGAAACTGGGTGCTAGTATGTTAATGAAGTGCGAGGGAGGCTTTAATGAAACTGGGTACTAGTATGTTAATGAAGTGCGAGGGAGGCTTTAATAAAACTGGGTACTAGTATATGGATGAATAATGAAATGTGAGAGGCTTTAATGAAACTGGGTACTAAAGTAGTAGCATGTCCCTTGCGGAACGTCACATTCATCATAGCCCACCTGAAAAGCTCTCTGGCTCTTGCAAGTTCTCCAGCCTCTGCCAGTGTCATGTTCAAGTTTTCTTTGATGTCCTGCTGCCACCTTAATCTTGGTCATCCCCTGCCTTGTACTTCAGGAATCATACCTTCCATCACTATTCTCTCCAAACCACTGTGACGTTTAATATGGCAAAAATATTTAATCTTCAGAGACACAATGTTATTTACGGGCCAATGCTCCTCGATATGCAGTCTTGTAGGTTTGTTTTTTTATCTTCTCTGTCCAGGATGTTCTAAGAACATTTATGCAACACCTTGTTTCAATTTTGTTTTTTAATGTATTTCTTATGGTCCATGATTCACATCCATATGTGGTCACAGGGAATATGCATGTTCTCAGAAGTCTTACTTTTGTTTCTTTGCTTGTGTCGTGCCATAGTTTCTTCATGCTGACCACCCTCTGGAAAGCCATGGCTAGTCTTCTTCTTCGAACGCTCTGTATCGACTACTTGTCAACCACTCTGTGTGATTTATATGTGATCTGAGCCTAAGAGCGATTGTACGTTGTGCCAGTTATGCGCCTACAAGTAGGCCAGCACATCCAATTTCTGCGCTGATTTTCATTTACTAGGGTAGCATACCTAGGGCCTACATCAGTCACCTCTTATGACATGCATTGTAGTTCGCAGTGGTGCTATTCTTTGCTTCCTATGGCCCTGGCACCACAAGGGCGAGTCTTCTTCTAACTTCTTTTGTATAATCTCCATTGCTAGTATATAAATGAATAATGAAATATGAGGGAGGCTTTAATATAACTAGGTACTAGGACATAAATGAATAATGAAATGTGAATGAGATTGTCTTAAAACGTTATACGATGACAGACCTGAAATTTTGTATTTAATGTCAAGTTTGTGTATGGATGACTGATAAGCCATTATAAGGGTCTGCAAAATCATGTTCAATGTGGACAGGAAATGGTAGCTTCAGGTTAAGGTTTTCATTTCACTAGCTTGTCTCCGCTACTGCTTTTCTGGATATATCGCATATCGCTGCATCTTTGTGAAGAGATATATGCCAAACAGTTTAATTATAACAAGTGTCAGGATGTGTGTCAAAGTTTTGTTTTTACATTTGTATTTTAGGGGAACTAAAGAATATTTATGTTGAGGCTTGCCTTTCAATGGGACTCCTTTCAATGGGACTAACACCTCTTTATGTTGAGGCTTGGCTTTCAATAGGACTAACACCTCTTTATGTTGAGGCATGCCCTTCAATAGGGACTAACACCTCTTTATGTTGAGGCTTGCCTTTCAATAGGGACTCTTTATGTTGAGGCTTGCCTTTCAATGGGACTCCTTTCAATGGGACTCCTTTCAATGGGACTAACACCTCTTTATGTTGAGGCTTGCCTTTCAATCAATGTATGTGTTTAAAAAAATTATTATATCAGAGTATGTATGCAAACAAACATTAAAAATAAAAATGAACTTCTTGTGGAGAAGCAAATGATGAATGTATGCTAACAGTTTGTTATGTGCTTTTAAGCATGTCTATGACTTGTTCTTCTGGCAGCCATGAGAGTGCCATTCTATAGCTCATCATAAAACTGATATTTGTTAGTTGATTGTCTGACAAGCGGATTACTTGATCTGCCTGGTGAATCTGTGACTTATAAGAATATTATAAATGTTAGAGATATTGGCTCTATCAAGAACAAAGTGGTCCATGATCTTGTCTTGTCGTTTGATGACCTTCAACTTTCTGAGTAAGGCTGTGTGGATGAGGTTAAGCTTCTTTAAGTGGCACCTGTATATAATCCATGATATACTTTCACACAGCAAACACTGGAAGTGCCACAGCAAAGTATACATTCTAGTTAGACTGAAGAAGAAAACCATATCAGTATCAAATCAGTTATCAGTTATATAAGGGCTCCGGACATGTCTATAGATGCTCCGATCCCAGCCTCAACAAATCCAGCAGCGTCCAGCGTCCAAAATGCCAATGCGATGTTGATTAATCAATCTTTTTGCATATTCAGTATGTCATTCTTTTCGGGCAGTACAAATATCGACACCCATCTCTCTCAATCTGGTCAACGACTGGGATTCACAACCCTGAACTCCTCTGTTCGGAAAAAATCGCAATGCATTAAGAATGTCACTTCGGTCCATTGCAACTTCCTCTAATATCATAGCCAGCCAATCTATCAGTTTGTTCATTACCCTGGACTCCTACATTCCCATGGACATAAATGAATGTGATTTCTCTGATCCATGTCTGTACCAGCACCTTCACCCAGTTTCGTCTCACCATTCCTGTTTCAGCTTTACAAATCTTCTTCTGCGTTCTCACTAGATTGGGATTTTGGAGTCACTAATAAATGCAACCAGCCATGTGCCTCAGATTATCAGCCACACCATACAGTTTGTCTTGGACGCTAGTGTAAGTGGGCCACTTCTTTCTTCTAAAGTCTGCATACTGAGGGCAGTTCTGTAGGATATAATTTCTATGATTTCTGCTTCCCTGTTTGTGCCATTCCACATATTTGCCCTCGTGATGTTAGGTCTGTCATTCTTACTGCGTGGCTAAACCTCCGAGGCAGATTGGCGACCGTAGAATCCGTTATCCCATTCCTCATTGTGAGGGGTCATTGCACCATGTTATCGCCTACGGCCTGGTGCAACCGTTTCTACAAGCATTTGTTTCTGGTTAGCATTCCTAGCGGACACTGCATCCGATTTCAGCCAAACCTCCTTAGTCACCTCATACGACATGCATGGCAGGTAACAGTGGTTCTATTCTTTACATCCCAAATTTGGGCCCTGGTAACCACTCGGCGACTTTACAAATCAAATTTCATTATCAAATGTTGGTGTGTAGTCTGTCAAACGTACTGCTAGTCTTCTTGCTTTTCCCAGTATAAATTTGTTAAAGCTTTCTCTGGAATTGATATACCATCATAAGCTTCTTTTATAGGAACGTGGATCAAGCGGTTGATGGTTGCATCATTAACAGATGATTCACAATATTATTAAAATGTTCAGTTCAACAGTGGATAGTTTATGTCCCTTGTCTGTAATTAATCTCTTTCTATCTGCATCAAAGAGGGGAAATAATCCTGATGATGTTTGACCATGGACTACTCTGAGTGAATTGTAAAGGTTGTTCATGTCACGTCATGGCTGACTCTACTTTTTTAAGCTCATCCACTTTATTACAGATTGATGAGATCTCCAACAAAGAATTAAGAGACTCCAGTTAACATGCAATACTACAACATGACAATAAGCATAGACAAAACAAAATACAGTAAAACTTTGAGTCACCGTCAGGACCAGGGCTGTGACGGATAACCGAATAGACGGATAACAGAAATATCTTAATACATATATACAGTAACGTGATTTCAGTGCGGTCTTGGTATGAAAATAAAATCCTTTAAAAGTGAATAATACATACATATTGTATTTTATGTTACAAAATGATTAATATAAACTTCACTATAAGAGTAGTCATGTACAGAAATGTATTGTTATATTATAAACATACGTTATTTAAAAATAATCTGTTATCTCCTGTGTCTTTGAGACTCAATCTTTCTGCGTGGCGATGTTCCGTATCTTACGCAGAAGTAGGATTTATGTTGCATTTGCCTCGTCTTGCATTTCCAACCAGTCGATGCACTTTGATAACATTGTTTCTGCATCTGAGTGGTTAGTTGTATGTTTTTGGTTAAAAACTGATCCTTCATCGTCTTGAATTTCTACTTCTCTAATAGTAGTCACACAAGAAAGAATGTCATCATCGTTCAAAATTTCAAAGCCTCCATCCATTTTCACCCATTCCAATCAATCTGTTACTTCTTCTGTCGTAATAGTTTCACTGTTTAGTCCTACATTGTTGTACAATTTCGTCAACACTAAAACCTAGCACTACACCGTTTCCGCTTTTCAGCCATTTAAAAACAATTTTACAGAGCAATAAAATCAAAGAGAGATTATGCCTTCTTTTGTTACGCCTACATATAAGCGGTGAAATCAAAACATGACTTAAAAATACAGAACAGTAGCACTATCGTAATGTTATGTCGAAAAAGTTAATCAGGGCACTATGAAACAAAAACATTCATTCGAACACATAGGCTGCTCTGTTTCAGTTGTTTTTTTTAGTTTCAGTTTGGAATATCTTCATTGCACTCCGAACATGTCCATAAGTGCTCTGGTCTCCTTCGCAGTATCTCCATCAGCGTCCAGCGACTGACCGTACCAGTTCGATTTTGATTGATGAGCCTACTCGTATACCTGTTGTACCGTTCTTTTCTTGCAACACCAATCTTCAAACCCAGCTCCCGCAATCTAGTAGTTGACGTGGATTGGTTTAGATGAAGATCTTCTCTGCGGCCAAACTCTATGAGGGCGTTCAAGATGTCAGCTCTGTCCATTGGCTGACCCTCTGATATAGTGGCAGAGCCAGCCGGTCTGTCTGATCTCTCATTGCCAACGACACCCATGTGCCCCGGAACGAAGATTAGAGTGTAATTCTGCAAATTGTTGACGCCTGCAGTGATTCAGCCCATTGCCTGCGCACAGAACCGGCCTCCACCTTTCGGATCACACTCAATGAGTCACTCAGAATGCACGCATGAGGGTAGTGCATTGGTCACCGCCAGTACCTCCATTGTCACGACTGAGACCAGTATGTAACACAAAAGCAACTGGTTAGTGATGGGTTTGTAGTGCGCCAGATCAAGCTCAACTCCCTCCGCCACCGACGGTTAGTCACTTCCACCATCATACAGTACAGTCACTTCCAGCTTTATACAGTGAAAGTAATTTGTGGATAATTTTAAAGATATATTTGTTTGTTAAAATTCACGCAATTATTTAGACGATGACGGATAACAGAAACTGACAGCTAAACTAGTGACGGTTAATCGAAGTTTTACTGTAATGACATTTATTATTGAGAAAAGCACTAGCAATATCTCCATCAATAAACATCAAATTGAAGCAAGTTAAAGACTTTACATACATGTCAAGCATTTTTTCATCAAACTGAAGAATAGCTTATGAAATCTAGCATAGATCCAATAAAGCAAATCAATTTGGAAATGCAAACATGTCACCATGCACACTAACAGCATTCTACAGGGTGTTCAAGATAAAAGCGGGCCCATTGACAAACGAAAGCTGCCAGTTCCCTACTGCACTGTGTATATTTACTATTTAAACCGGTTCTGACTAGCTCGTCCTACGTCACATTTGTTCATCGCCCCTTCCCGCACTACAATTCACACAACCTTGACGTATACTACGTCATAACTAACCTTCTCATTTTCATAAATATATGCCAGATTAGCTCATTATAGGCTACTTTTATCTTGAAACACCCTATATAACACAATCATTTCTCCCCAACATTTTTTTTTTCTTTTTTTTCCGATCCAGAAGCACTTGAACTTTTCAGCTCTTCGGCTCGGTGCCATGGACATTCGTAACCCTTCGGTTCGGTGCCACGAACACCGTAAATCTGGGAATCTGTAGCTTTTCTGCCAGTCCGCGGAGTTGAACCCGTACTTACAGAGGACTAGTCACCCGTAGTCCAACGCACTACGAACACGCTGGGCACGCGGGCACATTATGCTATCAGTGCCAAACCTGGACGCTGACATCAAATGATAGAAGAAAACTAGTCACGATAGAGATGAAGTGTCTACACAGAATGCTGGGAGTATCAAGAAGAGACTGGTCTAGAAATGAAGACATCAGGAAAACAAAAGTACAACAACAGTACCGAACGTCATGACAGAAACAACAAATTAAATGGTTCGGACACATAAGCAGATTACTACCAGACTGTTCATCTCAAAGAGAAACGTTACTCCGATACAGTGGATATAAACACATAAATAACACAGAGAGAGAGAGAGAGAGTAGTGAAAGTTACTATGTATAAAGCGCACACAAAAGTATGTGCTAGAGTTCTCATTTTATCTTGACTGTGTGAGACAAAACGGGATTAGATATATGAGAATAGTAGACATTTGAATAGCTCCTCATGCTGTATGAGAACATACAAAAGTAAATTTACTGCACAAGAACATACAAAAAGTAAACAAATAAATGTGTCTCTATTTTATAATCCATAAAAGTGTAGGTTGATGTACAAGCACTGGATTTCAAACAGGGAATTGACCAATGTTCGATGCCGGCTGAAATAGTGCGTGAAACGTTTGTTAAGAAATGAGAGTAAGCTAGCTGCTCATAGCACACAACATGCATATGAAGAAGTTGTTCTAGCTCCATCTTTGGAATAAGACATGAGGGATACCTCTACAAGATGCTCTACATCTTGCAAGATACAGACTTGGGTATTTTTCAGATAGATTTCCAAGAGATATTGTGTTTTAAGAAAGGTCTAAAGTCGAAGTATTGACTTCATCCTTTTGCAAAATGGCAAGTCACCTGCCGAGGGTATTGCACAAAGTACAAGCTCTGTAGCTCCGGCAACAATACTAGGGATTTCTGGGGAAAATGCAATCGTGAACAGAACGACGCGAGTCGGATTCGAACACACGACATTCCGAGCGCAACGGGAGGGCTTAACTACTTAGCCACATAGACCCCCGTATTGTGTCTTAGACCACCATGATTGTCAGAAAAATGCAAATGATTTTCTTCTACACCTTCTCATTTGTGATAGCTTTTCTAGCACAAAACTGACAGAAATAAAACACTAGAGAAATTTAGAAAGATATAAAATGTACGTATAACGCGTGCAACTATTTTCCAGCACACGATATTTATCCTCTCCACAAGCAAGATCAGGGCGTATTAACCTTTTGAAATAGACTGGATACAAAGCAGAAGGTCGCCTATGCAAAAGGTGGACCTGAGAGATAACAGAAGCGACTAAAACCCTGTTTAAGAAGCGCACATAAAAGCCGTTCTTTAAATCTCTTCTTATCCTGACGTTATAAGACAAAACAAGATTAAAGAAAAGAGAAGAAGAAATAGATAATTTACTAGGCAAAAGTTGTGCTTAGCAATAAACAGCTGATACATTCTAGATTTTTTGTAACAACCAAGTAGGTAACTAAAATCAAAATCAAGATAGTGTTAAAACCAAAACCAAGTTCAGTGTTGAACGCCCATCAGACAGTTCCGTTCGTTATTTTTGGTAACAGGGCCGGCGCTATCTAAGATGAAACGGGAGAGAAACACGTGAAATCAATATTTTGGGATGAATTGCAAAGGGCAGGGTTAAATATCGACTTTAGCTGACTCATTCTCTTCTTGCTGGCATTGTACATACAACTAAATCTCTTCTATCTTTGTACATACAACTAAATCTCTTCTATCTTTGTACATACAACTAAATCTCTTCTATCTTTGTACATACAACTAAATCTCTTATATCTTTGTACATACAACTAAATCTTTTATATAATTGTAAATACAACTAACTAGATCTCTTCTATCATTGTACATACAATAATTAAATCTCTTATATCATTGTATCTGCAACTAGATTTGTACGTAATCTGAGCCTAAGAGCGGTTGTAGTTGGAAAGTCATGCGCCTACATTTAGGCAAGCATATTCAATTTCTGCAACGCTTTTTATTTACTATGGTAGCATCCCTAGGCCCCTTCCCCAATCGCATCTGAATGTAATAATGCCTAGAAAAATCACAAACAGCGTTAAAAAGTTGAGGTTGATTCGCAAAGTCCTGTAAAGGATATGCAATTAACTTGTAGGTCGCAGTGGTACTATTCTTTGCCACCACACCCTTACGAACCCCGGTCATCACGGTCGACTTTCTTACAGAAACAGTTATGTATGACTAACAGAGTGTTAGAAAAATTTGTTACTGCTGTACCATATGTCCATTAGCAACTAATAAGTAGTAATAAGTTGCAGTCCATATTCCACTGGGAACGGTATGGGATAAGTTGCAGTCCTATATTCCACTGGGAACGGTATGGGATAAGACAGAGAGAAAGAGACCGAGAGAAAGAGTCAAGGAATGGGAGAGAGAGAAAGAGAGAAAGAGACCGAGAGAAAGAGGCAAGGAATAGGAGAGAGAGAAAGAGACCGAGAGAAAGAGGCAAGGAATAGGAGAGAGAGAAAGAGACCGAGAGAAAGAGGCAAGGAATAGGAGAGAGAGAAAGAGACCGAGAGAAAGAGGCAAGGAATGGGAGAGAGAGAAAAGAGACTGAGAGAAAGAGGCAAGGAATAGGAGAGAGAGAGAAAGAGACCGAGAGAAAGAGGCAAGGAATGGGAGAGAGAGAGAGAAAGAGAGAACGAATGACAGTCGTGGCATATTCTTTACAGGACATCGTCATCAACCACAGTAAACAAGTCGTAGATTTTCTAGACACCACTTACACGTTCAGTAGTTTGCCATTGCTTTCTGAACGGTGATGTCTATTTTTACCGTTCGTAACACTCAACGGGAACTAATTTGTTTCCAAATTATCCGTCGCGGTGTTTGAACCTGGTACTCTTGAGTTGTCATCGAACGCACTACCGCTTAAACTACAGAAGCCCACCAAGAGATAATGAAAGGAAGAAATAGATAGAGATACCATCAGCACATCTAGAACCCTTCCATCTTTGATCTATCAACTTTACACATTGTTCGGTCTGCAATTTCACTGCAATTTTCTGCAACACGCAAACTCTCTCTCTCTCTCTCTCTCTCTCTCTCTCTCTCCTCTCATGATCTCTTCTGTTCTCTTATTTGATCAAATATTGCTCATTCCCTGGGGAAACATTAGCTCACGTGAACAACAATCTAATTTAGTTAACATCTGTAGATCAGAAGCAAACTCAAACTTGATGTCTAATTGGTCGCTATACAATATTACCGGACATACGCGCAGCACACATTTCTTTCAAGTGAATGAACCTTATATGACAAAATAATCCAACCGACATGAAATTTACAATGAACATCTAACTAATTCACTACTGATGTTGACAATAATGGAACTGCAAACCAGACAGGAATATTTAAAGTGCTTCTTTTTTTCTCAATCTACGTTTTCGCTTTATTATACAACAGTAGAATTAATACGAATAATAATAATTATTATTTTTACCGTTACGATAAATTGTTACAAATGGAAATCTTGAACATTTTTTGACATTAAATTATTGTTTCGTTCAATATATTGATCTAGTTCATCTGAACAAGTTTGAATTCTTGTCTCTATTTCTTTAAAAAAAAGGCACTGAATAAATACAAATCAAATCTGACAAGAGAGTTACATACATTTTGTAAGAACTAAGTGATGGCAAATTTATATTGATTTAATATAAATGCAACAACTGTATTTGTTCTCCTTCCTCCACCTCCTCCCGTTCCCCATATTCCCGGTTTTGCCTCACATGCACACAGCGTCAGGATAAGAAGAGATTTATGGGTTCTTGTACATGCTTCGTAGATGGTATCTTTCGCTGCCGTTATTATTTCTGAGATACAAATTTTGCGTGGGTGACCTCTTTTTCCTTTGTATCCAAATAACGCTAGACTTTCAGACTCTTCTTGGTAAATCTGGTTATGTGGTCAAACCATTTATTTTGTTATTTCTTGATAAAGTTCAGTACTGATGTTGTACCATTTATTTCTTGATAAAGTTCAGTACTGATGTTGTACCCATTTATTTCTTGATAAAGTTCAGTACTGATGTTGTACCCATTTATTTCTTGATAAAGTTCAGTACTGATGTTGTACCCATTTATTTCTTGATAAAGTTCAGTACTGATGTTGTACCCATTTATTTCCTAATGTTTTTACTCCTAAGCGCGTCTTTTTCTTGATATTCCAGCATTCTCATAGACAGTTTATCTCTTTAGTTACGAGTTTTCTTCTATAGTTTGATGTCAACGTCCATATTTTGGGCATTGATATCATATCTGTAGTTACAAGTTTTCTTCTATAGTTTGATGTAAACGTCCAGATTTTGGGCATTGATATCATATCTGTAGTTACGAGTTTTCTTCTATAGTTTGATGTCAACGTCCAGATTTTGGGCATTGATATCATATCTCTAGAATGGGACGTCACTGAGGCTTAAGACAGCAACTAATGGACACCATTCTTCTCTATATTTGGTCGTCCTCTGTATTATGTTCCAGTTGTAAATAATTTCTTTTTATTTCAGTTCTTGTTCTACTGTTCTCCAGGTCGTTTTAGGTCTTCCACGTTTTTATTTACTTTCTGATATCCATCTCTGTGCAGTTTTCCTGACCTAGTCTTCATGCGTATGACATGTCCAATCCATCTCCACTTTTCTCTTTAGATGATGGTGCTCATAGTTAACACATTCAATCATACTGGGTCCATTCGTTGTAACACATTCAATCATACTGGTCCATTCGTTGTGACACATTCAATCATACTGGTCCATTCGTTGTGACACATTCAATCATACTGGGTCCATTCGTTGTGACACATTCAATCATACTGGGTCCATTCGTTGTGACACATTTGGATAGAGCACAATACAAATTGTGCACTAATTGATACAATTTTCCAACAGTGCAATAACATATGTATACTAAGATGTATATTTCAACAAAATTGTATAAATCCATGACATGAAAATCAACAACACTAAAACAGAAATAATGAATATGGAAGAAAACATAATAATCTAGACATCCATGTCAATGGCACTAAAATAAACCAAGTGAAAGAATCAAATACTTAGGAAGCATATTCACAGAAGACGGAAAACTGATAGATAGAGGCTAGAGTGCAAAAACACAAATGCTGTAACCTACCAGCTAGCCCCATTCTTAAGGCACCCACACATTTCACAGGCAGCTAAGCAACAGATGATCAACAGCATTTTATGTCTACTTTGTGTTACCAGAGCCAAACATGGAGAATGAGCAAAGCGCAGTCACAAAAAATAACTACATGGGAAATGGTTGCCTGGAAAAGTTACCAACAACACCAGAAAAGACAGAGTCACCAACATCAGCATAAGAAAGAAAGTCGGCACAGAACCTTGCTTGAATTACACTGAGAAACAAAGAATGAAGTGGTTTTGCATTTAATAAGAATGCATAAAACTCCACAGTATACATAGTCTTCTACAACAGAACATCGGGAAAGAAGGCAAGAGAAAGACCACTGAAAAAGATGTTTAGATGTCATAGCAGAATTCTGTGAAAGAGCAAAAATAACAATCACCCAAGCCACCAGAACAGCGCAAGACAAAACAGAAAACCGCAACACTGAGCAATAACCCGGCAGGAGAGTGACGACAAAAGAAGAAGATACTAAGATGGAGTAATCGTAAAAAAAAAGAGGCGATGTGGTGTACGAAGACACAATACTGTCAAACACAAATGTCTCAAATCTATTGAAACTTGTTAGAATAGTAGCATCAATCACATGAACACAACAATCAACGCGTCAGAGAAACACGTCATATTCTATTACACACACATATAATCAAGTGTCATTACAGACTCAAATGTTTGCTGAAATGGATGTCCAGTCATTTACCTCCCTTGTTATTAGTGAAACACGTACAAACAAAGTACTTAGTTTTACAAAATACAGAAACAGTGACGATAAACAGCAACGTTTCGACCAACAAGGCCTTTATCAAGCAAACGAACAAACAGGAGTGACAAATTAAAATGAAACACAAATGGACGACCAAATACCAACGTAGCTAAGGAAAATCTGGAATAAAACGAATAACGTTATTATTGACTTCTGATGAATAGAGTTGACTTCTTATGTATAACTTGCCACGCTACAGCTCGGGTACGCTACAGCTCGGGTACGCTACAGCTCGGGTACGCTACAGCTCGGGTACGCTACAGCTCGGGTACGCTACAGCTCGGGTACGCTACAGCTCGGGTACGCTACAGCTCGAGTACTGTTGACTCAAGATTCGACCCAGTTGTAAATAGATAATATGACAAAATGAGCTTGAAAAGATGAAAGCACAGCTTACTGCTAAAATTGAGAAGTGAATGCTTAACCCTCTTGGGACAATAGGGTCTATTTTTTCCGACATAAATCTAGCGAGAAAGTTGGACGGCCTGAAATATCGGCCCTATATGACAAGTGATCTGAATGGTTAGTTTTTAAAAAGCACAGCAATGAAAAGCTCATATTTATTCCTAGTATGTTTAGTCATCTATTTTGGAAACTACCATGTTTGTTTACATTACGCTTGGTAGAATAGAGTAGTTACTGTGAATAATTTTGAAACTTTGTGAAATTAGTTGACTTCAAGAACTGTGCGGCGATGTGTGTGTCCTCAACACAGTAACATTTATCCTCATCAATCTTTGTCGCACCCAATGACCCATGAAGCAAAGACACACACATTTCCACTCAATTCAATTTTGTACCTTTCTTTCTATCTCTGCTCTAGTCTTATGCATATCTTTGAGTTTCAATTCAAAAGTTAGCTTCCAATAAATTGCGTTTTTTGTCTAGCGCATTTAAACTGTATTAAAACAAAAACAAATTGTCTATTTCAGTATTATTTAACAATAAAAATTAATTCTGAGCGTTTGATCTATCTATCTATCTATTCTCTAATCCTGTTTGCCTTTCACCGTCAGGTCGAAAAAGGAGACACCTGGAGCGAGCCTCTCTATGTACCTTGTCTTTCTTTCTCTTCTCCAATCCTGGTTTCACAGTTTCAGGGTAAGAAGAGATTTCGAGCACGAGCTTTTGTGTGTGCTTCATAAATAGTGTCTTTCGTCGTTTCTGTTATCTCTGAGGTCCACCTTTGGTGGCCGGCCTTTGTCTTTGTATCCACTGTATCCACTGTATCCACTGTATCCACTGTATCCACTGTATCGGATCAACATTACTCTCTGTAGCGCACTGACTGTTGGTAATCAGCTTATGTGGTCGAACCATTTAATTTGTTGTTTCTTGATGAAGTCTGATGTTGTACCCACCTTTTTCCTGATGTCTTCATTTATAAACCGGTCTCTTCTTGTTACTCCCAGCATTCTTCGTAGACATTTCCTCTCTGTTGTGACTAGTTTCCTTCTGTCATTTAATGTCAGTGTCCATGTTTGGTACTGATAGCATAATATATAGTGAGCGTTTGATAGTGTTCCTTATGGTCAAGGTTCTCTCACTAGCGTCAGTAATGGTGGCTGAGTTATTCTTGTATTTCCAAGATGGAGAACAGACGAATCCATAAGGTTATATTATATTGTTCAGAAAGTTAACTTTCGTACAGACTTGTGTTAACTTGTGTCAACCCTTCGTGTCTGCACAAGACAACCTTTCGTGTCTCTACAAGGCGATCCTTTGTGTCTGTACAAGACAACCCTTCGTGTCTCTACAAGTGACGGACCATCTGTTTGCTTTATCCCTACTAGACGATCCTTTGTGTTTGTACAAGGCGACCGTTTGTATCCCTACTAGACGACCCTTTGTGTTTGTACAAGGGGACCGTTTGTATCCCTACTAGGCGATCCTTTGTGTTTGTACAAGGCGACCGTTTGTATCCCTACTAGGCGACCCTTTTGTGCCTTTGTATCCATAGGCGACCTTGTTTTGTATCCCTCTACTAGGCGATCTTTCTTTGTGTTTGTGTACAAGGCGACCGTTTGTATCCCTACTAGGCGACCCTTTGTGTTTGTATAAGACAATCCTTCATGTTCTTAGAAAGCATCTCTTGGTTAATCTACAAGAAGGTGTACAAATAAGAATAGAAAACGATGTACATTAATACATTAATCTCGTAAAAATGTTGTAAAACTTGGATTTTTCAAAGCATATTTTTTCCCGATAGCAACGTGTAGCTGTGAGGCATGGATTATTGATTAAACAATTGAAATATTTTTGAATGCGAGTACTAGAAAAGAACATTAAGAATATCTTGAACAGAAAAAAGAAAAGAAATATTTCCATTTGGTAACATTTTAAAATTGAAGAGAAGTGGTTGATTGAGAAGATAAAATTGAGAAACATTAAATATTTTGAACATATAAAATGACATACTTCCCCTGAGAAGATCATTCTCTGTCTCTTTCTTGCGATCACTGCCCAGACCGATGTACCAGATCTCGCCATAAATTCTATTCATATAGAAATCTGATTCATGCAGTCCTAGCATTGGTGTGTTTTACATCACATCTTCAGCACCATTTAGATCTCGTGCTTATCCTTCGGCGATGTGTCCAGTTTCAGCCAACGTTTACTCGGTTTACTCTCCGTTCTGTAGCCGTCTAGTGTTTTTTACGGTGTGGGGTAGCTAAAAACCCCACGACCAACGTCCTTAGTCGCCTCTTACGACATGCGTTTCAGGTAACAGTGGTTCTATTCTTTACACCCCAATTTGGACCCCGGTAACCACTTCGGATAAGATCATTCTGAAGGGCATGACACTGAGCAGAAGAGAGAGAGAGAGAGAAGAGAAAGAAGAGAGAGAGAAGAAAGAGAGAGATAGGAGGACCAAGGAGAAGATGGGTACAGGAAGACATAAGATTTGAGTCTGACTGTGACAGACGCCGATTATCTTACATATAACATGGAGGCATTTAGAGTAGAGGTAGTGTCTGTACAGAATACTGGGAGTATCAAGAAGAGACTGTTTTAGAAATGAAGATATCAGAAAAAGTGGATAAAACTAACACAAAAAACTAAATTCAATGTATCAACATTCAATGTATTCAGCCACATTCAATGTATCAAGCCACATTCAATGTATCAGCCACATTCAATGTATAGCACATATGTAGATTACCACATCAATTATCAGCCCATTCAATGTATCAGCCACATCATGTAGATTACCAACAGACAATGTATCAGCCACATATGTAGATTACCAACAGACAATGTATCAGCCACATATGTAGATTACCAACAGACAATGCGCCCCAAAAGAGCATGTTAATCCGATACAGTGGATACAAAGCAAAAGGCCGTCCACGCTAAAGATGGACCTAAGAGATAACAGAGGCGACGAAAGACAATATTTATGAATCGCACACAAAAACCTGTTCTGTAAACCTCTTCTTATCCTGACGCCGTGAGTCAAAACATGATTGGAGAAAAGAAAGACAGAAAAAGACTTGATATAAAGAGATCTATTGCTGATATTCTTCAATATGGAGATGGTTGATGATGTGATCTAGACAAGAGACTGAATATTCTAAAGATAAATTGCAATCAACCTTCTAAATATAGACTGCACGTGATCTGAATCAATACGGTACAGAGTAATTGTGAAAGGAAACAGTTGAGCAAGAACTGGATGTATTGTGTATGTTAGGAAAGCATATTAATGCTGGATTAGAAGAGAAAGAAGAAGTTGTATATGTCATTACATTCGGGCACATGCGTATGATGTTGAGTGGTCTGACATCGCGGTTTGACAAAAGATCGACGTCAGAACTGATTAATTGCAACACGGAGAGATAAATTTGTGGAGAGACATGATCGTCTATGCCAGCAGACATGACACTTGATTGACACGCCTATGGGAATGATCATGTGTGTGTTTGTGTTGTATACGTGTATGTGTGTGTCTATGCGTCTGTGTATGTGGGTTTGTGTATGTATGTGTGAATGCGTGTATGTGTGTGTGTATGTATGTGTGTATGTGTATATGTGTGTATGCGTGCGTATGTGTATGCGGGCATGTGGTGTTTGCGTGCGTGCGGGGGTGTTTGTATGCAAGTGTGCGTGCGCATGTGTATGCGTAGATGTGTGTGTATGTGTGTATATATGTATGTAGATCTGTATGTATATGTGTTTGAGTGCGTGCGTGTATATATACATTTGTGCATGTGTGTTGGAAAACGTGCTAAAATGGACGTTCACATTTCCTTTCCTGTTGTTTATTTGATAAATCTTAGACTATCGATCGCGGATGTCCACACCACCCCTCATCTCCTATTGATTTATCTGTTATGGTGGTTTAAGAGGGCTGGAATAGGGCTGTGGTGAGCGGAGTGGGACAAACCTTAAAGAAATCCTAACCACCAACGCGCTTATTCCAACAGTAGAGAATTCGATCGCTTATTGATTTTCATGTATTTCTAAATTCTTCGTGGAATCAGTAAACAATTGAAAAGCACTAGAACTTATCTTCGTGGTATTAGCGATTCATTTTCCTGAGACGATACACAGAAGCTCACACATGGTGTTTGTGTTTCCTGAGACGATACACACAGAAGCTCGCTACACATGGTGTTTGTGTTTCCGGAACGGGTGAGTAACTGTTTACATACCAGACGTTGTTTAGTATTATACTGTTTGACCAACGCTTTGTGTTTCTATTTATCAAATACAGTAACAAGTGCTTTACGATGGTTAGAAATGTACTTCTTTCGAAGTGTTTTAGAATATAAGTTTTACAGAAGAGTCCTCCGTATATCATCGACAGAGAAGAGAACAAATAGATCTATCCAGAAATAATTCAAAATAAAAGAAAACTGGTTAATGATACAAATAAGAAAAAGGAAAAATTGAGATATTTTGGACATATAAAAAGATACGAAGGGCTGGAGACCATCATGACAGGAGGCATAACGGCAAAGAGGAAGACCACGGAGAAGATGGATTCAGGATGTAACTGATGGTTTGAACATGACGGCTGTGGAGGCGGGTCATCTGTCTTCTGAGATGGAGAAATATCGAAGGACTGTTGGGCTCAGGACAAACTCTTTGATGATGATGATGATGATGATGATGATAATGATG
The DNA here is from genome assembly GCA_020796225.1 of Arion vulgaris. Taxonomy (NCBI): domain Eukaryota; kingdom Metazoa; phylum Mollusca; class Gastropoda; order Stylommatophora; family Arionidae; genus Arion; species Arion vulgaris. Next base: position 58,373,523 of record CM036761.1, on the reverse strand, counting down.
ATGATGATGATGATGATGATGATGATGATGATGATGATGATGATGATGATGATGATGATGATGATGATGATGATGAGAAACGCACTAATATTCATAAAGACATATTTTTATTTTAGGCCGTTAGAAATGTATTGTCTGATTATATGATATTATGTCTGACGTATAATAAGTCTGAATTTCTTCACTTCTGGTGTATCCTTTGCTTGATAAAGGCTTATCTTCAGTTCTGGTGTATCCTTTGCTTGATAAAGGCCTTTTGGTTGAGACGTAGCTGTATATTGCTTTTGTACTTTGTATAACTACACTTTGTTTTTACGTGTTTCGCCATTGTGACATCATTTTACGTGTTTCACCATTGTGACATCATTTTACTTGTTTCACAATTGTGTCCTCATTTTACGTGTTTCACCATTGTGACATCATTTTACGTGTTTCGCCATTGTGATATCATTTTACGTGTTTCACCATTGTTACATCATTTTACGTGTTTCACCATTGTGATATCTTGACATCACTATCACTATCAGCCTATCCACCATCACTACATCAGTATACTACAAGCCTACTGATGCACATAGTTTTCTTCTTTATACCTCTTCCCATTCCCAGGCTTGTCGTGATTCTTTACCATTCTCTCAACTTTGCGCCTTCGTCGCCTCTGTAGCGAGGACGACGATTTCCTGGATAGAGCTCACGAGATGCTGGATTTCTTTCGTAAGCGCTTATACCCAGATAAGGTGCTTGCTTCTGCTATGCGGCGCGTTCAGCAAATTTCTCGCCAGGAGGCCTCTCTAACCAGCATAGAACTTCCAATTCTGACAGGGTGAAACTTGTCTTAACTTTCCACCCTCATAGTTCCCTTGTGAAGAAAGTCTTATTCCGTCATCTCTCCATTCTTCAGTCTGATCCTGAGACACGTTCAATCTTCCAACACTATCCTTTGGTGGCGTACAGAAGCCGTAAGGATATGTTGGTTCACAGTCGCCTCAAGCCTAACATCCAGAGTCATTTTGGAACCATCCAGTGTGGCCGTCGGCGCTGCAACACTTGTGCTTATGTAATACAGACCCGCACGGTGTCTTTTCCAAAAGCCACGTTCGTTGTTGAAGACAGTTTCACGTGCGAGTCCCGTAATATTATCTATGCCATTATCTGCAAGCGGTGCAACAAGGCCTATATTGGGGAAACCGGCAGGAGACTCAGTGACCGATTCGCCCAACACTTGCGCGATATACGTCAATGCTCTGTGACCCCTGTAGCTACCCATTTCAATGATACTGGCCATTCAGGAGCTTGCGATGTCCAGGTCACAGCCATCCGATCATGTTCCTCTGATGATCGTAGTCGATTTGATCTGGAGAATCGGTTGATTCTTTGTATGGTACCTTGCGACCACGCGGGCTCAACGTATTACATTCTTATGCTTCTTAGTACTTTCTCTTCCCATGCTTTGTAATCTATATGGGTATATGTTGCATGTATTACATTCTTATGCTTCTTAGTACTTTCTCTTCCCATGCTTTATAATCTATATGGGTATATGTTGCATGTATTCAAGTTATATATTTACTAGATGTTTCATTGTTTCTTTTCCGTTCTATTTCTAGTTTTTATGTGTGTTTTTGTGTTACATTTATTTCGTTATTCGTTTTTATTCCATATTTTCCTTAGATACGTTGGTATTTGGTCGTCCATTTGTGTTTCATTTTAATTTGTCACTCCTGTTTGTTCGTTTGCTTGATAAAGGCCTTGTTGGTCGAAACGTTGCTGTTTATCGTCACTGTTTATGTATTTTGTAAAACTATAGTACTTTGTTTGTACGTGTTTCACTATTTACCAAGTTTTACTGCAGTCTTCCCCTATTTCGATATACATCATTTTACGTGTTTCGCCATTGTTACATCATTTTACGTGTTTCGCCATTGTTACATAATTTTACGTGTTTCGCCATTGTTACATAATTTTTCGTGTTTCGCCATTGTTACATCATTTTACGTGTTTCACCATTGTGACATCATTTTACGTGTTTCGCCATTGTGATATCATTTTACGTGTTTCACCATTGTTACATCATTTTACGTGTTTCACCATTGTGACATCATTTTACGTGTTTCGCCATTGTGATATCATTTTACGTGTTTCGCCATTGTTACATCATTTTACGTGTTTCACAATTGTTATATCATTTTACGTGTTTCGCCATTGTTACATCATTTTACGTGTTTCGCCATTGTTACATAATTTTACGTGTTTCACAATTGTTATATCATTTTACGTGTTTCGCCATTGTTACATCATTTTACGTGTTTCGCCATTGTTACATCATTTTACGTGTTTCACAATTGTTATATCATTTTACGTGTTTCGCCATTGTTACATCATTTTACGTGTTTCGCCATTGTTACATCATTTTACGTGTTTCGCCATTGTTACATAATTTTACGTGTTTCGCCATTGTTACATAATTTTACGTGTTTCGCCATTGTTACATCATTTTAATGCAGTCTTTCTTTATGGCACTAAAATAAACCAAGTGAAAGAATTCAAATACTTAGGAAGCATATTCACAGAAGACGGAAAACTGAATAGAGAGATAGAGGCTAGAGTACAAAAAGCAAATGCTGTAACCTACCAGCTAGTCCCATTGTTAAGGCACCCACAAATTTCACAGGCAGCTAAGCAACAGATGAACAACATCATTTTTATACCTACTTTGTGCTACCAGAGCCAAACATGGACATTGAGCAAAGCGCAGTCACAAACATAACTACATGTGAAATGCGTTGCCTGCGAAAAGTTACCAACAACACAAGAAAAGACAGAATCACCAACATCAGTATAAGAAAGAAAGTTGGCACAGAACCTTGCTTGAATTACATAGAGAAACAAAGAATGAAGTGGTTTGGCCACTTAATAAGAATGCATCCAAACTCCACAGTATACAGAATCTTCTACAACAGAACATCGGGAAAGAAGGCAAGAGGAAGACCACGGAAAAGATGGTTAGATGGCGTAGCAGAATCCTGTGAAAGAGCAAAGATAACAATCACACAAGCCACGAGAGCAGCGCAAGACAAAAACAGAAAACCACGACACTGGGCAACAACCCGGTAGCAGTGTGACGACACAAGAAGAAGAAGAAGTCTTTCTTTATATCGATACAGAACTCTCAGATAAGATTAAGTACCACCTTCGCATCGACGGTCAGATGTAATATATCTCTATATAATATATTTGATATCTTTTGTCACGATGGTATATTCTGATAACATTTTCTAGACATGATCCATCTGTAAATTGAAACTGTATAATCTGATAAAATGTACTAGACATGATCCATCTGTAAATTGAAACTCGTGTCGATGATTTAAATTTTATTGTTCATGTTTGTTGGCCTTCATGTTTATTGACTCATGATATAACCAAAACAAGGTTCGTTCTTAGGTTGAAAGTGCGTGTCTCGGCTTAAAGAGGTTTTTTCTCTCCTAACTAACAAACAAAATCAACAACAACATTTTCTCAAGTAGAACTATTTTAGAATTGATGGGATCTTGTGACTTGAGTTTGCCTTTATTGCGCAAGAATTTCTCGACATAATTTACGTTTCTGTCACATCCCTAAGGCCAAGTTTGGCTTAAAAAAAGGGGTAGTTGAGTAATGAGACTAAATGATTTAGGGATTCACACTATCAAGTATCTTCTCCAGATTACATACTGACTGTAGCGAATTTCAAATGTCTTCTGTCTCTTTCAAGTATCTTCTCCAGATTACATACTGACTGTAGCGAATTTCAAATGTCTTCTGTCTCTTTCAAGTATCTTCTCCAGATTACATACTGACTGTAGCCAATTTCAAATGTCTTCTGTCTCTTTCATGTATCTTCTCCAGATTACATACTGACTGTAGCGAATTTCAAATGTCTTCTGTCTCTTTCAAGTATCTTCTCCAGATTACATACTGACTGTAGCGAATTTCAAATGTCTTCTGTCTCTTTCATGTATCTTCTCCAGATTACATACTGACTGTAGCCAATTTCAAATGTCTTCTGTCTCTTTCAAGTATCTTCTCCAGATTACATACTGACTGTAGCGAATTTCAAATGTCTTCTGTCTCTTTCATGTATCTTCTCCAGATTACATACTGACTGTAGCGAATTTCAAATGTCTTCTGTCTCTTTCAAGTATCTTCTCCAGATTACATACTGACTGTAGCGAATTTCAAATGTCTTCTGTCTCTTTCATGTATCTTCTCCAGATTACATACTGACTGTAGCGAATTTCAAATGTCTTCTGTCTCTTTCAAGTATCTTCTCCAGATTACATACTGACTGTAGCGAATTTCAAATGTCTTCTGTCTCTTTCATGTATCTTCTCCAGATTACATACTGACTGTAGCGAATTTCAAATGTCTTCTGTCTCTTTCAAGTATCTTCTCCAGATTACATACTGACTGTAGCGAATTTCAAATGTCTTCTGTCTCTTTCATCTATCTTCTCCAGATTACATACTGACTGTAGCTAATTTCAAATGTCTTCTGTCTCTTTCATGTATCTTCTCCAGATTACATACTGACTGTAGCGAATTTCAAATGTCTTCTGTCCCTTTCATGTATCTTCTCCAGATTACATACTGACTGTAGCCAATTTCAAATGTCTTCTGTCTCTTTCAGGTATCTTCTCCAGATTACATACTGACTGTAGCCAATTTCAAATGTCTTCTGTCTCTTTCAAGTATCTTCTCCAGATTACATACTGACTGTAGCCAATTTCAAATGTCTTCTGTCTCTTTCATGTATCTTCTCCAGATTACATACTGACTGTAGCCAATTTCAAATGTCTTCTATTTCCAATCTTGTACATTCTTACATTATTATATATCGATCCACTGATGTCTTCTTCTCCTTTACAAGATTTCTTGATTTTTCACTTAATTTTTGACTTATTAAATAGATTATCTTTATGTAGTGAAAACGAAAACAGTACTATAGTTTTACAAAGACATAAACAGTGACGATAAACAGCAACGTTTCGAAACAGGTTTATCAGCAAACGAACAAACAGGAGTGACAATTAATGAAACACAAATGGACAACCAAATACCAACGTATCTGTTTTGAAGGTATTTGGTCGTCCATTTGTGTTTCATTTTAATTTGTCACTCCTGTTTGTTCGTTTGCTTGATAAAGGCCTTGTTGGTCGAAACGTTGCTGTTTATCGTCACTGTTTATGTCTTTTGTAAAACTATAGTACTTTTGTTTTACGTTTTCACTATTTACCAAGTTTTACTGCAGTCTTCCCCTATTTCGATTATCTTTATGTAGCAACTCATTTTTAGTCGTAGAAGAAAGAGAAAATCGAGATATTTTGGACATATAAAAACGACACGAAGGGCTGGAGAAGACCATCATGGAGAGAGGTATACCGGCAAAGAGAAGAATATGAAGACCACGGAGAAGATGGATTCAGGATGTAACTGATGGTTTGAACATGACGACAGAAGAGGCAGGACATCTGGCCTATGAGAGAGAAATTCCAGAGGACTGTTGGGGTGGCAAAGTTCTGCTCAGGACAAGCTATTTGATGATGATGAGCAACTCCTTTGTAGTCGTCTGCATCACAGTTGACCTGAAAGATTCACTCAGTCTAGCCAGTTCTACAATCTCTTCCCCTCTCCCTACCCTGTGACATCACTGGCACTTAGGGCAGCAACAAATACACACACCATTCCTCTCTATTCCTGGCAGTCAACTGTATTGTGTTCCAGCTGTGATTCATTATTTCAGTTCCTCTTCTACTGTTTTCCTCCAGTTCGTTTTGGATTTTCCACGTTTTCGTTTGCACTCTAGTGTCCATCTCAGTGCAGTTTTCGTAACAGAGTTAGTCTCCTTGCGTATTATATATCTGAATCAACTCCAGCATCTCTTTTGAATGATTGTAGTAATATTATCTTGTTGACAACGTGTAAGCAATTCTTGGTTAGATCAAGCATTTGGCCAGAACAAGCATACGATCTTTCGCAGACAAGTTGTAGGAAAGTTGGAGAGTTTGGGCATATCTTGGTTATGTCCTTCTACAGCATTCTGATCCGTATATTAAAGTTGGTAGCACACAGCTGTAGTATATATTAATCTTAGTTCTGTCCTTCTACAGCATTCTGATCCGTATATCAAAGTTGGTAGCACACAGCTGCAGTATATATTAATCTTCGTTCTGATGATGTATTGACTGATTTCAGACTGTCTGAAGGGTCATGAATGCTTTTCTTGCCTTACTCAGTCTGCTTTAAATGTCATCTCTAGTTCTTCCTTCGTGGTTGATAACACATGCAAGTTACGTGAAAGAAGTTGTATTTGAAATGATACCATCTTCTAGTTTGGCTGGAGCTGTTGTAGTTATGTTCGGATTCATTATTACCGTCTTTCCCCCCGCCACCTTAAAGTTTTCTTTCTTAATGTTCTGCTGCTACCCGTCAGGTAGATCATCAATAAGTAGGGTAGGCTATCCTTAGACTCAGGGGTGGCTCGTAATTAAGGGCCAGTGGGGCCAGGCCCCCCCAAAAAACCGAAAGGTGAATAACTTCCCGGAATAGGCAAATAATAGTAAATACTAAAAAAAACCATGATCTTTCCGATAATTTGTGTCTGACCCCAGCAAGAAAAATTACCACGAGCCGCCACTGCTTAGACTGAAGACCAAAAGTAAAGAATAAACAACATTTAATGTATGATAGCTTTACAAAGTTTGCAAATGCTTAACGTAAACATGTTGAGCTTTATGAGTTTATCTTTGTTACAGTGTTTACTTAATGAAGACATTTGGATTAAATAGTTAACTGATTTTAGATTGGTTTTTCTTTCTACATAAACCTATATCGCTTTATGTCTCTGATTATCGTTTGAGTTTCAACATTTCTTGACATATCGTTCAGTTTTCACAGACTTGTTTAACTTTAGCTTCAACAAATAAGCTCTATATTTGTTTCTATCTACATCTAAATGGCTACCACTGAGATTATTCAATATTTAAGAAGTTAATAATTTGATTTTCAAATATTTATTGACTATTTTCAAACTACCGAACCAATATGGTGGAAAGGCAGGCATGTCGTTATGACCTTGATGTGGTTTGCTTCTAGGGATGGTTTCTATCGTATTTTCCTTCATGCCTGGACTTGTAGGACCCGGTTTCGTTGTCTAGCTACTTAGTTTAGTGTTTGAAGCGACACTGTGAATTGTGAATTTTATTTGGAATGCGTTTTGTTTGTGCCCGAGGTAGCTGTGTTGTGAAATGTTTATTCAGAAACTGGTAGACAGTTCCCGACGATCTAGTGACTGCCTTCTGCAGTAATGCCTTTGCAGAATACTTTTTTTTTCCTTGACGGCTGTTTCCTTTATAATAATAATTCCTCTCGTACCGTTATACGTTACATAGGGCCTGCAAGTAACTTCTCCATACCGCTCTATCCTGGGCAACTCGCTCAATCTCCTCCATGGAACTGAGACTGATATTTCCTGCCTCTCTCAGCAAAGTTCGTTTCAGGGTCTCTTTAGGTCGACTCTTTCTTGAACCCTTTGCATCCCACTTCAATGCCTGCTTTGATATTCGTTGATCATTTCTCCTCAAGGTGTGCCCAACATATCTCCATCTTCTCTTTCTTATAACAGTTGTCACTAGTGGTTGACCAGACATGTCTCTGATTTCATCATTTCTTCTGAATTCGTTCCATTTTATATTCATTATTTTTCCAGACATCTATTTCAAATGCATTCAACTTGCTTTCTATACCTTTAGTCCTTTAATTTATTTCCTTTAATTAAATTGAATTGCAGTGTAAAGTGGTGCATTGTAGAGTTGGCAATCTATCGGCTGTTTGAAGACGTTAAAGCTTGTGCAAGCTGCTGCTTTGTGTGGAGGCTTCCGTTTGATTTGAGTTCCGTCTACACGAGACAATGATGAGTATTTTGAATTGTGTTTGCTAGCACAGAAAAGAAGCAATTATAGAGTAACCGTTGCCGCTGCATTATACTATTGCATTGCTATTCTACTATTACTGCCGCTGCTACTCCTACTGCTGCCGTTGCTGCAGTTGCTGTCGCTACTACTACTACTACTACTACTCACTGCACTACTACTACTACACTACTACTGCTACTACGCCACTGCTACTGCTGTCGCCGCTGTCGTTGCCGCGATGCTGTCGATATACTACTACTACTACTACTACTACTACTACTCGCTGCTTCCGCTACTCTTTGTTACTACCGCTGCTGTTCACGCTGCTGCGTGGCTGGCGATGCTGTCACTACTACTACTACTACTACTACTATTCCTACTACTACTACTGTCACTACTACTACTACTACTACTACTACTACTACTACCACTGCCAACTGCGCTTACTTTACCGCTGCTGCTCATGCTGCTGTCGTTGCCGTCGCTGCTATCACTACTACTACTACCACTACTACTGTTACTACTACTACTACTACTACTACTACTTCCGCTACTCTATTGTTACTACCGCTGCTGCTCATGCTGTTGCCGTGGCTAGCGATCCTGTCGCTACTACTACTACTCCTACTACTATCACTACTACTACTACTACTACTACTACTATTATCACTACTACTACTACTACTACTACTACTACTACTACTACTTACAACTACTACTACTACTACTATTCAATGTTTAAGAAGTAATATTTACAAATAATTATTGAATGTTAAAAAAAGGAAAACCATGTGACATTCACAATAACTTGATCAAGAATTGTAGTAGAACGAATATAAACATACACAGGACGATAACCGATAACATTGAGTTCCTGTCTGCCACACTCTAGATCCACAGATTTGAGTGTCCGTAAATAAGTACTGATGTTTGCTGTCAATCAACGGAAACTGCGATCGATGACGCAACCTAATATTGTGCTGTACTGGTTCTGAGAAATCGATATCTCTACGACTGAGAAGTGGACTATAATACTTTGGTCTCTTCTATATTTAGCTCTGTAAAGTGGAAACCACAATGTAAGACAAAAGAAGAGAATAGGAAATTATTAAATCAGGATACAACTAAAGATATTGTGTTCTTAATAACGTTCATATGTAGAGCTTTACAATTGATGACGTAAGAAATAAGAGTTTGTGGTTCGAATCCTGTCTTTGGTAATATTTTTTTTTTCCGAAAGCTCCTAATAATTGTTCACTATTTACTGATCATATTCATTGGCTCCAGTGCTTCCCCTAACTTCACAATGAGCTCCAGCGGGTGCGCTACAGAGTTCGTGCACTGTCGTCTGGTTCTCCAGAAGATACGGGGTATGTTCTTCGGTTTCTTGGCGACCTACTGTTGGATGAAGACACTAGAATAGACATTGAATCAATAGAATGATTAAGGGAGTTTGGAATTACACGTTGTACAAGGAGAGCTGCTGGGTGCTTCAAGGGGCAGAGAGGTAAGTGTGTTTAACTAGCAAGTCACAGGAACCATCAGCATGCATATCCTTCAAAATCTGTTGAGGGAGACTGAGTACCTGTGGGGTCTGCCAGGAGTGCTGTGACGTCAGTTCAGTAACCAATAACACTGGGCATCTTAAAACTCCTTATTCTGTTCTAAAAATATCAGAGGATATTGTAAAAGTAAAAAAAAGTAAAGGAACCCTTTCATACCTCGTGGTATATAGGTCAATACAATGTTAGGCATGTATTTTTCATTGACCGTCGACACACGATGGGTGATGTGGTCAGCATTACGCCGGCCGCCTTTACTTTCCCAGAGCATGTCTGGTACCCAGTTGAGGCTGGTCGACCTGAGAGCCGTCGCGGTCGGGAAAAATTCCACGCACATTGCGGAGCTGAACCCAGACCACCAGCCTTGCGAAGCGAGTTCACTAACAACTACGCTACAGCGGCTCTCAGAGGATATTGTGATCCTTGCTAAATCATTGCCGTTTAGGTAGACTTATAGGTGCTGAGTCTTTCTTAGCAGATGATGAATTACATGTCACTCGAGTGGTTACCGGGGTCCATATTTTAGGTGTAAAGAATAGAACCACTGTTACTTGCCATGCATGTCGTAAGAGACGACTAAGGAGGTTTGGCTGAAATCGGTTGCGTGTGTCCTAAATGTGTAGAAGTCTATGCGTTTAGGGCCTACAAAACCAATGTGCAACGTATACACGTTCTTGGCAAAGATCAAACATATCACAAAGAATGATTAAAATTGGTCGTAAAGAACGAACGCGAAGAAGAAGAATTACATGTATAGTGACCGCTCTCTTAGTTCAATATTTGTATACTAGATTTTTAGCTATATGGCTTACAGATGCTCCCCTTTCCTCCGTTGATGCTATGTCGTAGCTATTGTGCTAACAGATGCTCCCCTTTCCTCCGTTGATGCTATGTCGTAGCTATTGTGCTAACAGATGCCCCCTTTCCTCCGTTGATGCTATGTCGTAGCTATTGTGCTAACAGATGCTCCCCTTTCCTCCGTTGATGCTATGTCGTAGCTATTGTGCTAACAGATGCTCCCCTTTCCTCCGTTGATGCTATGTCGTAGCTATTGTGCTAACAGATGCCCCCTTTCCTCCGTTGATGCTATGTCGTAGCTATTGTGCTAACAGATGCTCCCCTTTCCTCCGTTGATGCTATGTCGTAGCTATTGTGCTAACAGATGCTCCCCTTTCCTCCGTTGATGCTATGTCGTAGCTATTGTGCTAACAGATGCTCCCCTTTCCTCCGTTGATGCTATGTCGTAGCTATTGTGCTAACAGATGCCCCCTTTCCTCCGTTGATGCTATGTTGTAGCTATTGTGCTAACAGATGCTCCCCTTTCCTCCGTTGATGCTATGTTGTAGCTATTGTGCATAGATGCCCCTTCCTCCGTTGATGCTATGTCGTAGCTATAGTTATTGGTTACTGAACTGACGTCCCAGCACTCCAGGCAGACACATAGGTGCTCACTCTCCCCAAACAGACGTCGAAGGGTATGCATACTGATGGTTCTTGTGGCTCGATGGCTAAACACACTCCTCTCTCTGCCCTCAAGCATCCAGCTCTACTTGTACAGTGTGTAACTCAATACTCCTGAAATCGTTGGATTTATTCAAGATCAATTTTAGTATCATCATCCAACAGTAGGTCATCAAGAGAACGAAGAATTCGTTGCCGTGAGCACCCGCATACCAAGGATAGTAGATCCACTTGGGTATCTGGAGGTTGGAAACCTTTATTTTCCTGATCCAGAAGCACTTGAGCTTTAGCTCTTCGGCTCGGTGACATGGACATCGTTACATCTCGGTTCGGTGCCATAAACACCGTAAATCTGGAGAACCTGTGGCTTTTCTGCCAGCCCGCGGAATTGAACCGCACTCACAGGAGTCACCTGTCGTCCAACGCGCTAGGAACACGCTGGGAAGGCGGACGTTGAAAACCTCTGTAGACGACATCCACTGATGTTTTAACTAAGGCCTTGTAGCCATAAGATCAATATACTCAAAGCAATTCTAAGATACAAACATTCATTCAACTGATTCTTTTGTGTCAAATCTGCGTCGTATCAATTAATTTAAACTTAGAAGTGAATGAAGACTTGAACTCCACTTGATTTACACACGAAGTATTTAGTGGATTTTACGTCTCTGTGGCCTGTAACAACAGTGTCCTAGAGTTTGAGATTTCCTACAAAGAGTATTTAATCAATACCCGACCACACACATTTTGTGAGCTTGGCAACTACACCGTGCAGATTTGTACTGGTCAGTGCAATATCTAAACACCAATCAAGGTAGATTAATAAAGTGGATCAACAGACTGAATCCAAGTTTTAATTAAAAAGTCTTCATTAAGCAAAAGACAAATGATATAAATATGATGTCCCAAGCCAACGGAAGGTCACTGAACATTAAAAGGTCTTCATTAAGCAAAAGACAAATGATATACGTATGATGTTCCAAGCCAACGGAAGGTCACTGAACATTAAAAGGACGTTCTGTTATTCGTAATCTTTGACGATACAATACTATCTGTACTACTCATCTATACAATACCATCTGACCTACTCATCTATACAATACTATCTGTACTACTCATCTATACAATACTATCTGTACTACTCATCTATACAATACCATCTGTACTCTACTCATCTATACAATACCATCTGACCTACTCATCTATACAATACCATCTGTACTACTCGTCTATACAATACTATCTGTACTACTCATCTATACAATACCATCTGTACTACTCATCTATACAATACCATCTGTACTACTCATCTATACAATACCATCTGTACTACTCATCTATACAATACCATCTGTACTCTACTCATCTATACAATACCATCTGTACTCTACTCATCTATACAATACCATCTGTACTACTCATCTATACAATACCATCTGTACTCTACTCATCTATACAATACCATCTGTACTACTCATCTATACAATACCATCTGTACTACTCATCTATACAATACCATCTGTACTACTCATCTATACAATACCATCTGTACTCTACTCATCTATACAATACCATCTGTACTCTACTCATCTATACAATACCATCTGTATTACTCATCTATACAATACCATCTGTACTACTCATCTATACAATACCATCTGTACTCTACGCATCTATACAATACCATCTGACCTACTCATCTATACAATACCATCTGTACTCTACTCATCTATACAATACCATCTGTACTACTCATCTATACAATACTATCTGTACTACTCATCTATACAATACTATCTGTACTACTCATCTATACAATACCATCTGTACTACTCATCTATACAATACCATCTGTATTACTCATCTATACAATACCATCTGTACTACTCATCTATACAATACCATCTGTACTCTACTCATCTATACAATACCATCTGACCTACTCATCTATACAATACCATCTGTACTCTACTCATCTATACAATACCATCTGTACTACTCATCTATACAATACTATCTGTACTACTCATCTATACAATACTATCTGTACTACTCATCTATACAATACCATCTGTACTACTCATCTATACAATACCATCTGTACTACTCATCTATACAATACTATCTGACCTACTCATCTATACAATACCATCTGTACTCTACTCATCTATACAATACCATCTGTACTACTCGTCTATACAATACCATCTGTACTAATCTATACAATACCATCTGTACTAATCTATACAATACTATCTGTACTACTCGTCTATACAATACCATCTGTACTCTACTCATCTATACAATACCATCTGTACTACTCATCTATACAATACCATCTGTACTCTACTCATCTATACAATACCATCTGTACTACTCATCTATACAATACTATCTGTACTACTCATCTATACAATACTATCTGTACTACTCATCTATACAATACCATCTGTACTACTCGTCTATACAATACCATCTGTACTAATCTATACAATACCATCTGTACTAATCTATAAAATACTATCTGTACTACTCTGTCATACAATACCATCTGTACTCTACTCATCTATACAATACCATCTGTACTACTCATCTATACAATACCATCTGTACTCTACTCATCTATACAATACCATCTGTACTACTCATCTATACAATACCATCTGTACTACTCATCTATACAATACTATCTGTACTACTCATCTATACAATACCATCTGTACTACTCGTCTATACAATACCATCTGTACTAATCTATACAATACCATCTGTACTAATCTATACAATACTATCTGTACTACTCGTCTATACAATACCATCTGTACTCTACTCATCTATACAATACCATCTGTACTACTCATCTATACAATACCATCTGTACTCTACTCATCTATACAATACCATCTGTACTACTCATCTATACAATACCATCTGTACTACTCATCTATACAATACTATCTGTACTACTCATCTATACAATACCATCTGTACTACTCGTCTATACAATACCATCTGTACTAATCTATACAATACCATCTGTACTACTCGTCTATACAATACCATCTGTACTAATCTATACAATACCATCTGTACTAATCTATACAATACTATCTGTACTACTCGTCTATACAATACCATCTGTACTCTACTCATCTATACAATACCATCTGTACTACTCATCTATACAATACTATCTGTACTACTCATCTATACAATACCATCTGTACTCTACTCATCTATACAATACCATCTGTACTACTCATCTATACAATACTATCTGTACTACTCATCTATACAATACCATCTGTACTCTACTCATCTATACAATACCATCTGTACTAATCTATACAATACCATCTGTACTACTCATCTATACAATACCATCTGTACTCTACTCATCTATACAATACCATCTGTACTACTCATCTATAATGCGACCTACATAATGTTGACCCCAAACCCCACAGGGAGCCAAAGGTAAAAGACAAATACGTATTTATGAGAAAAAATGGGTTCCTTCAACTTTAAATAAAAATAAAAAATTGTGTATTCCATTTTATTTTATAGAAACAATTCTAAAATAAATTGATGTTTTCATGATAGAAAAAGGCGGAAAACTAAATTTGTTTCAGGTGTTTTGATAAACAAAGCAATTTTGATTATATTTTAAAATATGTATCCACATATGGTGCAAATATGTTTTTCCCTGGTTTACCGCTGAGCATGCCCTATGACTTAATGTAACAGATGACGGAGCAAGAAATGACCACATTTTAAAACAATTTTTACTAATTAACTCATAACTGGGTTAAAAAAAACAGGTAAAGAAGTTGAAAATGTTGGCGTTGACTTGCAGGAATAAACTGTCCAAGTTTCATGATTCCAGTTTGACGTTATTTAGTTATTCAATAGACTGGAAGACACATACTGGATATTATAAAGGAAAAACTTTCTCAAAGGCTTTCTACAGAACAGACCATGTCATTATCTCCTACGTACTGGACACTGAAGACACTACAGACACTACAGACACTGAAGACACTACAGACACTACAGACACTGAAGACACTACAGACACTTTACATGTTGTGCTGTTTTATCGAACCCCATGAAGTATGAGTTTTCTCCCTTTTCCTATATGTGCTTGGGGAGAGTACCCGGCTTTCCTGCAGACACAGAAAGCTCCAACAACTCTAGGTGTGTAGTGCTATGCTCAGTTCTTCGGAGACTCCTACTCAGGTGGGATCTAGCAGACGCTTGCGTAAACTTATATAATCAAACACCCCCTCTCTCCTCTCTCTCTCTCTCTCCTCTCCACACACTCTATCTTCTAGTGTCAACAGGCTAAAAAGACACGAGAGAATTTTCTGAAAACTGTCTTGTCCTGGGCGAGCTGAGAAGCAATGTGTGACTACAGCCGGTCGACCTGGAAAATTGGACAGACCTGAAGATGACTTCAAGTTTGTAGTCCACAGTGAATTAAGCTCATGACTAGAGATCGCTGAAGAAGAATATTGGCTATGATCGTAATGGTCGTTATCTCGTCTTATGTCTCTAACATTACTCTGTACAATTTAGGGTGTGTTCACCCTTGGCCTATCTAGACCAGAGATGAGTAAATTTTCTAAACCGATGACCAGATGCAGAATTGCACAGCTTTCTGTTTGTCCGTTCCCAGAAAGAATAATGCAAAAAATGGCATCAACATTTCATCACAACAAATGACGTAAATTGGATTCGGCGACCAAAAAAAAAGTAATTCTGATTTCTTATGTTTGTGGGTATCTGATAAGTGATGAAATCAGGGACATGTCTGGTCAACCACTAGTGACAACTGTTATAAGAAAGAGAGAAGATGGAGATATGTTGGGCACACCTTGAGGAGAAATGATCAGCGAATAGCAAAGCAGGCATTGAAGTGGGATGCAAAGGGTTCAAGAAAGAGATCGACTCAAGGAGACCCTGAAACGAACTTTGCTGAGAGAGGCAGGAAATATCGGTCTCAGTTCCATGGAGGAGATTGAGCGAGTTGCCCAGGATAGATCGGTATGGAGAAATTACTTACAGGCCCTATGTAACGTATAACGGTACGAGAGGAATTATTATTATTATTATCTGATATAACCAATAAAAAGAAGTTCTTAGATTGAAAGGGCGTGCATCGGCTTCAATAGAATATAATCTACAAAATAAAAAACAAACAACAAACAAATAATTCTAACAAGTGGCAGTACCAGATTTTAGTGTAACCGACTAATATTCATCATTATCATCTGATGCCGTGCCTGCTGGCGTAGGCGATCATGGATCTCCACAAATTTCTGTCCCTGGTGTTTGCTATCTTCTCAGATGTTGACGCTCTTCCGTTTCATGAAGTCAGGCTGTCCACAATTTCCCCTCTCTCTGTTTTTCTCTTGTCTCGTCTCAACTCAATGTTACCGATTGATGTTACTAATATTATGTTACAAAATTATGTCCCTAATTAAGCTATCGCGGGTGATCACTGTAGTCAAATGAAACGAACAAAAAGTGTACACCGAGTGCTAAAAACTAAACGTTCATACTGTTTGCTCCAGACACAAATGGATTAAAAATAAATGAACTCAATGCGCCACGAAACTGACGTGTATTTGTTTTAGCATCAAATAGAAAAGTATCAACGAATGCACTATTATTTGGGTATGTATGTAACGATTGATTTATTGATTGATTTATAAAATCATCATCATTGCACTTCGGTGAGTAACCATGTGTGCTCAGATTTCTTTTTTACACAAGAAGATCTCAGCTGCAGTGCACGAACCCCGTTGCACCGGCGAGGGTCCCCGATGTAATTTTGAAGATGGTGAAGGTTTTTTGTGAGAATTTTATTTTAAATCGTTTTCTAATGAATTTTGCCGGGCAGCGGCTTTCCAGCCTGCTCTTCTAGATTTTGAACTGCCAAGAGTTCTTTACGTGCTCAAATTGAACATGGGACCTACGTTTTTATCGTCCATCTCCGATAGGACTAGGAACTCGATCTCACCTACACTGAGATCAGGGTCTCTGGAAAAATATCCAGATAGCTCCACGAGGGAGCGAACCTGATACCTTTGGTACAAGAGACAAGCACCTAACCTGGGTTACGCTACAGAGACTGCTCTATGTACGTAACTAACTTGCTTGTAACCAAGCTGTAAGACATGTTGCAGTTTTGTATTTATTGATACCTTTGGTACAAGAGACAAGCACCTAACCTGGGTTACGCTACAGAGACTCCTCTATGTACGTAACTAACTTGCTTGTAACCAAGCTGTAAGACATGTTGCAGTTTTGTATTTATTGATACCTTTGGTACAAGAGACAAGCACCTAACCTGGGTTACGCTACAGAGACTCCTCTATGTACGTAACTAACTTACTTGTAACCAAGCTGTAAGACATGTTGCAGTTTTGTATTTATTGATACCTTTGGTACAAGAGACAAGCACCTAACCTGGGTTACGCCACCGAGACTCCTCTATGTACGTAACTAACTTGCTTGTAACCAAGCTGTAAGACATGTTGCAGTTTTGTATTTATTGATACCTTTGGTACAAGAGACAAGCACCTAACCTGGGTTACGCTACAGAGACTCCTCTATGTACGTAACTAACTTGCTTGTAACCAAGCTGTAAGACATGTTGCAGTTTTGTATTTATTGATACCTTTGGTACAAGAGACAAGCACCTAACCTGGGTTACGCTACAGAGACTCCTCTATGTACGTAACTAACTTGCTTGTAACCAAGCTGTAAGACATGTTGCAGTTTTGTATTTATTGATACCTTTGGTACAAGAGACAAGCACCTAACCTGGGTTACGCTACAGAGACTCCTCTATGTACGTAACTAACTTGCTTGTAACCAAGCTGTAAGACATGTTGCAGTTTTGTATTTATTGATACCTTTGGTACAAGAGACAAGCACCTAACCTGGGTTACGCTACAGAGACTCCTCTATGTACGTAACTAACTTACTTGTAACCAAGCTGTAAGACATGTTGCAGTTTTGTATTTATTGATACCTTTGGTACAAGAGACAAGCACCTAACCTGGGTTACGCTACAGAGACTCCTCTATGTACGTAACTAACTTGCTTGTAACCAAGCTGTAAGACATGTTGCAGTTTTGTATTTATTGATACCTTTGGTACAAGAGACAAGCACCTAACCTGGGTTACGCCACCGAGACTCCTCTATGTACGTAACTAACTTGCTTGTAACCAAGCTGTAAGACATGTTGCAGTTTTGTATTTATTGATACCTTTGGTACAAGAGACAAGCACCTAACCTGGGTTACGCTACAGAGACTCCTCTATGTACGTAACTAACTTACTTGTAACCAAGCTGTAAGACATGTTGCAGTTTTGTATTTATTGATACCTTTGGTACAAGAGACAAGCACCTAACCTGGGTTACGCTACAGAGACTCCTCTATGTACGTAACTAACTTGCTTGTAACCAAGCTGTAAGACATGTTGCAGTTTTGTATTTATTGATACCTTTGGTACAAGAGACAAGCACCTAACCTGGGTTACGCTACAGAGACTCCTCTATGTACGTAACTAACTTGCTTGTAACCAAGCTGTAAGACATGTTGCAGTTTTGTATTTATTAAATTAAAAAAAAAACTCTTCCAGAACATTCTTTAAAAACATTTATTGTCGATGCGATTGTAATTTTGTTGTTTGTTGAATATATCGAAAATAGCAATACAGTATTTGATATGTTTAAATTTGCTGAGTCTTAAGAAACATTCGTTGTACCGGATAGAAACGCATTGCGGGTCGGATCTGGGCTACGGGCCAAGAGTTGCAAACTTCTGGTCTAGACAATAATGTAATATTCTTCTGATCTCATCTATAATAGAGATGAAAATAAGAATGTAATGCCACATTACTGTTACGCTTGCACATCCATTAATAAACACATATAGACCAACACTTATGAACATATACATCCATACATGCATACAGAAATGTATCACCACACATGCAGAAATATATCACCACACATACACACTCGTAAAAAATCCCTCTGCCATATGGAAATAATATGTTCGGCACATGCGTTTCATTTGTTTATCACCATCATCAAGTGGCCTAGGTAATCATGAATCTCTACAAATGTCTGTTCTTAGTGATGACTATCAGTTCGGATGTTAACATTCTTCCGTGTCATGAAGCAAGACTGAAGAATTTACTTTCTGTGTTTCATCTAACATTCAGTTTACCGGTTTTAGCCTCCCTTCTCCTCACATAGGGATACATTTATCACTTCCTCTTTCTTATATTGGTGGTCTGGGTTCAGCTCCCGCAATGTGCGTGGAATTTTTCCCAACCACGACGGCTCTCAGGTCGACCCAGCCTCAACTGGGTACCAGACATGCTCTGGGAAAGTAAAGGCGGCCGGTGTGATGCTGACCACATCACCCATCGTGTGCCGACGGTCAATGAAAAATACATGCCTAACACTGTATTGACCTATATACCATGAGGTATGAAAGGGTTCCTTTACTTTACTTTTTTTTTCCTTTCTTATATTGATATTATGTCTTCTCTGTTGCTTGACATCTTTCAACACATCAACATTAGACATTTTACCAGCTCCTGGTATACTTAATATTCTCCCGTACAACTACATCTCTATGGACTCATTTTGCTATGCATTTATTGTCAATGATTTGTATCTACGTGTCAGTATTGGCTCTATTTAGCACCGAAGAACTCTATTTCTGACTTCAATAGACAATGATTTGTTGCTTATAATTCTTTTCATTTTCAGGAATGTTACTTTTGCCTGACCTATTCTACTTCCTTCCTTAGTCAAAGAAACTAAACAAAAAAAAATAAAAATAAAAACCACACACACAAAAAACTAGCTCGTCCAGGAAAGAAGACAATCAGACATTTGAAAAAGAAACAAGATACACCGGGAATGTCTTAATCAATTATTGTAGTCAAATCATAGGAAATACTATCCAGCTTAAAACGACTTCCGAAGTGGATAAAGTCTGGCAGAGAAATGTTACAAGTGAACGAAAATAGCACCCTAGACCTACCAGACTGTTAAGTGATACAATATAATTGTTAGTTTCAGCTCAAGACAAGATCTTAAAACTTATCTTCCATCTCAGCACTGAAATAAATAAATAAAAATACCAATATAAAGACAAGCATAGAGAGTATCGATAAAGGTGAATGTAGATTTTATTAACATATAAAATAATTAAAATATCACACATATATATGTTATATGTTATATGTTATATGTTATATGTTATATGTATATGTTATATGTTATATGTTATATGTTATATGTTATATGTTATATGTTATATGTTATATGTTATATGTTATATGTTATATTTATATGTTATATTTATATATTAATTTAAATGTTATATGTTATAGGATTATATGTTATATGTTATATGTTATATGTTATATGTTATATGTTATATGTTATATGAAATAATATGTTATATGTTATATGTTATATGTTATATTTATATGTTTATATGTTATATGTTATATTTAAGTTATAGTTATAATTTATATATTATATTATATATTATATATTTATAATTTATATTTATATATTATATGAAAATCAGGCCTATCCTGTACAGGACGTCGCCATCAGCCAAACGAATTGCTGATTTTCTAGCTCCTTCGTTCGAGTAGTTTGCCATTGCTTTCTGAACAGAAGAGGTCTATTTTTCAACCTTAAATCCATGAAACAAATTTGCTTAAAGTGACTGCGCGGTGTTTGAACCGGCTTCTCTTGGTGTGATCGAGCTACACCTAAGCAACAGACGCCCATAGATATATACATATAGATCTATAAACACTCAGAGATAAATTTAGATTATATAAACACTCAGAGATAAATATAGATATTATAAACACTCAGAGATAAATTTAGATTATATAAACACTCAGAGATAAATTTAGATTATATAAACACTCAGAGATAAATATAGATTATATAAACATTCAGAGATAAATATAGATCATATAAACACTCAGAGATAAATTTAGATTATATATGTATGATGGCTTTCTTCGTCTTTACAGACGGTCAATTGCAAGTTTCAATGTGACTATCTCTGAGTTTTCGCTGTACTTCTTTGTCTTTCAGCTCAACATAAGTCTTTGCTCAAAGACTCTGCGCTCTCTACGCAAATATAGACTTCCACACAACTTTGTCATCAGCTAGTTTCCATGTGATGGGACCTATAGAAAGTTTTCATTGAGGCTTTGCAGACATCTTTATATCTGAGCAGTGGTCTGCCTGCATCTTCCCTCGAAAGTTACAGAACAACATTTGTTTTGGTATGCGATAAGTTTCCATTCTTCTCACTGCCAGACCATCTTAGTCGTCTACTGCTGAGCATGCCTGATGGAAGGCAGTTTGCGTTGTAGTACTTCAGAGTTGGTTATCTTGTCGTATCACCCGATGTTCATAATCTTGCGGAGACATCGAAGGTGAAAGAAGATGTTAAGTCTCCTCTCGTGCCATTGAGAGGTTGTCCATGTTTTACTGAGCCATATAGTAAAGAACTAGATGCTACACAATTAAACGTTTTAACACAAGCTGATTATATGAATCTTCGTCTGCAATGTCAGTTTGTGTTGTCCATGCTCCTTTCATGGTTTGCGAATGAGTAGCCGCATCCTAAAATGTCTGAACTGGGGTTAGATGGTTACCATGAAGTGATATTTGTTGTGTTACTTCCTGACATAGTCAGAAAATAGATTGGACGCTTGCCAAATTTTGATTAGGCATTCAGTGTAACCTCAGTGTGGGCGACTAAGGCATTGTCAGCGAGTAGTTCCAGAAGAATTGTTGATTTTATCTTGGCTCTAAACGAGAGGAACCATCAGATCTAGTGGGATGAAAATATCACTATCAGCTCCCAGGCATGGGACTAAAGTACTCGAAGAATGCCAAAGAGAATAGACAAGACAACCCTCTCTTGACTCCACTCTAGCGGAGACCCACCACAGCAAGGATTGTCTATGTTGAAAAATTAACAAACAACCACTAACTAACAAACATATTGTCATACAATTTGGCCACATGTTGCAGAGACAGTGTTTTTGATGACAAACAACGTTTAGTTCATGCATAGTAATCGTGCCCTCGCGTCATCTGCCCGCGTCATCGTGTCCCCGCGTCATCTTGCAGTGGATTTCAATAACATTAAGAGTGCAAAGAATGCCACACAAGCATAGTTACTAGTTCATAAGTCGGTTCCAACTTCGCTGCAACGGGTCCCCATATGCTCGTTCTTGTGCCAATGATATCACTAGAAATGCTAACACCTGTGAAAAGTTTCCATGTGAACTAATTCCAGAATGAACAGCCGCGTACCGCCACAAAAAGCAACCTGCACGCATAAAGGCATATGGCCGTCTGGAATGAGCAACACAAAACTGTTCATCACTTGAATTGCAATTCTTGTCTGAAGGGGACATCAATCACGGCAAAATTCAGCTTTCGCACTCGCAATATAACTGCATACGATAGATTCAGAGCTGTCGTCATAACCGCTGTCCGCCATTTCTGAATACACACAACAAACGCACGGTTGACACAGCAAAAGCATTCCATAAACAGTCACAGCTCACAGCGTTGCTCAAACACTAACTCAGTAGCTCGGCAAACGAAACCGGAAAATACCGACCAAACATGGCAGAATGCGCTGCATAAGTCGTGTTCAGAATCAAACCACTTCTGACTCTGAATGGCCCTCCGCATTCCGCCATTGTTGGCCAGATTTTCACACAAGCATATGATGTACATATCACCCATAATTATAGCGTGAACCTCCAAAATATGTATAACCTAGTTGGTTTGTAGATACGGCTCTTGCAATATAACCTTTCCAAAAAAAAAAAAAATTCAAATTAGAACAGCAATATCTCTGCTTATATACAGTTTAGACAAAAGTGGAGGTTCATGTATAATTATGTGTAATATGTACATCATATGCTAGTTTGACATTCTTGGCATTTCTTATATTAATGAAATCCACTGCACGATGAAGGTGGAGTTTTTTAAAACAATATATTCTCAAGATAATTAATTATTTTGTAAATAAATAATTATAATGCATACACTAAACGTTGTTTATCATCACAAACAATGTCTTTTGCAACATGTGGCTAAATTGTATGACAATATGTTTGTTAGTTGTTTATCTGTTAATTAAATAAAATGACAACCCTTGTTCAGAATGCTTCGAAACTATCAGATGTGCTGCCATCGAACTGTATACTGGCTTCCATGCCTTCATATAAGGAGACAATCAATTGGAGCAACTTTGGGGGACAGCCAATATACTTCAATATTTTATAAAGACCTGGTCTGCTGACTGTGTTAAATGCCTTTGTTAGATCCACGAAAGCAATTTATCAAGGCTTACTCTGCTCTCTGCAATTCTCTTGTAGTTGTCAAAGGGTAACTATCATGTCAGTTGATGACCGTTCAGCTTTTAATTCACATTGTTTCTGTAGTCATTTTGAAAGGAACAGTGCGAAGGTCTTGCCTGTGACACTTAAAAAGGACATACCTCTGTAGTTGTCACAGTCTCCTATATCCCCTTTGTTTTTATAGAGTGATCATTCACCAATAGATGCCTGTGAAGGACACTTCATCTAAGAGGATATGACAGGACCATAAACAGGGAACTGTGGGATAGAACGGGAAAATTGCAGGTGGAACAAGAGATAAGGAGCAGAAGGTGGTGATTGATACGACACACACTGAGAAACCTATTGACAACATCACGAGACGTGTCCTCCGATGAAACTCACAGGGTTAGGGAGGCAAAGGAAGATACAGGAACACATGGAGGTGGGAGTTGGAAGCAGAATGCAAGAGAATAGGGAGAGAGTAAATAGATCTGGAAAAGATGGCCTTGGATAGGACTTGGAAAGCCTTGTGTCTCTGTACTGAAATTCTGTACTGTTTTTAATCGCGTCGACAAATTGACGACAATTTAGTTGACAATTAACTTTACAGCGAAGTACAACTTTAACAGTTGATTCAGCCAGTCTATCGTTAGGTATACGATTAGAGCACATACGGGGAAATTATGTTACAACTATGATGTAGAAATTCAGGCAATCAGAGAAACTGTTGAACACCAGACTTAATCCACAACCTGTTGTATTTTTGACAAATACAAAATCGGCACTCCAAGCACTCAAGTCCAGAAAATTGCCAGGTCTACAGATCCTATCCTACTGTCTAAACTGTGCAAGAAGAGCAAGCTCATCTTGCAGTGGATACCGTCTCGCTGTGGAATACCAGGGATTGAAATAACAGACCGACTGGCAAAGGAAGGTGCTGCAGAAGAGCAACCGGATGTACCAGCTACCTACCAACAATAGAAAAGGGTGATTAAATCAATCAGAAAGCCACAAATAACAACACAAGACGACTACTATAATACGAGCAGATTGGAACAAGTTGTCATTCTGCGCCTTAGAACAGGACACAATCAACTCTGCAGCCACATGTATACAAAATTGGCATATGTACATTTGGACAGGCCCATCAGACTGTAGAGCAGAGACTTCAAGATTGCGCCGAATATGATATAATGAGTCAAACTCAATGGCCTAGTGAAACAACACGCGACAGAAAACTACAGGACCTCTGTGAACTATAAAGACATTGAGTTTATACAAGAGACAATATTAATGTATAGACACTATTGAAGCCAACGAAAGGAAGGAAGGAAGCGAGTCTACCTATTTCTTCAGGCCATATTTATTCATTATTGTGATTATCTTTTCAACATGCGCAGATGGGCCTGACAGGCTGGGAATGTATTCTATAATTTGGACAAGATTGTGCAAATAAAATGTTCTTTTCTGAATGACTGAATATTTGTATCCATTTTTCTTCGCAAATTGTATGTTTACAAGTCTCATAGTTTGCAGACCAAAGCAGCACTTTCAATTTTCCCAAAATAATTGGGACAAATTGACAAACTGACCTGGACCCCGGGACCATACCTTCAAACCGGGACAGTCTCGGTCAAACCGGGACAGTCTCGGTCAAACCAGGACAGTCTCGGTCGAACGGGACATATGGTAAGTCCTCACGCTATTCAAGTGTTTAGGGTTTCTGTGGCGAGAGGAGTCTCTGTGCCAATGTACCAGGTTCGAGCCCACGTGTAATCAACTGGATATTTTTTCAAGAGATCCCTGATCTCAGTGTAGGTGAGATCTAGTTCCTAATCCTATCGAGAACGGACGATAAAACGCAGGTCCTGTGTCTCAATCTAAGCATATAATAGAACCTTCGACAGTTCAAAATCGAGAAGAGCAGGCTGGAAAGTCGCTGCCCAGGGAATATTCATTAGATAAAATTCCTACACAAATATCTTCACCATCTTCAACAATTACATCGGAGACCCTCGCCGGTGCTACGGAGTTCGTGCACTGCAGCTTAGATCTTCCTGTGTAAAAAAGAGATCGGAGCACACTTGGCTACTAACCGAAGTGCAATGATGATAGTCATATCAATTAATCAACCATTCAAACAATTAATCAATCAATCAAGCAATCAATCTATTCAGGTGTACTCACAGAGTTGTAGTAAAATTGCCTTGTTGCAGGGAATATACGTCGTTCATTTGCTTCCTTCTGACTGCTACAAGATCAGATCAGAGCTCGTCATTCCTTCAACGGATGAATACCTACAACCTACGAACCTCCCAACATTAATGATAATCAAACGCACGCGCGGTGGCTGCTCCGTGGAGATGTTTGTTGAATACTTGTTATAGCAAGCCAGTTGCCAATAAATGCCCTGATTTGGAGCCGGGAACCTTTAATCTCGCACAGTTGCCCAGATTGGGATAAATATATCTCATTGATTTGGCCAGAAATTGTTGCAAAACGGAACAGTTTTTAGATTTAGCACATTTATTATTGCAAGCTTTTATCTCGAACATAGAAATCTGGAATATAGCAGATAGAGAAATGTTATAATTTCATTTGGCACAAGTTGCCTCAGGATTTCTTATTTATGTAAGTACGAGATGTATGTGAAATGTAATAGCTGTTGTTGCGAGTGTTCTAGGTCTGCGCGGTGAACAATAAACTAAGCTCACATAACTAACTGCTAATCCCTGACATTTATCTCGTTTAAGATTAGGTCCCATCTCCGCACTGAAGATTTAAAGTAATGCATATCCAACATTTTCATTCTCTGGCAATGACGATACTTTTATAATCTACTGTTTGCTTCGTTTTTCTTCTTCTTCTCTTCTTCTTCTTCTTTTGTCGTTACACTACTGCCTTGTTGTTGCCCAGTGTCGCGGTATTCTGTTTTATCTTGCGCTTTTCTAGTGGCTTGGGTGATAGTTATGTTTGCGTTTCAGGATTCTGCTATGCCATATAACCATCTGTTTGTGTGGTCTCTCTCTTGCCTTCTTTCCTGATGTTCCGCTGTACAAAACTCTGATTACTGTGAGTTTGGTGCATTCTTATTAAGTGGCCAAACCATCATCTTTGTTTATCTATGTAATTCAGCACGGTTTTGTGCCAACTTTCTTTCTTATGCTGATGTTGGTGACTGTCTTTTCTGGTGTTGTTGGTAACTTTGCGTAGGCATCGTGTTTCACATGAGTAATTTTTGCGACTGTGCTTTTATCATTGTCCATGTTTGGTTCTGGTAGTACACAATAACTGTGAAATTGCTGTTGATCATCTGTTGTGTTTTACCACTTATAAATGTCTTCTTTTTGTCTCGCAGTTTAACTTTCACATTTTAATTTTTATATAGTTTCAAAACAATACGATATGTCCTCACATGAAAGTCATATTTCATGTTTTTATAAAACTATGTCCGGACTTGGTCTAAAGATGTTGGTTGCTAGGATACAAAAACTATCATTTAAGGAGCATATGCCCTCTACAATTTTTTTCTTTAAATTGTTACGATTTCCTCCACTAATAGTATCCTTGTTAACTGATTTATTAAATAACACAAAAATAGTAGTACAGCCGTAACATTTAGTTGCATACAGTTATAATATTAGAGTTTCTATTATATTTTCATGTTTAACGCATTGTTCAAGACCAAAGAGGCATACTTCACCAAGCGCTCATTTGCCATCGGAAGTTGCAGCTAGCCAGTCCGTCACTATATAAACAAGCTTTCAGTATTTCTATTTTTATTATTATACATTGGATTATCTGAACAGAGTTATTTTTATTTGTTCATGTTTATTGACCTACATGCTCTGATATAAGAAAAAATGTTCGTTCTAAGTTGGAAGACGCGTCTCAGCGATTTAACCTGATACAGAACAAACAAACAAATCTATTTTATTTATCTGTTTATTATTTTTCCATGTTCATGTTTCATACAAACATGCTGAGTTTATGTAACACTTGATGATTCCAATTTCTTACAATTAATTATTTTCTTGAATTCCATAGGTGATCGAGTGCACAAGAGCTTGATGAAGTCATGCAGTGCACACGAGCTTAATTAGGTCATGGAGTGCACATGGGCTTCAATATAAGATGATGTTTACAACACAATGAATGATGACGTAGTCACATTGTGAACCACCGCACTGCTATAACAATATATTCAGGTCACTGGCTCTGTGGAATCAAGCCAGCTGTAGACAATACGAACCACGTTGAGTTAGTAAAAGATATAACTGACCATATTAGGAAATTATAATATATAATAGTGTTGTGAGGTGTGAAGCATTTTACTTACCTGTGACACTACTGACTTTTGGATAACATATTGTGTCATAATATTCTACACGGTGATTGACCCACATATTAGTCAATGAGCTGCTGCTTTGTGTTGCTATCTACAAGGTGGTCAATAAAGATGGCGAGGCAAAGACAAGGTGGTCAATACGGCATGAACACAAGCTTTTACTTCGACAGTAGACCTCTGGTTTCTCCACAAGTTGTTGAAATGTGCACAGTAAATATGAAATACTAATCATTAACTAGCAACTATACATAATTAAAAAAACTACACAGTACTTACGCAACCAACAACATTGTCTACCAGTACTTACGCAACCAACAACATTGTCTACCAGTACTTACACAACCAACAACATCGCCTACCAGTACTTACACAACCAACAACATCGCCTACCAGTACTTACGCAACCAACAACATCGTCTACCAGTACTTGTAGAAACCAACAACATCGCCTACCAGTACTTACGCAACCAACAACATCGCCTACCAGTACTTGTAGAAATCAAAAGCATCGTCTACCAGTAGTTGTAGAAATCGACAACATTGTCTACCAGTACTTGTAGCAATCGACAGCATTGGTTACCGGCACTTGTACAAGTCAACAACATTGCTAACTACCACTTATAACAATGAACCAAGTGAGCACGTTCCTATCTCTCTCAACCTGAACTACTAAGAATTAACTTGCTATCACAACGTGTTCAGTTTATCACAGTTAATCTCAATCTATTGGTATAGCACAGCGTCAGAATTAATCTCAATCTATTGGTATGGCACAGCGTCAGAATTAATCTCAATCTATTGGTATAGCACAGCGTCAGAATTAATCTCAATCTATTGGTATAGCACAGCGTCAGAATTAATCTCAATCTATTGGTATAGCACAGCGTCAGAATTAATCTCAATCTATTGGTATAGCACAGCGTCAGAATGGCAAACATTTACAAAGGACATGATCGCCCTGAATCTGAATTCGATCCATTTCCGAATGTGAAAGCAAACAATTTTGACAGTGCCCCAGTTCAAGGTCGAAGTAGGCAAAATTCGTTCCTGAAAACAGCAAAATCCTCACATCCATTTAATCGAGATTTTCTCGATTCCTTGCTGACTGTGGTGAACATCGACTTACTCTTTTGCAAGCTATTTTACTTTTTCTTTTTTGGTGCGTTTGGTTCTCTGTTTCCTCTGATGTCAATTTACTTCAAACAGTTGGGCATGAACGCAGCTCAAAGTGGATTGCTGATCGGTTTCAGACCTTTCATTGAGTTTCTTAGCTCTCCTTTCTGGGGTGGACTCGCTGACAAATGGAGACGAGGAAAGGAGATGCTGCTGTTCTCTTTAGTATGCTGGATTGTCTTCACCGTAGCCATTGCGTTTGTTCAACCTCCAGCTCACAAATGTCTCATATTCAACGGCACCCATCATCTGCTGGAAGTTCCTCTTGGAAGAAAACGTCGTGAAGTCAATATCGACAAGTCACTAGACTTAGACTTAACCCACCAGAGTATGTTAGCCTCGTTGCTACCAAACAGACTTCCATTATTTCGCACACAAAGTAACGACTGGAGCAAAGAACAAACTGCACAGTTTAAAAATTCCCCAATAAACAAATACCAAGTTTACGACATTGATAACTTTACCCCCAATCAACCAAAATCTAGCCATCAGTCAAACGATGATATGTCGTTAGACATAACCAATCAACAGTCGGTTGCCAATGACGCTTTTGATACATTTTCAGACATGGAGATTACACTTCTTCCCGATGACTTATCTAACTTTTATCTACACAATCGGTACAAGCGTGACTACAAACCAGTGGATCCCAGTAAAATTCTGAATTATAACGCTTCCTATATCAAAGGATTGTTGTTTAATCAGCATTCAGTAGTCGTTTATCAGGTATGTATTATTTCATACAGTGCCATTTTGTAGCAAAACCTCTTTATTGCAATATCAATGTATTATCGTTATCACTATTGC
Organism: Arion vulgaris; assembly: GCA_020796225.1. Classification (NCBI taxonomy): domain Eukaryota; kingdom Metazoa; phylum Mollusca; class Gastropoda; order Stylommatophora; family Arionidae; genus Arion; species Arion vulgaris. Next base: position 58,343,783 of record CM036761.1, on the reverse strand, counting down.
AAGAACTAAGAAAACAAAAATAATCTCTAAGACAAGACATGAATAATCAAAGAATGTCATTTCAACTTCTAAAGATGACCAACAGAAAGGGAACATTGGTATTATCATCATCATCATCATCAGGTGCCATGCCGATTGGCATAGGCGATCACGGATCTCCACAAATCTCTGTATCTTGTGTTTGCTATCATCTCATATGTTGACGTTCTTCCGTGTCTTGAAGTCAGACTATCCAAAATTTTCTCTCTCTGTCTCTCCTCGATTTTACTTGGTATAATGAAATTAAATCAAGACAATTCTCTGGATACGTGATCCTTCTGTTAGGCATGTCAGTAATAGTTAGCATATATCAGACAAGTGATAAAAGAGTTGTGTTGGAAGCGATATTGCTGCAAGGGCGCAGAATCTTTTGAGAAGAGACTTAAGTATGTGCTAAAAGACAAAAGAGAAAAGCGGAAACTCAGAGGTTGTCACAGTAAAACAATTTAACAATTGACCGTCTGTAAATACGAAAAAGGTCATACATCAGACACATATATATAAATAACACATTGTTTCGAGATGTAACTTTGTTTGAAAGAAGGAATTGCAGAGAGAGAGAGAGAGAGAGAGAGAGAGAGAGAGAGAGAGACTAACATAGCATAGAGAATGAGAGATGGAATGAAACTTGGCGAGATAGAAGCAGAGTTTAACGGTTTAATCGTATTCTCTTGTGTATTCATCACGTATTTTAAATTTCGGTTCTAGAATATTCGGTAAAATATGAAAACTATTAAACTATTTTTAGAAATTTTATTTTAATATTTTCAATCAGGCAGTGATTTTGCAGTCTATCGGTATCTATTTTTCGACTGTCAATGATACTTTTACATATTCAACTTGAATAAACATAGAAGTTCAGTTTTTATCGTCCGTCTTCGATAGAACTAGAACCTCAACCTCATTTACATTGAGATCAGGGATCTATTGAAAATAGTCCAATTGTTTCACGCGGGGAGAGAACTGTGTAACCTTGTAGCGAGAGAAGAACATCTTACCTCCACGCCACGAAGAAGAAGAAGAATGTTGACATTTGACAATACCTGGACATCGAGTAACATGACTTATTATTATCATCATCAAATAGCTTGCCCCGAGCAGAGCTTTGCCACCTTACAAGGGCTACGGAATATCTCTCTCTCATAAGCCAGATGTCCCGCCTCGGCAGATGTCCCGCCTCGGTAGATGTCCTGCCTCGGCAGCCGCCATGCTTAAATCGTGTTACATGCCGAATCCATCTTACCCGTGGTCTTCCTCTTCTCCACTTTGATGGATGCCTTTCCATAATGGTCTTCTCCACTTGATGGGATGCCTTCCATAATGGTCTTCTCCACTTTGATGGGATGCCTCCTTCCATAATGGTCTTCTCCACTTTGATGGGATGCCCCCTTCCATAATGGTCTTCTCCACTTTGATGGGATGCCTCCTTCCATAATGGTCTTCTCCACTTTGATGGGATGCCTCCTTCCATAATGGTCTTCTCCAGCCCATCGTGTCGCTGAATATGTCCAAAATGCTTCAATTGTCTCATTCTTATTTGTAGCATCATCCAGTTTTCTTTGATTGTGAGTTCTTTCTGGATAGATCCATTTTTTTCTCTTATCTGTCAATAACATACGGATGACTCTTCTGTAACACATATTCAAAAGCACATATATGTCTTTCTGCTGTCTTATTAAATGTCCATGCTTCACATCCATACGTTGCCACTGGGAATATGTCTTGTTACTTCTTAACAATATGATATTTCTGAAATATTTTCATAACATTAAACGTCAGAGTGGTTTAGTTAAAGGAATAATGGAGGTTATAGTTCATGGAAGACGATTCACGGGATGGTCAAGTCGATAGTGGCAACAGGACAAAACGGAAACCTTAAACACGACGATGGAGGAGACAGCAGAAATGGTTAGAGATTGACAGTATTTCTGGCGGGCTATTCAGAGTAGCGTCTGGCCGAATAGATTAGAGCGCGGCTCCAATGAGAGGGATCTGTGTTCAATTCACGGTAAGGTCAAGGATGTTTTTTTGTTGTGAACATAAATGAAACATCCTAACCTGAACAGCTTCGCAGCGACTGCACTGACCATGCGACCATTACATTTCTCAGGCTATCGTCCCACCTGTCCTATACCGTCCTAAAAAGCGTTACTACATGCAGTAACGTCAGTTTTAAAATATTTTGTTTTCTGATGATAGGGACGTTTTGCATGTAATATGCGACACGATAAATCCTGCATAGTATCGGTCTCGGACTCTGCCTTTCACAATCACTTATCTCTTGAACATTTCCTTACATTCCATGAACAACAACAACATTCCTTGCACGTGCTTACAATTTCTTCAACAGTAACTTCTCTCTCTGCTCTTTCATCAACACCAAAAGACCGACCATGGATGGTATTGTTTTAGCCCTGATTGCTCACTTAGTACACAGAACACTTGAGTATATATGCTTGTAGATCCATGTTATAGTCGGTCCATTAATTCGTGAGCACGTTTGAAATTGATTTTCTCGAAAACTACCTGTTGGATCTCAGTGATTTTTGCATGCAGCCTTAGAATATCCGTGACGCTAAAATAAAGCTAACCAGTAGTCCATAGATGCTACGGATTTTGCACATCGGCGAATTCCTTTGATCGTTTATGACAATTGCAAATACGGGGGCTCAAATTTTAGATTTTACAGTATCCTTAGAATTTGTCCATGTCAATTCTATTCATAGGTGTATCTCCATATTAACTTGATAGGTCAAGTAATTAAGTGTGTTGACCTTTATGTGCAATCGTGAACTTGGATACAATATGCAACAGTTAGTCCTCCTCTTCGGTCACCATTAGACCCCAGGGCGTCTTAACTTCACCACAAATTGTATGATGGTAGACGCATTTGGATATGGAAATGTATACGTTGCTATTTCTCAGTCTGTAATCAAAATATGATTTGTATCATCCCGAATCTGACGATTCCATGAGGTTGATAATTGTTACTGGCTGGACAAATTGTAATCCATCTCGGTGCCAGTACTCGTCTTCCTCTCGGAGCACAAGTTCAACACACTTCTTCCAGAACTGCATGTCTATCATTGAGAAGGACTCACGTGTCAGAACTTCAACATCACACATTTTAAACGTCCTGTTCTGTTCGGCAACTTGCCCTTTTACTTTAGCCCAGACAAGCTCTATCGGATTGAAGTGAGCATGATATGGAGGTAGTCGCAAAGACATGTGGCCGTATTCCGCAATAATTTTGTCAATATGAAACACCTTTGTCTTATTTGTCATCCTCACCAGGTGCAACAACTCGGGTTTCAAATATGTATCATCGAAGCTGACATTTTCCTTAGCAAGCCAAGTCCTAATTTGATCTTTTGTATTTGATGCAGTTGGTACTTTGTCGTCCGCTGATACTGCGTTGTGATAGGATGCATTATCCATTACCAAGCATGATGGTCTGTTTAGAATTGAAAGTAGATCTTTCTCCATCCAGTGCCTGAAAATATGTCCATTCATTTCTGTGTGGTAGTCCCTACCGTCGGTACTTTTTGATTGGAAAATAAGTCCAGCGTCATGGACAAGACCTTCTTCACTACTTCCTGCATGTGTTAGTATAATACGCTGGCCTTTGCTGCTTGGTATTTTCTTTTCTGTTCACCGTCTACTGATTGCCATTCTTTAGCATTGGTGTGGTGAGCATTGACCCAGGATTCGTCCAAATATACAATATCATAGCCTTGCCTTCGCCGCTCACGGATCTGCCTCAGGTATTTACTTCGGGCAGCAATTAAATGTGGCTTTTCACAAATAATATTCCTGCCGCCTATAGTTTTTCTGAAGGTGAAGCCGGCGCTCTTACAATTTTTCATAGAGTACTCTTAGAAATGTCTATGCTGCAATCTGATTGCAGTTTTAATTTCAGTTTCCTGAGAGTAACAAGTTGATTTGTCGCAAACATTTTCAAGAGCTCCCGTCTTATGACATCTATTTCAAAGTCGTCAATTGTTCTTTTCCTTCCTTGCTTGACATTAGTGCACTTTGTGTCCTGTTTAATCCATCGGGAAAAGGATTCTCTATTCAGACCAAGCGCCAGTTGCGTTCGTTTCTCAGGGTTATGAATATCGCAATATAGATGACCTCTCTTAGATTCCCTACGGAAGTGTTGGTATAGTAAAACTGTAACCTTCTGCATTGTTATAAATGTGCACTTCAGACTCATTATGAATGTGATCAATGTCAGTTTTGATAAGCCAACAAATATGATACAATAGCTTCATACAAATAGCGAGATACGCCTATAACTATACAACGGTATCCCAATTATAACGTCATATGCTTTCCGCTTTCAAAGTCGACTGGGTTAGGTGCACGGGATTTCGTGAAATTGTTGTATACTCACGATATTTCTATGTTACCATAATGTATTTTTAGAACAGCGCGTCTGTGTACCGTATATCTGTTACTATTGTGTACAATCCGGTGAGGTTGATTTTAATACAACCTGAAGAAGAAATATTTCAAACTACATCAAATTTTCTTGGACAAAAATATTTCTCTAGCGTCATGGATATTCTAAGGCTGCTTGCAAAAAATCACTGAGATCCAACAGGTAGTTTTCGAGAAAATCAATTTCATACGTGCTCACGAATTAATGGACAGATTATAGAACCAGGATCAGTATATACAATAATATCATCTCGAGGATTGCACCTTCATCAACATTCTCTTCCAAGGATCATTAAAACATCAAATTGACATCTTTCTCACCCTTTCTCTCTCGTTTGTGACGAACACGGCAGTGAGCACAGCAACATATATATACACCAGTCATCTCTTTCTCTCTCGTTTGTGACGAACACGGCAGTGAGCACAGCAACAGATATATACACCAGTCATCTCTTTCTCTCTCGTTTGTGACGAACACGGCAGTGAGCACAGCAACAGATATATACACCAGTCATCTCTTTCTCTTTCGTTTGTGACGAACACGGCATTGAGCACAGCAACATATATATCCACCAGTCATCTCTTTCTCTCTCGTTTGTGACGAACACGGCAGTGAGCACAGCAACAGATATATACACCAGTCATCTCTTTCTCTCTCGTTTGTGACGAACACGGCATTGAGCACAGCAACAGATATATACACCAGTCATCTCTTTCTCTTTCGTTTGTGACGAACACGGCATTGAGCACAGCAACATATATATCCACCAGTCATCTCTTTCTCTCTCGTTTGTGACGAACACGGCAGTGAGCACAGCAACATATATATACACCAGTCATCTCTGTTCTTGGTTGTCGTCTGTATTGTGTCCCAGCTGGTACTCATTTCTTTCAGTTACTGTTCTACTGTTCTTCTCCAGGTTGTTCTTGGATCTTTCTCATTTTTGTTTATCCTCTGGTGTCCATCTCAGTGCAGGTTTCATGACCGTCTCCATACTTATCACATGTCTGATTCATCTCCATCATGACCGTCTCCATACTTATCACATGTGTGATTCATCTCCAGTGTCTCTTTGAAAATGTTGTTCATATTCTTTTGTTGACACCGGGAAGCAGTTCTTAGTTAGAGATCGTTCTTGACCAGAACACGATTTTAGCAGACGAGTTGTATGGAAGGTAGAGAAAAAATTGACCATGTTCCCGCAACATTCTATTTTACCGTCCTTCCCCTGTTATTAGGATAAGAACGATGGTTGCATTGTATATCATCATTTCCATCTGATAAATTCAGGAGATATTCAAGTCTGATTCTCGTGTTGCTGATACATTTACTTCGGTTTGAGCGAGGGCATGGACAAAACAAAATATATCTCATTCGCACTAACCTCAATCTCTGGTTCAAAAGAGCAACAATTCGCATTTCCTCATTTTGAATATGGTTCGGACGACAACATTGCGAACGACATTTCACAAGGATACAAAGTTTCTTATAAACAACAGACAAAAACAACTGATGAAATGGAGTACAAGCAGGAGTACTACATATTTTTGGTAAAGTGCAACAAGACATTGTTGCATCGTATGTCGCATAATAGAAAATATGAGCAGTTTTTGAATATCTCAGTTCAATGCTAACACACAAGATGGAAGTGGTATGAAGGAACTTAAAATAATAGCAAATATGTACTTACAAAAAAATTAAGCAACTAAATCAGTTAGAACTGGAACTTATAGGAAAACAAAGATCAGAATACTAAGAGCATGCATATTCAAAGTGGCAACGTATGGGTGTGAAGCATGGACGTTTAACAAGACAGTGGAAAAACGTATATGTGTTTTTAAATATAAGTGTTACAGAAGAGTCCTCCGTATATCATGGACAGAGAAAGAGAACAAATAGATCTATGCAGAAAGAACTCAAAATCAAAGAAAACTGTCTGATGCTACATATAAGAATGAGAAAATTGAAGTATTTAAACATATAAGGAGATAGGAAGGTTTGGAGAAGACCATTCTGGAAGGAGACTTTCCCGGCTAATAGGAGAAGAGGAAAACCACAGGAGAGATGAATTCAGAATGTAGCTGATGATTTGAATATAACGGTTTAGAGTCAGGACATCTGGCCTATGAGAGAGAGAGAGAGAGAGAGAGAGAGAGGGGAGAGAGAGAGGAAGAGACAATCGGAAGGACTGTTAGGGTGGTAAAGTTCTGCTCAGAACAAGCTATTTAATGATTATGTTCTACGAAGTATATGTGTAGTGTAGACTTAAATTATAGATAAGTTCTAAGATATCACAATATATCACAATGTTGAGTGTGGTGTCCATCAAATGGGTATCAGAAAATATTAGTCTTAACTGTAGAGTTTACTCGAAGTACATCTAAACATGTGTATCTTCTGTGGTTTATTATGTCACCTAGCCTGATTCAGTGAACAACTTTCTAAAATGGTAACAGGAAGAAACACATCAACAATATAGAGAAAGTTGATGCTTGAAGCGTAGGGTCATCATTTGTCCTGGTTTGTATCGATCTTTCTGAGCCCTGTCTGTTGGCTAAACGCGTAATAACATATATTTGTGTATAACTATAATTTATTTGATTATTAGATGTTCTGGTTTTGAGAAATCATAGAACATTTAATGTTGTACTATTTCCTATATACAACAAGTCGTCTGTAAGATAGAACATTTATTGCTGTACTATTTCCTGTACACAACAAGTCGTCTGTAAGATAGAACATTTATTGTTGTACTATTTCCTATACACAACAAGTCGTCTGTAAGATAGAACATTTATTGTTAAACTATTTTCTATACACAACAAGTCGTCTGTAAGATAGAACATTTATTGTTAAACTATTTTCTATACACAACAAGTCGTCTGTAAGATAGAACATTTATTGTTAAACTATTTTCTATACACAACAAGTCGTCTGTAAGATAGAACATTTATTGTTAAACTATTTTCTATACACAACAAGTCGTCTGTAAGATAGAACATTTATTGTTAAACTATTTTCTATACACAACAAGTCGTCTGTAAGATAGAACATTTATTGTTAAACTATTTCCTATACACAACAAGTCGTCTGTAAGATAGAACATTTATTGTTGTACTATTTCCTATACACAACAAGTCGTCTGTAAGATAGAACATTTATTGCTGTACTATTTCCTGTACACAACAAGTCGTCTGTAAGATAGAACATTTATTGCTGTACTATTTCCTGTACACAACAAGTCGTCTGTATGAGAAATCATAGAACATTTATTGCTGTACTATTTCCTGTACACAACAAGTCGTCTGTATGAGAAATGATAGAACATTTATTGCTGTACTATTTACTGTACACAACAAGTCGTCTGTATGAGAAATGATAGAACATTTACTGCTGTACTATTTCCTATAAATGAATAAGATCATTGGAAGCCACAGAGAGAGAGAGTAGTTTTATATAAAAATGCTGACAATTTCACTGGCACACCAGTAAACAAAGGATGAGGTTTTAAAACAGGCATGCACACAAAGAAACATTATCAAAAGAATAAGAATCAAATAATTAAGATCCCATAATGCGACGATGAGGTTTAGAACATTTGGTGACGATGGTATAAATACTGAGAAGGAGAGATTGGGGAAGGCAGAGAGAGAAGATATTGGATGGTCTGACATCTTGATTTCTTCCAAAAATTGACGCCAGAACTGATTAACTGCACAGAGATATAGATAGATAGAGAGAGAGAGAGAGAGTTGTGGAGACATGATCGCCTACTCCGGCAGGCATAGCACTTATTTGATTGAATCTGAATTATTCCATAACACGCATATAAAAATGTTGCTATATATGGTTCCAGTAATGCATAACCTCATATAAAAATGTTGCTATATATGGTTCCTGGTTCCAGTAATGCATAACCTCATATAAAAATGTTGCTATATATGGTTCCAGTAATGCATAACCTCATATAAAAAATGTTGTTATATATGGTTCCAGTAATGCATAACCTCATATAAAAATGTTGCTATATATGGTTTCAGTAATGCATAACCTCATATAAAAATGTTGCTATATATGGTTCCAGTAATACATAACCTCATATAAAAATGTTGCTATATATGGTTCCTGGTTCCAGTAATGCATAACCTCATATAAAAATGTTGCTATATATGGTTCCAGTAATGCATAACCTCATATAAAAATGTTGCTATATATGGTTCCAGTAATGCATAACCTCATATAAAAATGTTGTTATAAATGGTTCCAGTAATACATAACCTCATATAAAAATGTTGCTATATATGGTTTCAGTAATGCATAACCTCATATAAAAATGTTGTTATATATGGTTCCAGTAATGCATAACCTCATATAAAAATGTTGCTATATATGGTTCCAGTAATGCATAACCTCATATAAAAATGTTGTTATATATGGTTCCAGTAATGATAACCTCATATAAAAATGTTGCTATATATGGTTCCAGTAATGCATAACCTCATATAAAAATGTTGTTATATATGGTTCCAGTAATGCATAACCTCATATAAAAATGTTGCTATATATGGTTTCAGTAATACATAACCTCATATAAAAATGTTGCTATATATGGTTCCAGTAATGCATAACCTCATATAAAAATGTTGTTATATATGGTTCCAGTAATGCATAACCTCATATAAAAATGTTGTTATATATGGTTCCTGGTTCCAGTAATGCATAACCTCATATAAAAATGTTGCTATATATGGTTCCAGTAATGCATAACCTCATATAAAAATGTTGCTATATATGGTTTCAGTAATGCATAACCTCATATAAAAATGTTGCTATATATGGTTCCAGTAATGCATAACCTCATATAAAAATGTTGTTATATATGGTTCCAGTAATACATAACCTCATATAAAAATGTTGTTATATATGGTTCCAGTAATGCATAACCTCATATAAAAATGTTGCTATATATGTTTCCAGTATTGCATAACCTCATATAAAAATGTTGCTATATATGGTTCAAGTAATACATAACCTCATATAAAAATGTTGCTATATATGGTTCCAGTAATGCATAACCTCATATAAAAATGTTGCTATATATGGTTCCTGGTTTCAGTAATGCATAACCTCATATAAAAATGTTGTTATATATGGTTCCTGGTTCCAGTAATGCATAACCTCATATAAAAATGTTGCTATATATGGTTCCAGTAATGTATAACCTCATATAAAAATGTTGCTATATATGGTTCCAGTAATGCATAACCTCATATAAAAATGTTGTTATATATGGTTCCAGTAATGCATAACCTCATATACAAATGTTGTTATATATGGTTCCAGTAATGCATAACCTCATATAAAAATGTTGTTATATATGGTTCCAGTAATGCATAACCTCATATAAAAATGTTGCTATATATGGTTCCAGTAATGCATAACCTCATATAAAAATGTTGTTATATATGGTTCCAGTAATGCATAACCTCATATAAAAATGTTGCTATATATGGTTCCAGTAATGCATAACCTCATATAAAAATGTTGCTATATATGGTTCCAGTAATGTATAACCTCATATAAAAATGTTGTTATATATGGTTCCAGTAATGCATAACCTCATATAAAAATGTTGCTATATATGGTTCCAGTAATGCATAACCTCATATAAAAATGTTGTTATATATGGTTCCAGTAATCCATAACCTCATATAAAAATTTGTAATATGGTTCCAGTAATGCATAACCTCATATAAAAATCTTGTATATATGGTTCCAGTATCATAACCTCATATAAAATATCTTAAATATGGTTCAGTATTAACTTATAAAAATTTGATATATGTTCTTTTATATACAACTCAAAAGTTAGTATCAATGCTTCATATCTATCCTCATAAAAATGTTCTATATGTTCCAGCCATATGAACTCATTAAAATGTTGTATTTGGTTCCAGTAATGCAAACTGGTATAAAATGTTGTTATATGGTTCAGAAGTCAAACCTCATTAACATCATGTAATTTGGTTCTAGTATGCATAACCTCATATAACAATGTTGCAATATGTTCAGAATCATAACCTCATATAAAAATCGTATATGTTCAGTAATTAACCTATATAAAATGTTGTATATATGTTCCATTATAACTCATTAAAAATTTTATACTATGTCATAATTATTACTCATATTATATGTTGTTATATATGTTTCATTACCTATATACTCATATAAAAATTTATTATGGTTCAGTAATGCATAACTCTCATATAAAAATGTTGTATATATGGTTCCAGTAATGCATAACTCATATAAAAATGTTGTATATATGGTTCCAGTAATGCATAACTCTATAAAAATGTTGCTTATATGGTTCAGTAATGCATAACCTCATATAAAAATGTTGTTATATGGTTCAGTAATCATAACCTCATATAAATAATGTTACTATATATGGTTCCAGTAATCATAACCTCATATAAAAATGTTCTATATATGGTTCCAGTAATCATAACCTCATATAAAATTTATATATGGTTCAGAATGATAACCTCATATAAAATGTTGTATATATGGTTCCAGTAATGCTAACTCATAAAATGTTCAATATGGTTCCAGTAATCATAACCTCATATAAAATTTAGCTATATATGGTTTCATCATACTCATAAAATGTTTTATATACCTTCATATAAATGTTTATATAGGTCATAATCATAACTCATTATTGCTATTATGTCATCTACTCATAAAAATGTTGTATATATGTGATTTCAATAATATCCATATGCCTCATATAAAAATGTTGCTATATATGGTTCCAGTAATGCATAACCTCATATAAAAATGTTTATTATGGTTTCAGTAATCATAACCTCATATAAAAATGTTGTTATATGGTTCCAGTAATGCATAACCTCATATAAAAATGTTGCTATATATGGTTCCAGTAATGCATAACCTCATATAAAATGTTGTATATATGGTTCCTAATAACCTCATATAAAATGTTCAATGTTCAGTAATCATAACCTCATATAAAATTCTTATATATAGTCGGTTCCAGTAATACATAACCTCATATAAAAATTTGATAATATGGTTCCAGTAATACATAACCTCATATAAAATATCTTGAAATATGGTTTCAGTATAACTTTCAGTTTGATCATATCAATATCTGTTTCATCCTAACAGGAAACTGAAGTTGCCCATGCATTTTTCATCCTTCTGATCCTGGTAATAATTGGTGAATTCTTTAGCTCACCAGCCATTACGTTTGCAGACTCGGTAACTTTGTCGTTTCTGGCGAAGACGTACAGAACTATGGTCATAAGAATGTTCAGCTCTAAGTAGTAATCATCCACCAATGCATAAGTCTGCATCCATCCTGTATTGAAAAACTTGATTTTAGATTTGACTAATATAACGAATATAAAAATATTACAGCATTCGTTTCAGAAACAACTCTATAAATATCTTTATATGGTTTGTTTAATCTTTCAGTTTGATCCATTCAATTTTTATCTTACCGAAATGATTGCCAATTATTTATTTCCTATCTCTTCTTTGATCCTGGTAATAATTGTGAATTATTTAGTCTTTACCTAGCCATTACTTTCAGATTCAGTAACTTTCGTTTCTAGCGAAGAATTACAGAACTATGTCATCAGAATGTTATCTCTAGGTAGGAATCAAATCCTATCCAAACATAGTCTGCATCCATCCTTATTGAACAAACATTGTGATTTAATTTCCTAATATAACAGGATATACAGAATACATTCTTTTACAAACAATCTATATATTAATTCTATCTTTAATTTATATGCTCATCCATTCACCTGTATGCTCATTACTAATTAATTTATTCATTCACCTATATGCTCATTACTAATTAATTTATTAATTCACCTATATGCTATTACTAATTCATTTATTCATTCACCTATGTGCTATTACTAATTAATTTATTCATTCATCTATATGTTCATTACTAATTCATTTATTCATTCATCTATATCATAGATTCCCAAACTTTTCGGCCCACCGCCCACTTTGCACAACATAAACTTTGTAACGCCCCTCCATATTATAACACGTTGCAAGCGCCCCCACACTATATATATATATATATATATATATATATATATATATATATATATATATATATATATATAAACATGCTCTATTTTCACTTTGACATAGAAAATTGATATATATTTTTGTCATACATGGTCAACTTTTAAATGATTATATGCATGAAATAGAAAATTGATGGAAAAATGGATCGTGTAAGACGGACAAAAGATTAATGTAAATGCAGAATTCATATTTTAAAGGATTATTCAGTCGCAAAATCACGAAAATAATTTATTTTAAAATATTTATTATTAATTTCTTCTTTAAGGAGCCACCGAACAATAATTGCCTGAACACCCCCCCAAATTCTTCTGAACCCACTACCGCCCCTCTAGAACGCTTCAGCACCCTGGGGTGGTACCGTCCACCTTGGGAAACGGTGATCTATATGTTCGTTCATTTATTCTTCTGTATGCTCACTCATTCATTCATTCTTTTATTCATTCATTCCTTCATTCATTCAATCAATCAGACGTTTAATTCATTTATTTATTTACATGTTCATCCATTCATCCATAAATGCATTCATCTATTCAACCCACAATTCACTGACATGATCATTCGTTTCAACATTCACATTTGATTTCATTCAACACAATATTAATTAATGTATTCATACATTCGTTATTTACTGACATTACTGACTGATAGAGCCATAATCATTGTACTTCGGTGAGTAACCATGTGTTGTACGATCTCTTTCTTACACAGGAAGACCTCAGCGGCAGTGCACGAACACCGTAGCACCGGCGTGGGTCCCCAATGTAATTTAGAAAAAAGTTAACATTTTTGTAGAAATTTTATTTTGTAATCTTTCTAATGAATTTTATCCAAGCAGCGGCTTCCCCAATCTGTTCTGCCGATTTTTAACTGTCAAGGTTTTGTTTTGAACTCAACTTGAACATGGGACCTACATTTTATCGTCCGTCTCCGATAGGACTAGGAACTTGATCTCACCTACGCTGTGATCAGGGATCTCTGGAAAAATATCCCGATAAGGGAGCAAACCGAGTACATTTGTAACAAGAGTCGAGCATCTAAACTCTACACTACAGAGATCTCACGTACATTTGTAACAAGAGTCGAGCATCTAAACTCTACACTACAGAGATCTCACGTACATTTGTAACAAGAGTCGAGTATCTAAACTCTACACTACAGAGATCTCACGTACATTTGTAACGAGAGTCGAGTATCTAATCTCTACACTACAGAGATCTCACACACATTTGCTAATTCATTAAACCAATCATTTATTCGTTTATTCGTTCGTTGATGCATTCGTTCATTCGTTCGTTCGTTTGTTCATTCTTTCGTTCATTCGTTCGTTCTTTCCCGTTTCATTCTTTCATTCGTTCGTCTCATTTTGTCTCAATTTTCCAAATTTAACCCACTATATGTGTGCTTTAACAAAATATGTGTGCATAATTCATTGATATATTTATTAAATCACAAATATTGAACCAGGTTCAGCTTGGAAACAAAGTCTGTATACTGACTTATTCCTTAAACACTATAAGACAAATGACTCTATTGGTAATAAAATTGACGGAGTGAAAGAGCATAACTTTGTAACTATTCACATTTCAGGTCTCAATCTTCACATTTGTATATCTTACCTGTGGTGTAGAGGTTAGGTGCTCGACTCTCACTTCAAAGGTACTCAGTTCGCTCCCTCGTAGAGGAATCGAGATATTTTTATAGAGATCCTAAATCTCAAACGAAAAGAAACATTAGCATTTCACATCGAGAAGAGCAGGCTGGAAAGCCACTGCCCGAGACAAAATTCAATAGAAAGATAAAAAAAATATCCCTATAAGATATTGTTGCCATTTTCTAAATTACATCGGGACGCTTGCCACGGCTACGGTGTTCGTGCACTACCGATGACATCTTCCTGTGCAAGAAAGAGATCGGAGCACACATGGTTACTCACCGAAGTGCAATGATGATAGTACTATCAATCAATCAATCAATCAATCAATCAATCAATCAATCAATCAATCAATCGATCAATCAATCAATCAATCAATCAATCAATCAATCAATCAACTAATCAATCATCAATCGATCGACCAACCAATCAATCAATTAATCATATCTTACCATATCCATACTATTCTCTCATAGCCATGCAACATAGCTAATATGTTTTCAGATAACTTCACAGTATGTTATATATTCTTTCCACTGTCACGCAGGCTGGGGTCTCTCGATGTTTTTTGTCGGCATGGCCCTTGATCACTCCACATCATTTCCTGATCACCCTTGTGGTAAGGCACACATCAGAGAGAAGAACTACACAGTTTGCTTTGCCGTGTTCTCTGTTCTAATGAGCTGTGCTTTCTTAGCCGCACTTCAGGTAATGCTTATGTGACATATGTGTCAGGAGTAATATTAATGTGCTATCTGTAACTAATAGAAGAGGAAGAAGATGAAGACCACGGAGAAGATGGATTCAGGATGTATCTGATGGTTTGAACATGACGGCTGCAGAGGCAGGACATCTGGCCTATGAGAGAGAGAGAGAGAAATTCTGGAGTACTGTTGGGTAGCAAAGTTCTGCTCAGGACTAGCTATTTGATGATGATGATGTAGCCAAAAATCAAATCGGATGTTTCATCTACTACCCAGATGATTATATTTCGCCTACGTACTGGACACAGCAGACTCAACAAACATCTCTCTATAGACTAGGAATAAGTCAAACAGTTCTCTGGTAGTGTCAGTAGGCAGAATAGACATCGTAGCATGTCCTGCAAGACTGTCCTCTTCTGTGTGATCTGAGAAGCAGTATGTGGCCAACACAGTCGACTTAAAAACTAAGTTTTAGGGAAACTGACAGATCTGAAGTTGAGTGCCCAGTTTGTGGTCCACAGTAAACTAAACACATGACAAGAGATCGCTGAAGAAGAAGAATCTGCTACTGTATGACATTAGACGGTACCATCTGCAACTGTTAAACAACCTGCATTGTTTAGAGAGGGGCTCGTGAGAGCTCTAAAGGCGGGGGGAATAAACCCTGATAGAAAACCCCCGCTGCTTTTTGGATTAACAAGGTTATGCAGAAGGCTAGAAGAATAAATCTTGACCGGGACCCTAAGACAGTTGATGATTAATGTGTGTATTTCATTCCATCTTCTGTCATCCCTTGTAAACTCTGATTGATTCCAAACGTATGGACTTTGTATTCATTAACCGTATTTAAATAAAACTCCTGCAACATTGGTACCGTCTTTAACATTACATCATGGACTGTCGCTGGTATCTTTCTGTAAAATAAATAGATGAGAAACATCGATCAACAGTCAATGATGAAAAATAATCAATAATCAATCAATAATCAGTTGATAACTTGATAAATCAATAAATCATTAAACCAATCAATAAGAAATTAGACTGAGGATTTCTATTTAGTACTCGTGTGATTGTCGTTGCCGAACAGAATCTAGCTTACAGGATATCTACCTCCAGTTCAAGAATGAAGAATGAGACAATTATTATTGTATTCTAATGGCTCTCTGAGACTGTTTACTATGGTACCTACTGTGTACGTATTTTGAAAAATCCACAGAGATGGAGAGAGATATAAGTGGGTATCTTTTATTGAGACTTCCAAACTTCAAGAGTTATAGAGTGAATCTATTGTCCTGGACATGCGAGTGTTCGTGGACCATAAGAGTCCCTCAGAGTTTCATTATCTCTTCGTCCGACATGCTCAAATCATCAGTTACATCTTGAATCCATTTTCTCCAGTCTTCAGCTTCTCCTATTTACCTCCTTCCATAATTATCTTCTCCAACTTTTCGTATCTTTTTATGTTTTTAAAATACTTCAATTTTCTCCTTCTTATTTGAAGACCTCTAATACCAACACGAAATGATATGTAATGTCCCTTGAATGTCTGAAACCATTTGTTGTCTACCCCATCTTGTCCTGTATAAATGCTATCAGAAACAGTTAATGTAATAATCATTATTTCTTGTCTACCCCATCTTGTCCTGTATGGATGCTATCAGAAACAGTTAATGTAATAATAATTATTTCTTGTCTACCCATCTTGTCCTGATAAATGCTATCAGAAAAGTTAATGTAATAATAATTATTTCTTGTCTACCCATCTTGTCATGTATAATGCTATCAGAAACAGTTAATGTAATAATAATTATTTCATAACTCTCACAGTTTCGCTTCGATCACCACAGCCGTGACCTTAAGCTCTCCCAAGTTCCAGGAAAAGTTAAGAACAAAGTAAAAAAGATTATATCCGGACAAAGAAAATAGACGAGAGAGACTTGTAGAGGAATACTCTGATGATGAGGATTTTCCACCCAAGAAAGTTGACAGCCAAGACGTAGGAGACAATGTGGACTTTGAAAAGAAACAAAAAGGTAATGAATCATTGAAAAACTGCATGCTTTCTTACAACAGCTGCTCATCAGCAACATAATTCAATCTTAGAAAGCTACACTTGTTTCTACAGTTAGTTATCACGATTTCATTGTTGTCTGTAAGGTCAAGTGCAGTATTGTCATCAATCATCGACTGTTTGTATTTTCATTATACCCTGTCTCCTGCTATCCGGCAAGTACATTCTAATGGAGTGTTGACTTTCACTTACCACCAAGTTACATCCCCTTGTATTTCACTATCTTTATCACAAACTATCCTTCTACTAAAGCATAAATTCCCAAACTTTTTCAGTCCACCGCCCACTTTGCACAACATAAACTTTGTAACGTCTCCTCCACATTATAACAGTTTGGCAACGCCCTCCCACATATATACATGTTCTATTTTACCTTTGACATAGAAAATTGATATATATTTCTGTAATACATTGTCAATTTTCAAATGATTATATGCATGAAATAAAAATTGATGAAAAAATGGATCGTGTAAGATGGGCATAAGGTGAATTAAAATGCAGAATTCAAATTTTAAATGATTATTCAATCGCAAAATCACGAAATAATTTATTTTAAAATATTTATGATTAATTTCTTCTTTAAGGAGCCACCGACCCCTAACCGCCTGAACACTCCCCAAATTCTCCTGAACCCACTATCGCCCCCCTAAAACGCTTCAGCGCCCACTGGCGGGGAAGGCGATACCGCCCACTTTTGGAAATGCTGTACTAAAGTCTTCAACAGTTTAATGCTAACTATGTCTCCACAATATTCGGTTTCTCTATTTTCATAGCTTTCAACAATTCTCGATCTTTGTTCTCTGATGTTTCTAGAGTTAATTCCCTTCCTTGTTTTAGCGTCTATGAAATACGTCCCAAAATACTCTAAAATACACTTCTCAGATATTCATATTTATCTTATATCTGTGTTTTTATACTAGTGTCCTTGTTTCTGTATCCTCATATAATGAAGAAAATATGTAACGTTTGTCTATTCTAACATTAAATTAATTATTTCTTTACTTGGATGTTAAAATTTGTCTCTCATAGTTGTACGTCAAGGCGAAACGGGTCGGTTTAAAATCAGACAAGAGAAGGCAAAAATACTGCTAAGCAATAACATACAGAAAGACCTGATATTGGTTGAAGGAAGGGCTATAGAAGATGTTGGTAAACGTGTCTAACTTGAAAGTAAGATCAGTTAAGGTACAAATGAGGGCAGTGACGCCAGGAATAGAAAAGCCGGACAAGCTTTTTATATCCTGCACATAGTATGGAAACCTACTGCCATCTCCACAAAAACAAAGCTCAGGATATTCTGTGAAATCTGTCTTGTTCTATGGCTCGGAAACATTTCGAGTCTCCAAGTTAAATACAAATAAGATTCAGATTATTATCGATACATATCTTAGATGTATTCTTAGACTGAGATGGTATGATAGTGTGACGAGCAGCACAGGAACCTATGACGACCCAGGTCATGGGTCGGGCATATACTGCGGATGATAAAATCGAGTATCACTAGACAAGCTCATGAGTAAAACCCGCAAGGGAATCGGAAACAGGACGTCGTAAACAGACCTGGAGACTGGAGTCTTCTTGAGGAACTGGAGGATGATGGACTATCCTCGGAAGCAATAAAGAAAACGACCATAGATCAGGAAAGCTGGAGAACAACTGTTGAGATCCTATGCTCCACTAGGAGCGGAGAGGTTAAGTAAGTAAATAAGTATTGTTGCATGTAGTTTTTACCGTTTGTATTCTTTTTCTGTTTCTGTTTGTCTCAAATAGTTACTTTCTTAAACTCAGACATAACAGTTTACCAAATATACATTTTACTTATTCGACAAATTTCACTTGATTAAATATTCACTTTTCTGTATCTTAGACTTACCATTTATCCAAATATTCACTGTTACAAATCTCATAAATACCATACAGTCAATTAATATTTTTTTGATTTGATTTCAGACTCCAATCTCAAAATCAATCCTGCTGCAGGAAGTGATATGGTGACTGATGCATTGAAGGCACCTGGAGCTAAGGTAGACATCGTGTGTGTGTGTGTGACTATGTGTGTGTGTATACGATTTCTTAGGCTGCATTTGTGTGTAATGTAATTCAAGATTAAGTGACATCCTCTCAGTGAAGATTAAGTGACACGCCCTCAGTGAAGATTAAGTGACATGCCCTCAGTGAAGATTAAGTGACATGCCCTTCAGTGAAGATTAAGTGACATGCCCTCAGTGAAGATTAAGTGACATCCCCTCAGTGAAGATTAAGTGACATGCCCTCAGTGAAGATTAAGTGACATGCCCTCAGTGAAGATTAAGTGACATGTCCTCAGTGAAGATTAAGTGACATGCCCTCAGTGAAGATTAAGTGACATGCCCTTCAGTGAAGATTAAGTGACATGCCCTCAGTGAAGATTAAGTGACATCCCCTCAGTGAAGATTAAGTGACATGCCCTCAGTGAAGATTAAGTGACATGTCCTCAGTGAAGATTAAGTGACATGCCCTTTAGTGAAGATTAAGTGACATGCCCTCAGTGAAGATTAAGTGACATGTCCTCAGTGAAGATTAAGTGAATGCCATGAAGTTGACACCCTCAGTGAAGATTAAGTGACATCCCTCAGTGAAGATTAAGTGACATGCCCTCAGTGAAGATTAAGTGACATGCCCTCAGTGAAGATTAAGGGACATGCCCTCAGTGAAGATTAAGTGACATGCCCTCAGTGAAGATTAAGTGACATGCCCTCAGTGAAGATTAAGTGACATGCCCTTCAGTGAAGATTAAGTGACATGCCCTCAGTGAAGATTAAGTGACATGCCCTCAGTGAAGATTAAGTGACATCCCCTCAGTGAAGATTAAGTGACATGCCCTCAGTGAAGATTAAGTGACATGCCCTCAGTGAAGATTAAGGGACATGCCCTCAGTGAAGATTAAGTGACATGCCCTCAGTGAAGATTAAGTGACATGCCCTCAGTGAAGATTAAGTGACATGCCCTTCAGTGAAGATTAAGTGACATGCCCTCAGTGAAGATTAAGTGACATGCCCTTCAGTGAAGATTAAGTGACATGCCCTCAGTGAAGATTAAGTGACATGCCCTCAGTGAAGATTAAGTGACATGCCCTTCAGTGAAGATTAAGTGACATGCCCTCAGTGAAGATTAAGTGACATCCCCTCAGTGAAGATTAAGTGACATGCCCTTCAGTGAAGATTAAGTGACATGCCCTCAGTGAAGATTAAGTGACATGCCCTTCAGTGAAGATTAAGTGACATGCCCTCAGTGAAGATTAAGGACATCCCTCAGTGAAGATTAAGTGACATGCCCTCAGTGAAGATTAAGTGACATGCCCTCAGTGAAGATTAAGTGACATGCCCTCAGTGAAGATTAAGTGACATGCCCTTCAGTGAAGATTAAGTGACATGCCCTCAGTGAAGATTAAGTGACATCCCCTCAGTGAAGATTAAGTGACATGCCCTCAGTGAAGATTAAGTGACATGCCCTCAGTGAAGATACATATAACTATGGCAGTTTGTGTATCTCTGGCCACATCTTCTTCTTCGGCTTTCCTAGTCTGTGATGCTCATTGCTGCAGATATCACTTGCCTCCATTCATCTCTATTTTTATCCTTCTCTTTCCAATTGTTTGCTTCTTATATTTCTAAATCTCAATGCTACATCTCCATCGTTTTCTTGGTCTACCTCGTTGTCTCTTCCACTTCATATTTTTGTATATGGTTCTCTGTCATTCTTTCAATAAGCTCTTACCATCTTATTTTATTAATCTTCATAATAGTGGTAATTATTTTTCTTGTTTCTAAGTACAACGTTTTACATCCGATTTTTGATTTTTAGGTATATTCATGCGTACCATACAATTCAGGCAGATGTGACAGGTCAGTACTTTACTGACTATGGGCTGCCTTGTTTAAGGCAGGAAGTAGATGACCAGTGCATCTGAATAACTACTGACACCGTCGAAAGCAACCTGGGGTGCCCTCTCTTTCCCAATTTGAGAGGATTTATAAACCTTTTCAGGCAGATGTGACAGGTCAGTACTTTACTGACTATGGGCTGCATTGTTTAAGGCAGGCAGTAGATGACCAGTGCATCTGAATAACTACTGACAACGTCGAAAGCAACCTGGGGTGCCCTCTCTTTCCCAATTTGAGAGGATATGTACTCTTTAACTGTTGCTTTCCGTGTTGTGTCCGAGCCGAAAGCAAGGATGAAGCGTCCTCTCCATTTATCCCTAGCCTGTGCAGCTGATATGGGGAATGTACCTTGCCCATTTTGTACAAACCCCCTCTCTACTCTACTGTTTAATCCAAAGGAAAGACAAAGTTCATACGTTTGAAATTAAGCAGGGTTGTAGGGCATGCCAGAAACTGAATGGGATACACACATAACCATGAACTTACTTTGGGTTTGTGGTTAGGGTTTACTCCTCTAGCCTTCTGCATAACTGTCCCACAAGGCAGTGGGAAATTTCCATCAGGGTTTACACCCTTGACTTTAGTGCTCTCGAACCCCCCTCTACAACAAGACAACAATTGCAGATTGTACCGTCTACTGTCATGGTACGTCATGTCTGTGGTACCGTCTACTGTCGTGTGGTACCGTCTACTGTCATACGATAAGCAGATAAAATGTCTGATCTGACTGTGTCAATTAGTGGTCATTAGTGGGGATTTAAACAAATGATAAATATCCTTATTGTTTCGTATATTCGAATTTCCACGAGTTTCATCCTTGTTAAACTCAGAGCTTCGTTCTAAGACTGTTTTCAAAGGTTTGTAATACTGTATCGTCTATAATAATCTACGTTTGGTTAAAATATATTTGTGTATAGCATTACATAGATCTATCGTGGTAATTCAGAATATATACAATACTTAATATAGTCACAAATCTATCAAACATTGTATCTAGAATTTGAGGACAGTTAAAGATTTATCGTTTGACTGTGTCTTGGATGTCTGGTGTATAGAACTAAAGTTTCCATTAGTCCCTTTGCTTTGTATCCTTTACTTGATAAAGACAGTTTAGTCGAAACGTTGCTGCTTCTTGTTTTTGTACTTTCTAAAACTATCTTCTTTTTCAGCCTTGGTCCATATTGAGGCATAGGTCCGCAACGAAGAATTTTCAATCCCGCATATCTAGGGCCATCTTTTCCAGATCGCTTCACTCCTCCCCCTCCCCCCTTCCCCATTTTCTTACATTCCGTCACCGACTCCCGTCTCCAGGTGTTATTGAATCTTCCCTTATATCTATTACACTAGAGCTTCCATCAGAGGGCATGTGAGACACTAGAGCTTCCATCAGAGGGCATGTGTGCTGATGTTGTCAGGGGTCTCCTCAGTGTGTGTCCTATCCATCGCCACCTGTCCCTTATCTTTTGTTCCAATTGATATTGTCTATCTCACATTTCCCTGTTTGTGGTCATGTCATACCATCGCAGATGGAGTCTCCTGCGCAGGCATCTATTGATACATATCTACAGCTGTTTGGTGTTCCTCTTAATTGTTCTTATTGTATACGCTTTATACAGAATGACATCCTTGACATTTGTGTTAAATATCATTATCTTATGATAATGAAGAAAGAAAGATTACAACATGTGAAATGAGATGTCTACGAAAAGCTGTCAACGTTACAATGAGGGATTAGTTATTGGTTATTAGTTACTAAACTGACGTCATTGCACTCCGGGCAGACCCATAGGTGCTCAGTCTCCCCAACAGATATCGAAGAGTATGCATACTGATGGTTCCTGTGGCTCGCTGATTAAACACATCTCTCACTCTGCCTCTCAGGCATCCAGTTCGACTTGAACAACGGGTAACTCCAAACTGCCTAAATCGCTTGATCGATTAAACATCGATTTTAGTGTCCTCATCCAACAGACAATTGAGAAGAGACCTAAGAATATCCCCCTTATCCATCTTCAACTCCCCAACAATCGATGCTGTTGATGCAAACCTGTCCGCTCTCTCATTACCGTAAATACCCGCATACCCAGGACAGTATATCCACGTAAGCCGCTGGAGGTTAGAAACTTCTATAGACGACATCCACTTACACCAAAATCTGTCCTTCTGGATCTTGTGAAGCATCGACTGAGAGTCAGATACAACAACTGCCCCAGTAAATGAAGTCCCAGAGATCCAATGGAGGGCAGCAGTAACGGCCTCAACCTCCATCCTCATACTAGAAGTAGTTGTCCTGTATGCCCCACTTCGCTCTGCAACAACCCTACCATGTGCATCAGCCAAGAAACCCCAGCCGGACTTCTCACCACGTTGAACCGACCCATTGGTATATACAACAACATCATCATCCCTTGCATTATCTTCTATCAGCTGCTTAACTGCGAGATCAGCCTTCATGTTGCCCCAATCTTCACATTCTCTTTACAGTAAGAGATAGAGTGAGAAACGAGAATATCAGAAGCATCGTTGGTACTATACCATGCATACAGTACATCGAGAAGCAAAGAATCAAGTGGTTCGGCCATCTAATGAGAATGGAACCACATTTACTACCATCACTTGCCTACAATAATCGACACTCAGGGCGCAGAGCACGATTCAGGCCAAGAGCACGATGGATAGATAACATCTGAGATTCCCTGCGAAAGCATGGACTGACAACGTCAACACACTTGGCACAAGATAGAAAACTAGTAGCTACAATACAATAGCAAAAAAAATATCTTCTAGCTATTTATAACTCACAATCAAACAGTAATATAAGATATATACGTCTTCACAGGCTAGTCGTGGTGGTACAGGTGTAACAGGAGCAATACCATTTGGCAGTGCTGAAGCTAGCTACTCTGATCAACCTTTCTTTGGAAAATGGATGGCAGTAATGAAGTTACTTGCGACTTATCAGGTTCTGTATGTTCTAGGTCAAACTCGTAAGATTTATGTTGAAATTATTACATACAACTATTGATAGTCTTTAGTTGTTTCCATAGTATAAAAACTGGTTAGAAAACGGAAAATTGTTGTAAGCGCAAGATGAAGATACGTATGGTTAGAACATGATGAAGGTGAGTACGGCTAGAACAAAATGAAGGTATACTCTATTAGAACAAAATGAGGGGGACTGCCTAGAGTAGTTGATAGTAGCTCGGCCTGCTAGCTGTGAGACGCCTCATAGCTCGGGTTCGAACCCACTATCCGGCATTTGTTCGAGTCCCTGGTCTTACTCAGACGATAACGTGAGTACCTCTGAAGTCGGAGAAAATCTGCCTGTATGGCGAGGGAATACTAATTACGAGTACATTGAGCACACGGCTGCCAGTGTAAGTAATTTACAATGTGCACGCTGCTGCCATTGTAAGAAATTGGAAAACGGATTTTCACGCAAAATCAGTTTCAGAGATGAAACTTCGTCTGAGTTGAAAGCGGACGAAAGAAAAAAAAAGAAAAAAAAAAAAAAAGAAAAAAAAAAAAAAAAAAAAAAAGAACAAAATGAAGGTATGTATTGCTAGAACAAAATGCAGTCTTGCATTTAGTAGGAATAAAAAAAAATAACTAGCACAGTGTCCTGAAATCGGAGAAAATAACAGGATAAAGAATTGCATAAGATGAATATGTGGACGAGTATAATAGTTTGAGCAGGAAATGTTTATACAGAGTGGAGGGTATTGAAATTACGAGGTTTAGAAGTCCTCCATGGTGTATTACAACTATTATCAATAGCAGCGCAGCTCTAATGGTCTGAAGTAGACCTTCGTTTCCTGGCAGACATGATTATTTAATAGTTGTCAGTGATGTTAAGATGGAGAGACTACAGTCGTTCTTGTAGGACACCTACCACGATTTACATACTTTTAGTTACATTAATCTCTCTCTTTCAAGAGATCTTACTTTCCGTCTATTCATCTGAATATTTGTTAATTATTCACATCTACCTCACATTCTGAATGACAACGAATTAGTTCTTCTGTTGATATAAGAAGTGCTCTCTTTATTGGAAATATTATCTCTCGCTTATCTATCATATCAATTCTTGGATGAAAATTTATGTGGTCATCATCACCCGTGATGGACGAGCATCAAATCAATTCTTGGATTAAAATTTATGTGGTCATCATCACCCGTGATGGACTGTGGTCATCATCAACCGTGATGGACTGTGGTCATCATCAACCGTGATGGACTGTGGTCATCATCACCCGTGATGGACTAGCATCATATCAATTCTCGATATAGATGGAGACTGCAGTAAAACTATGACAAATTCGAAACACGTAATAACAAAGTACTGTAGTTTTACAAAATACAAAAACAATCACAATACACAGCAACGTTTCGACCAAAAGGCCTTTATCAAGCAAACGATATAACAGGAGTGACGATTTCCCCATCACACTACATATAGACTGCGACAGAGATGATTTCCGACGGGCAGAAAATGAAGTGACGGACACCACAAATATAACTACTAAATCTGACCTAATACGTTCACTATGAAAAGTTTCAGCAAGATGGCGTATACAAATCTCGATATGTCGACTATGCCTGCAGATTGATGAATATTTTATGTATATATATAAGTTTAAATCAATATATATCTATATGTAAATCTATTATTTGTTAAAACAGTACTTGTCAGTTTTGTTCATTGCCTGGTTTATGGGTTTTGGAATTGGTATCATCTTTACGTTCCTGTTCTGGCACCTTCAAGACCTGGGAGGATCCCCAACACTTTTTGGCTTGGCCTCGGTTATCAACCACATTTCAGAGTTGTTAGCATACTTCATGACAGGATCATTCATTGTCAAATTTGGTGAGTCATTTCTGAATATTTTTTCTCTCTTTCATTTTAAATGTCATTATTTACAATGTGAGGTCTTGGAAGTTGATGTATTTGTCTTAGCTTTGTTCCATTTACTTTGATGCCGCTTTTTGATGGAGTCTGCATTTTGGAGATGATCATAATTTCTGTCTTCTTGCTATTCAGTAACTTAACTTTAAACTATAGATCATAGTGTCATTAGTTCATGTTTTCGTATGTTGTATGAAGTAACTTAACTTTAAACTATAGATCATAGTGTCATTAGTTCATGTTTTCGTATGTTGTATGAAGTAACTTAACTTTAAACTATAGATCATAGTGTCATTAGTTCATGTTTTCATATGTTGTATGAAGTAACTTAACTTTAAACTATAGATCATAGTGTCATTAGTTCATGTTTTCGTATGTTGTATGAAGTAACTTAACTTTAAACTATAGATCATAGTGTCATTAGTTCATGTTTTCGTATGTTATATGAAGTAACTTAACTTTAAACTATAGATCATAGTGTCATTAGTTCATGTTTTCGTATGTTGTATGAAGTAACTTAACTTTACACTACAAATCATAATCATTTATTCATGCTTTTGATTAGCATAATCTGATTGTCAGAAATATATAAGTACAGCTAATTACCCACTTGAAAAAATAATTCAGAACAACTGGGTCTGATTATTCATGGAGGAAAAACAAAGATCTTGAGATGAAATGCTAATTCTAAAGACCTGATTGCGCTGAGAAGAGCACCATCAAAAGAGGTGGACATATTTACATATCTGGGAAGTGTTATCAACATTCAAGGTGTCACATATGAAGGTTACAATACAAAAAGCATGATCAGTATTTACCATTCTGAAGAACATATGGAGTTCAAGAAGCATCAGGAGTAAAACTAAGAAATGATATTTAACTCAAATGTCAAGGCTGTCGTTCTATATGGAGTGGAAACATGAAGAACAACTAAGGGGAACACCAAAAATTGCAGACATTCATCAATAGATGCTTGCGCAGGATACTCCATCTGCGATGGTAAGACATGGCCACAAACAGGGAACTGTGGGATATAGAAGTACAACGCCAGGTAGAGCAAGAGATAAGGAGCAGAAGGTGGCGATAGATAGGGCACACACTGAAGAAACTTCCTGACAGCTTCACGAGACAGGCTCTCCGATGGAACCACCATAGCAACAGGGGTAAGGAAGGACACAAAAAGCACATGGAGTCTGGAGTTGGAGACGAAAGGAAAGAAAATGGAGAGAGAGTGGAACGATCTGGAGAAGATGGCTGTGGATATGAGGGCTTGGTTGCGGACCTATGCTTCCCTAGGAGTGAAGGGTGAAGGGTGAAGGGTGAAGAGGAAGGTGATATTTGAATGTTACAATTTCTGGTACGAAGGAAAGGTTAAACTAAAGCAAAAATAAAGAAATAATTGTAAATATTGTACAACGTCTATTTAAAATTTAAATCATAAATAATGTCCGGGTCTTGAACTATTTCTCTTACAACAGGGCATGTTAAGATTTTGTATGCAGGATTGGTAGGAAACATAGCCAGATTTATCTACATCTCACTTCTTAATGATCCATGGTGGGTGATGCCTTTTGAGTTTATGCAAGGTAAGCTTTATCTGGTATCATCTTGGCGACAACGGTAAAGTTTATTTGTTTTATTACCAAACCAAGTGTTGTATTTTAGATGATTAGAGTAGCATAGTTCGTAAGGTTGGATGGTGGTTCAAATCCCAGTACAGATTAGTTTTCTAAAAGAAATGCGTGTACCCAATTGTCGTTCCTCAATATCCTCTTGATGTCATAATTAATACATTTCATTGCTGTCAGTCTGTCTTCATTGTCGCTCCCCTCTGTTTCCATTGCTGTCCAACTGTCTTTATTGCTATCAGTCTGCCTCCATTGCTGCCCGTCTGTCTCCATTGTCGCCCGTCTATCTCCATTGCTGTCATTCTGTCTCCATTGCTATCAGCCTGTCTCCAATGATGTCCGTCTGTCTTCATTGATGCCCAGCTGTCTCCATAACTGCAGGTGCGTTCCCATTGCAATCCGTCTGCCCGTGCGTTTCTTATTGCGGATTAAACCTAATTCACTAAAGAAAATCTCTGGAAACATCTGATTCATATAGTTGTTTCTAGTGGAAATGATCATCTCGCTCAAAAATTATCATCTGAAGTCTCTAATCTGGTTTGGTTATTGGTTATTGGTTACTAAACTGACGACATAACCCCCCGGGCAAACCTATAGGTGCTGAGTCACCCTTAACAGATGTCGAAAGGTATGCTTATTGATGGCTCATGTGTTTCGCTGGTTTAACATGTTCCGTTCTCTGCCCGTCAGGCATTCAATTCTACTTTGGCAATTTCAATAGCCAATGCGTAGATACTTGAGTCGATCTCTGTCCATCTCTGTCCAGTCTGCCTCTTACGCCTTCTCTACTCTCGTCTATCTCTACTTCTCTAGGCATATTTTATATTTTCTTGTTTGATCTGCTGGAGGACTAGACGACAGTGGACGAACTCTGTAGCACCAGCTCTAGCTTTAAGGAGACATTAAAAATTACAATACAATATAAAACTATTATCTGGAAATATGTGATGCATATATGTGTTGTTGTAAAATAAAAATACACAAAACAAGCTTATATGTGATGCATATATGTGTTGTTGTAAAATAAAAATACTCACACAAAACAAGCATATATGTAACCCATACATGTGTTGTTATAAAATACAAATACTCACACAAAACAAGCAAATATGTTCATATGAAATATGATCAGTTTATAGAAGAGTATCACTGTTTCAGGTTTGACTCATGCTGCTGTATGGGCTGCGTGTTGTGCATACATTACACACGCTATTCCTGTGGAGTTAAGATCCTCAGCACAAAGTATAATACAAGGTCTTCACCATGGACTTGGAAGAGGCTGTGGTGCTGTGTTTGGTGGTCTATTGGTTAACAGATACGGTAGGTAGATTGATGGTATTATTTAATGGTAATCTATTAAGTTTTCAGTAAAAGGTCAGACAAACAGAGAGAAATTAATTGAGTTGAATTTAGATCAAGATGTTATCATCATGAAATAGCTTGTCATGGAGTTTGTCATCCTAACAGTACTTTGTGATTTCTCTCTCTCACAGACCAGATGTCCGACCTCTGCAGCCGTCGTGATGAAATCATCAGTTACACACTGAATCCATCTTCTGCGTGGTCTGCCTCTTCTCCTCTTTGCAGGGATGCTTCCCTCCATGATGGTCTTCTCCAGCCCTTCGTGTCTTATTGCATGTGCAAAATACTTGAATTTTCGTATTTTTGCAGATCAGCTAGTTTTCTTTGATTTTGACTTCTTTCTGGATATATCTATTTGTATTTTTCTCCGTCCATGGTATACGGAGGACTCTTCTGTAACACTCATATTCAAAAGCACAGATATATTTTTCTCGTGCCTTGTTAAATGTCCATGCTTAACGCCCATATTCTACCTAATTCGTTTGGTGTATATTCATTTTTGATAGTTTAATGTCCATGCTTCACACACATGTATTCCTAAATATCTTGGTGCTGCATATTCATTTGTTTACTCATTACTTTATCTATTAATAACTTTTTGTTGTTACCTTCTCTTTGTGTAGGAAGTGTAATTACGTTTCGTATCTACGGAGTGACATGCATCTTTGTACTAGCTGCGTACCTGGGCATTAATTTCTTTCTACAGGTAAGTGTCACAACACAATTTTGGAACCTCGGAAATTCCTTCTTTGATTTCTTTTTCTTGAAATATTATAGTAGGCAGAGCGATAATTCTGTATTTTTCCTAAACTCAGAAAGTTGAGTACCCATTGCCAGCTTGATGAACTAAGGAATCGACCGTATCTGGTGTCAAACCTTATATGATTGTGAGTGAGTTAAGCTCAGTGCTACCCAAATATTTTATTAAAAAACACCAATATGTAAGATTCTTTCATGACATATAATATTGTAGGAGTTTGTAGTATTAGAGACTTCACTGTGCTTTATAGGAAAAAGTAATAGTAACTTCACAATCTTAGATACTACATATCGTTAGAGAGTTCACGATGTTTTATAGGAAAAAAGTAATAGTGGCTTCACAATCTTAGAGACTTCACGACAATCTTAGAGACTAGATATCATTAGAGACTTCACAGTCTTAGATACTACATATCGTTAGAGACTTCACGGTGTTTTATAGGAAAAAGTAATAGTAACTTCACAATCTTAGAGACTACACAGTGTTAGAGGTACAGCTGTATTAAGATTTCATAGTGTTATAGATGTCGCATTTGGAAGTCTGCGTTGGTTCGTTTTCTTGCTGACTTTCGTTCGATGAGACAATCAGTCAGGTTCGAATTAACGGAATGACTGACACGTGACTGTACAGAAAAGTAATGGCAGGTCACTTTTAATTGTGAGAGAGAAGCAAAAGATGTACTAAAAATGTTTTCAAAAATATTGTAGGTTGCAAGTAAAAGTGGGATGTCAACATTGAGGAAACTATAGAAACTATCAGAATACCATAGGAAAGTAGTTACTGTTTACGACGTCTGTTATGTATTTGTTATTAGTTCATTATATCATCACCATCAGGTGCAGTGCCGGCTGGCGTAGGCGATCATGGATCTCCACCACAGATCTCTATCGTTGGTGTTTGCTATCAACTCAGATGTTGACGCTCTACCGTGCCATGATGTGAGGCTATCCACAATTTTATCTCGCTGTCTTCCTCTATCTCGTCTACCCTCGATTTTACCGGTTGTCACAACATGTTCTGAACCTTATATATAGCCCAGTAACTGCACAGTGATACCCTGTACAGTGTACTGTAGACCCTGGTTTCCAGGGTAGGGAGGAATGGATTCGCTGTCTCATCTCGCAAAAGACAACTAAGGGAGTGTGGCCGGCTACCACAAACGTTTTAAAAAAAGCAATGGGGCACATAGAAAAGAATGTTTGAGGTATGCTGAAAGACATGAATAGGATTAGGTTTGAGTTGGAAAGAAAGAAGAAAGACATGAAATGATTAGGTTTGAGTTGAAAGAAGAGACATAAAGATTAGGTTGAGTTGCAAGAAAGACATGAATAGGATTAGGTCTGAGTTGGAAAGAAAGACATGAATAGGATTCGATTTAAGTTGCAAAGAAAAACACACCAGCAGTGACCTACCAGCTGGCACCATTGCTACAACACCCACAGATCAAGATGGAAGTGAAAAGACAGATGACAAAAGTCTTTTTCTACCAACACTTTGTTACCAGTGCCAAACTTGGTCTCTACAGCAACACATCACAGAAAGCTCACCACGTGCTAAATGAAATGCTTGAGGAAGGCATTGGGGGTCACCAGTAAAGACAGACTACGAAATGAGGACATCAGAAGCAGAGTGGGCATAACTTCATGCACTGAATACATCGAAAGACAACAAATGCAGTGGTTTGGACATTTAATGAGAATGGAAAACAGCCACCCACCAATAATAGCATACAATAAAAAGAGATCGGGTATTAGCACCGAGGGAAGACCAAGAAAAAGATGGAAAGACAATATCAAGACCACATTAAATAAACACGGATATAACACAACAAGGACAACTCATCAGGCCCTGGAACGCAAATTACAGCTCCCACCCCTAACGGTAAAAGGGGACAACAAATTCCATCATTCACCGTGGGAACGACAATATACAATAGAAAGACACAAGATCGAACTGAGTGGAATATTTTTTTATTTGCCTCTGCCTTCTCTTCTCTTGCTGTCGACGACGATATTAATCACACTTATTTTCTCATGTCCCCCAGAATAAAGGTAAATTTTCACATGGAAGTTCAGTCCCTCATGAATTGTTTGAAGATACTTCACATTTGGCTCCTCATGGAGTTCCATCTGGCACAGCTAGAGATTTGACAAGCAAGCGTCTGGCAGATGAACATCAACAAGGTATGTCAAATAGACCTCCCCCCCCTCCATATTGCTGTCTGTAGATAGCACTTGTGCAAGTTTGTAAATATATTGAACAGTGAAGTTGCTTTATTCCCTTCTTCTTCTTTCTCTTTGAGCGCTCCATATCGACCACTTGTTAACCACTCTGTATGATTTGCATGTGATCTGAGCCTAAGAGTGATTGTACGATATGCCAGTTATGCGCCAACAAGTAGGTCAAAATATTCGATTTCGGCAGCGCGTTTCATTTACTTGGGTAGGTTCACTATGCTCCTACCGCAGTCGCCTCTTACGACATGCCTTGTAGATCCCAGTGGTACTATTCTTTGCTTCCTTGAGGGTCCCGCACCACACCGGCGCCTTCCATTCAAATAGTGAGATTTGGTTATAGGTTAATGAACTGACTTTACAGCACTCCGAATCAACCCATAAGGTGATCAGTCTCTCTCAACAGATGTCCAAGGGTATCCATACTGATAGTTCATGTGGCTCGCTGGTTGAACATACTCCTCTTTCTTTGCCCCCTCGAGCAACCATCTCTACTTGTATAACGCGTAATTCTAAATTCCTTAAGTCGCTGAATTGATTAAAAGTCAATTATATTTATGATTATTGAGATTTATTACATCATATGGTGTCGCCGATAGCGAAGTCGATAACACGCTGCGTTAGGAACAGTCTGGTTGTAAACTCAGATGTTCGAGACCTGTTTGGTCTAATGACAAATATCCTCGATGTGCTCACGGTACGAGGTTGGATTAGAGGAGACCTTGATCCTTTACTTAGGGATCTAAATTACAAATACCTCTGAAGTAGGATTAAGATTCAACCGAATAACGAGGAACACTATAAGGAAAGCAAGCTATCACACAAAAATTAGTCAGAGACACCATATTGTGTGCCATGACTTCGCCTTAATTCAAAGCAGTCGAACGAAAAATAATAACAGATTATAACATAATCCTGACTAGAAGTTTCATTTAAAAAAAAAATATTGTGTTTACAAAAGTGAGGAATAATACTGTTATTCAGAAACTCATTATTTCTTCTTCTTCTTCTTCTTCTTCTTCTTCTTCTTCTTTGTGTTCGTTCTTTACAACCAATCTTATCACTCTTTGCGATCTTTGCCAAGAACGTGTATACGTTGCACATTGGTTTGGTAGGCCCCTAAACGCATATACTTCTACACATTTAGGACATGTGCATCCGATTTCAGTCAAACCTCCTTATTCGCCTCTTACGATATGCGTGGCAGGTAACAGTGGTTCTATTCTCCAAACCCCAAATTTGGGCGCCGGTAACCACTCGGGCGAGTACATTATTTCTTGATATTCTAATTAACGTTAAAGCCGGAGGCATGCAATAGGGATGTATCACACGGCGTCAAACGCACGTAGGCGTAGGCTGGACAGGGATACACTATATTCTTATTGTCATGATACCGTCTTTCCTCATACTCCTAAATATACATACCTTCTTTTTATTACTTCAAGATTTTCAACAAACATTTTGTTTTTAGTTACATATTTCATTTTTGCTAGGGTTGCTCGTATTTCCAATTGTTTGAACGAGTTTTCCAATGGTTAAAATTTTTTTTTTTTTCTTACTGATCCAAAAACACTTGAGCTTTCAGCTCTTCGGCTCGGTGCCTTAGACATCGTAACCCTTCGGTTCGGTGCCACGAGTACCGTAAATCTAGATCACCTGTGGCTTTTATGCCAGCCCGCGTAATTAAACCAGCACTGACATGGAGCTTGTGACCCGTTGTCCAACGCGCTACGAACACGCTGGACAGGCGGGCATCCAATGGTTAACTATTGTGTTTATTCTATGCTCCAATTAGGATAATTGTTTTGTATCCCGTGTTGTCTTGTATTCCTACCTGATAAAGCCCTTTTGATGGAAACGTCGCTGTAACTTGTTTGTTCCTCGCACGTACATAGTTTTATTGCAATCTTCCTGATTATCGATACTAATTTATCTAATGTAATCATTGATGTGTACTTAACAAAAAAAAAGAGAAGATTGAGATATGTTATGCTTTCTTTGAAAGGAAATGATGAAAGAAGCATAAATCAGGCATCGAAATGGGAGGCCAACGGTTTAAGAAACAAAAACAAATTCCATAGGCAGAGAGTGAAACAAACTTTACTACGAGAGTCTAGAAATACTGGACCCAATTCCATGGAAGAGATTGAACGAGTTGCCCAGGGTAGAGCGGTATAACGAATTGCTTGCAGGCAATGTAACGTATAACAGTTATTGGTTATTAGTTATTGGTTAAAGAATTGACGTCCCAGCACTCCGGATAGACCCATAGGTTCTCAGTCTCCTTCAACAGATTTCGATGAGTATGCATACTAATAATTCATGTGGCTCGCGGATTAAATACACTACTTTATCTGTCCCTCAATCAACCAGCTCTACTTGCACAGCATGTACTTCCAAACTCCCTAAATCGCACTATTCAATCAACGTCTATTTTAGTGGCCTCCATCAACAATTGGTCGCCAATCAATACATATAACAGCATAACAGTACGAGAAGAATATATATTCTATGTAATGTTGTTATTTATATAATTGTACTTATATAGTGTTGTGATTACATGACAGAATATGGAGCAGTGTCTAACGAGGTTGTCCCTGCTCTACCAGTGCTCGGATCAAAAGGTAAAGTAATAATACAATTGACAAATGTAATATACTTGTGTTCAGTTATAGCAAGTATTACAGTAACAGAATATAGACAAATGTAACATACTTGTGTTCAATTATAGCAAGTATTACAGTAACAGAATATAGACAAATGTAACATACTTGTGTTCAATTATAGCAAGTATTACAGTAACAGAATGGCAGAGTCCTTATTAGAAATTGTAAACGATATTTCCCACTTAGAATGAAAAGTAACACAATTCATTAGTGAGTAAAGTACAAGGCGTGTTCAAGTGAAAACGGGACTTGTGGATTTATTTAAAAAGTATCATACGCAAATTAATAGTTTCAACGGAATTAAATAAAGCAACCACTTGTGAATAAGAATACACCTGGGTTCATCAGAAAAAATCTCCGTATGCATTTAGGCAAGCATCCTACTGTTTAGGTAGACGTCGAATGCCGTCCGAGAAAAAGGTGCGTGACTGCTCACTGAACCATGTGGTCACCGCTCTCTTCACGTCTGCGTCGCTGTTGAATCGCTGTCCATTTAGTGCTTTCTTCAACGGTTCGAACAAATGGAAATCACACAGGGACAAATCGGAACTATAGGCTGGGTGATGAAGAACTTCCCAATTCTTTTTGCCAATGTTTCCTACACAATTTTTGCGACGTTCGGACGAGCGTTGTCGTGGAGAAGAATCACACCTTGAGAAAACTTGCCTGGTCGCTTAGCCTTGATGGCCTTATGCAGCTTGTCTAAAGTGTCTTTATAATGGGCGGCATTGATGTTGACACAAGGTTCCTTAAAATCGGCCAACAAGAGCCCTTCATGGTAAAAAAATTCGTTCACCATAACCTTCCCAGCAGAAACCTGTGTCTTGAATTTTGGGTTTGGTGAACCTGGATGTTTCCATTGCATGCTGTCAATTTTGCTGCTCGGTTCATAGTGGTGGCACCCCGATTCATCACCTGCCACAATGCTCAACAGAAATGCATCACCATCTGTCCTGTAACGCATCAAGTGGTTCAAACTCCACCCATCCGTTCTTCCTTATGGTGGTCAGTCAACATCCGTGGGACCCACTGTGAACACACCTTCCGATAGTTCAATTTCTTCCGAACAACCATGTGGGCTGTCCCAATTGACATATGGAATTCTTCTGTAAGCGAACGAATGCTCCGACGACGGTCAGTCAGTACTGCTTTATCAAGCAAGGCTATGGCTTCTTCTGTTGCAACAATATGCGCCTGACCTGGCCGTGCAAGATCTGCTGACAACGCTCGTCCGGACGTCGCAAAAATTGTGCAGGAAACATTGGCAAAAAGAATTGGGAAGTTCTTCATCACCCAGCCTATAGTCCTGATTTGTTCCTGTGTGATTTCCATTTGTTCGGACCGTTGAAGAAAGCACTAAAGGGACAGCGATTCAACAGCGACGCAGACGTGAAGACAGCGGTGACCACATGGTCCAGTGAGCAGCCACGCACCTTTTTCTCGGACGGCATTCGACGTCTACCTAAACAGTGGGATGTTTGCCTAAATGCATACGGAGATTTTTCTGATGAACCCAGGTGCATTCTTATTAACAAGTAGTTGCTTTATTTAATTCCGTTGAAACTGTTAATTTGCGAATGATACTTTTAAATAAATCCACAAGTCCCGTTTTCATTTGAACAAGCCTCGTAACACAATTCATTAGTGAGTAAAGTAACACAATTCATTAGTGAGTAAATTGATTGATTAATTGATCGATAGAACCATCATCATTGTACCTCGATGAGTAACCATGTGTGGTCCGATCTCTTTTTTTTTTGACACAGGAAGATCTCAGCTGCAGTGCCGAACTCCGTAGAACCGGCGAGGGTCCCCGATGTAATTTTGAAGATGGTGAAGATATTTTGGTGAAGAATATCTTATGTGACATATTCAGTCATTCTTGTCAGTGGGTAAAACTACTAAGCCTACGCACGCTAGATATCTGAAAGAGAACTTCTATTTGATATTGTCATTTAGTTCCTGTTAATATAACTTACGGAAGTTAACAAACCGCTACACAATAATTAAATCTCTAATTTTTAGAGCTGATGTTGTTATTGTTGCTCCTGTTGCTATTGTTATTGTTGTTATTGTTACTGTTGTTGTTATTGTTGTTGTTATTGTTACTGTTGTTGTTATTGTTACTGTTGTTGTTATTGTACTGTTGTTTTATTGTTATGCTGTTGTTATTGTTACTGTTGTTGTTTGCTGTTTTTAATGTAGTGGCTATTGCGTTGTTATTGTTATTGTTCCTGCTGTTGTTATTGTTGCTGCTGTTGTTATTGTTGCTGTTGATTGTTGCTGTGTTGCTAATGTGCTGTATTGTGCTGTTTATTTTGCTGTTGTTATTGTTGCTGTTGTTATTTTGCTGTTGTTATTGTTGCTGTTGTTATTGTTGCTGTTGTTATTGTTGTTGCTGTTTTATTGTTGCTGTTTTGCTATGTGCTGTTGCTATTGTTGCTGTTGTTATTGTTGATGCTGTTGTTATTGCTGCTGTTGTTATTGTTGCTGTTGTGGTTATCGTTGCTGCTGTTATTATCGTTGCTGTTTTTGCTGCTGTGTTATTATTGCTGTTGTGGTTGTTATGGATGTTTTCACTATTGTTGTGCTTGTTTATGTTTAACACTGGTATTGTTATTGTTGCTGTTTTGTTTATTATGACTGTTGCGGTTATCGTTGCTATTTTTATTGTCGATGCTGTTGTGACTGTTGCTCGTGTTGGTTTTTTGCTGTTTTCGCAATTGTTGTTATTGTTGTTATTGTTGTTATTGTTGCTGTTGTTGTTACTGTTGCTGTTGTTATTGTTGCTTGTGTTGTCGCTGGTGTTGTTGTTGCTGTTGCTGTTGTTATTGTTGCTGCTGTTGTTATTGTTGCGGCTGTTATGGTTGTTGTTATTGTTGCTGTTGTTGCCGTCGCTGGTGCTTGTTTTTGCTGTTTCGCTTTTGTTATGGTTGTTGTTGTTGTTATTGTTGCTGTTTTCACTTTTGCTGTTATTGGTGACGTTATTGTTGGTGATGTCGTTGATGTTGCTACTGTTTCTGTCCTACTATGTATTTCTATTGGATATGTTCACTTATGTTTCATGCTAACATGTACCCACACAGGTAATCAGATCTATAGCAGTCACCGTCAGGATAATCCTCTACATCAGGTAAGAAGTGAAGTAACAATACACATTAGATACAAGTTTGTGTTACAAATCAGAAGAAAATGATTGTGTCTTGGGTGTGCATAGTCCGGTGTGTTGTTTTGTAAATAGATGGGTTATTTTTTCAGGGATAGATGAACTAATGGGATTTTGGGAACATATAACTTCTTTTGGATGGCATTGGGGCCATGTAGGTTAATGGGATTTTGTGAATATATTACCTTTCTTAAATATCATTGTGTGTGGGGTGGGGGAGGGGGTGGGGGGGGGTGATGTAATGTATGTGATTTTGTGAACATATGACGTTTCTTGGATGTCATGTGACATGTAGGTTTAACGTGACTTTTGGTGACCATTCTAAATCCTAGTATGATTAGGTATCTGATATTTAATTGACATTATTTACCACATGGATGGACTTATATTTTTTCTAATATATGCCAGTCTCTTGAAAGCTCTTTCAACCTATCAACCAACCACTGCCATCGAACCTTCTACTTTGAATGTACTAAATCATACATTGATTGTTCCCTAGGGATATGATGGAGACCAGATTACTTCTTTTGAATCGCCTCAGTTACCATCTACCAAGTACCACAACCGACGAAGAAGTTCCTATGATGATGATTATAGCCCTTGAGAGATGAAGGGAACATGCTAGATTTTGTTTGTTACATGTTGTTACATGTTGTTACATGTTGTTACAGTTGATGTTACAGCGCGTTGGGCTAACCAATTAGGTGTTCAGTCGCTTTCAGCAATAGACTCAGTGTGTGCATGCTGATGGCTTCCATATCTGTTTGGTTATGGACAAATCTAGGTACCTTTGCCATTTTTTGTTGTTTATGAGATTCGGTATTACGAAAGTTTCAACTTCAGGGTTGAATGCCAGCAACAGCATTGTCCATATCTCTAAAATGTTTTCGTATAGTCATTTTCATACACAGTGTGATACAACATTTTTAAAACGTTGTAAGTAAGTATATGTTATAGATTAACATGTTGTCATCTAACAGGCTGTCCACGAGCAGCGGAAGAATGTCCCAGCATTCATCATTAATACACGTCTGCTCACTACAATATATCTCCGTAAACTTTTCGAGGTTGTAAACCTCCCTAGACCACATTGCATGAACTTCACTAAACCTCCCTAGACCACATTCTATTGCATGAACTTCACTAAACCTCCCTAGACCACATTCTATTGCATGAACTTCACTGTCTTTTGTAGTTCACACCAGTTTTTTATTCTAGTGGTTTACACTAGAGGGCAGGTCCCAGGACGCAGAGGCGAGGCAGACCAAGAAGATGCTACAAGATATTGAAACCTAGACATGACCATCGACGAAGTGGGTGAACTGGCAAGAGATAGAGTGAATTTCAGATGTGTGCAAAGAGAGCAACGTCCTATAAAGGATACGCACCTTGATGATGATGTTGTTTCACTAGACCAGTGAGTTTGCCTCATATATGGGCAACTCATGAAGTATGCGCTCTACAGTCTAGGGTACCAGTCCACCCGTATATGGCTGAATACCAATCTTTAAATTTGCATCTATGTGGCTGTGTAAACAAATGTACAAATGCTGGTATGAGGTGTAGGATGACAACTTTTTAAAATATGCTTGCTAATGTCCCTCAAATTGTCCTTCTAAATATCTCTTGTTCACATCGTAGATGCCATTTATGTAGATACTGTAGTGTCTGACTTTCAGTCTATGTTATGTTAAGATTAAAACGACAAGTATGATTCAATGTAGTCTAGGGAGGTTTACAACCCCGAAAGGTTTACGAAGATATATGTAGTGAGCAGGTAGGTATTAATGATGGATACGTGGACATTCTTTCGTTGCTCAGGGACAGCCGATGAGAACATGCTAATCTATAACTTACAACGTTTAAGAAATGTTATATCACACTGTGTATGAAAATGACTAGGCACCCGAGGGACAAAATGAGAGCTTGCTACGAGTACCATCGGTATGCATACCATTATACATCTGCTGGGAAGACTGAACACCTGTATATATATATATATATACTTGAAATACTATTACTTTGATCAAATAATCAATAACCAATAACCCTAAAACTTTATTTATAGTATATTTATATTGCTTTTAAACAATAATTTTTGCGAAATATAATTACTAGATAATGCTTAGCAGTGGCGGCTCGTCATTAAGGGCCAGTGGGGTCGGGCCACACCAAAAATAAAGTATAACGTGTATTTATTATTATATAAATTAAAGTATAGCCACCAAAAATCATGATTTATCCTGAAAAAAATGTTTGGCCCCACCAACAAAAATGACCACGAGCCGCCACTGATGCTTAGTATATGATAAGCTTGAGCTAACATTAGTTTAGTAAGGCATACTGCCTGTCAGACACATGTGTTGATTATATGACCTTCACCTACAAGAATAGCGTCCAGGTTTGAAAGATAGAGATTGTGTCATCGATCTGATCTTCTCTTTGCTCCACGAGCCGCCACTGATGCTTAGTATGTGATAAGCTTGAGCTAACATTAGTTTAGTAAGGCATACTGCCTGTCAGACACATGTGTTGATTATATGACCTTCACCTACAAGAATAGCGTCCAGGTTTGAAAGATAGAGATTGTGTCATCGATCTGATCTTCTCTTTGCTCCATGAAATGTCCTCATGGCACAGGAAGTTTATCATCTTCACTTCGTCCTTGTTATAGATTGTCGTTATAAAATTATCGTCCTTTATAAGTTTAACAGAAATATCAATGAAGCTCCACAACACTCCGGTAACATTCAGGTAATATTCATAACTCAACATTAAACTGATACATGCTGTACTACTTTTGACCATCATTTCGAATGATGACAGGGAGAGTTAAGTCGATGATGACAGGAGAGTTGTCGATGATGACAGAGTTAGTCGATGATGACAGGGAGAGTTGTCGATGAAAGGAGTTGTCGATGATGACAGGAGAGTAAGTCGATATGAAGGAGAGTCGATGATGACAGGGAGAGTTAAGTCGATGATGACAGGAGAGTTGTCGATGATGATAGGAGAATTAAGTCGATGATGACAGGAGAGTTAAGTCGATGATGACAGGAGAGTTAAGTCGATGATGACATGGAGAGTTAAGTCGATGATGACAGGAGAGTTGTCGATGATGACAGGGAGAGTTAAGTCGATGATGACAGGGAGAGTTAAGTCGATGATGACAGGGAGAGTTAAGTCGATGATGATAGGGAGAATTAAGTCGATGATGACAGGGAGAGTTAAGTCGATGATGACAGGGAGAGTTAAGTCGATGATGACAGGGAGAGTTAAGTCGATGATGACAGGGAGAATTAAGTCGATGATGACAGGGAGAGTTAAGTCGATGATGACAGGGAGAGTTAAGTCGATGATGATAGGGAGAATTAAGTCGATGATGACAGGGAGAGTTAAGTCGATGATGACAGGGAGAGTTAAGTCGATGATGACAGGGAGAGTTAAGTCGATGATGACAGGGAGAGTTAAGTCGATGACCTGTTGCCACTATACACTTAATTTCATGCAGCATTCGTTAAAACATTAAAGCTTGTGCCTTGATACACAACTGAAACTTTTTATAATCTATTTTAAAAGACACAAACAAAATAACTGTTGTTTCTTACATGTAATACCGTTTTTCAGGGTGGCGGTGTAGGACAGAGATGAGGAGGGAGCATGAGCATATGAAATTTAATGTTCACATAGCTAGAGCAGTCGTCGCGAAACTGCTCAGGTTAGGATATTTTATTTATATCATCGACAGGTAAAAACTCTTTGGCCTTACCGGGGATTAAACTCCGGTCTTCTGAATAATGAGTCAGCCCTCTATCCGACCAAACGCTGCACGTAATCTGTTGTAATCTATATATACAGCCTCTCATATAAATAACCGCTCAGTGTACATCACATCGTAAAGCAAACTATATGTACAACATAGTCGAGGTTTTGTCGTTAACATACTAATATCATGAATCATGACGAAGAACACAGCTTGTCATTGCCTGTTTGTTTTTAGCGAACTCATTTTCGTAATTTCTAAGTTGTGTCAAAATAAAGAAATGTACGCGTAAATTCCCCACGAACCGTTACTACGTGTATAAACAAAGTTGTATTTATTATGTAGTTGCAAAAGCAATAAATATTTCACATTTTACCTAAAAAAAGAGAGCAGCGTGAAATGCAGACAAGTTTATTTCCAAGATTCCAGAACCATCTACGTAGAAATATATGTTCAGTTGAAGCTTATTGTCAACACTTCTTGTGACTTCTTTAAAGTGTTGGAGACTGGGGTCACAAAATCTTGTTTCAGTTTTTTATTTGTTTTGTATTCGGTCAATAGTTGAGCCTATATTTGACATTGTGTTGTTACTGAAAGACCAATTAATGCACAGTTAGCCCGTCACTGGCTGGCTGCTCATCTAACACAAAACGGGTAGAACTGTATATAGTCCTTAGTCCGTCACACACTTGGTGGCTGTACACTTTGGTGGCTCTAACACAGAGAACATGGAGTTGTGTAGTCCTGAGTTCTTCACTTGGTGGTTGAACATCTAACACAGAGAACATGGAGTTGTGTAGTCTTGAGTTCTTCACTTGGTGGTTGAACATCTAACACAGAGAACATGGAGTTGTGTAGTCCTGAGTTCTTCACTTGGTGGCTGAACATCTAACACAGAGAACATGGAGTTGTGTAGTCCTGAGTTCTTCACTTGGTGGTTGAACATCTAACACAGACAACATGGAGTTGTGTAGTCCTGAGTTCTTCACTTGGTGGTTGAACATCTAACACAGAGAACATGGAGTTGTGTAGTCTTGAGTTCTTCACTTGGTGGTTGAACATCTAACACAGAGAACATGTAGTTGTGTAGTCCTGAGTTCTTCACTTGGTGGCTGAACATCTAACACAGAGAACATGGAGTTGTGTAGTCCTGAGTTCTTCACTTGGTGGTTGAACATCTAACACAGAGAACATGGAGTTGTGTAGTCCTGAGTTCTTCACTTGGTGGTTGAACATCTAACACAGAGAACATGGAGTTGTGTAGTCCTGAGTTCTTCACTTGGTGGTTGAACATCTAACACAGAGAACATGGAGTTGTGTAGTCCTGAGTTCTTCACTTGGTGGTTGAACATCTAACACAGAGAACATGGAGTTGTGTAGTCCTGAGTTCTTCACTTGGTGGCTGAACATCTAACACAGAGAACATGGAGTTGTGTAGTCCTGAGTTCTTCACTTGGTGGTTGAACATCTAACACAGAGAACATGTAGTTGTGTAGTCCTGAGTTCTTCACTTGGTGGTTGAACATCTAACACAGAGAACATGGAGTTGTGTAGTCCTGAGTTCTTCACTTGGTGGCTGAACATCTTACACAGAGAACATGGAGTTGTGTAGTCCTGAGTTCTTCACTTGGTGGTTGAACATCTAACACAGAGAACATGGAGTTGTGTAGTCCTGAGTTCTTCACTTGGTGGTTGAACATCTAACACAGAGAACATGGAGTTGTGTAGTCCTGAGTTCTTCACTTGGTGGTTGAACATCTAACACAGAGAACATGGAGTTGTGTAGTCCTGAGTTCTTCACTTGGTGGTTGAACATCTAACACAGAG
Organism: Arion vulgaris; assembly: GCA_020796225.1. Classification (NCBI taxonomy): domain Eukaryota; kingdom Metazoa; phylum Mollusca; class Gastropoda; order Stylommatophora; family Arionidae; genus Arion; species Arion vulgaris. The sequence continues at coordinate 58,300,494 of CM036761.1, read as the reverse complement.
AACATGTAGTTGTGTAGTCCTGAGTTCTTCACTTGGTGGTTGAACATCTAACACAGAGAACATGGAGTTGTGTAGTCCTGAGTTCTTCACTTGGTGGTTGAACATCTAACACAGAGAACATGGAGTTGTGTAGTCCTGAGTTCTTCACTTGGTGGTTGAACATCTAACACAGAGAACATGGAGTTGTGTAGTCCTGAGTTCTTCACTTGGTGGTTGAACATCTAACACAGAGAACATGGAGTTGTGTAGTCCTGAGTTCTTCACTTGGTGGTTGAACATCTAATACAGAGAACATGGAGTTGTGTAGTCTTGAGTTCTTCACTTGGTGGCTGAACATCTTACATAGAGAACATGGAGTTGTGTAGTCCTGAGTTCTTCACTTGGTGGTTGAACATCTAACACAGAGAACATGGAGTTGTGTAGTCCTGAGTTCTTCACTTGGTGGCTGTACACTTAACACAGAGAACATGGAGTTGTGTAGTCCTGAGTTCTTCATTTGGTGGCTGAACATCTTACACAGAGAACATGGAGTTGTGTAGTCCTGAGTTCTTCACTTGGTGGTTGAACATCTAACACAGACAACATGGAGTTGTGTAGTCCTGAGTTCTTCACTTGGTGGTTGAACATCTAACACAGAGAACATGGAGTTGTGTAGTCCTGAGTTCTTCACTTGGTGGTTGAACATCTAACACAGAGAACATGGAGTTGTGTAGTCCTGAGTTCTTCACTTGGTGGCTGAACATCTTACATAGAGAAAGTAAAGGAAATATCACACAATTGTTCATGCAATATTTCTTCTGAATCGATGAAAATCATGCTCTATATCATCCAAATACTGTCTAGCAGTATTTCTGTTTGGTCCCAGTAAAACACAATATTTTATTTGTCTATTGTTGTCTCGTGATTCTCCTTGATCTTGTTCTCACTCTGCTACCAGGATTAACTACTGCATCTTCCCACTTTATCATTGTAATCTGACTCTTGATTTCTGTACTCTGTTAACGTTACATAAACATTCGTTATCATATACCTAGTGCTTTGATGATGATCTTTGTCAATCACTAATCACTAGTTCTTGATGATTGCAGTTTGCTTTTATTTGTTGCAGTGGTCATTACTCACATTCCTAGATTAATACTATAGACATGTACACGTAGAAGGTAGCATTGGCTACCATATATATATATATGTTTATGTGTGTGTTAGTATTATATTTAATGCAACATACTATAGGTATTTATTGATATTTGTTAGTATTGTATTAAAAATACTATTATATATGTGTGTGAATGTACGTGCTTTTTAAGAATTATATGTAAGATAACAATATGTATATTTTCTTGTCTAGTCTCTCTCTCTCCCTCCCTCCCCCTCTCTCTCTATCGCTCGTCCTCAAAGAGGATAAATAGTACAAAATTAATGAATTTATATTTAGAAACCAGCCTCTTACCAACAAATATCCTTTTAAACAACATCATCAAATGAAAAGACCAGAAAATAAATAGATGACATTATAATACAACACAGATGGAGATCAAGAGTATCATCAATAAAGACACTGTCAGGAACAGACTGTGATTCAGATCACCAACTACAAGTTGCAGATTGTAGAACACAATTGAAGAAAGTGTTAAAAGAAGCGCAAACAATACATGTTGATATAAATGTTATACAGTCTGGATATGTGAGATATTGATAATTGTGCAAGATGACATGACACCTGATGAATTAGTAAAACATGTGAGAAATGTTCTCATCTCGTAAGTACAAAACATGATTAGTAAAAATGTACACAAGAGGTAGAACTACATCACAAAGAAAACACTGAGGCTGATAGAAGAATGGAGAAAACTACAGCAAACAGGGATAAATAGTAACACTGGCAAATATAGAACATTTTCCAAGGAATCAGGAGAGAGATTAACAAAACAAGAAACAACATATAATATACATTTTGATATAGAATAGAAGATCTTCAATTGATGGATACAGACTGAGAAATGTTCAAAGAAATGAAAACAATAGTAGATAAACTCATACAATCAGTACATGACATAAACGACATCACACACCAATAGTAGATAAACTCATACAGTCAGTACATGACATAAACGACATTAACGAACACACAGTTACCGGAAGGTGAAGAAATACTAAAAAAAGGGCAGTGGATATTGTAGAGAAAAGTAACGAAGACACTACAAAGAATCTAGACATGATGATGGTCAATGGAAAGAAAGAACCAGAACCCATGTTAGATGAAGAAATAAAACAGGCAGAAAAAGGGGACATCATCAGATTAGTTGTAGGACTTCTTAGGTAATACGAGTTTTCCCTTGTATCGATAAGAATGTATCGATTAAAAGTGATGCTAAAAATATCTGAATACATGTGCTGGTATTCGAAAAGTAGTGACTACCGTTCAAAATGTACCATTTCCCAAGAGTATCGAGTATTCGAAACTATTTTTTTTAAAGGATAAGAGATATAATTGGGAAGCGTACATCAAGAGGCGCACAGGCAACATCAAGAGGCGCACAGGCAACATCAAGAGGCGCACAGGCAACATCAAGAGGCGTACAGGCAACATCACGAGGCGCACAGGCAACATCAAGAGGCGCACAGGCAACATCAAGAGGCGCACAGGCAACATTAAGAGGCGTACAGGCAACATCAAGAGGCGTACAGGCAACAGCGTGTCAGAGTGTACATCAAGAGGCGTACAGGCAACAGCGTGTCAGAGCGTACATCAAGAGGCGTACAGGCAACAGCGTGTCAGAGCGTACATCAAGAGGCGTACAGGCAGACATCAAGAGGCGTACAGGCAACATCACGAGGCGCACAGGCAACATTAAGAGGCGTACAGGCAACATCAAGAGGCGTACAGGCAACAGCGTGTCAGAGTGTACATCAAGAGGCGTACAGGCAACAGCGTGTCAGAGCGTACATCAAGAGGCGTACAGGCAACAGCGTGTCAGAGCGTACATCAAGAGGCGTACAGGCAACAGCGTGTCAGAGCGTACATCAAGAGGCGTACAGGCAACAGCGTGTCAGATTGTACAACCAGTGCAAGGAATAGAATCTGCTGGAAATCTCTTGTAGCCAACCTTCCATTTGGTAAAAACACAAGCTAGTGAGATAGTAGTGATAAAGTAAACATGTGCTTTACCCTAGATGTTAATCTGTATTTTCAAATTCTGACAAGAATACTATTCGAGCAACGAATATTGACTATACACACATCCTTTCTATGTGGACGTCGTTGGTGTAGTGGTAGTGAGCTTGGTCACAACCCAAGAGTACCTAGTTCAAACACCGTGGCGGGCAATTTGGAAGCAAATTTATTCCCGTGGATATTTAAGAACGGTAAAAATTGAGATTAGGGTTCAGAAAGCAATGGGAAACTACTGAACGTATAAGTAGTGCTTATAAAATCAACTACTCGTTTACTTTGATTGCTGACGATGTAATGTAAAGGATATGCCACAAATTTCTTTTCACATCACTACTGTATATATATATGCGTATTGTGTAAGCGAGAGAAGAGAAGAGAAGAGAAAGAGAGCGAGAGAAGAGAGAGAGCTATCTATGCAATTTACAACAAAGTGTTAGAATTTATTCAAAAAATGTCTACTTAACTGGCACTGATCGTCAGATCAAGGATGTCTACTTGGAGGATCGACTTCCATGCACCGAGTTTCCCCATATGGCTGGGTCCCTCCACAGAAATATCAAGCAGTTTTCCCAAGAGTATTGTACAAAGTTCGAGCTCGACGAGCTCTATTTCTTCAGCAAAAATTGTACAGATCTCCAGAAAAATTCACTCTTAATCCGAAAAAACGTGGACAGTATTAAAAAACACGACCCTCATAACGATCAGAGAAATCAATTGATCGATGTAGAAAATAGAGTGCGGCAATAGTGCTTCCTTCCTACAACCATTATCTTCTTGTTTGTCGTAGTCTGGATGGTAGGACAGGAAACAGGACATTCATAGAGAAACAAAATGGACAATATTTTACATACCGTAAAACAGAACATACAACATCTCTGACTTTTACATACCGTAAAACAGAACATACAACATCTCTGACCCATTTCTATCAACAAATAAAAATAAAAACCGCAAAAGGCAGACTGCACAAATACAAGTGGTTGCATTAACTGAAACACAACTAGCTCGAAGACAGAATGTGTTTGTTTGGTAAAGTACATGAACAATATGAATCAACGTTAAAAGGTTCAAAATAATTATATTTTTAAAAAACCAGGTACTGGCAGAAATAAATATATTCACATATTTTAAAGTGTAGTAGCACAAGATGGGCGAGTCGGTGATGATATCATAAGTATGATGGTGATGTTGATGATGATCATCTTCATCATCTTCATCATTATTATCATCATCATCATCATCATCATCATAATCATCATCATCACCGCCATAGGACACTGCTGACTCAACAAACACTTACAAAGACTAGAAATAAATCAAACAGCTCTCTGCCAGTGTCAGCAGGCGGAACAGACACCGGAACATGTCCTGCAAGACTGTCCTCCCCTAGGAAGCTGAGAAGAACATACGACCACAAACAGTCGACCACAAACAGTCGACCTGAAAACTAAGCTTTAAGAAACCTGACAGACCTGAAGCTGACTGCCCAGTTTGTGGTCCACAGTAAATTAAGCGCATGACCAGAGATCTCTGAAGAAAAAGAATACCATCATCATTATCATCAACGTCTAACTTGTCCCTCTCGGAACTTGGTTTCCATGACAACTACTCTACACGACTTCATATTCTCTTTGAGGTGTGCAGCTTCTATCACAGTCATCTTCAACTCATCTCTGACATACTGTACCCATTTTCTTCTGGATCTTCCTCTCCTTCTTCCATCCCGGTATCATGCCTCCAGAATAATGGTCTCCAGAGAATGAATCATGCCGTTCGATATGTCCACAATATTTTATTTTGTTTTCCATTTTTATCTTCTTTCTCAACAACTTCTCTTCAATTTTAAACAGTTGAATAATTTACATTTTGTTATTTTTTTCTGTCCATGGTATTCTGAGTACCTTTCTGTGACACTTGCATTGAAATGTATTTAATCTGTATTGAACTGTTGTATCAATAATACATTCCTCACATGTATATGGTGTACTGGGAACAAATACACACTGTTATCAAGTTACCTTTTGTCTTTACACCAGTTTCCCTACTATGAATGATATCAACAAATGTATAAAAAAACAAAGCTGACATTCCTGTCTGTAATACCGCTTTGAGGGCTGTGTAGGACAGAGGGGACGTGAGGGCTGTAGAATTTAATATCATGGTTAGTGCAGAAACTGTTCAGGTTATGAATTTTTTCTTCATGGATTTGACAGAAAAAAACTAATTGATCTTATATGGAGGAGGGGGTGGTTTAACCGGATCTCCTGAATAGAGCCGGCGCTCTAATCCATTAGATCAGACGCTCCACTGTACAAGCATCTACAAGTGTTTACACAAGAAATACATGACTTTTGTCATTCTAAACACAATTCAGTGACCTTTTCAGCTGAGCACAGAACCCCAAGAATATATGTGAGCTTTGTACTTACACAGCTGAACACAGAACCCCAACTTAGGATGTATGTGAGCTTTCTACTTACACAGCTGAACACAGAACCCCAACTTAGGATATATGTGAGCTTTGTACTTACAGTACATTTGCTATCGATCAAAATTCTGGAGAATAAAAGAAAAACTTGTCGTTATTTGATGTATTCTGCCTTCATAACAGTCAATATTCAATGTGGAGATGGCACTTGATGTATTGTTTTGTTTTGTTTATGTTATTAGAATGTGTTTAGTGCTGTTAATATTTGAAATTTGTATTGATGTTTGTTCATTCTTCTTCCCGCAATATTTAGTCAATAAACTTTAGCAAGAGCAATAAATATTTCCAATTGTAGGAGTCTTGTGTTTGTGTGAAATGACGGAAAGAATGGGAATATGGAGATTAAAAACGGATAAATAAACACTTTATTTTAAGTGTGGACTGTGCTGGGATTCCAAGCATGTACACCTTGCTGAGTCAGCAACGTTTGAGATGGCTGGGACACGTATGCCGTATGAGCGATGATAGAATCTCAAAGAACATTCTATATGGTCAACTCGCATCTGGTGCTAGACAGCATGGGCGCCCATTATTACGCTTCATTGACACCTGCAAGCGTGATCTAACTTCATGCGGCATAGACAAAGTACATTGGGAGCGGCTGGCCAAAGACAGCAATCATGGGGAGCGGCAGTGAGGTGCGGCTCAAAAAGAAAAGAGGAAAAATACCACTACATATGGAGACAAAAGAGAGTGCAGAGAGCAAAGAGAACATCCTATGTATCAGCTCCAGTCTGCAGTCTCACCTGCAGCATCTATGGCAAGAAGTTCCACTCCAGAATAGGCCATTACATCCACAAGAAACGTTATGATTTAGCAGAGACGAAACTACGTGTCCCAAAACCTATCGTCTCCTGAGACAAAGAGGTCAATGATGATGATGATAAAATGTGGAGTAAGTCAATAAAAACAACTTTATTTAAAATATGGAACAATGAAAAGTTCATGTCAAACATGAAGCAAGTATATATAAACGACATTTTAATAACTCCTACAAATAATGCACATTATCTCCCCTGTGTCAAGTACTAATGTGACAATGATAATAACGATAACTCAAACTGGAAATTATTTCTAACTGTAAACATTTTTATATTCTATCATCTGGATATCTTGTCATCAAATGTGATTATACATGTCAGGATACATCTCTAGTTTGATAATCGAATATCTTTGACAGTAATAATACAATGAAACTGATTATAATCTGCAGCAGACACCTCATTACGTTATGCCCGACATTTACAGAATAGTTTTTCCCAATCTATTTACGAATTCAAAAAATAACTTTCTAATGTTAGTTACAATTACTGATATTCAAAAACATTATATTATTTATTTTAATTTCTATTCGCGAAAATATGTCGAGTTTTGTGCATGGCCTCTTTTACTTGTTTACAAATTGGGTTATACATGCGTCGTTAACAAAATCTGGCATACAATAATCACTGTTTATATTGACACAGTCGATCTGGCATACATAGTTTTGTATTTACGTGGAAATTGACTTTAGATGGCGTCAACAGACATCTATTTCGAAGGCACGACAATTTCTTTGTATTTGTATTTAGAGAAGAGTCAAGTTGTAAATGATTACCAAGTAGAAATATTACAAGTTATCAACTCGATTATCATCTGTAGTTTAATCAGTCTGTTCGGAACTGTAGCTAATGTTATCAACCTGATTGTGTTTTATAGACAAGGTCTGAACACAACGATCAACATCAGCTTCTTTTCTATGGCTTTCTCTGACTTAGGAAGTCTTGTAATGCAACAGTGGTTTAATATATGCCTGAATCCATGGTTTATTCATTCTGATATTCCTCTAGTACCTGTTGAGTTCATGTACATCACAGCCGGCCTTCCTCGTGCAATCTTCTCTAGAATTACCTGTCTGATCACAGTCTACGTCACTGCCGAGAGATGCCTGTGTATAGCGTTTCCATTGCGCGTGAAACAAATGATAACCCCTAAAAGAACAACAATTGTTATAGTGACTATTTATTCTTTGATGTTCTTGTCTCTACTCCCAGTTTACAGCAGAGCTTACTTCGATTGGAAGTTCTTCCCAGACAAGAACAGAACACTTCTCGGAATAAGCTTCATCGGTAACATCGAAAAGTTGGAATGGGTAGTGTATGCTCTTCATTCTATACTCGGAACGTTGGCTTTCATTGCAGTTGTGATCTTTACTAGTGTTTTAATCAGGAAACTTCGAGAGAAAAGTTTGTGGAGACAATCTGCAAGTGGAGATAAAGAAAAGACAGAGTCTATGTCTAATCGAGAGAGAAAAACTGTCAGTATTGTTGTTCTTATTGCTGGCATTTTAATCATATCATATCTCCCAGGTGTGATATTAATGATAACAACATTCTGTGAACCAGAGTTCAGTTTAACTGGTAAATATAGTCACTTATTTTGCGTTGTTTGGTCTTATGGATTCTTGTTTGAAGCCGTCAATTCAAGCGTGAACATATTGTTATATCTAAAAATGAGTACAAATTACAAGCAAACATTTGTAGCCATGTTTCCTAAATGTGTACGGGAAAGTAATAAAGAAAATGAGACAAAAATGCTACACAAATTAACTGTTCAGATCTAAATGCATTCTTTTTCATCTAAAATAAATAGGTATAACCTATTTCACCATCAAGGTGCGTGTCCTTATAGGACGTTGCTCTTTTTGCAGCGCATCTGAAATTCACCCTGTCTCTAGCCAGTTCACCCAATTCGTTGATGGTCATATTCATGGTTTCTTTAATATCTTGTAGCCATCTTCTTCTTGGTCTGCCTCTGTGTCCTGGGACCCTGTCCTCCAATATGGTTCTCTTCAGATCATCGTGATACTTGATGTGGCCAAAGTATCTAATTTTTCTGTATAGTATATTGTTTATCAGCAAATTGTCTGTAACAGCTTAATGTCGTAAGGAAATTAATGGGAATGGGTCTGAAGGTCAAACTCAAGAGCAGCCGTCATGCTCAAATCATTAACAACATCATGAAACCATCGTCTCCGCGGTCTGCATCTTTTGCCCTTTGCTGGGATACCTCCTTCCATAATTGTCTTCTCTAACTATTCGTGTCTGTCTTTGTATATGGCCAAAATAATTCAATTTTCTAATTCCTACATTTAGCATCAATAAGTTTTTTTTGGTTTTGAATTTCTTCTGGATTGATCTATTTGGTTTTTTTTCCGCCCATGGTGTACGCATGTCTCTTCTGTAAAACTTTATTTAAAAGCACATTTATGCTTTACCACTTCCTTGTTAAATGTCACTGGGAGTATGCATGATCTTTGTATTCTGATATTTGTTTGTTTAAATATCAGTTCTATTCAATACCATTTTTAGTTATTGAAGTTTTTGTATGGCTATGTTTATGTTTCTTTTCTTCTTCTTCTTCGAACGGTCCATATCGATCACTTGTTAAACCACTCACAGAAAAGTTTGTATGTGATCTGAGCCTAAGAGCAATTGTACGTTGTGCCAATTCTGCGCCTACAAGACAGGCAGCACATTCGATTTCTGTGACTTTTTTTTTATTTACTAAGGTAACTTCCATAGGCCTCCTATCTCAGTCGTTTTTTACGACATACCTTGTAAGTCGCAGTATTACTATATTTTGCCCTCCTTGTTGGCCTCGACAACACACGGGTGGTGTTTCTTTTGATTTTCCTTATCTCCTTCCTCATTTCCTCCTCCTGTTATCAGTGAACTGTGATATATATATATATTTACTTCATGTATGATATTTAGAGACCGTATCTACGAGATATAATTGAAAGATTTACAGATATCACAATCAATAGAGACCCTATCCGAGTTGTATATAATAATAATAATAATAATAATAATAATAATAATAATAAAGTCCATAACCCGTTAGGGTCTTAGGGTTGTCACTGTGGAGACATCAGCACAAAAAACACGCCATAAGTCTCTGTCTTCAACTCCTCGAGCGAGTGTGGAGGAACTCTGTTCTGACCAGCTCTTGATGTTGTAAAACCAGGATTTTCTCTGACCTCCTGCCCTCAACTGTTCCATGTAGGATAATCTTGGAGAGTGAGTCATGTCTCATCACATGCCCGAACCACGCAAGTTTACGCCGTTTTATGATTGTCAAGAGTGGCACTTGTCGACCTGTAAGGTTGTTTATTTGGTCTCTTACATAAATGTTCATCTTATATTTATATATATATATATACATATATGTAATATACCAAGTACTATATATATATATAAATATATATATATTGTATAACAGTTATATATATACATATATGTATATTAATCTCGTACAGTTATACGTTACATAGAGCCTGCAAGTAATTTCTCCATACTGCTCTGTCCTGGACAACTCGCTCAATCGCTTCCATGAAATTGAGTCCAAAACGTCTTGCCTCAGCAAAGTTCGTTTCATGGTTTCCCTTTGACGCCCTCTCTTTCTTGAACCCATTATCTCTCCCTTCAATGCCTGCTTTGGCTTCCTTTAATAATTTTTTTCAACGTATGCCCAGCATATCTCCGTCTTCTCCTTCTTACAACAGTTGCTACTTGTGGTTGAGCAGATATTTCTTTGATTTCAACACTTCTTCGAGCTTCAATCTAGTCACTAAACATTTATTGACAACAAGAACGATTAAAACAATTACTCATAAACTGCAAACATTTCTCAACTGGTGTCTGCATGAACAGAATGACTGAGATGGTTCAATAGTCATATATTAGAAGCTTATGGAGAGAGAACAAGAGAGATCCCAGTGAACCAAGAGGTGACGACAAAACGATGGAACTGTATAGGCACACCTTGGATAGGGCACAGTGCCAGAGAGACATGGACTGCGTATGGGCCACAACCTTCTGTAACGATAAGGCCGTCGAGTTCAGTCGAGAAATCGGAAATTCAGAGTGCGCTAACTTTTACATGTGTTTTATAAAACATTGTAAGGTTTATTGCAAATTTACATGATTCTATAAGCTCATGGTTAGTTATTGAGGAAAAGTATTAATAATATTGATATTTGTTTGTGTGAAATTTAATATGTGAAATTTATTCATAGATTAATTGATAGGAGCATTATCATTGCACTTCGGTGAGTAACCATGTGTGCTCTGATCTCTTTCTTACACAGGAAGATCTCAGCTGCAGTGCATGAACTCCGTAGCAGCGACGAGGGTCCCCGGTGTAGTTTTGAATATTCGACAATAATTTTGTAGGAGCTTATATTTTAAATATTTTCTAATGAATTTTGCCAAAGCTGCGGCTATCCTGCCTGCTCTTCTCGATTTTGAACTGCCAAGGGTTCTTTTACGTGCTCAAATTGAGCACGAAACCTACGCTTTATCGTCCGTTTCCGATAGGACTAGGAGCTCGATCTCACCTACACTGAGACCAGGGATCTCTGGAAAATATCCAGATTGCTCCATGAGGAACGAACCTGGTACCTTTGGCACGAGAGGCGAGCACATTACCTCTACATCACAGAGACCTGCAATTTGTGAAATAATATAACATTGGTGTTGTGCAGTTTTTAAAATGAATTTATCTTAAGCAAACAATAATGAAATGCAAGTGTCACGTGACGTGAACAGGATGATTTTATGGTATTTACATCTGAGCTAAACAGTCTTAAGTTATAGGGTGATGTAAGAACACTTGCAAATCCAGTCTTACATTTCAGGTGGATGTAGGAAGACATATAAAACCAGTCTTAAGTTAGAGGTGGCTGTGAGAACACCTGCAAAATCATTCTTAAGGTTTAGGTGACTGTGAGATGACCTGCATAACCAGCCTTAAGTTTCAAGTGACTGTGAAAAATCCTGAAAAACCAGTCTTAAGTTTCAGATGGATGTGAGAAGTCCTGCAAAACCTGCAAAATCAGTCTTAAGTTTCAGGTGAATGTCTGACGACATGCAAGAACAGTCTTAAGTTAGAGATGGATGTGAAACGACCTGCAAGAACAGTCTTACGTTCTTACCAATCTGTGAGACGACATGCAAGAACAGTTTTAAATATTAGAGGTGGCTGTGAAATGACCTGCAATAACAGTCTGAAGTTAGAGGTGGCTGTGAGACGACATGCAAGAACATTCTTAAATTATAGGTCGCTGTGAGAAATCCTGCAAGAAAACTACACTACTTCCTCATAAATTGTCTCCATAAATGTCTTAGAATAAAATGGTAGTACTAAGTTCTAGTTACCAAGGTAATTAGGAGAGCCAAGATTCCAGGTATCTACGCTCTGTTGCAGAAACCCCATGTGAGATGGGTCGGTCACGTTGTCAGACCATCTGATAAACATTTCACAAAACAGCTGATGTATGGTGAGCTAGAACGATGCAGACATGTCGATGTACAGAATAACACTCTTTAAAGGTCTCTTAAAATCTTTAACACCACTCACTAGGAATATCTCTCGCAAGACCGTCAAAGGTGGCGCAGCAACACCGCAAGAGGAACTAGCATTACCGAGAATCATCGCACTGCTGAGACACGGAGAAAGTGATCTGCACGAAAAAACAGAACACCCAACACCCACATGTCCTACCCTGATTATGCATGTTGCATCTTTGGTTTGGTATTGCGATTGAGGGCTGGACTCTTACAATCACATCAAGACCCACTTGAGACGTGCACCACCATAGTCTGAGACTGTTGCCATCATTGCTTGTGATGGACAGCTATTATATGTATGCTTTACTAAGCAATTTCACAATTCCAATAATTACAACGAAGTAAATGTATATATTCCCTGATAATATTAAATATGATATATGTTTGTTGTTGTTTGTTTGTTGTTTGTTTGTTGTTGTTTATTTGTTTGTTTGTTGTTGTTTGTTTGTTTGTTTGTTATTGTATGTTTGTTTGTTGTTGTTGTTTATTTGTTGTTGTTTGTTTGTTTGTTTGTTTGTTTGTTTGTTGTTGTTTGCTTGTTTGTTTGTATGTTTGTTTGTTTGTTGTTGTTGTTTGTTTGTTGTTGTTGTTTGTTTGTTGTTGTTGTTTGTTTGTTGTTTGTTTGTTTGTTGTTGTTTGTTTGTTTGTTGTTGTTTGTTTGTTTGTTGTTGTTGTTTGTTTGTTGTTGTTTGTTTGTTTGTTTGTTTGTTGTTGTTGTTTGTTTGTTGTTTGTTTGTTTGTTTGTCTGTTTGCTTGTCTGTTTGTTTGTTTGTTGTTGTTTGTTTGTTTGTTTGTTGTTGTTTGTTTGTTTGTTGTTGTTTGCTTGTTTGCTATTGTTTGTTTGTTTGTTGTTTGTTTGTTGTTGTTATTTGTTTGTTGTTGTTTGTTTGTTTGTTTGTTTGTTGTTGTTTGTTTGTTTGTTGTTGTTTGCTTGTTTGCTATTGTTTGTTTGTTTGTTGTTTGTTTGTTGTTGTTATTTGTTTGTTTCTTGTTTGTTTGTTTGTTTGTTGTTGTTGTTTGTTTGTTGTTTGTTTGTTTGTCTGTTTGTTTGTTTGTTGTTGTTTGTTTGTTTGTTGTTGTTGTTTGTTTGTTTGTTGTTGTTGTTTGTTTGTTGTTGTTGTTTGTTTGTTTGTTTGTTGTTGTTTGTTTGTTGTTTATTTGTTTGTTTGTCTGTTTGTTTGTTGTTGTTTGTTTGTTTGTTTGTTTGTTGTTGTTGTTTGTTTGTTTGTTTATTGTTGTTTGTTTGTTTGTTTGTTTGCGCTCGTTCTGTACGACAAATTTGATTATTCTTATTTTGATATATAATTGATCTTTGATAAGAACGACTATAACGTTGCGCCCTCGTTAACCCCCATACAAGTGTAGGACAGGCGTATCCGTAAATTTTTGGCCTAAGGAAATGTTCGAGTCAGTCTTGCTGACAGTCAAACACTTTCCTTTCCTTCGAGTGTACATTTCTCTTTAATGATCCGTTTAGCGCGGTATATTTGGGCGTGGATCTACGCCAAAGAGCTAACCTTTCAACCTTTCTGACTGAGTGCTGTCGTTGCTTTTTGCATCGTATATTAAACATTCTTTATGATCCTTTTAATGCAAATATGATATATAGAACACACTTCAGGAATATCAGTGATTATCATCATCAAATAGCTTGTCCTGAGCAGAACTTTGCGACCCCAACAGTCCTCCGGAATTTCTCTCTCTCATAGGCGAGATGTCCCTCCTCTGCAGCCGTCATGTTCAAACCATCAGTTACATCCTGAATCCATCTTCTCCGTGGTCTTCCTCTTCTTCTCTTTGCCGGTATGCCTCCTTCCATGATGGTCTTCTCCAGCCTTCATGTCTTTTTATATGTCCAAAATATCTCAATTTTCTATTTCTTATTTGTAGCATCAGCCAGTTTTCTTTGATTTTGAGTTCTTTCTGGATAGATCTATTTGTTCTATTCTCTGTCCAAGATATAGGAAGAACTCTTCTGTAACACTTATATTCAAAAGCACATATATGTTTTTCCACTGCTTTATTAAATGTTCATGTTTCACACCCATATGTGATAAGCGGTACATCAGTGATAATCAAGATTCATGATAATGCATGACGTATGAAGCAGAACATTTGTGTTTAATGAGACAAGAGACTTTTTTTCAGTGTTACATAGAGAGAATACATAGAGAGAATACATAGAGAGAATAGATAGAGAGAATACATAGATAGAATACATAGAGAGAATACATAGAGAGTATACAAAGAGAGTATACATAGAGAGTATACATAGAGAGTATACATAGAGAGTATACATAGAGAGTATACATAGAGAGTATACATAGAGAGTATACATAGAGAGTATCATCAGGTGCCGTCTCCACATCGAAGGTTGGCTGCAATGAATCTCCAGCATCCTCTGTCTTTCGCCTTGGTGTTGCACACTGCCAGACTGTAACCTGTCCATTTCTTAAAGTTTCCTCCCACTTATCTCTCGGTCTTCCTCTTGCTCTTCTCCCTCAACTTTCCCCTCTAGTAAATGTTTTATCATGGTGTAATGTCTTTTTTATGTGCCCAAAATACTTTACTTGTCTGAATTTTATTTCTCTTAATAATTGTTTCTTCATGCCTAGTTTTCCTAAAACTTGTTTATTTGTCTGTTTTTCTGTCCATGAAACTCTGCTTATTCTTCTATATATCCACATCTGAAATGCATCAATTCTGTCTTCTAACTGCTTGTTAATTGTCCATGTTTCGGAGCCATACATTAATATAGGATATATATAGCATTTGATCATTCTAATAGAGAGTATACATAGAGAGATACATATAATAGAGAGAATACATGAGAGAATACATAGAGAGAAATACATAGAGAGAATACATAGAGAGAATACATAGAGAGAATACATAGAGAGAATACATAGAGAGAATACATAGAGAGAATACATAGAGAGAATACATAGAGAGTATACTGACAAATGAATGTTATAAGTAAAGTAAAGTAAACACATCTATATATAAATAAATAAGTGTGTGTGTGTACTCGCTTGTGAAAAGGTACGGAGGTGTGCTTTCAAACTTATAACATTACAAATTCAATGAACTAAATAATAAGAAAAGATATAGTTGTATTCAGTTATTAGCCTACCCGTGTGGTACCGGAACCCGCAAGGGAAGCAAAGAATAGTACAACTGCAACCTACAATGCTTGTCGTAAGAGGCGGCTGATGTAGGCCCTAGGGATGCTAACCTAGTAAATAAAAACAGCGCAGAAATCGGATGTTCTGGCCCACCTGTAGGTGCATAACTGGCACAACGTACAATCGATCTTAGGCTCAGATCACATACAAATAACACAGAGTGGTTGACAAGTTGTCGATATGGAACATTTTGAAGAAGAAGAAGTTATTAAACAACAAATATTTCTAGAATTATTGGAAAAAGAATCAAAACTGTAATTGTAAAGATTATGAAAAGAAGTAGTGATCACGAACCTGTCACAATGATAAAAAAACAGTCAGAGACTGTGTACCTCTCAAGATTACTAGTAATTTAACAATGATAAAAAAACAGTCAGAGACTGTGTACCTCTCAAGATTACTAGTAATTTAACAATGATAAAAAAAACAGTCAGAGACTGTGTACCTCTCAAGATTACTAGTAATTTAACAATGATAAAAAAAACAGTCAGAGACTGTGTCCTCTCAAGATTACTAGTAATTTAACATGATAAAGAAGAGAAGATCAAACATCTTCAAAGAAAAGTTGATGTTGACCACATTACACATTGTGTAGCGATGATCAATGATCTAACACTATATTCTAGCACAATATATCTCATGGTATGAACAATGATTCCTTTAATTACAATTACTTATTATGGAAGTGTAGAAAATAGTAAGATAATCATGGTATGAACAATGATTCCTTTAATTACAATTACTTATTATGGAAGTGTAGAAAATAGTAAGATAATCAAGGTATGAACAATGATTCCTTTAATTACAATTACTTATTATGGAAGTGTAGAAAATAGTAAGATAATCATGGTATGAACAATGATTCCTTTAATTACAATTACTTATTATGGAAGTGTAGAAAATAGTAAGATAATCAAGGTATGAACAATGATTCCTTTAATTACAATTACTTATTATGGAAGTGTAGAAAATAGTAAGATAATCATGGTATGAACAATGATTCCTTTAATTACAATTACTTATTATGGAAGTGTAGAAAATAGTAAGATAATCATGGTATGAACAATGATTCCTTTAATTACAATTACTTATTATGGAAGTGTAGAAAATAGTAAGATAATCATGGTATGAACAATGATTCCTTTAATTACAATTACTTATTATAGAAGTGTAGAAAATAGTAAGATAATCATGGTATGAACAATGATTCCTTTAATTACAATTACTTATTATGGAAGTGTAGAAAATAGTAAGATAATCATGGTATGAACAATGATTCCTTTAATTACAATTACTTATTATGGAAGTGTAGAAAATAGTAAGATAATCATGGTATGAACAATGATTCCTTTAATTACAATTACTTATTATGGAAGTGTAGAAAATAGTAAGATAATCATGGTATGAACAATGATTCCTTTAATTACAATTACTTATTATGGAAGTGTAGAAAATAGTAAGATAATCATGGTATGAACAATGATTCCTTTAATTACAATTACTTATTATGGAAGTGTAGAAAATAGTAAGATAATCATGGTATGAACAATGATTCCTTTAATTACAATTACTTATTATGGAAGTGTAGAAAATAGTAAGATAATCATGGTATGAACAATGATTCCTTTAATTACAATTACTTATTATGGAAGTGTAGAAAATAGTAAGATAAAGTTACTTATTATGGAAGTGTAGAAAATAGTAAGATAAAATGACTTATTATGGAAGTGTAGAAAATAGTAAGATAAAGTTACTTATTATGGAAGTGTAGAAAATAGTAAGATAAAATGACTTATTATGGAAGTGTAGAAAATAGTAAGATAAAGGCCAAGATGGATACATGATGGGATAGAGAAATTGAGCATGATAATAACAGAGATATAACAATAGAGAAATTGAGCATGATAATAACAGAGATATAACAACTTGTCCTATAGATAAGATACTGACGCTGTGAAACACAACAGGATTGGAGACAATAAAGAACGACAACTGGGCCTATGTTGAAATCTCCTTGAAATCTTCGATTTATTTGTTATTTTGTCTTTTTTTCTAAGATTCATTTCTATATGTCAATATTTAGCGTAGGTAAACCAAGCAGAGGACGATTAGTGTAGTGTATAAGCGTTCACCGATCGACTTGGACACTAGAGGATTGTGGATTCAATCTCACACTCGACGTTCCATATATGAGTACAAGAATTGACCCTCATACCTCCTGCATATTATTTTTTTTTTTAATTGCATATCCTCTACAGGACTTTGTGAATCAACCAGCTTTAACACTGCTTGTGATTTTCTAGACATTACGTTCAGTAGTCCTGCATATTAGCCTACAAATGTCAAGTGACAGACACTTCATATACTGTCTGAAAAGGCTATGGAACAATTTATTGAACACCAAGAAACTCATTTGTCTTGTCTCAACAGGCCATCATTTGTTGCAATGTACGTCCTTCATATAATGGAATGTTATCTTTTCTTTCCCTATTCTATTTCGTATCAGTTCGCTACATCTTTCCCTTGATGTTATCGTGTCACATATACATGTATAACTTTTTCATATTTTAAATAATAGCCGCTAGAGCGTAGTAGTTAGTGCACATGCTTCGTATGCTTGTAGTACCAGGATCAAATTACAAACTTGGATTAGGATATTATTCATTTGTATGTCTCCTAGGTAAAGTCTATGATCACATTACTTCAGTTATCAGTTATATGAGGACTATCATCACAGCACTCCAGATGTGCTCTGATCCCCAAAGCATCCAGCAGCATCCAGCATCATCCAACAGCACCCATCAGCCCAACATGCCAGTTTGATGTTGATTAATCAATTTAAAAAAATATTTTGTATGTTGTTCTTTTCGGGCTGCACCAGTATCAACATCCGTCTCTCTCATTCTGGTCAGAGTGGACTCGCAACCCTGAAATTTCTCTGTTAGGAAAGACTCTCTCAATGAGTAAAAAATGTCATTTCGGTCTAAAACAGCTCTCTCCAATATCGTAGACATGTCAGCCAACCTATCATCTCGTTTATTACCCCTAACTCCAGCGTTCACAGGGACAAAAATGATGGTGATTCCATGATAGAATATTCTTAATATACTTCATGCTATGGAATCAGACGAGTTACTTTTTTCTGTGTCTTAACATATGTTAATAGTATTCTCTTTATTCTGATATTGATCTCATGGTTATGCTTCTTTGATATGATCATTACTTTCTTCTCTACTCTTTCTAACCTGTGTTGTATGTTTTACTTGACCTTTTATTTATCAACCACACAATCAATTATTGTTTTGTAATATATGTTACATTTTGCCACATCAACAGCAACATTAACATATCTCTATTTGTTTATGTTGTTTTGGTACATCAGTACATAACAAACATTTGGTCTGAATTGTAATTTTTCTAGTGTACGAGTCAGTCCGAAGAACTGTTAGGGTAGCAAAGTTTTGATCGGGACAAGCTATTGGAAGGGTGGTCAAACGTTTTATTAGATACCAGCATACTTTTTTGAAACATATAATTTGCTGCGAGTTCAGGAAAGGTAAGGAATACGGATATTGTCAAATATGAGGATAATTACATACAATTAGGTATCAATGTCCCCCAGGAAGACTAGTAACCAATAGTTGAATCTGTGCATCGAGTACAGTTTAGATATCAATAGGTATATTAGTGATTCCTGAGACCAGCTAGTCAAACCATAGTTTAATAACCCGTTATTAAGTGTTAACATCACCTCGTCGGTGTAAAGTATTAAGGTGATAATCACAGTGACGATAACACGAGTTGTGGTGCAGAAGGAAATGACATCATTACAAATCTCATGAGCACCGGGTATTATAATCGAATGTGATTAACACCACAGGCTAACGTCACAGAATGTGACAATACTGACGCTGTGAGGCAAAATAGGATTATAGAATTAGAAGTGATTAACGCCAGAGTCTAGCTAATTGTCTATATTCTACTGTTAATTACACATTGTCAATGCTTGTAAAGTGTGTGAGAGTGTTGCAAGTATATCATTTTGTAGTAACAGATATTATTTTAAAGTCAGAACTTCAACTATAATATCATAATTTATATCTTTATTCACATGAACGCAATTGATTTACTGTACGATGTGTACCAGTGCGACCCTACTATCGTATGTTCAATTTCCGATTTAGACAATACATAATCAATACAAGTGCATGTTTAAAAATGCTCTCCATTGTCAATGTTCAGTTCTAAAACCCACAAACAGGCGAAGAATGGAGTCAATTGAATCATATTTTGAAGGCACAACATTTTCTGTGCATCTGACGTTTGAGAAAACAAAAGATCACCAAGTAGAAATATTACAAGTTATCAACTCGATTATCATCTGTAGCTTAATCAGTCTGTTCGGAACTGTAGCTAATGTTATCAACCTGATTGTGTTTTATAGACAAGGTCTAAACACAACGATCAACATCAGCTTCTTTTCTATGGCTTTCTCTGACTTAGGAAGTCTTGTAATGCAACAGTGGTACAATGTATGCCTGAATCCATGGTTTATTAATTCTGATATTCCTCTAGTACCTGTTGAGTTCATGTACATCACAGCCGGCCTTCCTCGTGCAATCTTCTCTAGAATTACTTGTCTTATCACAGTCTACGTCACTGCCGAGAGATGCCTGTGTATAGCGTTTCCATTGCGCGTGAAGCAAATGATAACTCCTAAAAGAACAACAATTGTTATAGTTACTATTTATTCTTTGATGTTCTTGTCTCTACTCCCACTTTACAGCAGAGCTTACTTCGATTGGAAATTCTTCCCAGACAAGAACAGAACACTTCTCGGAATAAGCTTCATCGGTAACATCGAAAAGTTGGAATGGGTAGTGTATGCTCTTCATTCTATACTCGGAACGTTGGCTTTCATTGCAGTTGTGATCTTTACTAGTGTTTTAATCAGGAAACTTCGAGAGAAAAGTTTGTGGAGACAATCTGCAAGTGGAGATAAAGAAAAGACAGAGTCTATGTCTAATCGAGAGAGAAAAACTGTCAGTATTGTTGTTCTTATTGCTGGTATTTTAATCATATCATATCTCCCAGGTGTGATATTAATGATAACAACATTCTGTGAACCAGAGTTCAGCTCAACTGGTAAATATCATGATATATTATTTGTTGTTTGGTCTTATGGATTCTTGTTTGAAGCCGTCAATTCAAGCGTGAACATATTTTTGTATCTGAAAATGAGTACAAATTACAAACAAACATTTGTAGCCATGTTTCCTAAATGTGTACGGGAAAGTAAAGAGTCCCAAGAGATAAAGATGCTGTAGAAATAATGTGTCGAGACAAACTACAAACAGAACTGAAGAGAGATAGACAAATAAGAAACAATTCATATTATATTCAACATAATTCCACGAAAGATCAACAATGTTGAGGAGATATCAACAACAGACGTTCAATTTGTCCACAAAAAACAGTTAGAAGATATTTTAGTATGCATACAGTTATAATACCTGCTTGTAAACTGGTTGTAGGTAATATTGAAAAATGTCAAGTATCATCAATGTCATTGTCCTCATCGTTATCACCGTCCTCATCACAGTCCTCATCATCATATCATTCATCATCATCATCATTATCACTCATCATCATCATTATCACCATCATCATCACCATCATCCTCATCAGCATCATAATCATCATCCTCATTATCACCATCATCATCATCATCATCATCACCATAATTATTAACATCACCATCATCATTATCATCATCATTATCATCATCATCATCATCATCATTATCATCATCATCATCATCATCATCATCATTATCATCATCATTATCATCATCACCATCATCATCATTATCATCATCATCATCATCACCATCATCATCACCATCATCATCACCCTCACCATCACCATCATCATCACCCTCACCATGACCACCATCATCATCATCATCACCATTATGCCCATCATTATCATCATAATTATCAACATCACAATTATCACTATCATCATCATTATTATCATCATCCAATATCTTGTGAGCAGAAACGTATCAGCCTAACAGTCATTGGGAATTTCTCTCTCTTCTAGACCAGATAGTACCGTCTCTGCAACTGGCATGCTCAAACCTCAGTTACAACATGAGTTCAGCATCTCCTTTGGCCTCCTCTTCTTCCTTTTGCCGGAATGTTTCCTTCCATAATTGTCTTTTACAACAATTGGAGCTTTTTGTATGTACAAGTTATCTCTATTTACTCATTCTTTTCTGTAGCATCATCCAATTTTCTTTGATTTTGAGTTCTTTCTGGATAGATCTATTTGTTCTCTTATATGTCCATGATATACAGAAGACTCTTCTGTAACAAATATTCAATAGCACATATACGATTTTCCACTGACTTGCTAAACGTCCATGTTTCACATCCTGTGGTTGCCGTTGACAAAATGCATCTCTTAGTATTCTGATCTTTGTCGCATTCCCCACTATTTTAGTTGTTTCTGTTTTTGTATTGCTATGTTTGTTCTTCGTTTAAATATCTATTTCTTGCTAGAATTATTCAGTTAACATATATATATATATCAATTAATATGTGTAAAATTGTGTTGTAGTTGACATTGAAATAATTTAGTTATCAGAGATTTGTGCTAATTTGCTACATCTACAATTTGTGTTAACAAAGTGCGCCATGTAAATGGATACTTTAACTACCTCATTTATCTTGTTTCTGTGTGTTCTCGCGAAAGTTATAAAATAGTGTTTGTTTTGTTTATGTATGCTGTAGTACAGCAACGTTTGTTGAATATTTATTGACATTTCATGATCTTTACTTGAGTTGTATTTGTGAAATCTTAGTTGTTGCAGCTTTATCAAAATTGTTGTTATTCACGTAAAGGCAGCCACCATCCAACCGATGGAAGACAGATGAAGGAAGGATAAAGTGATTTTACATGCTGAAATGATCAAACGAATACCTCACCACCCACTATATGGAAAAATGGCAGCTAAATCAAAAAACAGAATAAAGCGTACAAGTTTAAACCACAAAGCAAAAGAGATAAGAAATAAATAATTGGAACTACTAATCATAACTCGATACTAGGAATATTTATTCTTTGACCACTGGGAACTACTTAATCATAACTCCATACTAGGAATATTTATTCTTTGACCACTGGGAACTACTTAATCATAACTCGATACTAGGAATACTTATTCTTTGACCACTGGGAACTACTAATCATAACTCATACTAGAATATATTCTTTGACCACTGGAACTACTCATATCTCAATTTATCTTGACCACTGACTAATCCTAGACTTAATAGCAACTAAATTTCTCAACCTTCATCCATAGATTGTCAAACAAAGACGCTGATCCTAATCTGGTGAAGAGAGCAACTACAATGGAACATCTTCATTACATGTTTCAAGACAGTTGGACAAGAATTTTAACATATGGATCGGCAATGGAGGCAACCATGAATGGTGGAGCAGGAGTGTGCATTAGGCACCCAGATGTTACTACTGTATCTCTAGCGACCTCTACTGGAAGAATATGTTCCACCTACAAAGCAGAACGTTTAGTCCTCCTGATGGCAGCACAGCACATGAATAAGCTGCAAGCACCTGCAATCAAGATGGTGTTTCTTACAGACTCACTGTCAGCATGAACAATGAACAAATATCGCTGAAGAAGATGAAGAAGTTATTCACGCATTCTCTCCTTGCTAATAACACAGAAATCAAAACGAAATTATTGAGATTTTTCTTCAGTTCTTGTAATCTTTCTGAAACAGCCAACACTTCTGTGTATTAAATTATCTACAACTATTTTAGTTTCTAAGTTGTTGTTTAATTATACATGCGATATCTCTTCACAACACTCAGCAGCTATAGTTATTAAAAAGTCATACTTTTCTCTCTCAGTCGTGTATTATTTATTCTCAACAACTTTGTCTATTTTCCATTTGTATTTTCTTAACCTTATTTTGCAAGATTGTGTGCATGTATTACGTCAATGTCACTTTCTCTTGCATTTTATTTAAACTTTTGTTTTATCAATTCGATTTTGTCGAACTATTTGGATTCATCATTCAGTGTCAGTTTGGAATATCTTCATTTCTCCTTGGACATGCACGTAGGTTGTCAGATCGCTTTAGCAATATCTCCAACAGCTTCCAGGGACAAAACCGTACCAGTTCGATGTTGATCGATGAGTATACCTGTTGTGCTGATCTTTTTCTGGCCACTCAAACTTTAAATTCAAGCTTTTACAATCTGGTTGTAGACGTGGATTGGTTAAAATGAAAGTCCTCTTTGCGATCACACTCTATGAAAGCGTTCAGAATGTCAGCTCCACTGGCTGATACCCCGATACCCGAGCCAGTCAGCTCTTTGCGATCACACTCTATGAAAGCGTTCAGAATGTCAGCTCCACTGGCTGATCCCCGATACGATACCCGAGCCAGCCAGCTCTTTGCGATCACACTCTATGAAAGCGTTCAGAATGTCAGCTCCACTGGCTGATCCCCCGATAACCGAGCCAGCCAGCTACTTATATTGTGTTTTATCAGCTTTAATTTATCTGAAGTTTTGTTTGTTTGTTTGATTGCGTTAGTTCTTTTTAACCGAGTCAATCACTCCTTGTGACATGTGTGTACGTGTGTACGTGTGTACGTGTGTACGTTGCACATTCGTTAGACTCCTACTGCATGTAGGAAAGACACATCAACAGTTAGACCAAAGTGTGTGCATATTATCCAACAAGGCGTACATTTGTACAAGTTGTTAACTAAGATTTTACACACGGAATACCCTAATTTAAAGTATCACATCTGTAGTTATACTGTAGCGTGATATCATATCGTCATAAGAGGTTATACTGTAGCATGATATCATATCGTCATAAGAGGTTATACTGTAGCATGATATCATATCGTCATAAGAGGTTATACTGTAGCATGATATCATATCGTCATAAGAGGTTATACTGTAGCATGATATCATATCGTCATAAGAGGTTATACTGTAGCATGATATCATATCGTCATAAGAGGTTATACTGTAGCATGATATCATATCGTCATAAGAGGTTATACTGTAGCATGATATCATATCGTCATAAGAGGTTATACTGTAGCATGATATCATATCGTCATAGAGGTTAACTGTAGCATGATTCATATCGTCATAAGAGGTTATTGTAGCATGATATCATATCGTCATGAGGTTATACTGTCAGCATGATATCATATCGTCATAAAGGATATACTGTAGCTGATATCATATCGGCATAAGAGGTTATACTGTAGCATGATATCATATCGTCATTAGAGGGCCTCAGAACTGACTTACGCTAACTTTGTTTGAATGTTTCGATTGTGTTTCATCAGACTTTCTTCTTTATTAACTATCTTATGTTAGAATGTTTAGATTGTGTTTAGTCAGACAATGTTCTTCATTAAGTATCGTATGTTTGAATATTTAGATTGTGTCTAGTCAGACTTTGTTATTTATTAAGTCTCTTATGTTTGAATGTTTAGATTGTGTTTAGTCAGACTTTGTTCTTTATTAAGTCTCTTATGTTTGAATGTTTAGATTGTGTTTAGTCAGACATTGTTCTTCATTAAGTATCGTATGTTTGAATATTTAGATTGTGTTTAGTCAGACTTTGTTATTTATTAAGTCTCTTATGTTTGAATGTTTAGATTGTGTTTAGTCAGACTTTGTTCTTTATTAAGTCTCTTATGTTTGAATGTTTAGATTGTGTTTAGTCAGACTTTCTTCTTCATTAAGTATCTTATGTTTGAATGTTTAGATTGTGTTTAGTCAGATTTTGTTCTTTATTAAGTATTTTATGTTTGAATGTTTAGATTGTGTTTAGTCAGACTTTGTTCTTTATTAAGTATCTTATGTTTGACTTGTTATTTCTTCTCGATTCTTCTCTTTTTAATTGCACATCATCTAATACTGACAATAAATCTACATGACAGCAACTGGATCAAGAAAGAATTCAAAAACGAACAAGTCAGTAATAGCAATATAACGAGGTTATACAAACAAATAGCAAACTCAAGCACACACAATCACAAAACCAGTGCACATAAAACTGCGTATTCTATAAAAATACAATCTACTCTAAACAAATGTAATGTGTCATCAATAAGTTGATAACATAAAATCTCAACATTTAAATACGATCTCAACATTTAGACAAAGTCAAGTTGATAAAACACAATCTCGACCTTTAAAGACAATCTCAACATTTAGACAAAGTCAAGTTGATAAAACACAATCTCTGACCTTCAAAGACAATCTCAACATTTAGACACAATCTCAACATTTAGACACAATCTCAACATTTAGACACAATCTCAACATTTAGACATAATCTCAACATTTAGACACAATCTCAACATTTAAACACAATCTCAACATTTAGACACATTCTCAACATTTAGACAAAGTCAAGTTGATAAAACACAATCTCAACATTTAGAAACAATCTCAACATTTAGACACAATCTCAACATTTAGACACAATCTCAACATTTAGACACAATGTCAACATTTAGACACAATCTCAACATTTAGACACAATCTCAACATTTAAACAAAGCCAAGTTGATAAAACACAATCTCAATCTTTAAAGACAATCTCAATATTTAAACACAATCTCAACATTTAAACAAAGCCAAGTTGATAAAACACAATCTCAACATTTAGACACAATCTCAACATTTAAACACAATCTCAACATTTAGACACAATCTCAACATTTAGACACAATCTCAACATTTAGACATAATCTCAACATTTAGACACAATCTCAACATTTAAACACAATCTCAACATTTAGACACAATCTCAACATTTAGACACAATCTCAACATTTAGACATAGACAAGTGGATAACATAAAATCTCAACATTTAAGACAAAGTCAAGTTGATAAAACACAACATCAACATTTAGACAAAGCCAAGTTGATAAAATACAATCTCAACATGTAGACACAATCTCAACATTTAGACATTGACAAGTTGATACAATACAATCTCAACATTTAGACATAGACAAGTTGATAAAACGAAATCTCAACATTTAGACACAATCTCAACATTTAGACACAATCTCAACATTTAGACACAATCTCAACATTTAGACACAATCTCAACATTTAAACAAAATCAATTTGATAAAACAATCTCCAATTTTCAAACACTTTATCATATTTTATATCGGCATAAGATCTGTGATGTGGTCAGCACCTGTCTGCTTTACTTCCCAGTGCTTTTCTGGTAACAATTTGAGGCTGGGTCGACTCAAGAGACATTATGCTCGCTAAAAAAATGTCCCTTCCTTGTGAAATTAAACCAGTACCATGTGCATAAACAGTGAATTGAATAACCCCTATGCCACCATTGATCTCAAGTATAAATATATCTGTCTAAATCTGAGATAACAAAAGGGAACTAAGAAATAATTCAATTTACTATTGAACAGTTAAACATTATTTATTTCAATATTAATTTTATGTATTTAATATATGAACAATACATTATTACTATTCATGAATAAACACCAAAACAAACAGTTTGTGAGTTGTATATGCAAAAATAATACAGGATAAAACGTTATTATTTTGTTACTGTCAGACCATGTCCTGTTTCCTGGAACATTTGGTAAACAATGCCAGAAATGTGGTTCTATACTTTGTACTCATTCTAAAGTAGACAAAAATGTTAATACTAGAATTAATAGTTTCAAATAGAAACCCAAAAGACCATGATGCAAAGAATAGATTTGAGTATCTCCCCCCGAAGCTTAACTCTGGTTCACAAAATGTTGTCATAAACAATAGAACGCTTGGTGTGTTACATATAATTAATATAATCGCTATGAAAACAATTAAATTCATAGTTCTTCTGTCTCTATTGGACAAGGTCTCGGACTGCTCGTTGCAAACACTTACAGTTTTACGCCAAGTTCTTTTCTGTCCCAACTTACGAATTAAAATTGCAGTAAGTACAGCCACGACAAAAAAACTGATTATTCCAACAATAGATTGTATAATATAACTAATTCCTTCAACAGTTTCTCTGTTGTCTGTAGGAACGTGTCCAAGAAGTGTTTTATTTCTATCTGGATAAAATTTCCAGTTTATTCCATTCGTACAATAAAGTGGAATTGTGAAAATAATCATCACACAATAAATCGCAATCATAACAACAGTTGTTCTAGTGGGCGTTATCATCTGTTTGACGTGTAGCGGAAATGCTATACAAAGACATCTTTCACCTGTTACATAGACAGTGATAAGAAAAGTTATTCTGGCACAGTATACTCGTGGAACACCTCCAGTAATGTATTTAATCTCTGATGGCACCATGGGTATATCTGACATTTGGAACAAAGGATTAACACAAATGCTATACCACTGTTGAAGTAGAAGACTACTTAAATCTGAAATTGTTAGCGCAAAAAAACTGATGTTTATTGTTGTATTAAGACCTTGTCTGTAGAATACCATCAAGTTGATAATGTTGGCTAATATTCCAAACATGCTAACAATACTACACAAAACGACAAAGTTCAAAATCTCTATGATAAGTATATCACTGTCTTTGGAAAGTTTACTCTGAGATGCCATGTTCATGATTTCATTCACTGCATAGTTGATTGTAGAACTATTTGGTATCTCCATTTTATTTCTCTAAGGACTCATACATGTTACCAGGTGACTACTGACATTAAGTCTACAAATTCACATGTAGATGTCAATGTAGTCGTTAAAAGGATGCTTCTAATGTTCTCTTGTTAAATTGAACATATAACTATTGTCTATATTGACATATAATATATAACTACTGTCTTTATTGACATATAACATATAACTATTGTCTATATTGACATATAACTATTGTCTATATTGACATATAACTATTGTCTATATTGACATATAACTATTGTCTATATTGACATATAACTATTGTCTATATTGACATATAACTATTGTCTATATTGAATATAAATATAATATATTTAAGAAAATGTGAAAAAGAGGTCAAGAAATAAATGAATAAAAAACATGCCGGAAGCATCCAAATAGATCACGTAAAATAGGTCTTTCTTCTTCAGAGATCTCTGGCAATGCGCTTAGCTTACTGTGGACCACCAACTAGGCTGTCGGTTTAAGCTCTGTCATGGCTGTAAAATAAGACAAGACGACATGCTATACAATTTTTTGACTAATACAATTTTTGAATGATGGATGAAGGTGCAAATTGAGACAAAATATTTTTGTATTTATCTTCTTCTAATTTCTTTTATCTTCTCTAATCTTGTTTGCCTCACAGCGTCAGAATACCTTCTTTGCCTCACAGCGTCAGAATACCTTTCTTGGACACAAGGGCCTGAACAGAAAATCTTTTCTTAAAGCCGAAGAATGGACTTCTTTGCACCAGTTTGGGACATGGCTCCGGTCCTCTACACAAAGCGGCACGCCAGCTGCCGAGGTATTGAACAAAGCACGAACTCCTTAGCTCCGGCAGCA
Organism: Arion vulgaris; assembly: GCA_020796225.1. NCBI lineage: Eukaryota > Metazoa > Mollusca > Gastropoda > Stylommatophora > Arionidae > Arion > Arion vulgaris. The sequence goes on along the minus strand of CM036761.1, from coordinate 58,271,681 downwards.
ATCTAGGGTAGCTCGGGCAACAATCCTAGGGGTCTCTAGAAAAAAGCGACTCATGAACGGTACACGGTTCCGGTTCGAACCCACGACCTTCGATTCACAGTCAAAGCTTAACAACTTAGTCACAGAAAATATGTATATGCATTGTTGATCATATCTATGTCAAGTTTGTGTTTATCTATGAATATCATCAAAGATAAAAACGGATCCTGCCCTGACAGACTCATCTTACGAAACCTGCATCGCTAGCAGCCTGTTCCAATTACACACCAGAATGTTTACAACTTGCAGAATATGCCTTCAAAATTCCAAGTAAATATGTTAAATTAAGTACAATTGTTTTCTTTATGAGAAAATTGAGGTATTTTGAACATATAAAAAAATATACGAAGGGTTAAAGAAGATTATTCAAGGAGGCATCCCAGCAAAGATGAGAAGGGAAGACTGCAGGACGACGGATTCAGGATGTGACAGCTAATTTTAGTATGACGGCTGCAGAGATGGAACATCTAAATATATAAAAGGAAGAAACCCAGAAGGACCGTTGGGAGTTGTAACGTTCTGCTTAGGACAAGCTATTAGATGATAAAGGACAATATAAAAACAAAGCTATTAGATGATAAAGGACAATATAAAAACAAAGCTATTAGATGATAAAGGACAATATAAAAACAAAGCTATTAGATGATAAAGGACTATATAAAAACAAAGCTATTAGATGATAAAGGACTATATAAAAACAAAGCTATTAGATGATAAAGGACTATATAAAAACAAAGCTATTAGATGATAAAGGACTATATAAAAAAAAATCAAACATCATGACTTTATTTTTCACCAGTTATTATTTTGCAAAGTAATATTGCTATGCAGGCCCTGACTTACTCAAGTTCTAGATGAAAACCATACACAGATCACACAAATTGGTTAACTTGGTTGATAAGAACAAACCACACAGATCACCAAAATTGGTTAACTTGGTTGATATATACAAGAGCAAACAAATATACACATTGTACTTGAATGTAATTGCTGTTTCACTTTGTTGAGTTTGTTGTATTTATTAATCACTCTAATCTTGTTCATCTAATTTTAATAAAATCAATATCCAATATTACACATATGACCGAGTAAAAGAATATTTTCAATAGTAAGTTAATATTCTGACAACACATATAGATATATAATGTTGTCAGGTCATTACTATGTTGTTTCTTCCTTGTCTAACATCGATACTTCTCAAAGATATATAAAATAGATAAGTATTTTCTCATTTATTTGTACACTTCAACTACTAAACGGTTTGAAATATTTCCAGCAAAACGTACATTTATGGTTTGTTTAATCTGGTCAAAGATTTTGTAAAATCTTTTTAGCTATTACTTTCCTTGTTTGTCACATTTCATTGCAGCGACACTTTACAACTTTAATTTTAACATCACACTGAAATCGTTCAGATTAACAACTCTAATAAATTTAATGACATAGTAAAGACGATTAATCTATACTTTACTGTGTGGATACAAAACTGAACTACCTTCAAGTTGAGATATCAGATACGATTTCTGAATAAATGAAAAATTGCAAAAAAATTGAAACATATATCAAAATGTACATTCTACATATATTACTGTTAAGTAGCTATTCAAATCTCAGGTCAGACTCTGGAACAAATGTGTTACAGAAGAATTAAGACAATATCTATCCCTTCTCTTAAACTGAGTTAAATTATAACTAAACTCTCTTTCTGACTGCAGGACATTTTGTAACGTGAAGAATGGTTACAATTGTAACGTTGCATTATTTTCTGATTTTTGTTGATCGTCAATTACACGTCTTTATCAATTTTATAAATATCATCACGTGACAACTACACAATAACTCGGCAGGATAATGTTCTATGATCTAATGATTTATTTATCAGAACTTTTGTCTAAAGAAGTAAACTTGAATAATTGTCTACCTTTGGTTTTAACTTTCTAGTATTAGGTCAACATATTGCGATATAATGGAATAATATCGAGACTTGAGTAATAACTACAATTATGGTTGCTCATATGATTACTGCTATAGAAAATGTTACTACTTAGCATTTGGTATCTAGCGGAACGGCTAATCATACATTTGATTACTGCTATAGAAAATGTTACTACTTAACATTTGGTATCTAACAGGAACAGCTAATCATACATTTGATTACTCTATGAAAAATGTTACTACTTAACATTTGTATCTAACGGAACGCTAATCATACATTTTTTGTATCAAGATTTGAAAGAGTTTCATTCTGCTGAGTTCAAATCATTTTAAATCCTCTATTGTTTGGAGTAGCCATTGACTGGGTGATGCTAAAATGTTGCAAGACGAAAATGGCAAATGTTGCAAGACGAAAATGGCATTGATTGGTTAGAAAAAAGTCAACTAGAAGATTTGAATTTTACAGATGATAAGTAGAAACAACCAAGATATGAAAAGAAAAACAGACAACATGTCATCTATAGCATCAAAAGTTGGACTGCAGATAAGCTATGAAAAAACAAATATAATGAAACACCTATGGCAAGTAATGAGATATACACTGGAATCTAAAATGATAAAAATAACAGAGTAGTTCACTTATTTAGGTAGCAATTTTGATTGTACAGGAAATGTTAAAAATAAATTATGATACGATTGACAAAAGCAACATCAGCTTTTAAAGTCTAAATAAAATATAGAACTGCAAGTTATATAGTATTAAAACTAAATTACGAGTTTTCAATTCAAATGTTGTATCAATCCTAACATATGCCAGCGAGAGTTGAAATATGACTAAAGATTTAGAAAGCAAGTTAATGCATTTAAAATAGATGTCTGAAAATAATGAATATAAAATGAACGAATTCAGGAGAGTGATGAAATCAGAGACATGTCTGGTCAACCACTAGTGACAACTTATAAGAAAGAGAAGATGGAGATATGTTGGACACACCTTGAGAGAAATGATCAACGAATATCAAAGCAGGCATTGAAGTGAGATGCAAAGGATTAGAAAGAGGACGACCTAAGAGACCATGAAACGTACTTTGCTGAGAGAGGCAGGAAATATCGGTCTCAGTTCTATGGAGGAGATTGAGCGAGTTGCCTAGGATAGAGCGGTATGGAACAATTGCTTGCAGGCCCTATGTAACGTAAAACGGCACAAGAGGAATTATTATTATACAAATATAGATATCAATGTTACAGAATATTTCTCCGCATATCATGGACAGAGAAAAGAGCAAATATATTTATTCAGAAAGATAACGTTAATGGTTCCCAAATAAGAATGCGAAAATGGACGTATTTTGGACATATAAAAATCACGACAAATGAAGACACGTTATGAAGGACTTATCACAGCAATGAGGAGAAAAAGAGATCCGGTAAAGATAAATTCAAGATGCAACTGTTGATTTTGGCATAACGGATGCATTGGTGGGACATCTGGTCTTTGAGATGGAGAAATCCGTAATACTTTAGGTGCAACATTCTGCTCTGCTTGACTTGTCTTATTCCTCTCCGCCCTTTGTGGACATAGGCCTCAACAGTTGCTCGCCACTCTTCTGGTTCTCTGGCTGTTTTCTTTATGTTCTCCCAGTATAGTCGAGCACTCTTCAGTTCTTCAAAAGTGCATCGTCTTCATGTCTGTTTAGTGCATCTTCTTTCGTTTCCTTGCAGGTTTCAATCACGTGCTTGTCTAGTAACACTCGACTTGTCTTCCGTAGGTATGCCCGACCAATCCCATTTTCCTTCTAACGGGTCATCATGGGTTCCTGTTCAGTTCTTATCTACAGATCTGTGTTTGCAATTCTATCATCCCATCTCAGTCTGAGAATCCACAGATCTGTGTTTGCAACTCTATCATACCATCTCAGTCTGAGAATCCACAGGTCTGTGTTTGCAACTCTATCATACCATCTCAGTCTGAGAATCAACAGGTCTGTGTTTGCAACTCTATCATGCCATCTCAGTCTGAGAATCCACAGGTCTGTGTTTGCAACTCTATCATACCATCTCAGTCTGAGAATCCACAGATCTGTGTTTGCAATTCTACCCATACCATCTCAGTCTGAGAATCCACAGATCTGTGTTTGCAATTCTATCATACCATCTCAGTCTGAGAATCCACAGATCTGTGTTTGCAACTCTATCATACCATCTCAGTCTGAGAATCCACAGGTATGTGTTTGCAACTCTATCATACCATCTCAGTCTGAGAATCCACAGATCTGTGTTTGCAACTCTATCATACCATCTCAGTCTGAGAATCTGTGAAGACATTTCGTTGACAACGCTTTCTATCATACCATCTCAGTCTGAGAATCTACAGGTCTGTGTTTGCAACTCTATCATACAATCTCAGTCTGAGAATCCACAGGTCTGTGTTTGCAACTCTATCCATACATCTCAGTCTAGAATCATGAAGACATTCAGTGACAACGCTTTCTATCATACCATCTCAGTCTGAGAATCCACAGATCTGTGTTTGCAACTCTATCATACCATCTCAGTCTGAGAATCCACAGGTCTGTGTTTGCAACTCTATCATACCATCTCAGTCTGAGAATCCACAGGTCTGTGTTTGCAACTCTATCATACCATCTCAGTCTGAGAATCTGATAGAAACATTCGTTGACAACGCTTTCTATCATACCATCTCAGTCTGAGAATCTGATAGAGCATTCGTTGACAACGCTTTCTATCATACCATCTCAGTCTGAGAATCCACAGGTCTGTGTTTGAATTCTATCATACCATCTCAGTCTGAGAATCCACAGGTCTGTGTTTGCAATTCTATCATACCATCTCAGTCTGAGAATCTGATGAAGACATTCGTTGACAACGCTTTCTATCATACCATCTCAGTCTGAGAATCCACAGGTCTGTGTTTGCAATTCTATCATACCATCTCAGTCTGAGAATCTGATGAAGACATTCGTTGACACGCTTTTATCATCCCATCTCAGTCTGAGAATCCACAGGTCTGTGTTTGCAGCTCTATCATACCATCTCAGTCTGAGAATCCACAGGTCTGTGTTTGCAACTCTATCATACCATCTCAGTCTGAGAATCTGATGAAGACATTCGTTGACAACGCTTTCTATCATACCATCTCAGTCTGAGAATCTGATGAAGACATTCGTTGACAACGCTTTCTATCATACCATCTCAGTCTGAGAATCCACAGGTCTGTGTTTGCAATTCTATCATACCATCTCAGTCTGAGAATCCACAGGTCTGTGTTTGCAATTCTATCATACCATCTCAGTCTGAGAATCTGATGAAGACATTCGTTGACAACGCTTTCTATCATACCATCTCAGTCTGAGAATCCACAGATCTGTTTTTTGCAATTCTATCATACCATCTCAGTCTGAGAATCAGTAAAGACATTCGTTGACAACGCTTTCTATCATGCCATCTCAGTCTGAGAATCCACAGGTCTGTGTTTGCAACTCTATCATACAATCTCAGTCTGAGAATCTACAGGTCTGTGTTTGCAACTCTATCATACCATCTCAGTCTGAGAATCTATGAAGACATTCGTTGCAACGCTTTCTATCATACCATCTCAGTCTGAGAATCTGATGAAGACATTCGTTGACAACGCTTTCTATCATACCATCTCAGTGTGAGAATCCACAGATCTGTGTTTGCAACTCTATCATACCATCTCAGTGTGAGAATCCACAGATCTGTGTTTCACTCTATCATACCATCTCAGTCTGAGAACCCACAGATCTGTGTTTGCAACTCTATCATACCATCTCAGTCTAGAATCCACAGATCTGTGTTTGCAATTCTATCATACCATCTCAGTCTGAGAATCCACAGGTCTGTGTTTGCAATTCTATCATACCATCTCAGTCTGAGAATCATGAGACATTCGTTGCAATGCTTTCTATCTTACCATCTCAGTCTGAGAATCCACAGGTCTGTGTTTGCACCTCTATCATACCATCTCAGTCTGAGAATCCACAGGTCTGTGTTTGCAATTCTATCATACCATCTCAGTCTGAGAATCAGTGAAGACATTCGTTGACAACGCTTTCTATCATACCATCTCAGTCTGAGAATCTGATGAAGACATTCGTTGACAACGCTTTCTATCATACCATCTCAGTGTGAGAATCCACAGATCTGTGTTTGCAACTCTATCATACCATCTCAGTGTGAGAATCCACAGATCTGTGTTTGCCTCTATCCATACCATCTCAGTCTGAGAATCCACAGATCTGTGTTTGCAACTCTATCATACCATCTCAGTCTGAGAATCCACAGATCTGTGTTTGCAATTCTATCATACCATCTCAGTCTGAGAATCCACAGGTCTGTGTTTGCAATTCTATCATACCATCTCAGTCTGAGAATCTGATGAGACTTTGTTGACAACGCTTTCTATCATACCATCTCAGTCTGAGAATCCACAGGTCTGTGTTTGCAATTCTATCATACCATCTCAGTCTGAGAATCCACAGGTCTGTGTTTGCAACTCTATCATACCATCTCAGTGTAGAATCACAGATCTGTGTTTGCAACTCTATCATACCATCTCAGTCGAGAACCCACAGATCTGTGTTTGCAACCTATCTTCCCATCTCAGTCTGAGAATCCACAGGTCTGTGTTTATTCTATCATACCATCTCAGTCTGAGAATCTGATAAGACATTCGTTGACAACGCTTTCATCATACCATCTCAGTCTGAGAATCCACAGGTCTGTGTTTGCAATTCTATCATACCATCTCAGTCTGAGAATCTGATGAAGACATTCGTTGACAACGCTTTCTATCATACCATCTCAGTCTGAAATCACAGGTCTGTGTTTCAATTCTATCATACCATCTCAGTCTGAGAATCTGAGTGAACATTCGTTGACAGCTTTCTATCATACCATCTCAGTCTGAGAATCCACAGGTCTGTGTTTGCAATTCTATCATACCATCTCAGTCTGAGAATCTACAGGTCTGTGTTTGCAACTCTATCATACCATCTCAGTCTGAGAATCTGTGAAGACATTCGTTGACAACCTATTTGATGATGATATTTATATAGTTTTACACGCAAGATTTAACGAGTTGCTTAGGATAGAGGTTCCTCTTCTTCTTCTTCGCCTTTCAACTCCAGCAGAGCTAGGTCTTCAACAAATTTCTTCCAGCTCATCTCAGAATAGAGGGGCATGGAGAAATTACTTCAGACTTTATGTAACGTATAACGGTACGAGAATAATATTATAATTACTTTTAAAAATACATATGGATTCCTCTAAATATGAATGTCTGATCTGGACATACTATCATATACTGCTAAATACGAATGTCTGATCTGGACATACTATCATATACTGTCAAGAGACCGGTTTAGAAATGAAGACATCAGAAAAAAAGTGTCTACATCATCAGTACTAAACTTCATCAAAAATAAAATTAAATGGTTTGATCACATAAGCAGATTACAACAGTGCGTCTCAATGAGTAATGTTACTCTGATACAGTGAATGCAAAGCAAAGACTGTCAGGCAAAAGGTGAACCTCAGAAAAACAGAGGATGTGAAAACCCTATTTATGTAGTGACATTGTTATATAACAGTGAAGCTCGTTCTATAAATCTCTTCTCATCCTAACTCTGTGAGGTAAAAGAGGATTAGAGGAAAAAAATAAAGAATAAGACTATCATATAGATACATTAGTACGACAGAATGATGTAATCGACATGCTGGTTTGATAAACACATATGATTACATTAGTACGACAGAATGATATAATCGACATGCTGGTTTGATAAACACATATAGATACATTAGTACCACAGAATGATATAATCGACATGCTGGCTTGATAAACACATATAGATACATTAGTACGACAGAATGATATAATCGACATGCTGTCTTGATAAACACATATAGATACATTAGTACGACATAATGATATAATCGACATGCTGGCTTGATAAACACATATAGATACATTAGTACGACAGAATGATATAATCGACATGCTTGCTTGATAAACACATATAGATACATTAGTACGACATAATGATAAAATCGACATGCTGGCTTGATAAACACATATAGATACATTAGTACGACAGAATGATATAATCGACATGCTGTCTTGATAAACACATATAGATACATTAGTACGACAGAATGATATAATCGACATGCTGTCTTGATAAACACAAAAGATACATTAGTACGACAGAATGATAAAATCGACATGCTGGCTTGATAAACACATATAGCTGGGTTGTCACAAGAGGACAAGACTTAATTAGACGATATTAGTTGATAAATCACAACGACCACTATATTTTGTGACAGCCAAGACAAATTGTAATCGAACTATCGTAAGCTGTGGTATGGTCATTGCATAAACACCAGTAAAACTGAATTGACATTTGCAATCTATGAAACTGCCATAGCAAATAGACTTTGAAATGACCACTACAATCTGCACACTGACCATTGTTGAATGTGAAGCACATATCACAATATGTGAACTGACTAAATATTGGCGATTGTAGACAACATTGTAGATTGTACACTAACCATTGTAGATTGTAGACTAATCATTGTAGATTGTTAATGGGAAAATATGTTTTAAAGAAACTATTGGAGACTTAACTGAAGAATACGGATTGTGATTTTACAATTAAAGTCTGCAATCCAATATTTGTAGACTATGGCTTGATAAGTACACTCTGTGAATCAATTATTGTAGACTATTATTTTATCAGTATAATATGTGAACCGATTATTGAATCGGTCAGTATAATCTACGAAATGATTACTGTAGACTATGTCTTAATCAGTATAATCTGTGAACTCATTATTGTAGACTATGATTTGATCAGTATAATCTGTGAACTGATTATTGTTGACTGTGATTTGATCAGTATAATCTGTGAACTGACTATTGTAGACTGGTGCTTGATCAGTATAATATGTGAACTGATTAATTTAGACTTTGATTTGATCAGTATAATCTGTGAACTGATTAATTTAGACTATGATTTGATCAGTATAATATGTGAACTGATTAATTTAGACTTTAATTTGATCAGTATAATCTGTGAACTCATTTATGTAGACTATGATTTGATCAGTATAATCTGTGAACTGATTATTTTAGACTATGTCTTAATCAGTATAATCTGTGAACTAATTATTGTAGACCGTGATTTGATCAGTATAATCTGTGAACGGATTATTTTAGACTTTGATTTGATCAGTATAATATGTGAACTGATTAATTTAGACTTTGATTTGATCAGTATAATCTGTGAAATTATTTATGTGATATGATTTGATCAGTATAATCTGTAACTGATTATTTTAGACTATGTCTTAATCAGTATAATATGTGAACTCATTATTGTAGTTTGTACACACTTTGACTGTGATATGATAATTGTGAACTCATATTGTGTTTGTACACTAGTTGACTGTGATATGACAATTGAACTCATTTTGTAGTTTGTACACCTGCTTGACTGTGATATGATAATTGTGAACTCTTTCTTGTTGAATCCTTTTTTTTTCTAATCCTATTTTTGCCTCAAAGCTTCAGGTTAAGAAGTGGTTTATAGAATGGATACTTTGTGTACTTTTTAAATAATGTCATTCACTGCCTCTGTTATTTATGTTCCACCTTTGAGCTCTTGATCTGTATCCACTAACTGGGAGTATGATTGTTTTTTGATACACTGTCTGTTGGTTTAATCGCTTATGTGTATGAACAATTTAATTTTCTGTTTCTTGATAATGTAGTTTCGTAAGATTTCATATTACTGTGTGGAAGCGGAAAGGGGGTAAGTGTAGCACAAAGCTGAAAGGTTACCAGGGCCATAGTGCTAACCACCTGCTGTACGCAAGCGAAACATGGACAGTGTATAGCAGACATGCAAGAAAATTAAACCACTTCCACACAAGCTGTCTACGCAGAATACTAAAAATAAACTGACAGGACAAAATTCCAGACAGCGAAGTCCTCACAAAAGCAAAGATCCCAAGCGTCAACACCCTGTTGCAGAAGGCACAAGTGAGATGGGTCGGTCACGTTTCTCCCAAAGCCTGATAAACGCATCCAAAATCAGTTGATGTTGGCGAACTTGAAGGGACAGACGTTCAGCTGGTGGACAGAAAAACGCTTTGAAATGCTTCGATATAGACACCACGTTCTAGAATCCTTGCTTAAGATCGCAAATGTGGCGTTGTAACAATAAAAAAGGAACCTGCATAGCTGAAAATCATCGTGTTGTTGAGGCACAGAGAAAAAAGAGCTGCGCGAAAAGACAGCACACAACACACACATGTCAACCTGATCATGTATGTCCCACCTGTGTGGGATTCTGTTCTAGGATTGGACTCTACAGTCACTTCCGCACACACCAGAGAGGCGCACCAGTACACGTCCGAGATTGTTGTCATCATCGCTTGCGATGGACGGCTATAATTAATAGTTCCTCACTACTGATATTGTACCCATTGTTTTCACATTTTGTCTTCATTTCTAAACTACTCTCTATTTGATACTCCTAGCATTCTGCGAAGACACTTGGACTCTTTCGTTACTAGTTTACTTCTATCTTTTGATGCCAATGTTCAACTTTGGCACTAATAGCATCATCATCAAGTAGCTTGTCCGTTCTGGAGCTTGCCTCCCATAACAGCAATCCTGAAACTCTCTGTTCTGTGTAAGTTGACCGGCGTCAGCAGCAGCCATTCTCAGATCGTCAATGACATCCTGCACTCATGTCTCTAGGTCTTCCTCTCATTCTTCTTCCAGGCACCATTCCTCTCAAATTTATTTTCTCTAAAAATTAATGTAGCTTGATGTATCCGAAATATATAATTTTCCTTGTTTATATGCTCCTTACTAGCATGGTGGCGTGAACAAGACTGTGTAGTACATTGTTCTTTTAGTGATCACGGTGTCGTGAACAAGACCGTGTAGTACATTGTTCTTTTAGTGATCACGGTGTCGGGAACAAGACCGTGTAGTATATTGTTCTTTTAGTGATCACAGTGTCGTGAACAAGACCGTGTAGTACATTGTTCTTTTAGTGATCACGGTGTCGTGAACAAGACCGTGTAGTACATTGTTCCTTTAGTGATCACGGTGTCGGAACAAGACCGTTAGTACATTGTTCTTTAGTGATCACGGTGTCGTGAACAAGACCGTGTAGTACATTGTTCTTTTAGTGATCACGGTGTCGTGAACAAGACCGTGTAGTACATTGTTCTTTTAGTGATCACAGTGTCGTGAACAAGACCGTGTAGTACATTGTTCTTTTAGTGATCACGTGTCGGAACAAGACCGTGTAGTACATTGTTCTTTAGTGATCCAGTGTCGTGAACAAGACCGTGTAGTACATTGTTCTTTTAGTGATCAGGTGTCGAACAAGACCGTGTAGTACATTGTTCTTTTAGTGATCACAGTGTCGTGAACAAGACCGTGTAGTACAATGTTCTTTAGTGATCACAGTGTCGTAACAAGACCGTGTAGTACATTGTTCTTTTAGTGATCACGGTGTCGTGAACAAGACCGTGTAGTACATTGTTCTTTTAGTGATCACGGTGTCGTGAACAAGACCGTGTAGTACATTGTTCTTTTAGTGATCACAGTGTCGTGAACAAGACCGTGTAGTACATTGTTCTTTTAGTGATCATGGTGTCGTGAACAAGACCGTGTAGTACATTGTTCTTTTAGTGATCATGGTGTCGTGAACAAGACCGTGTAGTACATTGTTCTTTTAGTGATCACGGTGCGTGAACAAGACGTTAAATTGTTCTTAGTGACAAGTGTCGTAACAAGACCGTGAGTATTGTCTTTAGTGATCACTAGTGCTGAATCATTGACGTGTAGCATTGTTCTTTAGGATCACGGTGTCGTGAACAAGACCGTGTAGTACATTGTTCCTTTAGTGATCACAGTGTCGTGAACAAGACCGTGTAGTACAATGTTCTTTTAGTGATCACGGTGTCGTGAACAAGACCATGTAGTACATTGCTCTTTTAGTGGTCACGGTGTCGTGAACAAGACCATGTAGTACATTGCTCTTTTAGTGATCACGGTGTCGTGAACAAGACCGTGTAGTACATTGTTCTTTTAGTGATCACAGTGTCAGAACAAGACCGTGTAGTACACTGTTCTTTTAGTGATCTGGTGTCGTGAACAAGACCGTGTAGTACATTGTTCTTTAGTGATCACGGTGTCGAACAAGACCGTGTAGTACATTGTTCTTTAGTGATTACGGTGTCGTGAACAAGACCGTGTAGTACATTGTTCTTTTAGTGATCACAGTGTCGTGAACAAGACCGTGTAGTATATTGTTCTTTTAGTGATCACGGTGTCGTGAACAAGACCGTGTAGTACATTGTTCTTTTAGTGATCACAGTGTCGTGAACAAGACCGTGTAGTACATTGTTCTTTTAGTGATCACGGTGACGTGCTTGCATTTCAAAATTGGTCAATTTACCTATGATCTAGTTTGCTTTATTTCATCTATGTTGAATTTCGTTAGTTATTCTTTTATTAACTGAAAAATGTTTCCAGATATATACAGTCTTTAACTTATTGTAATTGATATTTGTCGATGGAGTTGTCTCTAGTACTTTCCTACCAATCTGTGAACGGGCTACAACAAACTGGTCTCTGTTCGCTACAAACAAAACTTACCAATGCAGAAAACTAGAATATTGATGACAATAAAAACATATGGATTATTGAACAATAAGTGAATAAAATGTCCCGTAACCTTTCAGACCAGACCTTAAGGTATGACGTGCGTGTCACTTAACATTTCAAGACCTTAGTGTGCAGGAGGTACGAGGGCCAATTAATTTACTTACCCGTGAAACGTCGAGTGTGGACGGACAACAGTGTGTCGAGATCACAGACTTCAAAACACATTTCTACAATCTCTGTGCCCACAACCATCTTGCGTTCGAGCAAATAGGCAAAAACTCACACATTTCGATAATCAATCCCACTAAAATGACTATAGTGCGTTTACAAATGTTCTGCCCTGTTTAAAAATCCATAACTCTGCAACCATTTCAACTACGATGATGAAATTTTGCATACAAACTTGAAATATGAATGACCAAACAAAAAATGTTTGTCTTGTAGATTGCACAGCTTATTTCCATGTTTGTTTATATGGGGTATATAAACCTCTTGTCAGTGTAAAAGAGCACATTTTTAAAATTTTACAGCTTCACACCCAAACTTCTGTGGTCAACAACATATTTTCTCGTGTGCACGTTTTTTTTGGCCGTTTAGAAGCTGGTGTCACACTTGAACGGATATGCTCAGAGGTAAAGTCTATACCAATACAGGCAGTGGGTGAGTTTACAAGAAACCATTTACCAGAAACGTTGGATGATTCTTGCTATATTACAGAATGGGATTGAAAGTGAAATTCTGCATACTTCAAAGCATTGCAATGAAGCTGTACTTATATTTTAGTCGAGAAGCTGATCGTGGAAGACTTTATCAATCTATTTTAAACCCCGAAAAGAGAACAGTGCATGCTTTGGGTTTGTGTAAACGGTCATTTCGTCGATGGATACATGAATCAAGAATAAACCCTCCAAACAATAAGCAAATAGCAGGTAGAAAGTCAATTGTAGATAGCTTTGACAAGGAGGTTATACGACGAGCAATTGTGAAAATGTTGGATTGCAAAGAAAGAGTGACTGTAAGAAATCTGCAGACATGTTTAAGGAAGAACAATGACATTGAGTTATCTAAATGTACGTTGTGGAAAGTTTAAAAGGACATTAGGCTTCACCTTTAGAAAGTATACGAGTGGAAGAAATATTATTTGAGAGCAGCCGCATTTAGTAGTCATGAGAAGCAAGTACCTACGTGAAGTAAGAGAAATGTGCAGAGAAAGTTAGGATATTGTGTATTTGGATGAAACATGGATCAATGCACATCACGCCAATGCAAAGAAATGGCAGTCAGTAGATGGAAGGATAAAGCGATATGTACCAAGTAGTAAAGGACGACGTTTAGTCATAGCCCACGGTGGTAGTATACATAATGGGTTATTGCAGAATGCTGAACTTGTTTTCGTTTCAAAGTCTACAGACAATAGAGATTATCACGCAGAGATGAATGGCCAAATATTTAGAAATTGCTCAGAAAACAGTTCTTCCATCTTTAGATAGACCATCTTGTCTCATAATGTCTCATCATATTACATTGTTATATCACAAGAAGACAAAATACCTCGAGCACAAAAGACGCAATAAAGATGTGGCTCATCAGAGAAAATATTCCGTTCAATGAAACTTACTTCAAACCAGAATTGTTGTCCCTTGTAAAGCAGACACAAAAGTCAAAGAAATTTCAAATTGACAAGTTGATAGAGGAACATGGTCATAGGTGTTTGAGACTTCCACCGTACCATTCACATTTAAACCAAATAGAACTTGTGTGTGCTAAAATTAAAGGACAAGTGGCAGCTGAAAATACTACATTCAAATTGTCTGACGTCAAGATACTAACCCACAATGCGCTATCAAATGTTGATAAAGCTTACTGGATAAAATGTGAGGACCATGTCTTGAAAGAAGAAGATGAATATTGGAGAAAGGATTGTTTGCATTTAATTCAACCTAGAACAGTCATCAATCTACTGGACTCGTCCGACACAGAATAAGGTTAGAAATATATTATTGTCATACTCCAGTCATTTTCTATTTTATAATTCTTCCATATGTCTATGATAATTATATGTATATGTTATTATATACATGTCACCCATCACTATATGAATAGGGATCCGCCTTTGATGACATCCTTAACCTATATGAAGTGTATCACTGTAAATTCGTTCTTTTGCATAGCTTTGCTAAAGTTTCGCAAAAATCAAAGAAATCTGCCGATATGCAAAATCTGAGTTGCATTTCGACCTGTCAACGACATATTCCTTTGGTCATCATAAATATAAGACTGTATGCAAAATTTCAAATCAATACAACAGATACTTTTTTGAGAAAATTGAACTTGACTGAGGGCAAACATTTGTAAACGGACTATAGTACAGTTGATCAAAGTACAGTGACCGGTACAGTGACAGATACAGTTGACGTTACAATTGACGGTACCATTGTCCGGTACAGATGACCAGTACAGTTGACCAGTACAGTTGACCGGTACAGTTGACCGGTACAGTTGACCAAAATTGACAGTACAGACGTAAATAAATATAAAACAAGATATAAATACGACATGCGGACAAACTATTTTTTGTAGGTATAAATACAAACTGGGAAATCATTTCAGAAATAAAGTAACACAGTAAATGATAAATAATTCAAGAAATAACAGTTAAACAAAATTTAAATATTAATTTTATTTGTTTCATTAATCAACAATATATAATCCCTATTCAGGAACACACAAAAACAGTTTGTGAATTGTATATGCTAAAATCAAACAGGATGTAACGATCGTATTTTGTTACAGTTTGACTATGTTCTTTTTCCTGGAACACTTGGTAAACAATTCCAGAAATGTGGTCCTATACTTTGTACTCATTCTAAAGTATACAAAAATGTTAATACTAGAATTTATAGTTTCAAATAGAAACCCAAAAGACCACGATGCAAAGAATAGATTTGAGTATCTCCCCTGACGCTTAACTCTGGTTCAATAAATGTTGTCATAAATAATAGCACACCAGGTGTGTTACATATAATTAATATAATCGCTATAAAAACAATTAAATTCATAGTCCTTCTATCTCTATTGGACAAGTTCTCGGACTGCTCGTTGCAAACACTTACAGTTTTACGCCAAGTTCTTTTCTGTCCCAACTTCAATTAAAATTGCAGTAAGTAAGCCACGACAAAAAACTGATTATTCCAACAATAGATTGTATAATATAAATGATTCTTTCAACAGTTTCTCTGTTGTCTGAGTGAACTTGTCCAAGAAGTGTTTTATTTCTATCTGGATAAAATTTCCAGTCTATTCTATTCGTACAATAAAGTGGAATTAGGAAAATAATCATCACACAATAAATCGCAATCATAACAACAGTTGTTCTAGTGGGCGTTATCATCTGTTTGACGTGTAGAGGAAATGCTATACAAAGACATCTTTCAGCTGTTACGTAGACAGTGATAAGAAAAGTTATTCTGGCACAGCTTACACGTGAACACCTCAGTAATGTATTGAATTCTGATGGCACCATGGATATATCTGACATTTGGAACAAAGGATTAACACAAATGCTATACCACTGTTGAAGTAGAAGACTACTTAAATCTGAAATTGCCAGTGCAAAGAAACTGATGTTGATTGTTGTATTAAGACCTTGTCTGTAGAATACCACCAAGTTGATGATGTTGGTTAATATTCCAAACATGCTAACAATACTACACAAAACGACATAGTTCAAAATCTCTATGATAAGTATATCACTGTCTTTGGAAAGTTTACTCTGAGATGCCATGTTCATGAGTTCATTCACTGCATAGTTGATTGTAGAACTATTTGCATTCATTTATTTAGTCTAAGGAATCATACATGTCACCAGGTGACTACTGACATTAAGTCTACAAATTCACATGTAGGTCAACGCAGTCGTTAATAAGATGTTTCTAATGTTCTCTTGTTAAATTGAACAAATAACTATTGTCTATATTGACATATAACATATAACTATTGTCTATATTGACATATAACATGTAACTATTGTCTATATTGACATATAACTATTGTCTATATTGACATATAACATATAACTATTGTCTATATTGACATATAACATGTAACTATTGTCTATATTGACATATAACTATTGTCTATATTGACATATAACATATAATATATTTAAGAAAATGTGAAAAAAGAGGTCAAGAAATAAATGAATAAAAAATATGCCACTTGATAGCAACAAGCAACGAAATAGATCATGTAAAGTAATTCGTTCTTCTTCAGAGATCTCTGGCAATGCGCTAGCTTACTGTGAGACATCAACATGGCTGTCGTTTAGGTCTGTCATGTCTGTGAAATAAGTCAAGACGATAGCTATACAATTTAAGGTGTCTTTATTAATACAATTGTTAAATGTTGATGATGTGGCTACAATTGAGATACAATATTTTTTACTGTAAAATTGTAATGTTCAGATAGACATATATATTTGTTATATACATACAGGACTGTATTCAATATGGTATACTTGAAGACATTGAACCTGGTGAAGAATATGTACCAATGTCAACAGAAATCAATACATCATTTTCAGTATAATTTATGAATTCCCAGAATTCATTTGCGCATGAGTTAGTTATTTGACTTCAGAAAGAGAAGCCTTAGTCACCGACAGTACCAAATGACATACTCCGTAGGTTTTAAAGTGAATCAGGTTTCGGGGAAAAAACGCATTTCTGAAAAACAGAATGTTAAATCTTTTCAGAATTTCAACTAATATTATCTGTTATGCAATCTTGTTGTCTTTGCAACTATTCTACTGCCTCCTAACACCATTGTTTTATTTTCGATAAAAAAAAGTTGCATAGTTACTTAACACATTTCTACAAACAAATAACATACCTGAGAAGATTCATTGAAACCGGCCACCACCACCACGTTAGTTTAGTTTCAAGGAACTGCTTCACAGATCACACAGGAGTGGACAGTCTTGCAGGACATGTTTCTGTGTCTGTACCGTCTGCTGACACTGGCAGAGAACTGTTCAGATCACACATGAGTGGACAGACTTGCATGACATGCTGACACTGGCAGATAGCTATTTGACTTATATCTAGTCTTTGTAAACGTACTTTGATTCTGTAGTGTCCTGCAGGGCAAAATATAATGACCTGATCTGTTCGCCTGAGGTCTTTGGGAATGTCTGCATTACACATCCAGGATTGATAAGTTCAACAAATCAGTTTCAAACGAAATTTAAACGTTAGATCGGACATTTAACCTGAACTCACGTTCTCACTTTCCCGATTTGAAATCTTTTGGGGAATCTACATCAATGGCTGTATAATGAAGCATCGTGGCTTGTCAACCATCTGAACAATTTTTAATCAAATTTGATAACATATTTTGTAAATGTTCAACCTTTGAACGAGTTATAATGTTTATCAATAACTCATTCACTTCTGTTGATGCTACTAAAGTTCTGTTGATGCTACTAAAGTCCTGTTGATGCTACTAAAGTTCTGTTGATGTTACAAAAAATATAATCTTTAATAGACAAAAATATAAATCATAAATCTGCAAGAAGACATATTTTTGAAATCCTGCCATGTAATGTATGCTAATGTCTGGGTTTTGAGACACGAATACAAATTCAATGATTTGTAGTGTTATTCTGAAAATATATTCATGCTTTGGTTCAACATATCTATCAGAGTTTCGTGTTTATCTATGCACATCATCAAAGATAAAACTGATCATTGACAAACTCAAAATAGATGATACATTACGAGAGGAGGTCTGTTCCAGTAGCACACCAGAATATCCACAACTTGCAGCCAATATGCAGTGTTAACATTTCAAATAACTATACGGGGCCAAATGTACTCAAGTTCTCATCACAAACACACAGATCCCAAAGAGGTTAACATGGTTGATATAACAAGCGTAAACAAATATACACATTGTTCTTGTATATAATTGTAGTCTCCCTTTGTTGAGTTTGTTGTATTTATTATTCACTCTAATCTTGTTCATCTAATTTTGATACAATCCATATCCAAGATTTTCTATATTGCTGACTAAAATACTGTTTTCAATATCACGTTTATATTCTGATAATTTATGTAAATATAAATATTGTCAGGTTATTTCTTTGTTGCGTCTTCTTTGTCCAACTTCGATACTTCTCAATGACAAGTAAAGTGAATAAGTAATTTCTCATTTATTTGTACATTTTAACTACTAAACGTTTTGTAATATTTTTTTCCAGTCAAACATACATACATACATCTATGGAATGTTTAATCTGGTCATACATTTTATAGATATTGTTAGCTATTACTTTCCTTGTTTGTCACATTTCATTGCAGCGACACATACAACTTTTAATTTTAACATCACACTGAAATCGTTCAGATTAACAACTCTAATATATTTAATGACATAGTAAAGACGATTAATTTCATACTTACTGTGTGATACAAAACTGAACTACTCAAGTTGAGATATCAGATAGATTTCTGAATAAATGAAAATTGCAAGAACATTGGAAATATATGTCACAATTTGATTATGAAATTATTACTGTAAAGTAGCTGTTAAATCTCAGGTGAAACTCTGGAACAAATGTATGACAAAAGTACTGAGACAATATCTCCGTCTGTTTAACTGAGATAAATTATATTTATACTCTCTTTCTGACTGCAGGATATTTGTAACGTCGCTTACTGAGACATTACTGAAAGAACAATAGGCCTTACACGAGAATGATTACAGCAGTTAATGGTGCATGTATATCCTGATTGATGACTTATGTTTAACGCCAATTACACGTCTATACCCCAATACTTCTAGAAAGAAGTAAATGGTGGAAGAGAATAATATACGTCTGTACCAATTTTGTAAACATCATTACGTCACAACTACACAATCACCACCAGACAGGAAAATGGTCTATGATCTAATGATCCATTTATCAGAACTTATGTTTCAAGTTAACCTTGCAATAATTGTATTTTTTCACTTTGGTGTACAAAATTACAGATTGCAATCATTTGAAACAATATCAGACTTCAAGTACCAACCACAATTATGGTTGCTCATGTGATAACTTACTAGTAAAGTTACTAATTAGCATTTATCAGTGGAACGTTAATCATACATATTTTACTGAAGCTATGAAAGAGAATTTAACATGTTACTTGGTTCAAATCAGTTTACTTCTGCATTTGTGAATGGTATACAAATATAGATATAAATATTACAAAATATTCCTGCCGACTATTTTCATATACTATGGACAAAGAAGTGAACAAATGGATTTATCTAGAAGACACTCAGAATCAAAGATAACTGGTTGATGCTTCACAAATAAGAATGGGAAAATTGAAATATTTTGGACATATAAAAAGACACGAAGAAAAGGAGAAAACCATTATGGAGGGACATATCTCAGCAATGAGGAGAACATAGAGATCACAGACAAGATAGATTCAGGATGCAACTGATTATAGTCATACGGCTGCACTGGTGGGGCATCTGGTCTGTAAGAGGGAAAATTCAAAGAAATTTTAGGTTGGCAACGTTCTGCTCTGGACAAACTATTTGAAGATGATGCATATATAGTTTTACATGAAAGAGATTTAACGAGTTGCCCAGGATAGAGCGGCATGGAGAAATTTCTTTCAGACCGTATGCAACGTATACTGGTATGAGAATATTATTATAAATACTTTAAAAATATATATAGATTGTGCTAAATATGAATGTCGCATCTGGACATACTAACATATAATGTCAAGAGACCGGTTTAGAAATGAAGACATCAGGAAAAAAAGTGTCTACATCATCAGTACTAAACTTCATCAAGAAATAAGAAATTAAATGGTTTGGGCACATATACAGATTACCAACAAACAGTGCGTCTCAATGAGTAATGTTACTCTGATACAGTGAATAAAGCAAAAAGACTGTCCAGGCAAAAGGTGGACGTCAGAAAACAACAGAGGATGTGAAAAACACTATTTATGTAGTGCACATTGTTATTTAAGAAGCTCGTTCTATAAATCTCTTCTCATCCTGACTCTGTGAGGTAAAAGAGGAATAAAGGAAAGAAAGAAAGAACGAGACTATCATATAGATACATTAGTACGACATAATGATATAATCGACATGCTGGCTTGATAAACACATATAGATACATTAGTACGACATAATGATATAATCGGCATGCTGGCTTGATAAACACATATAGATACATTAGTACGACATAATGATATAATCGACATGCTGGTTTGATAAACACATATAGATACATTAGTACGACATAATGATATAATCGACTGCTTGCTGATAAAACATATAGATACATTAGTACGACATAATGATATAATCGGCATGCTGGCTTGATAAACACATATAGATACATTAGTACGACAGAATGATATAATCGACATGCTGGCTTGATAAACACATATAGATACATTAGTACGACAGAATGATATAATCGACATGCTTGCTTGATAAACACATATAGATACATTAGTACGACAGAATGATATAATCGACATGCTTGCTTGATAAACACATATAGCTGGGTTGTCAGCGGGACAAGACTTAATTAGACGATATTAGATGATACATCACAATGACCAATACACTTTGTGAACTGACCAAGTCAAATTGTAATCGAACTATCGTAGCTGGTATGGTCATTACAATACACGACCAGTACAGATTGTATTGACATATGCAATCTATGAAACGGACATACCAAATAGCCGTTCTACAATCTGCACACTGACCATTGTTGAATGTGAGCCACACATTACAATATGTAAACTGACTAAATATTGAAGATTGTCAACTTGACAAAACATTTTTGATACAATCTGATTTCTGTAGCGTAGAGGGCTAGGTGCTCCTCTCTCGATCCAAAGGTCACCGGTTCGCTCCCTCGTGGAGCCATTGGGATATTTTTCCAGAGCTTCCTCATCTCAGGGTAAGTGAGATCGAGTTACAAGTCCTATCGGAGAAGTACTTTAAAACATAGTGTCTAATTTGAGCACATAAAAGAAGCCTTGTATTCAAAATCGAGAACAGCAGACTGGGTGTCCGGGAAAATTCCCTAGACAGAAAAAAGCAAATTTTCTATAAAATATCTTCACCATCTTCAAAGTTACATAGAGGAACTCTGCGGTGCTACGGAGCTCTGGATCTTCCGTGAAAATGAGATCGGAGCACACATGGTTACACACCGAAGTGCAATGATGATGGTCCAATCAATCAATCATTCCATCAATCAATTTTGGAACACACTGATGTAGAGTTGATTGACAAAAGCGGACGTTATTTTACAACTTCCATCTATGAATTGATTATTGTAGACTATAATTTGATCAGTATAATCTGTGAACTCATTACTGTAGACTATGATTTGATCAGTATAATCTGTGAACTCATTACTGTAGACTACGATTTGACTGCAGTATAATCTGTGAACTCATTACTGTAGACTATGATTTGATCAGTATAATCTGTGAACTCATTACTGTAGACTATGATTTGATCAGTATAATCTGTGAACTCATTACTGTAGACTATGATTTGATCAGTATAATCTGTGAACTCATTACTGTAGACTATGATTTGACCAGTATAATATGTGAATTCATTACTGTAGACTATGATTTGATCAGTATAATCTGTGAACTCATTACTGTAGACTATGATTTGATCAGTATAATCTGTGAACTCATTACTGTAGACTATGATTTGATCAGTATAATCTGTGAACTCATTACTGTAGACTATGATTTGATCTGTATAATTTGTGAACTCATTACTGTAGACTATGATTTGATCAGAGTAATCGAACTCATTACTGTAGACTATGTTTTGACCAGTATAATCTGTGAACTCATTACTGTAGACTATGATTTGATCAGTATAATCTGTGAACTCGTTATTCTAGACTATAGATTTCAAACTTTTCAGTCCACCGCTCACTTTGCACAACTTAAACTTGTAACGCCCTCCACCGCCCACTTTGCACAACTTAAACTTTGTAACGCCCACCGCCCACTTTGCACAACATAAACTTTGTAACGCCCTCCCCTCCTCTACATTATAACAGTTTGCTAACGCTCTCCTCCCACATATATACATGCTGTATTTTCTCTTTGACATAGAGAATTGATATGTATTTTTGTAATACATGGTCAATTTGCAAATGATCATATGCAGGAAATAGAAAATTGATGAAAAAATGGATTGTGTAAAATGGGTATAAGATGAATTAAAATGCAGAATTTAAATTTTAAATTATTATTCAATCGCAAAATCACGAAATTAATTTTTTTTAAAATACTTATTTTACTTATTCTTTAAGAGCCAACGATCCTCATTCGCCTAAACAACCCTCAAATTCGTCTGAGCCTACTATCGCCCCTATAACGCTTCAGCGCCCACTGGTGGAGGGTGGGTGGAGGCTGTTGACTTATTCTCAGTCTATATAAGTGTTTGCTGAGTCTGCAGTGTCCTCAGTAGTCGAAATATAATGACCTGGTCTGTTCTGCTTAGGTCTTTGAGGAGTCTTTCCATATTCATATCCAGTGTTGTCTTTCAGTCTACTCAGATTTTCTCTGTATGAGGTTTTAACCTCTGAAAAGACAAGGGTTGTAAATGCTTCTTGACACTGCCCTCCTTAGCTAAGACATCAGCACTCTCATTGCCTGCAATGCCACAGTGAGATGGAATCCACTGCAAGGGAATTTCTTCCTTTTCTGAAAGCTGAGAAGTTTTCTTTTAGGTTTTGTACTGTGCTGTCAGCGAATTTAGCATCCAGGGCTTGTAAGTGACAGTGAGTCTGTGAGAAATACCATCTTGCCTACAGGTGCTTGCAGCTTATTCATGTGCTAAAGCGCAGAATAATGTACTATAAATATAAATCGTGAAATCATTAATGAAAAAAAATGAACAACGTAAGTTAGAAATAATTCAAGTAAATAACAATAACAGTTAAATATTAATGTTATTTGTTTAATTAATCAACAAGGTTCATGAAAAACATACAAACAAAACAAAAGTTTGGAGTTATAGCTAAAATCATACAGGATATGTTGTATTGTTTTACTGTCATGCTACTGTCCCGTTTCTTGGAACGCTTGGTAAACAATTCAGAAATGTAGTCCATACTTTGAATTCTCTAAAATATACAAAAATGTTAATACTAGAATTAATAGTTTCAAATAGAAACCCAAAAGACCACGATGCAAAGAATAGATTTGAGTATCTCCTCGAAGTTAACTCTGGTTCACAAAATGTTGTCATAAACAATAGCACACCAGGTGTGTTACATATAATTAATATAATCGCTATGAAACAATTAAATTATAGTTCTTCTGTCTCTATTGGACAAGTTCTCAGACTGCTCGTTGCAAACACTTACAGTTTTACGCCAAGTTCTTTTCTGTCCCAACTTACGAATTAAAATTGCAGTAAGTAAAGCCACGACAAAAAAACTGATTATTCCAACAATAGATTGTATAATATAAATGATTCTTTCAACAGTTTCTCTGTTGTCTGTAGGAACTTGTCCAAGAAGTGTTTTATTTCTATCTGGATAAAATTTCCAGTCTATTCTATTCGTACAATAAAGTGGAATTGTGAAAATAATCATCACACAATAAATCGCAATCATAACAACAGTTGTTCTAGTGGGCGTTATCATCTGTTTGACGTGTAGAGGAAATGCTATACAAAGACATCTTTCAGCTCTATGTAGACAGTGATAAGAAAAGTTATTCTGCACAGCTTACACGTGGAACACCTCGTAATGTATTGAATCTCTGATGGCACCATGGGTATATCTGACATTTGGAACAAAGGATTAACACAAATGCTATACCACTGTTGAAGTAGAAGACTACTTAAATCTGAAATTGCTAGCGCAAAGAAACTGATGTTTATTGTTGTATTAAGACCTTGTCTGTAGAATACCATCAAGTTGATAATGTTGGTTAATATTCCAAACATGCTAACAATACTACACAAAACGACATAGTTCAAAATCTCTATGATAAGTATATCACTGTCTTTGGAAAGTTTACTCTGAGATGCCATGTTCATGAGTTCATTCACTGCATAGTTGATTGTAGAACTATTTGGTATCTTCATTTTATTTAGAGTGATTCATACATGTCACCCACCAGGTGACTACTGACATTAAGTCAACAAATTCACATGTAGATCAATGCAGTACAAATACGATGCTTCTATAGTTATCTGCAATGGGCTTAGTTTACTGTGGACCAACACTTGTAGTCAGCTTCAGCTCTTTTGTTTGTGAAATAAGTCAAGACGATAGGTTAAACAATTTAAGCTGTTTTCTAACTAATACAATTTTTGAATGATGGATGAAGGTGCAAATTGAGACAAAGTATGTTATAGTCCGTTCAACTTGTCATGCACACAGATAAAAATTTGTATCTTTGTAACCATTTGATGAAATAACTTGAAAACTTGCATGTGAACTACACATGTTCCCGACGCTACAAAAATATTTTTTGCCATTCAAACAATCATACCATCTAGAAGTTCCTTCTTTGTGCTATATATTTAACGCCTTTGTTGGCATGGTTGAAGAAAACTCATGTTTACAGCAATTTAATACATTGATGACAAAAATAGCAACATTCAGGGCGAAATTCACGTTTTGAAAAGTTCTTCATTTTCGCCACCATAACGACTCGGGCTTGAACTTGGTAAAGAATTGACGTCATTAGTGTGAGACGGACATTTAGTTAAAGGCGTATATTGAAATTAGTGTGAAGTTATTTTGTAATATTGTTGACAGTCATTGATTTAACATACATAATGAGTTTGAAGTGCAAATTTATTACAATGCAAAAAGTGTCATTAATGTTATACACGCATTTACACAAAGAGAAACAGATGGGTCATCTGTACCACAGTACATACAAGAACCAGAGAAAAGAGCCATAGCAGCTTTGGGTTTAGATAGAAAGTCGTTTTCTTATTGGATGAAACAGAACTGTGGATACGCAAAGGCAACTGTGCAGCAAAGAAGGAAAGTATGTGTTGACGATTTTGACAAAGGTATTATCAGACGTGAAATTTTGAAAATGTTCCAGTACAATGAACTTGTTACTTTACGTAAATTGAAAAGTCGTCTATTATCACATTGTGACATTGAAATATCTAAAACAAATGTGTGGAAGATTGTGAGAGGAGCTGGTTTCATTTTCTGTAAAACCACTGGTGGAAGGAATATAGTTTGTGAAAAGCTAAACCTCGTTACCTCACGAAGCATTTACTTAATGAAAATACGTCAGCTACGCGAGGATGGGTACGATATTGTCTATTTAGATGACTCATGGATTAATGCTCACCATACTTTTGACAAAGAATGGCAGTCAGTGGACAGAGTTAAACGGAGGACAATTCCAAGCAGTAAGGGACAACGCCTTATTCTTGCACATGCTGGCAGCAGAGAAATGGATTGCTACAGGGCGCAGAACTTATTTTTCACTCAAAGTCAACAGACGGTGTAGACTACTACAAAGAAATGAATGCATGTATTTTTAGAGACTGGTTAGAAAACACGGTACTTCCAATTCTTGATAAGCCTTCATGTATTCTTATGGATAATGCTTCATATCATAATATTGTTGCCCTGGAGGACAAAATCCCAATTTCATCAAGCACCAAAGAGAAAATGAAGACATGGCTTGTCAAAGAAAATGTTAATTTCGACAACAACTGCTTGAAACCTGAATTATTACAGATAGTGAGGCAGACGAAGAGGACGAAGGTTTATCAAATCGACAAAATCATATTAGAACACGGCCACACTTCTCTTCGACTGCCACCATACCATCCGCAACTAAACCCAATAGAGCTTGTATGGGCTAAAGTAAAAGGACGAGTGGCCGAAAAGAATACCACGTTCAAAATGTGTGATGTGCAAAACCTGACACGCGAGGTCATCTCCACGATAAACAAGGAATACTGGCGAAAATGTGAAGATCATGTTCTCCGGGAAGAGGATGGCTACTGGCAAAAAGATGGTTTGCAGTTTGTACAACCCACAGCACTAGTCTACTTGTTAGATACATCTGAGTCTGACTGAGGTGTGCATTAATGAATTTTTTTGTAGTGATACTTCGCTACCACATCAGTTAACACAAGCGCATTGTACCGAAGAAGTAGCGACTCGAAGATAACACCTAGTAACTCCGCCATTGCCAGTCCCAAGCCTGGACGCGAAACGGGAAAGGCATTATGACATGGCAGCTAACTTTAACTGTAATGTACTCGTACATTGTTTTAAAAAAAACACTAATACAACTATGTCTACATTTCTTGTTTATTTCATGACACCATTGCAGTATCAACTTTGGCCCCACATGTATGAGCTGGGATAATACGCCTTTGAATGAGACTTGACATCAAATGTCATATGTGTGCGTTTACTGTAAAAACTAAAATGCTGTATCAGACTTGCCAAATATACCGCCAACATCAAAGGAAACCGTTACATTACAAAATCCAGGTTTTCTATAGCAATTTCTTCCATCAGAAATTTGCGTTGGTATAATTCTAAGATTGTGTGCAAAGTTTCGCTACTGTGGAATAGATGGTTTTGCTACAATTCGCATTGGACTGTGGGCATGAGTTGTTGAACGGACTATAGTATTTATCTTCTTCTATTTTCTATTATCTTCTCTAATCTTGTTTTGCCTCACAGCGTTAGAATACCTTCTGTGGACACAAGCAACCGTCCTAGAAATCTCTTCTTAAAGCCGAAAAATTGACTTCATTGCCAGGGTGGCCATATTTCTGGTCCTCTCCATATATAAAGCACGCCACCAGCTGAGAGTATTGCAAAAAGCACGAATTCCGTAGCTCTGGCAACAATCCTTGGAGTCTCTGAAAAAAATACATCTGTGAACTGAACGGTGCGGTTCGGATTCAAACACACGACCTTCAACTCATAGAACAAGGCATAACCACTTAGCCACTGAGACATCACTTAGCCACTGAGACCTCACTTAGCCACTGAGACCTCACTTAGCCACTGAGACACCACTTAGCCACTGAGACCTCACTTAGCCACTGAGACACCACTTAGCCACTGAGACATCACTTAGCCACTGAGACCTCACTTAGCCACTGAGACCCCACTTAGCCACTGAGACATCACTTAGCCACTGAGACCTCACTTAGCCACTGAGACCTCACTTAGCCACTGAGACACTGCTTCAGCCACTGAGACCTCACTTAGCCACTGAGACACCACTTAGCCACTGAGACCTCACTTAGCCACTGAGACCTCACTTAGCCACTGAGACCTCACTTAGCCACTGAGACCTCACTTAGCCACTGAGACACCACTTAGCCACTGAGACATCACTTAGCCACTGAGACCTCACTTAGCCACTGAGACCTCACTTAGCCACTGAGACCTCACTTAGCCACTGAGACACCACTTAGCCACTGAGACACCACTTAGCCACTGAGACCCTAAGAGATCACTTAGCCACTGAGACCCCACTTAGCCACTGAGACACCACTTAGCCACTGAGACCTCACTTAGCCACTGGAGACCTCACTTAGCCACTGAGACACCACTTAGCCACCTAGACACCACTTAGCCACTGAGACCTCACTTAGCCACTGAGACACCACTTAGCCACTGAGACACCACTTAGCCACTGAGACCTCACTTAGCCACTGAGACACCACTTAGCCACTGAGACCTCACTTAGCCACTGAGACCTCACTTAGCCACTGAGACACCACTTAGCCACTGAGACACCACTTAGCCACTGAGACCTCACTTAGCCAATGAGACACCACTTAGCCACTGAGACCTCACTTAGCCACTGAGACACCACTTAGCCACTGAGCACCATTAGCCACTGAGACCTCACTTAGCCACTGAAACACCACTTAGCCACTGAGACATCACTTAGCCACTTAGACCTCACTTAGCCACTGAGACACCACTTAGCCACTGAGACACCACTTAGCCACTGAGACATCACTTAGCCACTGAGACATCACTTAGCCACTGAGACACCACTTAGCCACTGAGACACCACTTAGCCACTGAGACATCACTTAGCCACTGAGACACCACTTAGCCACTGAGACCTCACTTAGCCACTGAGACCTCACTTAGCCACTGAGACATCACTTAGCCACTGAGACCCCACTTAGCCACTGAGACACCACTTAGCCACTGAGACATCACTTAGCCACTGAGACACCATTAGCCACTGAGACATCACTTAGCCACTGAGACCTAACTTAGCCACTGAGACATCACTTAGCCACTGAGACCCCACTTAGCCACTGAGACACCACTTAGCCACTGAGACATCACTTAGCCACTGAGACACCACTTAGCCACTGGGACCCCTAAGAGATCACTTAGCCACTGAGACCCCACTTAGCCACTGAGACATCACTTAGCCACTGAGACACCACTTAGCCACTGAGACACCATTAGCCACTGAGACATCACTTAGCCACTGAGACACCATTTAGCCACTGAGACATCACTAGCCACTGAGACACCACTTAGCCACTGAGACCCCTAGAGATCACTTAGCCACTGGAGACCCCACTTAGCCACTGAGACATCACTTAGCCACTTAGACACCACTTAGCCACTGAGACACCACTTAGCCACTGAGACACCACTTAGTCACTGAGACATCACTTAGCCACTGAGACACCACTTAGCCACTGAGACATCACTTAGCCACTGAGACACCACTTAGCCACTGAGACATCACTTAGCCACTGAGACCCCATTAGCCACTGAGACACCACTTAGCCACTGAGACTCACTTAGCCACTGAGACACCACTTAGCCACTGAGACCCCTAAGAGATCACTTAGCCACTGAGACCCCACTTAGCCACTGAGACATCACTTAGCCACTGAGACACACTTAGCCACTGAGACACCACTTAGCCACTGAGACCCCTAAGAGATCACTTAGCCACTGAGACCCCACTTAGCCACTGAGACACCACTTAGCCACTGAGACATCACTTAGCCACTGAGACATCACTTAGCCACTGAGACACCACTTAGCCACTGAGACATCACTTAGCCACGGAGACACCACTTAGCCACTGAGACACCACTTAGCCACTGAGACACCACTTAGCCACTGAGACACCACTTAGCCACTGAGACATCACTTAGCCACTGAGACATCACTTAGCCACTGAGACATCACTTAGCCACTGAGACACCACTTAGCCACTGAGACATCACTTAGCCACTGAGACATCACTTAGCCACTGAGACATCACTTAGTCACTGAGACACCACTTAGCCACTGAGACATCACTTAGCCACTGAGACACCACTTAGCCACTGGACATCACTTAGCCACTTAGACCCCACTTAGCCACGGGGAGAAAACCACTTAGCCACTGAGACACCACTTAGCCACTGAGACACCACTTAGCCACTGAGACACCACTTAGCCACTGAGACATCACTTAGCCACTGAGACACTCACTTAGCCACTGAGACACCACTTAGCCACTGAGACATCACTTAGCCACTGAGACACCACTTAGCCACTGAGACATCACTTAGCCACTGAGACACCACTTAGCCACTGAGACATCACTTAGCCACTGAGACATCACTTAGCTACTGAGACACAACTTAGCCACTGAGACATCACTTAGCCACT
The DNA here is from genome assembly GCA_020796225.1 of Arion vulgaris. Classification (NCBI taxonomy): domain Eukaryota; kingdom Metazoa; phylum Mollusca; class Gastropoda; order Stylommatophora; family Arionidae; genus Arion; species Arion vulgaris. The sequence goes on along the minus strand of CM036761.1, from coordinate 58,241,232 downwards.
GAGACATCACTTAGCCACTGAGACATCACTTAGCCACTGAGACACCACTTAGCCACTGGAGACATCACTTAGCCACTGAGACACCACTTAGCCACTGAGACATCACTTAGCCACTGAGACCCCACTTAGCCACTGAGACACCACTTAGCCACTGAGACACCACTTAGCCACTGAGACACCACTTAGCCACTGAGACACCACTTAGCCACTGAGACATCACTTAGCCACTGAGACACCTAAGAGATCACTTAGCCACTGAGACACCACTTAGCCACTGAGACATCACTTAGCCACTGAGACATCACTTAGCCACTGAGACATCACTTAGCCACTGAGACACCACTTAGCCACTGAGACACCACTTAGCCACTGAGACCTAAGAGATCACTTAGCCACTGAGACACCTAAGAGATCACTTAGCCACTGAGACACCTAAGAGATAAGAACATTCTATAAATCATCTCCAGGACAAGATCAAGATTACTTTCTTGATATGAAAACTTGATGATACATTATGGCTACAAGATTTAACATTCTTGATATCAAAACTTGATGATACAATATGGATACACGATTTAACATTCTTGATATCAAAACTTGATGATACAATATGGATACACGATTTAACATTCTGATACTCAAAACTGATGATACAATATGGATACAGATTTAACATTCTTGATATCAAAACTTGATGTTTCGTTATGGCTACAAGATTTAACATTCTTGATATGAAAACTTGATAATACATTATGGCTTTAAGATTTAACTTTCTTGATATATATTATCTTCAAGTTAAATGAGTTAAATCTCGAATGGAGTCAAAGGCGCATAGGGACAACGCCGCGCCAGGATTAGTGAGCTGACTCTAATCAAGATCCTACCCCACCTCCACGTGGTGAACCTGGTAACAGACAACTGATTGTGTCTGACTAAGCGGAGGGTTCGAGGAGAGCTACTCTGGTTTAAGTAGTATTGCAGACGTAGTCACGTTGGATGAGATCCGATCGCAACACAGACGAGTGGAATCCCAGAGTGATTATTAATGTACATCTCTCACGGCCGATGGGAAAAGTTGAACGGATAAGCATAAGGGATGAGGTGCATCCAGAGAAGAGACATGGGCCACTTGGAGCAGAACGTTAAGCCGAGATCAGTTGCATGTGGGCCTACAAGGCAAAACACGGAGTTCTGAGGTGGGGTCCGAGTTGATCCCGTGTGTCTGGACAGGCTAAAGACATGGCGAATGTGTGCACGGTGAGAACCAATAGACACGGTAGTGCAGGCACCGAAGCAGAGAGAACACGCATGCAGACGATGCGCGGATGGGCCCAACGATGGAGCAGAGGTGCACGGCTCTGAAGGAGCGTGGCAGGCGAAGGGTGAGCGGACCGTCCAGATGTGAAAAACTGGAAAGCCCAGTAGAGTTTTGAATCCAGCGCCCGTTTCCGCTCTCAGAGAACTACTACTGCCTTGTAGTTTGATTGGGGACACTCAAAGGCTAGCAAAGTAAACAGTACACACAAATCAGGACGACAGGCAAACCAAGTAGTCCAAATAAAGACTGGTAACCTGGGTAGATAACGCTCAACAACCCGGGAGGGTAGGTCGTCTAAAGGTCGCTCTCTCTCTCTCTCTCTCTCTCTCTCTCTTTGCCTTTACTCCCGGGTTGGGCATAGGCCCTCAACCAACTCATGCCAAGTCTTCCTATCTCTAGTTATTTCCTGCAGCTCCCACCAGCTCTTCTTTATATTGTTGATCTCCGCCTCCAAATCTCGTTTCCATGTATATCTCGGCCTCCCCTTCTTTCTGATGCCTTCTTTCTGATGTGGAGATTGGATGCATTCTTATTAAGTACCCTGAAAGAAAATAGCAACCTTCTGCTTTACAGATCGGCTGGGGACAGTCAAAGGTTAACGGAGAACGAACCCAGTAAACGCTGGCTGAAACCTGACATGTCACCGAAGGATAAGCACTAGAGCTCCAAATGGCGCTGAACGATGGACGTAAAACTACGTTCTGGCAAAGGCTGTTTATATATCACAATAATAATCATCAAAATGGCTGAAAATAATGATCGAGAGAAATCTCGAATTACAAGGAAAGGTAGTGACATCCCAAGCATGAGTTCTTCTTCTTCTAAGATCTCTGGCCAACCAACAACTTTTTCAAACTTTCATGGAGACAAAACGTATTGTTTTTAATGGAAGAAGCGATTATGGAGACAACGGATGTTTCTTTAAGGGACTTAACAAATAGATTTATACTAAATTCCCTGCACGAAGAACGGTAAACTGCTAGTGTAAACAAATAATATTGTTAGTTCATTTCTTTGTTGCGTCTTTCTTGTCCAACATCGATACTTCTCAATGATATGTGAAATAGATAAGTATTTTCTCATTTATTTGTACATTTTAACTACTAAACGTTTTACAATATTTCCAGCCAAACAAACATCTATGGACTGTTTAATCTTACCATAGATTTTGAAATTATTTGTAGCTATTACTTTCCTTGCTTGTCACATGCCACTGCAACGACACATACAACTTTTAATTTTAACATCACACTGAAATCGTTCAGATTAACAACTCTAATAAATTTAATGAAATAGTAAAGACGATTAATGCTCATCTTACTGTGTGGGATACAAAACTGAACTACCTTCAAGTTGAGATATTAGATACGATTTTTGAATAAATGAAAAATTGCAAAATAATTGAAACATATATCAAAATGTACATTCTACATATATTACTGTTAAGTAGCTATTAAAATATCAGTTCAAACTCTGGAACAAATGTGTGACAGAAGAATTAAGACAATATCTATCCCGTCTCTTAAACTGAGTTAAATTATAACTAAACTCTCTTTCTGACTGCAGGACATTTGTAACGTGAGAATGGTTACAATTGTAACGTTGCATTATTTTCTGATTTTTGTTTAACGTCAATTACACGTCTTTATCAATTTTGTAAACATCATCACGTGACAACTACACAATCACCACCAGGCAGGATAATGTTCTATGATCTAATGACTCTTATCAGAACTTTGTCTAAAAGCTAAACTAGGAATAATTGTCTACCTTTGGTGTGCAACTTTCTAGTATTAGGGTCAACATATTGCGATATAATGGGAGATAATATCAGACTTGAAGTAATAACTACAATTATGGTTGCTCATATGATTACTGCTATAGAAAATGTTACTACTTAGCATTTGGTATCTAACGGAACGGCTAATCATACATTTGATTACTGCTATAGAAAATGTTACTACTTAACATTTGGTATCTAGCGGAACGGCTAATCATACATTTTTTTGTATCAAGATTTGAAAAGAGTTTCACATTTTGCTAGGTTCAAATAATTTCAAATCAGTATTGATAAATTGCATACAAATATAGATATAAATGTTACATAATATTTCTCTGTATATCTGTGTATGAGAGGTGTGTTTAATCAGCGAGCCACAGGAACCATCAGTATGCATACTCTTCGATATCTGTTGGGGAGACTGAGCACCTATGGGTCTGCCCGGAGTGCAAAGACGTCAGTTTAGTAACCAATAACCAATAACCATAACCAATAACCAATCTCTGTATATCATAGGTAGAGAAGAGAACAAATAGATATATACAGAAAGAACTCAAAATCAAAGATAATTAACTAACTGATGCTAGAAATAGGAAATAGAAAATTGTAGTATTTTGAATACATAAAAGGGTACGATAGATTGAAAAAAAACCATTATGGGATGACGCTTTTCAGCAATGAGAAGAGAAAGATCACGGAAAAGATAGATTCTGGATGAAACTGTTGATTTTAGCATAACTGCTGCAGTGGTGGGACATCTGGTCTTCTTCTTCTTTCTTTTGTCGTCACACTGCTACCGGGTTGTTGCCCAGTGTCGTGGTTTCTGTTTTTGTCTTGTGCTGTTCTGGTGGCTTGTGTGATTGTTATCTTTGCTCTTTCACAGGATTCTGCTACGCCATCTAACCATCTTTTCCGTGGTCTTCCCTTGCCTTCTTTCCCGATGTTCTGTTGTAGAAGACTCTGTATACTGTGGAGTTTGGATGCATTCTTATTAAGTGGCCAAACCACTTCATTCTTTGTTTATCTATGTAATTCAAGCACGGTTTTGTGCCAACTTTCTTTCTTATGCTGATGTTGGTGATTCTGTCTTTTCTTGTGTTGTTGGTAACTTTTCGCAGGCAACGCATTTCACATGTAGTTATTTTTGTGACTGCGCTTTGTTCAATGTCCATGTGTGGCTCTGGTAACACAAAGTAGGTATAAAAATGCTGTCGATCATCTGTTGCTTAGCTGCCTGTGAAATTTTTGGATGCCTTAACAATGGGGCTAGCTGGTTGTGTAACAGTTTCACTGTTATCCTAATTATGGGTATAGTCGGGTCAACCCCCTTTATTGCACTGGGTGTCCTTGAGTCTGTATGTAAATACCTTGTTTACTAGATCAAGTGTTGACCAATAAAGTATTCAAACTCGAGCCTGTGATTTATCCTGGGAGATTCGAGGACTCCCGTAAAGTCCGATATCTCGAGACCAGGGAGGGCAGTGGGTTGTTTGTTCGTTGGATTTAAGCTAGTTTTAGTTATGACTAAAGACAGTTGAGAATAAGCTCTCGAAGAGGTAGGACATTAAGCAGAAAACTTTGAGCGAAGAACATAAAGAGAGAGAGAAGTTTTACTAAACGACATGATTTTTCAGCGAAGAAAATAGAACTTCTAAATCATAGAGGAACATTTGGTGATGTTGCGAACACCCAACTAGAAGTGTTATGACTTCAAGGGGACAATCTCAGAACAATCATGATTGTTCCGAACTGATGACCAGATTCCTGATGACCAGATTCCTGATGAACAGATGACCAGATTCCAGATGACCAGATGACCATATTCCTGATGACCAGATTCCTGATGACCAGATGACCAGATGATCATATTCCTGATGACCAGATTCCTGATGACCAGATAACTGATGACCAGATACCAGACGACTAGATGACAGACTTTTCAGCAGAGTACTAACCAACTTCGTGTAGACAGAAGTTCGGACGACTTTAGAATTCCTTACGCAATGCTGCTAAGGTAAAGAACTATTGTAGTTTAACTTGTTGTAATATGACTTGGTTACCTTGCAGTGAATTCACAGAGACAGTGGATTTTCCAGTTATAGTAGAGAAGGAAGCAAGTTAATGTGAGTTGTAGCTAAGGAATTGTGCCTTTTAGATAAATACTACGCATGTCTTAATTGACGATGAAACAGAACTGTTAGTTGTGAAATCATATTTCATTCTGATATCTTTGTCTTGAGGACATAAGAAGGGTCTATTATTGTAATTATTTGTTTGCTCTCCAGGTGAGAGAGAATTGCATTCTATTAAATAGATACCCGAACCTATAAACAGTTGTGTGATGTGTTATTGAATTCGTTATCTTTGTGGACAGGAAATTAGTTTATGAAGAGACAGTCCCACTAGTCTTTGATTTACGTAGCAGAGGTCTGTAGCGCTGAGATATTTTCATTCAGACCATTCTTAATGGTCCTACCTCTTTAGAAAGAATTATTCTTTTTCCTTACTCTTCTTTATTGTCAAACTTTTAACTGGGACCTTGTACCAGCTAGTCTGCTACAAGCGTCTTACAGTAGGTTACAGCATTTGCTTTTTGTACTCTAGCCTCTATCTCTCATCCAGTTTTCCGTCTTCTGTGAATATGCTTCCTGAGTATTTGAATTCTTTCACTTGGTTTATTTTAGTGCCATTGACATGGATGTCTAGATTATTATGTTTTCTTCCCATATTCATTATTTCTGTTTTAGTGTTGTTGATTTTCATGTCATGTTTTACACATTTTTGTTCAAAGTGTCAATATGATGTTGTAGATCTTGTTCATTTTGATGTATCAGGCACTGATCATCTGCAAACAGCAGTTCATTTATTTCAGCATTATCTGAATTTGACTCTTGAGTTATTTGATCCATATATGCAATAAAGAGTAGTGGTCTATGAGAGGTAAAATTACAGAAGGACTGTTAGGGTAGCAACGCTTTGCTTAGTACAATTTATTTGATCATGATACATATATAGATATCCATGCAGGAGATTGAACTAGTGGCCCAGGATAGAGTGGTAGGGTTAGGGTTAGGGTAGCAACGCTTTGCTTAGTACAATTTATTTAATCATGATACATATATAGATTTCTATGCAGGAGATTGAACTAGTGGCCCAGGATAGAGTGGTAGGCAGAAAATTCTTTCTCGCCTTATGTGACGTATAAGATACGAAAAAATGTAATAAATACTTTAAGAAAATTATATAAAAATACCAGGTTCTTATTGAAACAATGTATCATCTATTATCAAGATGAGACCGGTTTAGAAATGAAGATATCAGGGGAAAAAAGTGAGTACAACATCCGTACTGAACGTCATCAAGATATAACAAATTAAATGGTTCTGTCACATAAACAGATTCCCAGCAGACAGTGCACCTCAAAGAGCTATGCTACTCTGATACGGTGAATGCAAATCACATGGCCGTCCACGAAAAAGGTGGACGTCAGAAAAAAACAGATGAGACTGCAGTAAGACTATTTGATTGGCAAACACGTAATCACAAAGTACTGTAGTTTTACAAATTACAAAAACAATGACAAAATACAACAACGTTTCGTAGACTTAATTAGACGATATTAGTTGATAAATCACAATGACCACACTTTGTGAACTGACCAAGACAAATTGTAATCGAATTATCGTAAGCTGTGGTATGATACTAAGATACGCTGATGACACAATTCTCATGGCTACAAATGAACAAGATCTGCAAGACTTGATAGACATACTAGTGAGAGAAAGTGAAAAGAAAGGATTAAGCATGAATATAAAGAAAACAGAGGTTATGGTTGTCTCCAAGAAACAAGAAACACCAACATGTAATATCAAAATAAATAACACAACACTGAAACATGTCCATCGATTCAAGTATCTAGGAACATTCCTAACATCAGATGGAAGATGTACAACAGAGATTAGGAGTAGAATAGCTCAAACGAAGCAGCTTTTATGAAAATGAAGAACACACTATGCGTGAACTCACCACCAATGACACTGCGAAAAAGAGTACTCCAATGCTATATTGAACCAATACTTATGTATGGCAGCGAATCATGGACAATGAACAAACAATCAATACGATCATTGGAAGCCACAGAGATGTGGTTTTACAGAAGAATGTTGAAAATTCCATGGACAGGAAAGAAAACAAACGTGGAGGTTTTAAATCAGGCCTGCACACAAAGAAACCTTATAAAAAGAATAAGAATCCGACAATCAAGGTTCTTCGGGCATATAATGCGAAGAGAAGGTTTAGAACATTTGTGACAACAGGTAAAATTCAGGGAAGGAGAGATCGTGGAAGACAGAGGGAGAAGATGTTGGATGGCCTGACATCATGGTTCGACAAAATATCGACGTCAGAACTGATTACATGCACCAAGCAAAGAGAGTTGTGGAGAGACATGATCGCCTACGCCGGCAGGCATGGCACTTGATTGATTGAGTGGTATGATCATTGCAATAATCTGACCAGTACAGATTGTATTGATATCTGTAATCTATGAATCTGATATAGCACATAGAGTTTGAACTGACCACTACAATCTGCACACTGACCATTGTTGAATGTGAAGCACATTCATCATCATCATCAGTGCCGTCTCCACATCGAAGGTTGGCTGCAATGAATCTCCAGCATCCTCTGTCTTTCGCCTTGGTGTTGCACACTGCCAGACTGTAACCTGTCCATGTGTTGAAGCACACATTACAATATGTAAACTGACTAAATATTGAAGATTGTCAACTTGACAAAACATTTTTGATACAATCTGATTTCTGTAGCGTAGAGGCTAGGTGCTCGTCTCTCGTTCAGATTTCTGTAGCGTAGAGGCTAGGTGCTCGTCCCCGTTCAGATTTCTGTAGCGTAGAGGCTAGGTGCTCGTCTCTCGTTCAGATTTCTGTAGCGTAGAGGCTAGGTGCTCGTCTCTCGTTCAGATTTCTGTAGCGTAGAGGCTAGGTGCTCGTCTCTCGTTCAGATTTCTGTAGCGTAGAGGCTAGGTGCTCGTCTCTCGTTCCAAAGGTCACTGGTTCGCTCCTCGAGGGAATCATCGGATATTTTCCGGAGTTTCCTCATCTCAGGGTAAGTGAGATCAAGTTCCAAGTCCTATCGGAGAAGGATTATAGGACATAGGTCCCGTGTTCAATTTGAGCACATAAAAGAAGTCTTGGTATTCAAAATTGAGAACAGAAGACTGGAAAGTCGGTGCCCAGGAAAAATTCACTAAACAAAAAAAAAAAACATTTTCTATAAAATATCTTCGCCATCTTCAAAAATACATAGGGGAATCCTCGCCGGTGCTACGGAGTTCGTGAGATCTTCCTGTGTAAAAATGAGAACGGAGCACACATGGTTACTCTGCCAAGTGCAATGATGACGGTCCAGTCAATCAATGAATGAATCAATCAGTTTTGGAACAAACTGATGTAGACTTGACTGACAAAAGCGGACCTGATTTTACAACTACCATCTATGAATTGATTATTGTAGACTATGATTTGATCAGTATAATCTATTAATTCATTATTCTAGACCAGCGTTTCTCAAAGTGGGCGGTATCGCCCCTTTTGGCGCTGAAGGCTTCCATGGGGGCGGGCAGTGGGCGATGGTGGGTTCAGAAGCATTTGGGAGTTTGTTTTCGTGATTTTGCGATTGAATAATCATAAAAAATTTGAATTCTGCATTTTCATCAATTTTCTATTTCATGTATATAATCATTTGAAAATTGACCATGTATGACATAAATATATATCAATTTTCTATGTCAAAGTCAAATTAGAGCACATATATATATATATATATAGTGTGTGGGTGGGAGGTGCGTTGGCAAACTGTTATAATGGAGAGGGCGTTACAAAGTTTATGTGGTGCAAAAATCGGGCGGTTGGCCGAAAAGTATGGGAATCTTTGTAAATCTAGACCATAGATTCCCAACTTTGTAGCTCTCCCCTCTAAATTATAACAGCTTGCCAACGCCCCCCCTCCCACATATCTTCACGTTCTCTCCATTTTCATCCGTCTCCAACTCCGTCTCAACTCCCGTCTCCAACTCTCGTCTCCAACTCTCGTCTCTAACTCCCGTCTCTAACTCCGTCTCAACTCCCGTCTCAACTCTCGTCTCTAACTCCCGTCTCAACTCTCGTCTCAACTCCGTCTCAACTCCGTCTCCAACTCCGTCTCCAACTCTCGTCTCCAACTCTCGTCTCCAACTCTCGTCTCCAACTCTCGTCCCCAACCCCGTCTCCGAACTCTCGTCTAACTCCGTCTCTCTCGTCTCAACTCTCGTCTCCAACTCTGTCTCCAACTCTCGTCTCAACTCTGCTCTAACTCCAACTCCCGTCCCCAACTCTCGTCTCCAACTCCCGTCTCCAACTCCGTCTCCAACTCTCGTCTCTAACTCCGTCTCCAACTCCGTCTCCAACTCTCGTCCCCAACTCCGTCTCCAACTCCCGTCTCCATGTGTTCCTGGGTCTTCCCATACCTCTATTCCCCTGGTGGATTCCATGGGGGAGAGCATGTCTCGTGATGCTTTCAGGGGGGTTTCCTAAGTGTGTGTTCTATTCATCGTCAGCTTCTGTCCCTTATCTCGTGTTCCACCTACCATTGTCCCGCTCTATCCAACAGTTCCCTTTTTTGTGATCCTGCCATACCATAGCAGGTGGAGTATCCTGCGCAGGCATGTATTAATGAATGTCTGCAACGTTTTGGTGATCCCCTTAGTTGTTCTTCATGTTCCGATCTATTTTTTTCCCGATCCAGAAGTACTTGAGCTTTTCAACTCTTCGGCTCGGGGCCATGAACATCGTAACCTTTCGGTTCGGTGCCACGAACACCGTAATCTGGGGAATCTGTGGCTTTTTCTGCCATCCCGTGGAATTGAACCCGCACACACAGAGGGATAGTCACCCGTAGTTCAACGCGCTACGAACACGCTGGGCAGACGGGCACATGTTTCCGATCTATATAGAAGGACAGCCTTGACATTTCAGTTAAATATCAGTTGTATCTTAGTTTTATTTCTGATCATTCTTGAACTCCATATGTTCTTCAGAATGGCAAATGCTGATCTTGCCTTTTGTATTCTAACCTAACATCTTCATATGTGCCACCTTGAATGTTAATAACATTTCCCAGATATGTAAATGTGTCTTTTTGTACTATAAATATAGGGAATGCTAACCCGAAACTAATGCTTGCCGAACCCGGATGCTCCAGGTCGTAAGGCACATAACATGGTGCAACGACCCTCAAAATGAAAGTTGATAACGGATTCTACGGTCATCGTTCTTCCTCGAAGATTTAGCCACACATGAAGAATATTGGACCAACCATCGTACATTAGCGTTCAAGACAAATTATATTGCATGGCTGACAATCTGAAGCAGACGGTGGCCTTTATAAGAATCCGAAATCCTAATCTAGTGAAACGCAGAAGACAAACTGTATGGCTTGGCTGATAATCTGAAGCAGACGGTGGCCTTTATTAGAGAATCCGAAATCCTAATCTAGTGAGAATGCAGAAGAAGACAGAAGTACTATAAATATAACTCGTGAAATCATTAATGAAAAAAAATGAACAACGTAAGTTAGAAATAATTCAAGAAATAACAAATAACAGTTAAATATTAATGTTATTTGTTTAATTAATCAACAAGGTTCATGAAAAAACAAACAAACAAACAAACAGTTTGTGAGTTGTATATGCTAAAATCATACAGGATGTAACGTTCGTATTTTGTTACTGTCATACTATGTCCTGTTTCTGGAACCTTGTAAACAATTCCAGAAATGTGGTCTATACTTTGTACTCATTCTAAAATATACAAAAATGTTAATACTAGAATTAATAGTTTCAAATAGAAACCCAAAAGACCACGATGCAAAGAATAGATTAGAGTATCTCCCCCGAAACTTAACTCTGGTTCACAAAATGTTGTCATAAACAATAGCACACCAGGTGTGTTACATATAATTAATATAATCGCTATAAAAACAATTAAATTCATAGTTCTTCTGTCTCTATTGGACAAGTTCTCAGACTGCTCGTTGCAAACACTTACAGTTTTACGCCAAGTTCTTTTCTGTCCTGAATTAAAATTGCAGTAAGTAAAGCCACGACAAAAAAACTGATTATTCCCAAAAATAGATTGTATAATATAAGTGATTCTTTCAACAGTTTCTCTGTTGTCTGTAGGAACGTGTCCAAGAAGTGTTTTATTTCTATCTGGATAAAATTTCCAGTCTATTCCATTCGTACAATAAAGTGGAATTGTGAAAATAATCATCACACAATAAATCGCAATCATAACAACAGTAGTTCTAGTGGGCGTTATCATCTGTTTGACGTGTAGAGGAAATGCTATACAAAGACATCTTTCACCTGTTATGTAGACAGTGATAAGAAAAGTTATTCTGGCACAGATTACCCGGGGAACACCTCCAGTAATGTATTGAATCTCTGATGGCACCATGGGTATATCTGACATTTGGAACAAAGGATTAACACAAATGCTATACCACTGTTGAAGTAGAAGACTACTTAAATCTGAAATTGCCAGCGCAAAGAAACTGATGTTGATTGTTGTATTAAGACCTTGTATGTAGAATACCATCAAGTTGATAATGTTGGTTAATATTCCAAACATGCTAACAATACTACACAAAACGACATAGTTTAAAATCTCTATGATAAGTATATCACTGTCTTTGGAAAGTTTACTCTGAGACGCCATGTTCTTGAGTTCATTCACTGCATAATTGATTGTAGAACTATTTAGTATCTTCATTTTATTTAGTCTAAGGAATCATAAATGTCACCAGGTCACTACTGACATTAAGTCAACAAATTTACATGTAAGTCAATGCAGTCGTTAATGAGATGCTTCTAATGTTATCTGGCAATGTTTACTGTGGACCAAACACTTGGTAGTCAGCTTCAGGTCTGTCATGTCTGTGAAATAAGTCAAGACGATAAGCTATACAATTTAAGCTGTTTTTGACTAATACAATTTTTGAATGTTGGATGAAGGTGCAAATTGAGATAAAATATTTTTGTATTTTTCTTCTTCTATTTTCTTCTTTTCTCAAATCTTGCTTTGCCTCACAGCGTCAGAATACCTTCTGTGCCTCACAGCGTCAGAATACCTTATTTGTCTCACAGCGTCAGAATACCTTCTTTGTCTCACAGCGTCAGAATATCTTATTTGCCTCACAGCGTCAGAATACCTTCTTTGCCTCACAGCGTCAGAATACCTTCTTTGCCTCACAGCGTCAGAATACCTTCTTTGCCTCACAGCGTCAGAATACCTTATTTGCCTCACAGCGTCAGAATACCGTCTTTGCCTCACAACGTCAGAATACCTTATTTGCCTCACAGCGTCAGAATACCTTATTTGCCTCACAGCGTCAAAATACCTTCTTTGGACACAAGCGACCGTCCTAGAAATCTCTTCTTAAAACCGAAAAATTGACTTCGTGACCTCATTGCTCTGGATGGGCCATATTCTCGGTCGCTCTCTCATATAAGGCACGCCACCAGCTGAGGTATTGTACAAAGCACGAATTCCGTAGCTCTGGCAACAATCCTAGGAGTCTCTGAAAAAAATACACCCGTGAAGAGAACGGTGCTGTCCGGATTCGAACCTGTAGAAGGCGCCAGGATTAGATGCCGATGTTCCCACATCACATGTGGTGGTTAACATACTAGACAGGTAGTTTTAGATAGATGAGTATTGGTAGATATAATATATTACCAGACTGTAGTGGTTGCACACCAATTCTACACACTAGCAGATAGCAATGCTAAAACGAGACATTGACGCAGGGAATCTAGTTGACGTAGCTTTGTGTAGTGACTGCGTAGCAACGTTAGTGAACATAGGAAGAACGACATAAACATTGCAAGAAGATGAACGTGTTTTTATATGTCTGTCAAACATCAATAAAGATAAGGAAATCAAACAAAGATTTATGGTTGTTTCCTATGTTATACCATTTATGAATGTTGTAAGAACATCTAATAAACATGTCAGAGGAAAACAATCAAATAATAACAACCTAAACTATATGAAAAGGAAAACAATATGAAAAGGAAAACAAAATGAAAAGGAAAACAATATAAAAAGGAAAACAATATGAAAAGGAAAACAATATGAAAAGGAAAACAATATGGAAAAGGAAAACAATATGAAAAGGAAAACAATATGAAAAGGGACGGCTGAACATTAAGAAATGGAAACCCAAAATCATAAGAGAAGAACTACAGCCTAAGTAAGCAACAACATCGTCTCGATAAGCACTCAAGCAGAAATCAGATCTTATAATAATCTGAAAAGAGGGAAATATAACAAATGGTGTCAAGAAGAAAGGTTAGACTGCCTTGTGATATACATTCGTGGACTAGAAATTGAGTAACGTTTTATACCTTTTTACACCCTTCTCAACTGTTACATTATTCAGTATCGGATAGGACACGACGCGTGTCATTACGATCTCTCACTCGCCATGATACACAACGTCAATCCTTTTAATCTTAATACATTTTAGATCTTCAGAAGACCTAACGGTCGTCCTTTTTGACCTTCCTACGGTCAAAGCTGGTGTGAGAACCCACCAATTGGGATTATTTTATTCTTACAACATTCTTCAGAAGACCTAACGGTCGTCCTTTTTGACCTTCCTACGGTCAAAGCTGGTGTGTTAACCCACCAATTGGGATTATTTTATTCTTACCATATTCTTCATAGGACCTAACAGTCTTACTTTTTGACTTGACTTCGGTCAGAACGGGTGTGTAAACCCACCAATCGTGATTCCAACTATATATATATTTCTTCAGTGGAAAGCTTCCTGTCAAGGGACTATACAAATGTTTGAAGTCTATCGATTATCATTACTATGTATCAATTGGAGGAAGGTATGATGTTATATATGGACACTATATACAAATGCTGGATCGCCTTGCGTATTCTGCGAGATGCTGAACATTGATACATCTCTGCATATTACTATCAATTCTATCTGTATATTACGAGTCCATGCGATTGATTTTTACTTTGTGAGTATATGTTTCCATTTCCATCTACAATGTCCTTTTGTTACTTGTAATGATCTTTTTGATTATGATGTCTACAGCTATTAATACCTGAATTGGTATCATCATTTTGCGTCATTGTTTTCAGGTTATATATATTTCTACCATTTATACACGGTTGACCACATAACTTATATTTTTACTCTATTTATATCGTGAGTGTGCGATAATTGTTCTAACGGATTGATGGCTCATAGAAATACCAGAGGAGGCAAGGTTTGCGAGGAGGTTTTGTTGGAGGTTGCGCCTCAGGAACCATTACTCCCGCTACTGCCTGCCTGAACCTCAGGTTCAGGTTGAAGTGTTTACCCAGGTGCCTCGGCGAGGTTGCCTTCGGCCTCGTGGAGTTTTCCACATCTACCCAGTCGGCCCATGCGCACATTTGGCACGTGCGACGGTCCGTCTGTAGAAGATTTCGCTAGAGATATTCGCCAGTATTGGAGGCACTATGGTCTGGATGGTCAGAACAAAATTGATGCTCTGCTGGACCATGTGTCTGAATCAATTCGTAGTGAGTTGTACATTCAAATACTCACTGTACAGAACCCGGGTACTTTATTGACTAGAATTATTGGAGAATACGGAGATGGTAGGTCGGCCTATGATCTTTTATCGGCATTTTATAGGTCCTTCCAGAGGGTTGGGGAATCCTGTCGGGATTTCTCCCACCGAGTGGCTGATCTTTATGCCAAAGTTACTGCGGCACAGAAGAGGGAGCAGTTGGCGGTGTTGGAGACCCAAATTCTTAGGGATCATTTTATTGCGTCTCTGCATGACAGATTGTACGCTAACATGTTGATGGAAAAGGTGGTAGGAACACCATCCACAACCTTCCTGCAGGTTCGTAATGCCGCATTGCTCTGGGAGAGAAATCCCATCCCCGCGTCATTCCCCAGTGCACTTTCTAGTATGCGACATCGCGTAGACGACCTGGAATCAGGGTGGCAGAACGCCACTACGAAACACGCTGCCGACTCCCCACCAGAACCCTCCCCACTACACCTCATCCGGAGCGGAGCGATTGTTATCGGAATCGTCCACGGGGTCACGCTGGGAGCAATAAAAGAGAAACATTGGGGGGGACTATAGTTATTTTCTCTCCACAGCCATTACGCAGGAAGGCGCGACAACCTTGGGTGCCGGGGTATGGCCCATGAAAGCCAGTCCATTGACACATATGATGTGCTTGGGTATGAGGCGAGAGAGGTGCAACATTTCTCTCCAATGAGTCCCTCTGTATCGATAGACAGTTGCCAGGTAGAGCACAGATATAATTGTTATGATGATTTAGTCGGTGATGTGTCGAATGAGCAACATAATTTCTTACAAGTTTCAGACGGTGAGTGCCAGGCGAAGCAAAACATCGATATATTAATTTCAGATGTTGATAGGTTAGGTACCATGCCCAATTTCTTACTAGATTTTCCCTGTATAGCAGATGACCATTCTCAGGAAAGACAAAAGTTGGTATCATTCGTTGATGAGTCAAGTGTCGAGCCGAATTTCTCGCTACATTTTCCCTGTGAAGAAAAGGATGATTCTCAAGATAGCAATATAATAGAATCCGTTGTCGATTGGTCCGGTGCTGAGCCCGATACTCTTCACGATACGGTCCGGATTCGAACTCATGACCTTCGACTCGCAAGACAAGGGCATAATCACTTAGCCACTGAGACCCTTAAGAGATAAGAGAATTTCATAAATCATCTCCAGGACAATATTATGGAAAACTTGATGATAAATTATGGCTACAAGATTTAACTTTCTTGATATGAAAACTTGATGATACATTATGGCTTTAAGATTTAACTTTCTTGGAAATGAGTTAAATCACGAATGGAGTTAAAGGCACATTGGGACAACGCCGCGCCAGGATTAGTGAGCTGACTCTAATCAAGATCCTACCCCACCTGACTGGCTAAGCGGGTAGGGATCGAGGGAGAGCTACTCTGGTTTAAGTAGTGTTGCAGATGTAGTCGCATTAGATGAGATTCGATCGCAACACAGACGAGCGGAATCCCAGAGTGACTATTAATGCACATCTCTCCCGGCCGATGGAAAAATCTGAACAGATAAGCATAAAAAGATGACGGGTGCATCCATCCAGAGAAGAGACATGGGCCCACTTGGAGCAGAACTTTAAGCCCGAGATCAGTTGCATGTGGGCCCACACAGGGCAAAACTCGGAGTTCTGAGGTGGGGTCCCGAGTTGAGCCTCGTGTGTCTGGACAGGCTAAAGGCATGGCGAATGTGTGCACGGTGAGAATCAATAGACACGGTAGTGCAGGCACCGAAGCAGAGAGAACAAGCATGCAGACGATGCGCGGATGGGCCCAACGATGGAGCAGAGGTGCACGGCTCTGAGGGAGGCGTGGCAGGCGTAGGGGTGAGCGGACCATCCAGATGTGAAAAAAAACTGGAAAACCCAGTAGAGTTTTGAATCCAGGTCCGTTTCGCCTCAGAGAACAAGCATGCAGACGATGCGCGGATGCAACGATAGCTAGATGACTGCTCTGAGAACTGACTACTGCTGTAGTTTGATTGGGACCTCAGAGGAAAAAACTGACAACTAACACCGTAGAGTTTGAATCAGGCCGTGCTCAGAAAACTGTACCTGCTAGATACGCTCTACTACTGCCGTATCTAATCGTACTAGAAACTACTACTACTCTACTACTGACTACTACTACTGCCTTGTGTTATTGGACACTAAGGCTAGCGTAAACCGTACACAACTACAAATCAGGACGACAGGCAACTGTCAATAGACTGGTAACCTGGGTAGATAACGCTCAGCAACCCGGGGGTAGGTCGTCTAAGGTCGCTGAGAAATGCAACCTGCTGTTGTAGGTCGGCAGGACATCAAAGGCTAACGGACGACAAAAGCTGGCTCGACATGTCACCGAAGGATAAGCACTAGAGCTCCAAATGGCGCTGAACGATGTGACGTAAAACTACGTTCTTGGCAAAGGCTGTTTATATATCACAATAATAATCATCAAAATGGCTGAAAAATAACGATCGAGAGAAATCTCGAATTACAAGGGAAAGGTAGTGACATCCCAGGTACGATGAGTTATTCTTCTTCTAAGATCTCTGGCCAACCAACAACTTTTTCAAACTTTCATGGAGACAAAACGTATTGTTTTTAATGGGGAAGAAGCCGATTATGAGACAACGGTGCATGTTTCTTTAAGGGACTTAACAAATAGATTTATACTAAATTCCCCGTACGAAGAACGGGTAAAACTGTTAGTGTAAACAAATAATATTGTTAGTTCATTTCTTTGTTGCGTCTTTCTTGTCCAACATCGATACTTCTCAATGATATGTGAAATAGATAAGTATTTTCTCATTTATTTGTACATTTTAACTACTAAACGTTTTGCAATATTTCCAGCCAAACATACATCTATGGACTGTTTAATCTTGCCATAGATTTTGTAAATTATTTGTAGCTATTACTTTCCTTGCTTGTCACATGCCACTGCAACGACACATACAACTTTTAATTTTAACATCACACTGAAATCGTTCAGATTAACAACTCTAATAAATTTAATGAAATAGTAAAGACGATTAATTCTCATACTTTACTGTGTGGGATACAAAACTGAACTACCTTCAAGTTGAGATATTACATACGATTTTTGAATAAATGAAAAATTGCAAAATAATTGAAACATATATCAAAATGTACATTCTACATATATTACTGTTAAGTAGCTATTAAAATATCAGTTCAAACTCTGGAACAAATGTGTGACAGAAGAATTAAGACAATATCTATCCCGTCTCTTAAACTGAGTTAAATTATAACTAAACTCTCTTTCTGACTGCAGGACACTTGTAACATGAGAATCATTACAATTGTAACGTTGCATTATTTTCTGATTTTTGTTGAGCGTCAATTACACGTCTTTATCAATTTTGTAAACATCATCACGTGACAACTACACAATCACCACCAGGCAGGATAATGTTCTATGATCTAATGATCTATTTATCAGAACTTTTGTCTAAAGAAGCTAAACTAGGAATAATTGTCTACCTTTGATGTGCAACTTTCTAGTATTAGGGTCAACATATTGCGATATAATGGGAGATAATATCAGACTTGAAGTAATAACTACAATTATGGTTGTTCATATGATTACTGCTATAGAAAATGTTACTACTTAACATTTGGTATCTAACGGAACGGCTAATCATACATTTGATTACTGCTATAGAAAATGTTACTACTTAACATTTGGTATCTAACGGAACGGCTAATCATACATTTTTTTGTATCAAGATTTGAAAAAGAGTTTCACATTTTGCTAGGTTCAAATAATTTCAAATCAGTATTGATAAATTGCATACAAATATAGATATAAATGTTACATAATATTTCTCTGTATATCTGTGTATGAGAGGTGTGTTTAATCAGCGGCCACAGGAACCATCAGTATGCATACTCTTCGATATCTGTTGGGGAGACTGAGCACCTATGGGTCTGCCCGGAGTGCAAAGACGTCAGTTTAGTAACCAATAACCAATAACCAATAACCAATCTCTGTATATCATAGGTAGAGAAGAGAACAAATAGATATATACAGAAATGTCATAGTTCCCCAGATGGCAGCGGAGGAATGGACAGTTAGTCAGATAGATAGGTAGTATAATTAGATTATTTAATAGTTGAGACTATGTTTGTACTCTCATGCAGAAGTACAACACATGACTACAAGACACGACTTTTTTGTGTAGAAAAATAGTGACGTGTTAGTAACGAAGGAGTAAACAAAAGAAAGACAAATGAAACACATGAAGACGAACGGACGTGTTCTGTATATATATTTGTAAAACGTCAATAAATATATGAATCTGCAACTGAGTCATAGTTGTCCACTATGTTGTTCGTATTGTCCCGGAAGGGAAATACTGTTTTAACTACTATGGAATAATAAGTCTAACAAGAGGACCATCTATATGAATATAAAAATGAAACATCAAGTGGAATACGACCGCCAGGAAAGGGAAGAATGAAAGATACACAAGAAGGAACGTATGACAGGATGAATATACACAGGAGGGAATAAGTGGCAAGATAAAATGTAACACAAGAGGAATGCACAGCTATAAACTGGAACGGGTATATCGGATCATAAGGGTTGGAATCTAGACTCTCTATAAAATATAATATAATATGGAACTACCTGATACTTTGGCTCGCCAATTACATCAATTCAATATGTCTGGTCATTGAAAGAAACAGACGTCAGCAAATGTCAATAGAGGATATAATGACTCTAATGTCTGTATGTATGTATGTACGCATCGGAGGGGTAAAAGAAAGGAACCACTATACTACTACAAACTGTCACACCACTACCATTCTGACACCCATCATCAACAGGGAGGCCGTAGAAGACCCTCCTACAACAGAAAGAACTCAAAATCAAAGATAATGAATTAAATGATGCTAGAAATAGGAAATAGAAAATCTAGGTATTTTGAATACATAAAATGACACGATAGATAGGCAAAAGATTGTTTTAGGCCTTATGTGACGTAGAAAGATACGAAAAAAATGTAATAAATAATTTAAAAATTTTTTATAAAAATACCAGGTTCTTATTGAAACAAAGTATCATCTATTATCAAGATGAGATCGGTTTAGAAATGAAGATATCAGGGGAAAAAAGTGAGTATAACATCCGTACTGAACGTCATCAAGAAATAACAAATTAAATGGTTCGATCACATAAACAGATTCCCAGCAGACAGTGCACCTCAAAGAGCTATGCTACTCTGATACGGTGAATGCAAAGCACATGGCCGTCCACAAAAAAGGTGGACGTCAGAAAAAAACAGAGGGTGTGAAAACACTGTTTATGAAGTACACATTGTTATATCACAGTGAAGTCTGTTTTAGAACTCTCTTGACTTTGTGAGGTAAAAGAGGAATAGACGAAAGAATGAAAGAAAGAATAAGACTATCATATACATTAGTACGACATAATGATATAATCGACATGCTGTCTTGATAAACACATATAGCTGGGTTGTCACAAGTGGACAAGACTTAATTAGACGATATTAGTTGATACATCACAATGACCAATACACTTTGTGAACTGACCAAGTCAAATTGTAATCGAGCTATCGTAAGCTGTGGTATGGTTATTACAATAAACTGACCAGCACAGATTGTATTGATATCTGCAATATGTGAATCTGCTATAGCAAATAGACTTTGAACTGACGACTACAATCTGCACACTGACCATTGTTGAATGTGAACCACACATTACAATATGTAAACTGACTAAACATTGGAGATATTAGTCTAATCTTTGTAGATTGTCAACTGAATACTACATTTTTTTTATAACAAACTGATGTAGACTCAACTGATGAATACGGACGGTGATTTTACAATTGTAGTCTGTGAACTGATTATTGTAGACTATGATATGTTATGTTATATTATGTTATGTTATGCGATCAACGTCATGGTACAGTGAACATTCCCATGTGGGCTCTGTCCTCCGCTGCAGCAGCCATCCTAAAATTCATTCGCCCACCGTACCCATGAGAAGTTGATTAGTATACCTCTCTCTTTACCACAAAGACAACACTGTCTGGAATGTCTAAACTTAACTCCTAATTCTCGGACTAGTTCCAGTGTCTGAGACTCGCCCATATCACATAAATGAGAGTGTACGCATTTAAGACATCGGCTCTGTCCATACTTCTGCAAGCTTGAATCAGGACATTGTTTGCAAGAATGTCAGCATGCTCATTACCCTGCATACCAGCATGCCCAGATGTGTACAGCCATCATGTTCTTAAGATGTGATATCCGAATGGTGTCCACCCATTCCTGGCGCAGACTTCCAGATTCAATCCGTTGAAGCATATTCATCGTGTCTAATATGAAAATCGTATAAGTTATCTATTGTTCAGCCACCCGTGAGAGAGCCTTGGTGACAGCAGTTATCTCCATAGTCATGCTCGATGTTGTTGTCTAACAAAGCGCAGCAATCCGCATAAAATATGCTGCCGTTTCGTTGTGCTGCCTTTTCGTTGTGTTAAAATAGCCCACGATGATCTGGTTCCGCGTCTGACAGAGCCATCTGTGTAAATAATAATATCACTTGAATTTGAGTGCTGATCCACGAGTACAAGAATCTCCGCATTGGCGACGCCAGGGGCCCATTCTCTACAGCAGCGTCCAAGTGTACCGGCAACCCTGGTGTAATCAATCATATCCTCTGATATAGGCATCCATTTTTCCACATGCTTCATCACGTCTAGAGTATAGATTTGTTTAATAACATCCTCCTCGACAATCCAGGATCGGCTTCTTTCCAAACGCTTGCCCTTGTTTTCATTTATGTCATTATGCAGAGGATGATTTGTGTCTTCAGATACTCTCAGATAAGCCTTTAACTGTGCGACTTTGTGTCTCATGGCCATTGCTTGCAAGTCAAGGACATAGCGCATTGCCTCACAAGAAGTGTCACGTGTGCAACCGAGTATAAGCCCATCTCATCATTTTGGATCCTGCCTAACTTATCCAGCGATGTTCTGCTTACTGTCAGAAGACCAAGACCATAGTCAACCACGCTCAGCACACGTATCCGATAAAGAAGGAGCATCAGGTGTTGTTCATTATCTGCCTCCGACATAACTTTGATAGCGGTTAGCTCTTTTCTGGCCCTTAGGATTACGTTCTCAACATGACTCTTAAATGCTAGGAGGATTCTATCAACAGTTATTATAAGATAGTGTTTCCCTTCTGACAATGTCTTTATTGCATACGCTGACTGCTGGAGTAGATGTCTTGACTATATGAGTGTTAAGGGAGAACCATGTCAGAGAAGCCTTGCTGGATCTACATTTGTTTCGAACTCGCTGCACCGCTCACCATTCCTATCCAGTTCACACTGTAATGCAGATGAAATCACATCTCTGTCCTTGCCCATTCCTATTCCTATCCAGTTCACACTGTAATGCAGATGAAATCACATCTCTGTCCTTGCCCATTCCTATCCAGTTCACACTGTAATGCAGATGAAATCACATCTCTGTCCTTGCCCATTCGATACACCCGAATATCATCGGAACAAGACATTGTTCTGCCAAGTCCGACCCTCTGTGCGTTGGTTACTCCGACTGTGTAAACATTTAACAGGACTGGCGAGTAGGTATCCTGAGGAAGGCTCATTAGAACCTGTTGTGGTTGTGATGCCTATGAACCCCAATGTATTGATAAGTTGCGTTCAAAAAGCTCAACAGCAATCCACTTGACCAAGCCCTATTCTTCCTGCATATCCATCAACAATTGCGTAATTAAGTTGTAAGAGACACTGTTATATGTGTCCTGCAAATCAATGGCGGCTGCTGCCGTTTCCATCCCCATCTGAAACCCTTCATTCGCTTCATATGCAAAAACTGCTGCATTGCACCAGGTATCCTTTCCTGGACGATATCCACCGAGAGTAGAGGGGAAAACACCATTTGTCTCCATTATATTTGAAACCCTACGTGCTATGAATTTTTCAAGTAGTTTGCCGACAATGTTTTGCAAGGTAATAATTCTATATCCATTTGTGCTAGTGAGGTCTTTTCCAGGTTAAGGCAAGAGTCTCAGATAGCTGTGAAGCCAATCATCAGGAATAGTGCCAGTGTGGATACTCTTATTGAAAAGCTTGTATAATTCAGCAAGACCTTTGTCCTCCAGACATTGTATGTGACTGTAACTAACACCACCAGACCCAGGCGCTGTATTAGAGCATGTCTTTAGTAAGGATTTGATATTTTCGACAGAAATGTATTCTATATCATCGTCTGCGAGAGTTTGCATCTCATGCGAATGGTGTACGATCTGTTGCATTCTTTTACGTTCATCTCTGTCTTTCTTTTCTATCTGGAGAATAAAGTTATGCAAGAACGCCTCACCCCTCTCCTCATCTGTCTTCAAAATTACCCCACTGTCTGTAGTTAGATTAGGCATTGAAACAGGTCACCAACGGCCATTCATGCTGCGGTGCAATCTCCATAATTTTGCGAGTGATTGTTCGTTTCCGATTTCAACACATAATTTCTCCAATATAATTTTGTTTGACTTCTCTTGCAATCTGCTTGAAATGTATAAGCAGACTGTTCTTTCTCATTGTAGACTATGATTTGATCAGTATAATCTGTGAACTGGTTATTGTAACTATGAACATGCTTCACTGTGATATGAAAACAATGAACTGTGAACTCTTTATTATTTTCTGTCTTCTATCTCTAATCATATTTTGTCTCATAACGTCAGGGTTAGAAGAGATTTATCGAATGGGCTCTTGTGTGTGTTATCCACAAAAAATGTCCTTCACTGCCTCTGTTATTTCTGAGGTCCACCTTTGAGGGACGAGCTTTTGCTTTGTATCTACTGTATCGAAGTAGCATTGCTCTTATGAGGCGCACTGTCTTTTGGTAATCTGCTTATGTGTATGAACCATTTCATTTGTTGTTTCTTGATAAAGTTCAGTAATGATATTGTACCCATTTTTTTCACCCTTTGTTTTCATTTCTAAACTGTCCTCTTCCTGATACTCCCAGCATTCTATGTAGACACTTGCTCTCTGTCATGACTAGTTTTCTTCCATTGTTTCATGTCAGAGTCCACGTTTGCGCTGATAGCATAATATTAGGAGAACGATTGTGTTGTACAATGCTCTCTTAGTGTTAACGGTAACGTGCATGCGTTTCATAATTGGTGACATTTGTTCTATGATATGATTGACTTTATTGCATTTTCTTCTTCTTTGCGTTCGTTCTTTACGACCAATTTTAATACCTCTTTGTGATATATTTGATCTTTACCAAGAACGTGTATACGCTGCACATTGGTTTGGTAGGCACCTAAACGCATAGAATTCTACACGTTTAGGACACATGCATCCGATTCAGCCAAACCTCCTTGTCGCCTCTTACGACATGCGTGGCAGGTAACAGTGTAGCAGGGAATATGACACCACGTTTTCCCCTTGCTTTATTCTTAGTCCCAAGCTGCAACTAGGCACGTATTTTTCAATTAAAAAGGGGAAACCATATACCTGGGCTGTGGAACATATAATTTCAGACCAGATATGTTAGCAAGGAGACTTCTTCTTAACTAGAAGTAAATTTATGCCCTGTTTTTTTCTTTCCTGGAGCCAGAGAGGTTAATTGTATTCCTTTTTTTTTTGAACGTCTGGGTGATTGTCCGGTCACGATTGTCAAATTAGCTGGGTTTTCCCAGGCCAACAAAACAGATTTGACCGTGAGAATTTTACTAAAAGGACAATGACTGATTTAGAAACAAAGAAAATTGCCAGTGGATAAATAAAAATGTTCATTGTAGATTCGAGACACATCATCTTCACACACACTTGGCAGAGGGACAGTTGGCAGAAACTTTAGATATTCGATTCGGATAGAGACAGAGGGACAGAGAGGTACACAGGAACAATCAGTGTAGGTAGTCCCGAGACAGACTTCAACAGTTAATATTGGCCAGTTAGAAAGAGTGAACACATCATCTTCACACACACTTGGCAGAGGGACAGTTGGCAGAAACTTTAGATAGGCGAATCGGATAGAAACAGAGGAGCAGAGAGGTACCCAGGGACAGGCAGTGAGGGTAGTCAATTCTCATTCATACAGAGGGACAGAGAGTAGGTAGTCTGAGTCTGAGACAGTTACAGACAGAAAGAGTGAAGAGACAACTTTAGACAACTTCACAGAACTTCAGACAACTTTAGACACTTCATCGAAACATCTGAGGGACAGTAGAATTGAACTGAGTTGCAGACAGGGAGAGAGCCCACCTAAGACGTAGATGTAGAACTCCACGGAGATTTTGTCCAAATCAGAGAGAGTTCCTGTTCAGAATTGGTGAACCGGTTACATTAGAACCGGAGGACTAGTTGTCAGAGTTGGAAAACTAGGCGGTAGAGCTAAGCTAAAGGAGTAGGGCCAGACATGACGGAGAGGCTATAACAGTATATGAGAGAGAGAGAGAGAGATGTCAGCCATTTTTCAGGATGCATTATTTTAACCAGTAGCAGAGACTTTTCGTGTATACTATTAGGACAGCAACTCTAGCTAGAAGCGGTATAACGTATTGTGACCGAACAAGAATTTTATTCTAAGGACATCGCAAGCAAGGTAACCAGTGAACAATGAACATTTTTAGAGATAGGATGTCAGGGTATTAGATATCACTTAGGGAAGACAATCAATATTAGTTAGTAGGTATATTTTTTCAGCTATGTGCATTGGTATGTGTTTTTAATTGTTGATTTTTCTTTTCAGGATTTTCTTTATTTTGATAATTTGATGTATGTGCTATTATTTTGAACATAGATGAGATATTTAATTAAGTAAATATAAAGAAATAAAAGTTGAGAATCGGGTTTGATTCTCACATAGATGTACGATGTACTTGACGACCATTTCTTTTATTTGTAGTCTATGTACGTAGTTGTGGATGGTGTTGATAGAGTTGAAATTACCTGTAGAATAATATTAATAGCTTACCAGGAGGTTACCCTGTTACAACAGTGGTACAATTCTTTACACCCCAAACTTGGGCCCCGGTAACCACTCGGGCGTTTATTCCATCTGTTTTGGATTTTGTTAGTTATTCTCTCATTCGCTGAGAAAATGCTTTCCCCTATTAAAGTCTTCAACTTATTTTCATTGATATTTGTACCTTGAGTTGCCAGGAGTTGCCAGGAGTTGCCAGGAGTTGCCAGGGCCCACAAGGGAGTAGAGAATAGTAAGACACCATCTACATGGCATGTCGTAAGAGGCGACTGAGGTAGGATCT
The DNA here is from genome assembly GCA_020796225.1 of Arion vulgaris. Classification (NCBI taxonomy): domain Eukaryota; kingdom Metazoa; phylum Mollusca; class Gastropoda; order Stylommatophora; family Arionidae; genus Arion; species Arion vulgaris. The sequence goes on along the minus strand of CM036761.1, from coordinate 58,215,146 downwards.
AGGAAGCAGACACCATCTACATGGCATGTCGTAAGAGGCGACTGAGGTAGGGATCTAGGGAAGCAGACACCATCTACATGACATGTTGTAAGATGGACTGAGGTAGGGATCTAGGGAAGCAGACACCATCTACATGGCATGTTGTAAGAGGCGACTGAGGTAGGGATCTAGGGAAGCAGACACCATCTACATGGCATGTTGTAAGAGGCGCCTGAGGTAGGGATCTAGGGAAGCAGACACCATCTACATGGCATGTTGTAAGAGGCGACTGAGGTAGGGATCTAGGGAAGCAGACACCATCTACATGGCATGTTGTAAGAGGCGACTGAGGTAGGGATCTAGGGAAGCAGACACCATCTACATGACATGTTGTAAGAGGCGACTGAGGTAGGGATCTAGGGAAGCAGACACCATCTACATGACATGTTGTAAGAGGCGACTGAGGTAGGGATCTAGGGAAGCAGACACCATCTACATGACATGTTGTAAGAGGCGACTGAGGTAGGGATCTAGGGAAGCAGACACCATCTACATGGCATGTTGTAAGATGGACTGAGGTAGGGATCTAGGGAAGCAGACACCATCTACATGACATGTTGTAAGAGGCGACTGAGGTAGGGATCTAGGGAAGCAGACACCATCTACATGACATGTTGTAAGATGGACTGAGGTAGGGATCTAGGGAAGCAGACACCATCTACATGACATGTTGTAAGATGGACTGAGGTAGGGATCTAGGGAAGCAGACACCATCTACATGACATGTTGTAAGAGGCGACTGAGGTAGGGATCTAGGGAAGCAGACACCATCTACATGGCACGTTGTAAGATGGACTGAGGTAGGGATCTAGGGAAGCAGACACCATCTACATGGCATGTTGTAAGAGGCGACTGAGGTAGGGATCTAGGGAAGCAGACACCATCTACATGACATGTTGTAAGATGGACTGAGGTAGGGATCTAGGGAAGCAGACACCATCTACATGGCATGTTGTAAGAGGCGACTGAGGTAGGGATCTAGGGAAGCAGACACCATCTACATGACATGTTGTAAGATGGACTGAGGTAGGGATCTAGGGAAGCAGACACCATCTACATGGCACGTTGTAAGAGGCGACTGAGGTAGGGATCTAGGGAAGCAGACACCATCTACATGGCATGTTGTAAGAGGCGACTGAGGTAGGGATCTAGGGAAGCAGACACCATCTACATGACATGTTGTAAGATGGACTGAGGTAGGGATCTAGGGAAGCAGACACCATCTACATGGCATGTTGTAAGAGGCGACTGAGGTAGGGATCTAGGGAAGCAGACACCATCTACATGGCATGTTGTAAGATGGACTGAGGTAGGGATCTAGGGAAGCAGACACCATCTACATGGCATGTTGTAAGAGGCGACTGAGGTAGGGATCTAGGGAAGCAGACACCATCTACATGGCATGTTGTAAGAGGCGACTGAGGTAGGGATCTAGGGAAGCAGACACCATCTACATGACACGTTGTAAGAGGCGACTGAGGTAGGGATCTAGGGAAGCAGACACCATCTACATGGCATGTTGTAAGAGGCGACTGAGGTAGGGATCTAGGGAAGCAGACACCATCTACATGGCATGTTGTAAGAGGCGACTGAGGTAGGGATCTAGGGAAGCAGACACCATCTACATGGCATGTTGTAAGAGGCGACTGAGGTAGGGATCTAGGGAAGCAGACACCATCTACATGACACGTTGTAAGAGGCGACTGAGGTAGGGATCTAGGGAAGCAGACACCATCTACATGGCATGTTGTAAGAGGCGACTGAGGTAGGGATCTAGGGAAGCAGACACCATCTACATGGCATGTTGTAAGAGGCGACTGAGGTAGGGATCTAGGGAAGCAGACACCATCTACATGGCATGTTGTAAGATGGACTGAGGTAGGGATCTAGGGAAGCAGACACCATCTACATGGCATGTTGAAAGATGGACTGAGGTAGGGATCTAGGGAAGCAGACACCATCTACATGGCATGTTGTAAGAGGCGACTGAGGTAGGGATCTAGGGAAGCAGACACCATCTACATGGCATGTTGTAAGAGGCGACTGAGGTAGGGATCTAGGGAAGCAGACACCATCTACATGGCATGTTGTAAGAGGCGACTGAGGTAGGGATCTAGGGAAGCAGACACCATCTACATGACACGTTGTAAGAGGCGACTGAGGTAGGGATCTAGGGAAGCAGACACCATCTACATGGCATGTCGTAAGAGGCGACTGAGGTAGGGATCTAGGGAAGCAGACACCATCTACATGACATGTCGTAAGAGGCGACTGAGGTAGGGATCTAGGGAAGCAGACACCATCTACATGGCATGTCGTAAGAGGCGACTGAGGTAGGGATCTAGGGAAGCAGACACCATCTACATGGCATGTTGTAAGAGGCGACTGAGGTAGGGATCTAGGGAAGCAGACACCATCTACATGGCATGTTGTAAGAGGCGACTGAGGTAGGGATCTAGGGAAGCAGACACCATCTACATGGCATGTTGTAAAAGGCGACTGAGGTAGGGATCTAGGGAAGCAGACACCATCTACATGGCATGTTGTAAGAGGCGACTGAGGTAGGGATCTAGGGAAGCAGACACCATCTACATGACATGTTGTAAGAGGCGACTGAGGTAGGGATCTAGGGAAGCAGACACCATCTACATGACATGTTGTAAGAGGCGACTGAGGTAGGGATCTAGGGAAGCAGACACCATCTACATGACATGTTGTAAGATGGACTGAGGTAGGATCTAGGAAGCAGACACCATCTACATGACATGTTGTAAGAGGCGACTGAGGTAGGGATCTAGGGAAGCAGACACCATCTACATGGCATGTTGTAAGAGGCGACTGAGGTAGGGATCTAGGGAAGCAGACACCATCTACATGGCATGTTGTAAGATGGACTGAGGTAGGGATCTAGGGAAGCAGACACCATCTACATGACATGTTGTAAGAGGCGACTGAGGTAGGGATCTAGGGAAGCAGACACCATCTACATGGCATGTTGTAAGATGGACTGAGGTAGGGATCTAGGGAAGCAGACACCATCTACATGACATGTTGTAAGAGGCGACTGAGGTAGGGATCTAGGGAAGCAGACACCATCTACATGGCACGTTGTAAGAGGCGACTGAGGTAGGGATCTAGGGAAGCAGACACCATCTACATGGCATGTTGTAAGAGGCGACTGAGGTAGGGATCTAGGGAAGCAGACACCATCTACATGGCATGTTGTAAGAGGCGACTGAGGTAGGGATCTAGGGAAGCAGACACCATCTACATGGCATGTTGTAAGATGGACTGAGGTAGGGATCTAGGGAAGCAGACACCATCTACATGGCATGTTGAAAGATGGACTGAGGTAGGGATCTAGGGAAGCAGACACCATCTACATGACATGTTGAAAGATGGACTGAGGTAGGGATCTAGGGAAGCAGACACCATCTACATGGCATGTTGTAAGAGGCGACTGAGGTAGGGATCTAGGGAAGCAGACACCATCTACATGGCATGTTGTAAGAGGCGACTGAGGTAGGGATCTAGGGAAGCAGACACCATCTACATGGCATGTTGTAAGAGGCGACTGAGGTAGGGATCTAGGGAAGCAGACACCATCTACATGACACGTTGTAAGAGGCGACTGAGGTAGGGATCTAGGGAAGCAGACACCATCTACATGGCATGTCGTAAGAGGCGACTGAGGTAGGATCTAGGAAGCAGACACCATCTACATGACATGTCGTAGAGAGGCGACTGAGGTAGGGATCTAGGAAGCAGACACCATCTACATGGCATGTCTAAGAGGCGACTGAGGTAGGGATCTAGGGAAGCAGACACCATCTACATGGCATGTTGTAAGAGGCGACTGAGGTAGGGATCTAGGGAAGCAGACACCATCTACATGGCATGTTGTAAGAGGCGACTGAGGTAGGGATCTAGGGAAGCAGACACCATCTACATGGCATGTTGTAAAAGGCGACTGAGGTAGGGATCTAGGGAAGCAGACACCATCTACATGGCATGTTGTAAGAGGCGACTGAGGTAGGGATCTAGGGAAGCAGACACCATCTACATGACATGTTGTAAGAGGCGACTGAGGTAGGGATCTAGGGAAGCAGACACCATCTACATGACATGTTGTAAGAGGCGACTGAGGTAGGGATCTAGGGAAGCAGACACCATCTACATGACATGTTGTAAGATGGACTGAGGTAGGGATCTAGGGAAGCAGACACCATCTACATGACATGTTGTAAGAGGCGACTGAGGTAGGGATCTAGGGAAGCAGACACCATCTACATGGCATGTTGTAAGAGGCGACTGAGTAGGGATCTAGGAAGCAGACACCATCTACATGGCATGTTGTAAGATGGACTGAGGTAGGGATCTAGGGAAGCAGACACCATCTACATGACATGTTGTAAGAGGCGACTGAGGTAGGGATCTAGGGAAGCAGACACCATCTACATGGCATGTTGTAAGATGGACTGAGGTAGGGATCTAGGGAAGCAGACACCATCTACATGACATGTTGTAAGAGGCGACTGAGGTAGGGATCTAGGGAAGCAGACACCATCTACATGACATGTTGTAAGAGGCGACTGAGGTAGGGATCTAGGGAAGCAGACACCATCTACATGACATGTTGAAAGAGGCGACTGAGGTAGGGATCTAGGAAAGCAGACACCATCTACATGGCATGTCGTAAGAGGCGACTGAGGTGGGATCTAGGAAGCAGACACCATCTACATGACATGTTGTAGAGGCGACTGAGGTAGGGATCTAGGAAGCAGACACCATCTACATGGCATGTCGTAAGAGGCGACTGAGGTAGGAAATACTAGCAACATCTTCATCGACAAAGACCAACTTTTCATCTTCGAACGCTCCATAGCGACTACTTATTAAAAGCCACTCTTTGTAATTTGTATGTGATCTAAGCCTAAGAGCGATTGTACGTTGTTCCAGGTATGCGCCTACATGTAGGTCAGCACATCCGATTTCTGCGACTATTTTTATTTACTAGGTTATCTTCCCTAGATCCCTACCTCAGTCGCCTCTTACGACATGCCATGTAGATGGTGTCTGCTTCCTAGATCCCTACCTCAGTCGCCTCTTACGACATGCCATGTAGATGGTGTCTGCTTCCCTAGATCCCTACCTCAGTCGCCTCTTTCAACATGCCATGTAGATGGTGTCTGCTTCCCTAGATCCCTACCTCAGTCGCCTCTTTCAACATGTCATGTAGATGGTGTCTGCTTTCCTAGATCCCTACCTCAGTCGCCTCTTTCAACATGCCATGTAGATGGTGTCTGCTTCCCTAGATCCCTACCTCAGTCGCCTCTTTCAACATGTCATGTAGATGGTGTCTGCTTTCCTAGATCCCTACCTCAGTCGCCTCTTTCAACATGTCATGTAGATGGTGTCTGCTTCCCTAGATCCCTACCTCAGTCGCCTCTTTCAACATGCCATGTAGATGGTGTCTGCTTCCCTAGATCCCTACCTCAGTCGCCTCTTTCAACATGCCATGTAGATGGTGTCTGCTTCCCTAGATCCCTACCTCAGTCGCCTCTTACGACATGCCATGTAGATGGTGTCTGCTTCCAGATCCTACCTCAGTCGCCTCTTTCAACATGCCATGTAGATGGTGTCTGCTTCCCTAGATCCCTACCTCAGTCGCCTCTTTCAACATGTCATGTAGATGGTGTCTGCTTCCCTAGATCCCTACCTCAGTCGCCTCTTTCAACATGCCATGTAGATGGTGTCTGCTTCCCTAGATCCCTACCTCAGTCGCCTCTTTCAACATGTCATGTAGATGGTGTCTGCTTTCCTAGATCCCTACCTCAGTCGCCTCTTATAACATGCCATGTAGATGGTGTCTGCTTCCCTAGATCCCTACCTCAGTCCATCTTACAACATGTCATGTAGAAGGTGTCTGCTTCCCTAGATCCCTACATCAGTCCATCTTACAACATGTCATGTAGATGGTGTCTGCTTCCCTAGATCCCTACCTCAGTCCATCTTACGACATGTCATGTAGATGGTGTCTGCTTCCCTAGATCCCTACATCAGTCCATCTTACAACATGTCATGTAGATGGTGTCTGCTTCCTAGATCCTACCTCAGTTGCCTCTACGACATGCCATGTAGATGGTGTCTGCTTCCCTAGATCCCTACCTCAGTCGCCTCTACAACATGCCATGTAGATGGTGTCTGCTTCCCTAGATCCCTACCTCAGTCCATCTTACAACATGTCATGTAGATGGTGTCTGCTTCCCTAGATCCCTACCTCAGTGAACTGGCCACAACAAAATAATATCTGTCCGCTACAAACTAAACTTACCAATGCAGATTATTAACTAAATATTGTTGACAGAGACGACAATACAGAAACATATGAATTAGTGAACAGTAAGTAAAGAAAATAAATTTCCCGAAGTATGAAGTGCTTGTCTCTTAACATTTCTAGGTTTTAGTGTGCAGGGGTTAGGAGAACCAATTACGTTCCTCACGCCGCGTGAAACGTTGAGTGTGGGGTTGAGCCTACAACCATCTTGTGTTCGAGTCGATGATGAACACTGACACATTACGATAATCCCTTCAATTAAACTGACCAGTATAGTTGATCAGAACAGTTGACCAGTATAGTTGATCAGAACAGTTGACCAGTATAGTTGATCAGAACAGTTGACCAGTACAGATGACCAGTACAGTTGATCAGTACAGTTGACCAGAATCGATGAGTGCAGACTGAAATAACTCTGAAACAATATATAAAAACACCATGCTGACAGAACTAGTGCTTTATTTATCTCAGTACAGTTGGCCAGTACAGTTGATCGGTACAGTTGGCCAGTACAGTTGATCGGTACAGTTGATCAGAATCGATGAATGCAGACTGAAATAACCCTAAAACAATATATAAAAATAACATGCTGACAGAACTCAGTCTATGCCCTATCCATTGCCACCTTCTGCCCTTTATCTCTTGTCTCACCTGCTGTTATTCCGCTCTATCCCACTGTTCCTGTTTCCTGGCAGTATTCTGTTCAGGCATCTATTGATGACTGTCTGCAACTTTATTGATGACTGTCTGTAACTCTATTGATGACTGTCTGTAACTCTATTGATGACTGTAACTTTATTGATGACTGTCTGTAACTTTATTGATGACTGTCTGTAACTTTGTGATGTTCCATTTAGTTGTTCTCAATGTCTCCGCTCCATATACAAAGACATCCTTTACATTTAAGTTAATTATCATTCACAGTTTTATTCCTGATCATTCTTAAAATCCATATGTTCTTCAGAATGGCAAATGCTGATCTTGCCTTTTGTATTCTAATACTGACAATTTCATATGTGCCACCTTGAATGTTAATAACACTTCCCAGAAATGTAAATGTGTCTTTTTGTACTATAAATATAAATCGTGAAATCATTAATGAAAAAAATGAACAAAGTAAGTTAGAAAGAATTCAAGAAATAACAAATAACAGTTAAATATTAATGTTATTTGTTTAATTAATCAACAAGGTTCATGAAAAAACAAACAAACAAACAAACAGTTTGTGAGTTGTATATGCTAAAATCATACAGGATGTAACGTTATTATTTTGTTACTGTCAGATCATGTCCTGTTTCTTGGAACGCTTGGTAAACAATTCCAGAAATGTGGTCCTATACTTTGTACTCATTCTAAAGTAGACAAAAATGTTAATACTAGAATTAATAGTTTCAAATAGAAACCCAAAAGACCACGAGGCAAAGAATAGATTTGAGTATCTCCCCCCGACGCTCAACTCTGGTTCAAAAAATGTTGTCATAAACAATAGTACATTAGGTGTGTTACATATAATTAATATAATCGCAATAAAAACAATTAAATTCATAGTTCTTCTGTCTCTATTGGACAAGTTCTCGGACTGCTCGTTGCAAACACTTACAGTTTTACGCCAAGTTCTTTTCTGTCCCAACTTACGAATTAAAATTGCAGTAAGTAAAGCCACGACAAAAAAACTGATTATTCCAACAATAGATTGTACAATATAAATGATTCCTTCAACAGCTTCTCGTTGTCTGTTGAACGAGTCCAAGAAGTGTTTTATTTCTATCTGGATAAAATTTCCAGTCTATTCCATTCGTACAATAAAGTGGAATTGTGAAAATGATCGTCACAAAATAAATCGCAATCATAACAACAGTTGTTCTAGTGGGCGTTATCATCTGTTTGACGTGTAGAGGAAATGCGATACAAAGACATCTTTCAGCTGTTATGTAGACAGTGATAAGAAAAGTTATTCTGGCACAGCTTACACGTGGAACACCTCCAGTAATGTATTGAATCTCTGATGGCACCATGGGTATATCTGACATTTGGAACAAAGGATTAACACAAATGCTATACCACTGTTGAAGTAGAAGACTACTTAAATCTGAAATTGCTAGCGCAAAGAAACTGATGTTGATTGTTGTATTAAGACCTTGTCTGTAGAATACCACCAAGTTGATGATGTTGGCTAATATTCCAAACATGCTAACAATACTACACAAAACGACATAGTTCAAAATCTCTATGATAAGTATATCACTGTCTTTGGAAAGTTTACTCTGAGATGCCATGTTCTTGAGTTCATTCACTGCATAGTTGATTGTAGAACTATGTGGTATCTTCATTTTATTTAGTCTAAGGAATCATATGCGCTGCAAAGAGAACAACGTCCTATAAAGGATACGCACCTTGATGATGAAGGATTCATAGATGTCAACAGGTCACTACTGACATTAAGTCAGCGAAGTCACACACATAAGTCAGTTTAGTAATTAATAATGTGCTTCTATTGGTATCTTGCTAAATTGAGCATTTAACACATAAAATAAAATGTGAAGAAAATGTCAATAACAAAATAAATAACTAACTTTTCGGTTTGACAGTAACACGAACTGAGATTTTACACGTACAACAAATTAATAGGAAACACAACAGTGCAAAAGAAAAATTATCAAAACAGCACATAAACAAGTCGTTCTGGTTCAAATATTTGGTAACATTCATATCATTAGATAGAAAATGTACAGCAGAGATAAGAAGTAGAAAAACTCAAGCTAAAGCAGTTTTCATGAAAATGAAAACCAATATGTGTGTGAATACACTACTAACCACACTGCGGAAGATAATACGCCAATACCATATGAACTAATACTTATATATAGAAACTAATCATAGACAATGAATAGACAATAAATGACATCGAAGAAAACCACAAAGCTGTTGCTTTACAGATGAATGCTGTCATTTTTAGTGACTACGAACAAGACACAAATGATGTTGTTTGAAAAGAGGCAATGTTTGCAAGATAGTCAGCACGCTCGTTACCCTGCACTCCAGCATGTCCAGGTGTGTACAGCCAAGTGAGTATCTTAAGATGTGTCCTTCAAATGCTGTCCACCAACTCCGCACGCAGACTTTCAGATTCAATCCGTTGAAGCATATTCATCGAGACTGATACGATAATCGTATGAATGGTCAGTTGCTCAGCCACTACTAGAACTCTGGAGGCAGCGGTGATATCTATAGTCATGCTTGATGTCGTTATCTCGAAGGCACCACAGTCCACATTTAGTTTGCTACTGTTTCGTTGTACTGAATTACCTACGCTGATCTGGTTCCGCATCTGATAGAGCCAACAGTGTATATAATAATATCACCTGGATAGAAGCACTGATTAGCGAATGCCTTTTCATTGCGACCCCAGGGCCCATTCCTTCACCATCGTTCTAGTGTACTGACGACCCTGGTGGAATAAATCATATACTCTGATACAAGCATCCATTCTTCCCCATGCTTCAGCCGGTCTAGAGTACAGATCTGTTTAGTAACATCCTCTGTCTCGGCTATCCAGAATCGGTCTCTCTCCTAACGTCTGCCCTTGTGTTAATTTATGACATTGTGCAGTTGAGTATTTGTGTCTTCAGACACTCTCAGATAAGCTTTGATCTGTGCGACTTTGTGTCTCATGTCCATCGTTGGCAAGCCAATGGCTTATCTCATTTCCTCACATGAAACATTGTTACGTCAAGATACAACGTTATTACGTCAAGATACTAGTGAGATGTAACGTTATTATATCGAGATATTAGTGAGATGTAACATTATTACGTCAATATTCTAGTAAAATGAAACGACGTTATTATATCGAGATACTAGTTACACGTAAATATCCGTGATATGAAAGCAATCGTAACATAGAGATACATTTGATATCGTGACAATCGTGATACAGAAGTTATTCTTGTTATCAAGACAATCGTGACATATAGACACCTTTGATATTGAGACATTCGTAACATAGAAACACATTTGATATCGTGACAATCGTGACATAGATCCACCTTTGATATCGAAATAATTGTAACATAGAGGCGTCTTTGATATCGAAACAATCGTGACATAGAGACACCTTTGATATCGAAATAATTGTGACATAGCGGCATCTTTGATATCGAAACAATCGTGACATAGAGACACCTCTGATATCGTGACATAGAGACACATTTGTATCGAAATAATCGTGACGTGGAGACACCTTTGATATCAAGACATTGGTGACATAGAGACATCTTTGATATCGTGACAATTGTGATATAGAGACACCTTTGAATCAAAACAATTGTGACATAGAGACACCTTTGCTGTCATAACATAGAGACACCTTTGATATCGTGACAATCGTGACATAGAGACACCTTTGATATCGTGACAATTGTGACATAGAGACACATTTGATATCAAAACAATTGTGACATAGAGATACCTTTGATATCGAGACAATGGTGACATAGAGACACATTTGATATCGTGACAATTGTGACATAGAGACACCTTTGATATCGTGACAATCGTGACATAAAGACACTTTTGATATCGAGACATAGAGACACCTTTGATATCGAGACAATTGTGACATGGAGACACCTATGAAATTGAAACAATCGTGACATGGAGACACCTTTGATATCGTGACATAGAGGCACCTTTGATATCGAGACAATCGTGTCATAAAACACATTTTGACATTTATTGTGTTTATAGTTATCTTCATCTAATTTTGTTACAATCGATATCCTACGTCATCTTTCTGACTGAATAAAACACTTTTTCAATATCATGTTTATAATCTGACAATTTATGTAAACATATAATGTTGTCAGGTCATTACTTTGTTGTTACTTCCTTGTCTAACATCGATACTTCTCAAAGATATGTAAAATAGATAAGTATTTTCTCATTTATGTGTACACTTCAACTACTAAACGGTTTGCAATATTTCCAGCCAAACATACATTTATGGTTTGTTTATTATCGTCATTAAGTTGTTTTTCTCATTATAGCTATTAGTTTTCTTGCTTGCCACATTTCATTTCAACATCACTTTTAATTCTATCGTTACACTGAATCCGTTCAGATTAGCAACTCTAATATCTTTAATGACATATCTTTAATGTGACGAATAATTCTCTCACTTTACTGTGTCGGATACAAAACTGAAGTACCTTCAAGGTGAGACTTCAGATACGATATCTGAATAATTGAAAAATTGCAAAATAATAAAAAAATGTGTAAAAATGTAGGTAATGGAACTATTACTGTAAAGTAACTATTCACATCTCTAGTGTAACTCTGGAACTCTGGTCTCATTATGTGACACAAGAACTGAGACAATATCTTTCTATTCTGTCTCTTTAACTGAGGTAAATTGTAATTAAACTCTCTCTCCGACTGTAGGGAATATGTAACGTCGCTTACTGAGATATTACTAATAGAATAATACATGAGAATGATTACAACAGTTATGGTTCATGTATTTTCTCATTGATGTCTTTATGATTGAGATTTATCAACAAAGTGCTCAACATTAAAGATAAATTGGTTGATGCGTCACAGATAAGAATGATGCATAAGAGCTAAATGACTGAGGGGCAGAGTGAGGAGTGTATTTCATGTTTATCAAATAGCCGACCGAATGGTTACCGGGGCCCAAATTTGGGGTGTAAAGAATAGAACCACTGTTACCTGCCACGCTTGTCGTAAGAAGATACTGAGGAGGTTTGGCTGAAATCGGATGCACATGTTCTAAACTGTAGAAGTCTATGCGTTTAGGGCCTACCAAACCAATGTGCAACGTATACACGTTCTTGGCAAAGATCAAACATATCACAAAGAGTGATTAAAGTTGGTAGTAAAGAATGAACGCGAAGAAGAAGAAGAAGATAGTGCTGCCCAATAGGGACCATGGCGTCCGTCGCATACATTCATGAGACGACGATACGAAGCAGCGAAACACTGTAAATTAGTGCCACCAAACGGATCATGGCGCCCATCTCATACATTCATGGCGCAGTATTTTACTCTGCCGACTTTAAAGTTAATCAGATTTCAAGAAAAGAAACTGGTTTTTTTCCAGTTTTCGCCCACAATCAACACAGTCTTCCCGCTTTTGCAATCTTATTTTACTATGTAACCGTTTTACTGCTCCCTAAAACCACCGGTTTTTTTTTCATTGGAGAAAGCGTCGGCATCTCAACTCTATTATATTAATATTATTATTGTTATTATTTTTAGTATTAGTAGTATTGCAATCGTTAGATGGCGATCGCGCCTCTAGAACCACCTCACTATATAAAAACGTTCAATATACGTTCATAGGTGACTGAGAAACAGATATCCCATACGCTTATCATATCAGACTCGATGAAAATGCTTCAAATGATCTGGAAGTCTGCTCGTGGAATGGATGTACAGTATTCGGAGATCACATCTCAAGAACATGACTTTGACTTTACACACTTGGACATGCTGTGGTGCAGGGTAACGAGCGTGCTGACTTTCTTTAAACAATACCCGATTTAAGTGGGCAGAAGTATGGACAGAGCCGATGTCATAAATGCGGTAAGCTCTCATTTATGTGATATGGGCGAGTCTCAGACACTGGAACTAGTCCGAGAATTAGACGTTAAGTTTGGACATGCCCGACAGTGTCGTCCTCGGGATAGAGAGAAAAGATATACTAACCAACTTCTCATGGGTACGGTGAGCAAACATGGAACTTTGGATGACTGCTGCAGCGGAGAACAGAGCACGCATGGGATTGCTCATGGCACATTGTAGTTGATTGCATAACATAACATAATATAAAAACGTTAAACAGCACTGCTGTAGATCTATGTAAGTTCCTGTAGGTACATCTTCAAATGGACAACCACTGATACAGAAACCGACCTTGCTGAACGTTATGGATGGAAAGTTGAACACAGCAATCGCTGTATTCCACAGATTCTCAGAGAACCGTTGAACGGCTAAAGTCACAATCTCAATCAATGTCATATATTGGTAGTTGTTGTATTTTTGTGTTCGTTTCTATCAACCAAATTAACCACTCTTTGTGATATGTGTGATTTGCACAGAGAAGGTGAGCACGTTATCAGTTATATGAGGAGTATCATCATAGAACTCCGGACATGTCCATAGGTGCTCCGATCTCCACCTCAGCAAATCCAGCAGTGTCCAGCGGCCCAACACACCAGTTCGATGTTGATTAATCAATCTCTTTGCATATTTAGTATGTCGTTCTTTTCGGCTGCACCAATATTGACACCCATCTCTTTCAATCGGGTCAGCGAGTGGGATTCACAGCCCTGAAACCCTCTGTTCGGAAAGACTCTCTCAATGCGTGAAGAATGTCACTTCGATCCATGGCAGCTCCTTCTGATATTGTAGCCAAGCCAGCCAATCTATCAGCTCGTTCATTACCCTAACTCCTGCGTGTCCAGGAACAAAAATGAAGGTGATTTCTCTGATCATTGTCTGTACCAGTACCTCCACCCAGTTGCGTCTCACCATACCTGATTCTACTTTACGAATCATGCTCATGGAGTCATTGAGTATGAAAACACGAGAGTAGTTGTGAGATGCCAACCAGTTCACTGCCTCCGTAACCGCCTGAACCTCCATTGTCAAGCTACTTGTAGCTGTTGCGTAGGCCCCACTGGCCTCTCTTCCTCATGAGCGTGCTGAAAAAGCCCACGCACAGAGTTGTTGGCAAATGACTGAACCATCGGTGTAAATAACCACATCTGTATCATTGATGATGTAATTCAAGAGAGCCTCCACCTCCACGTTTAGCAGTGATAAATTATTTTGTTCGCAGTTTTTCTTAATAGATGTAATAACTGTGAAAGCAGTCTGAAATTGAGGTGGCACAGCAATCCATTCCTCTCCTGTTTCAATTCCGGAAGGATCACATATTTTCATAAGCGTATCTTCCGCCTGACTCAGCCATGATCTGCCTCTCTTCAGTCTACTCCATTTCTCCTTAATGAGTTCTTCATGGAGAGGATGTTCCTTTTTTGCATTGATTCTTAGATATGATCGAACCCTCCAAGTTTCAATTCTGTTCGCAATAGTTGGGAGGTCAAGGCATTGACACTCCTGGTGTATCTTTGGTGCATCCCAGAATGATGCGCATAGCCTCATTCGGAATTCTTTCCAGTCTCACTGCTTGTGTAGGACTAATCGTTAGGAGAGCGCATGCATATTCTGTGCATGACAGAACAATACCTTGATACAAGAGCACGAAAAGGCGTTGCTCAATGATAGCAGTCGCCATGATTCTCAGTGCGGATAGTGCGTTGCGAGTCTTGGCAATAACTTGGTCAATATGGTCCCTAAAGCATAGACCCTTACGCATCGTAAGATACACACTCTTTAATGATCGGTTAGTGCCGTAAATTTGGGATTAGATCTAGGCCAAAGAGCATTAGCTACTCTGCTCTGACTGGGTGAGGTCACTCCGGTAAAGACCCGAGCGATCTCGACCCATCTAGAGCTAGTCACAGGAACTGTCACCCTTCTTGTATTCGTTGCTCTTTTACGATCATGTATCGCCGTATATTTGGGCTTTTTTTAAATCTTCACCAAAGAGTATGTCTACACTATGCGCTCTTTTTGACTATATGAGATCCTTCCGGATTAGGAACATTCTCAGTTACTGGAGACGCATGTGCTTTGTCAAACAAACGATCATATTTTGGCGGTATGCTTAGCCTTTATGTGATTTGAGTCATGGTGTGTTGACGTCATCTGTGTAGGATGATCGGCGTCCGAAAAGTATTGCCCTTAGCCAATGTTTGGGTTTGTACCAGTCAAGCCTTTGCATTATTGGCCTTACTTTTCTATCCACGGTAAGTTTGTTCCTGGGTAGGAGTATGCTCCTCCATTTTGGATGCGTGTCGGCACTTGGCAATTTGCAAGGATTTACTTTGCCTTTTTCTGCCCCGGGAAACATAGGACTGGGGCTGCGCACATATATTTTAGAGGGTCGTTTTAATTAGCTCTAGCAAAGCAACTAGAATTTTGCGCTTGTCATCATCACCCACCGCAGTTCTTCCGGGGATGTTAGTTATAAATGCAGCAGTACCTTGCCCGGTTATTCCAGGCAGGGCAGTTCCTTTAGACATCACCCACCTCAGTTCGTCTGGGGATGTTAGCTGTTAATACAACAGTACCTTGCTCGGTTGTCCCAGGGAGGGCAGTTTCGTTAGACACTAAAACGCTACTTTAGAATTTACACTTTACCAACTTTACCCAGCAAATGTATCTGCGCTAAGCCTTTGATAGGAGTTTGCCGCAATCTTCTCGTGTGTCGACACGATACGTTACAGCGTTTTCAGAGATACTTGCCGAGACTTTCTTTTTGTTACGCATAGTTCTTATTGTTTCTTGCCCCACAGCTGGCAAATTTGCTTGCTACCCTTTACTCCGGAGGAGTTGGGGTTTCTTCACAGACGACTACTTTTTCTTACTTTTCTGTTGTTTTTAACCGTGCACACCTTCACAATGTCTCTAGCTTGTCCGTACACAGAGCTGAACTCGGGCACACTCTTCAGAGCTTTGAATTTCGCCCTATGTGGGCCCACGTGCAACTCGTCTCGGAACCACGTTTTGCTCCACGCGAGCCCACGTCACTTCCTGGGATGCACCCTCATCCATTCATGTTTATCCATTCATCTTTTTGCTTCGGCCGGGAGAGACGTGCTTTAATAGTCATTCTGGGATTCCGCTCGTCTGCGTTGCGAGAAGATCTCATCTAACATGACTACGTCTGCAACATTACTTATACCAGAGTAGCCCTCCCTCGATCCCTACCCGCTTAGCTAGACCAGAACCAATGTCTTTTTCCAGGGTCACCACGAGGAGGTGGGGCATGGTCTTGATTAGTGCCAGCTCACTAATCTTGGCGCAACGTTGTCCCCATGCGCCTGTGACCCCATCTATCAGATTTGATATTTGAGCATGGAAAACTGATCACAGATGAGGGGTTCATGATGGAAGGCAACCCATCTCTCAAATTTGATATCTGAGTATGGGAAACTGATCACAGAAGACTAGTTTCATGGTGGGAGACGACCCATATCCGAGTATGAGATACTGACCAGAGAAGGTAATCTTCTACTTTACGTTCGTTCTTTACGACCAATTTTAATCACTCTTTGTGATATGTTTGATCTTTGTCAAGAACCTATATACGTTGCACATTGGTTTGGTAGGTCCCTAAACGCAAAGACTTCTACACGTTCAGGATACATGCATCCGATTTCAAACGCAAAGACTTCTACACGTTCAGGATACATGCATCCGATTTCAAACGCAAAGACTTCTACACGTTCAGGATACATGCATCCGATTTCAAACGCAAAGACTTCTACACGTTCAGGATACATGCATCCGATTTCAGCCAAACCTCCTTAGTCGCCATAACCCATATATTCCCAAACTTTTTCGGCCCACCGCCCACTTTGCACGACATAAACAACTTTGCAACGCCCCCATATATATGCTCTATTTTCACTTCGACATAGAAAATTGATATATAATTCTGTCATACATGGTCAATTTTCAAATGATTATATACAAGATATAGAAAATTTATGATAAAATGGATCGTATAAGATGGGCATAAGATGAATTAAAATGCAGAATTCAAATTTTAATGATTATTCAATCGCAAAATCACGAAAATACACTCCCCCTAAATGTTGCTGAACCCACTATCACCCCCTGGAAAGCTTCAGGCGCCCACTGGGGTCGGTACCTGCCCACTTTGGGAACCCATGGTCTAACCGTACAACAATGACAACAATATACAAATCAACAACAATCATTATAAATTGTATGTACAATCACAACCATGTTCAAATATACAATCAGCAACAGAAAAACAACACACAAACAATGAACATTTTATCTACACATAAACAAGCATCAACAACAAACAGACACACAATACTCGTTTCAACTACAACTATACAGGGTATCCAGAAATATGAAGCAGAATGATATGTCTGGATTCTAATGTACAGGGTATCCAGAAATATATTTGAAGACATATTTGGACATTCAATACTTAGGAACTATCTTGAAATATTAAACGTTGTTTAATACTCACACTGTTCCGTTAGTGCAATACATATGACAGACACAGATATGAATACTTCAAAGAGAGTTCATACAAGTTTATCATGCAAACTATCTAGCATATCTCATGTTTTATGTAAGTTGTATCAACAACTATATATATTCATGTTTTATATGTTTATTATGCAACAATCTATAATATCTCATGTTTTAATAAGTTTATAGCAACAATCTATATATCTCATGTTATAAGTTTATTATGCAACAATCTATATATATCTATGTTCTATATAAGTTATTATCAAAATCATAATATCCATGTTTTAATAGTTATTATGCAATCTATATATATCTCATGTTATATAAGTTTATTATGCAAATATTATATTCTATGTTTATATAGTTTATGCAATAATTATAATATCATGTTTTATATAAGTTTATTATGCATAATCTATA
Organism: Arion vulgaris; assembly: GCA_020796225.1. NCBI lineage: Eukaryota > Metazoa > Mollusca > Gastropoda > Stylommatophora > Arionidae > Arion > Arion vulgaris. The sequence continues at coordinate 58,197,184 of CM036761.1, read as the reverse complement.
TATATCTCATGTTTATAGTTATATGCAAACATATATATTATGTTATATGTTTATATGCAATATCTATATATATTCATGTTTTAATAAGTTTATTATGCAATAATCTATATATATATTCATGTTTTATATAAGTTTATTATGCAACAATCTATATATATTTTCATGTTTTATATAAGTTTATTATGCAACAATCTATATTTTCTCATGTTTTATATAGTTTATTATGCAACAATCTATATATATCTCATGTTTTATATAAGTTTATTATGCAACAATCTATATATATCTCATGTTTTATATAAGTTTATTATCACTACCTATATATATCTCATGTTTTATAAGTCTTATTATCAATAATCTATATATCATCTCATGTTTTATAAGTTTTTTATGTAAAATCTATATTCTCTATGTTTTATATAAGTTCATTATGAACTATATATTCTATGTTTTATATAAGTTTATTATCAACAATCTATATATATCTCATGTTTTATATAAGTTTATTATACAATCTAATATATTCATGTTTTATATAAGTTTATTATAACAATCTATATATATCTCATGTTTTAATAAGTTTATTATGAACAATCTATATATATCTCATGTTTTATATAAGTTTATTATAACAATTATATATATTCATGTTTATATAGTTTATTATCAAAATCTTTATCTCATGTTTTATATAAGTTTTATGCAACAATCTATATATCTCATGTTTTATATAAGTTTATTATAAATCATATATATCTCATTTTATATAAGTTATTATAACAATATATATATCCATTTTATATAAGTTTATTATAACAATCTATATATATATCATGTTTTATATATTTATTATCAAAATCATATATATCTCATGTTTTATATAAGTTTATTATGCAACAATCTAATATATATATGTTTTATATAAGTTTATTATAACAATCTATATATATCTCATGTTTTATATAAGTTTATTATGCAACAATCTATATATATCTTCAATATAACTGGTATTCCTTACCTAGGCTAGGTCAAAGCAGTTTTCAAGTCCTTTATCCAAGGATGGCTTCAGAAATATAACTCATGACTAAGATTTAAATGTGACTAACGAGTGTAGCTGTTCCGACTGTAAATATACAATTTTTCTTTGTTGTAAATGTTTAACGAATCACTGTTGTTATTTAATGTTTGTCATTCACATTCTTCAGCTGCAGCGTGGCCTTTTTCTTAATGGCATCAATTGTTGAGCTAATGTTACCAGCATTCTCGGTAAGTAGAGAAGTTAACCAGCCGTTTGTATCTGTGAAGCCCATGGCTAGCATCTGATCTAAACTCTGTTGGATTTGAAGATTGTGACATATGTTATGTGGAATTACAACGGGTGTTTCAATGGAAGATGAACCTGAGTTGTCACTGGATTGATGGGTTGCATATGATCTTGAAGATGATGTGATACCTGCAGATGGTGCATGGGTTGTGGTTGATGCTGGAGGTGGTGGTACAGCTTCAGACTGCTGAGATGCAAGTGGAACAACTGATACAGGTGCGCTAGTAGGACCAGGCATAGGAATTGCAAACGTGGTAGGTATACGCAACTGGCAACCGTTCTCTTGACAAAATGCCCAGTCACAGGTGGGACTGTCATTACCACTCTCAGTCTTGTTGGCATATTCTTTGATATTCTGAGCATCAATGTTCCTGGAAGTACAGTTCCTTGAGTCTACATCCACTTTCTCAGTAGTCACTGGATGACTGCAATCAGGGGCCATACTCTGGTGTGCTCTGCGGTACATATGATCCCAAGCAGGGCATTTCTCTCTCATTCTCCACCAGTTATAAGGGCACCTTTCATATGGGTGATTTCCATCATTAATGTTATACCCCACATTCAATCCAAATGGATCCAGAAAAGCAAACATGTTGGTACCAAAATCATGGACATGTTCTTCAAAAGATACTCTTTCCTTTTTAGCATTTCGGTTTGGATTAGCTTCTGTATGAATGTCAGCTCCTCCACTAGCACAGTGTCCACAAGCACTGGGGCTAGCATTAACTCCTGAAGTCATACAACTCCTGCATTTATCAAACATAAAATTTGAGGGAGGTGGGAAGACAAAGTGAGAATAATTAATTCTGAACATGTTATGTTCTGCATGCAGTCCCTTGCTTTCACAGGTCTGACAAAGATAATATTCTGGGCACACACAACATTTGTAAATAATGCCAGTAATCTGGCACTGACATACGCTACAGGTCACACCACTATGAGTATATCCACCATTACATGAAGCATGATTACTGTTACATCTGAAACCAGGAGCTTGACTTTCATTTGAATATTGAAACTTTAGTTGTTTATCTGATGACGGCTTTTGTTGTTGTTTACGTTTGTCAGTTGTATCTAAACTTATACTGTTCTCGGATATATACACACGTAGCACACCATCTGACACGTAAGTCATGGCATCTTTCATCTCTTCAGATGTCGAGAATACAACACGATCACCGTCTGGATCTTGCCAGTGAAGTATAAAATCGCTACTGTTAGTTAATGTTGGAAACAGATGACATATCTTGTCCTTAACAACTTTGAAAATATCACTTCCAGCGGTATCGTTTAATAGAAACCTGCGAATCTCATTTGATCCATTTGTACGCTCGAAATACACTTTCACTGTCAGAGACATAGTTATATTTTCTATGTTGTATGTAGGCTCACAGCTTCTGTTTAGTTTTACTAGTTCTTGTCAAAACCAAATGTTTCCAAATAAACTGCAGTTGTTGATATACATATGAAAGAACTAGCTGTAAACAGTTTCAAATTAGTCACATTATCTATAAGTTCTAAAATCACTAAATGCTAAACACTAAGATTCGAGTAACAACTGATGGGGAAACTAATATAATTTCTTCACTTGCAAGTGAGAATGTTTATATAACTAAAATAACTGATACAAATCGAACTGAAGGATAGTCGAAATGTTATGGTTATACTTACGATTTAAAGTAACACAGGAATCATACAGCAAGCCGTTATATATATATATATATATAGTATATTGGGATAATGCACTGAATTATTTAGAAATAATAAAAGCTATGAGAAGCAACTAGTACTCTATGCAGAAATAAAAGGTTTGTGTGTAAATAAAATAGGCATTTCTGCCATGTTGTAAAACGGTCAAGGCCGAATTACTATCCAATAGTTTCAGCTGGAACCTGTCACGTGATTTGTAAGGTGAAAGGTGAAGGTAACGTTGCTCATGTGTTGAACTTTATTGAACTAATTAGACTAATTGATTGAACTTTGAACAAAACAACTAAGTTAAGAAATAGATAAACTGAAAGATAGTCATCAAAGTATACACATTACTAGCGGTTTTCATATTTGTAAGAATGAAATACGTTTTATAAGTTGAAGGCACTACATTGTTAGAATACAGTCTATACAAACCAATATGTCTTCAAAACGCCTAGTTATGACATATGATGGCAATGAGGGTAAGGTCGCACTGTCGTCTATAAAAATGTCACAAGGCGGATCTATCAGATGCCTCACAGAGTCAAGTCCATCACCTGGCTTCTCTTAGTGGAACTGTTTTTAGCAGACAGGAGAAGGGGTAAAATGTCGAGTATCTTGTGCTAGGAAACCAGAAGCTTCTGGCAGATTTAACTCATTAAACTTGGTAGGTAACTCATTTAGAAGGTAAACTCTGATTTCAAAACATAGATTTCTTAGTGTCGAATGAATATTGCCAATTTGTTAATCAAACAATTGTTTATTGTTATAAAATGTTCATAAATTATAAATCAAGGTGGTCTTCATATTCCTGTTGGTTCACTTTAATTCGTGAATTTTCTTTTAGTTCTATTTTGTCTCATTTCTTTAGTAATTTTCTGTTATAGTCTGTCCATTAATTCGTGAGCACGTTTGAAATTTGATTTTCTCGAAAACTACCTGTTGGATCTCAGTGTTTTTTTGCATGCAGCCTTAGAATATCCATGACGCTAAAATAAAGCTAACAGTAGTCCATAGATGCTACGGATTTTGCACATCGGCAATTCCTTTGATCTTTTATGACAATTGCAAATACGGGGCTCAAATTTTAGATTTTACAGTAATCCTTAGAATTTGTCCATGTCAATTCTATTCATAGGTGTATCTCCATATTAACTTGATAGGTCAAGTAACTTGGATACAATATGCAACAGTTAGTCCTCCCCTTCGGGTCACCATTAGACCCCAGGGCGTCTTAACTTCACCACAAATTGTATGATGGTAGACGCATTTGGATATGGAAATGTATACGTTGCTATTTCTCAGTCTGTAATCAAAATATGATTTGTATCATCCCGAATCTGACGATTCCATGAGGTTGATAATTGTTACTGGCTGGACAAATTGTAATCCATCTCGGTGCCAGTACTCGTCTTCCTCTCGGAGCACATGTTCAACACACTTCTTCCAGAACTGCATGTCTATCATTGAGAGGGACTCACGTGTCAGAACTTCAACATCACACATTTTAAACGTCCTGTTCTGTTCGGCAACTTGCCCTTTTACTTTAGCCCAGACAAGCTCTATCGGTTTGAGGTGAGCATGATATGGAGGTAGTCGCAAAGACGTGTGGCCGTATTCCGCAATGATTTTGTCAATATGAAACACCTTTGTCTTATTTGTCATCCTCACCAGGTGCAACAACTCGGTTTCAAATATGTATCATCGAAGCTGACATTTTCCTTAGCAACCCAAGTCCTAATTTGATCTTTTGTATTTGATGCAGTTGGTACTTGTCTTCCGCTGATACTGCGTTGTGATAGGATGCATTATCCATTACCAAGCATGATGGTCTGTTTAGAATTGGAAGTAGATCTTTCTCCATCCAGTGCCTGAAAATATGTCCACTCATTTATGTGTGGTAGTCCCTACCGTCGGTACTTTTGATTGGAAAATAAGTCCAGCGTCATGGACAAGACCTTCTTCACTGCTTCCTGCATGTGTTAGTATAATACGCTGGCCTTTGCTGCTTGGTATTTTTCTTTTCTGTTCACCGTCTACTGATTGCCATTCTTTAGCATTGGTGTGGTGAGCATTGACCCAGGATTCGTCCAAATATACAATATCATAGCCTTGTCTCCGCCGCTCACGGATCTGCCTCAGGTATTTACTTCGGGCAGCAATTAAATGTGGCTTTTCACAAATAATATTCCTGCCGCCTATAGTTTTTCTGAAGGTAAGCTGGCGGCTCTTACAATTTTCCATAGAGTACTTTTAGAAATGTCTATGCTGCAATCTGATTGCAGTTTTAATTTCAGTTTCCTGAGAGTAACAAGTTGATTTGTCGCAAACATTTTCAAGAGCTCCGTCTTATGACATCTATGTCAAAGTCGTCAATTGTTCTTTCCTTCCTTGCTTGACATTAGTGCACTTTGTGTCCTGTTTAATCCATCGGGAAAAGGATTCTCTATTCAGACCAAGCGCCAGTTGCGTTCGTTTCTCAGGGTTATGAATATCGCAATATAGATGACCTCTCTAGATTCCCTACGGAAGTGTTGGTATAGTAAAACTGTAACCTTTGCATTGTTATAAATGTGCACTTCAGACTCATTATGAATGTGATATCAATGTCAGTTTTGATAAGCCAACAAATATGATACAATAGCTTCATACAAATAGCGAGATACACCTATGACTATACAACGGTATCCCAATTATAACGTCATATGCTTTCCGCTTTCAAAGTCGACTGGGTTAGGTGCACGGAATTCGTGAAATTGTTGTGTACTCACGATATTTCAATGTTACCATAATGTATTTTTAGAACTACGCGTCTGTGTACCGTAGATCTGTTACTATTGTGTACAATCCGGCGAGGTTGATTTTAATATAACCTGAAGAAGAAATATTTCAAACTACATCAAATTTTCTTGGAAAAAATATTTCTCTAGCGTCATGGATATTCTAAGGCTGCTTGCAAAAATCACTGAGATCCAACAGGTAGTTTTCGAGAAAATCAATTTCAAACGTGCTCACGAATTAATGGACAGACTATAATTCTATTTTCTCTCACTATTTCAGTAATTTTTTGTTAGTTCTATTTGCTCTCGTTAATTCAGTTGTTTTATTTTCATTATGGGTGGGCATTTTAGATTTGTTTATTTCTTTGAGCTTACTAATTTATTCTTATAAATGATTCATAAACTATATCTCTGTGGACTCCCTGTCATTACTTTGGTTTTATTTAATTGTTTGGATTGTTATTTGTTATGTGTACACCTTTCAGATATGTGAGTTCTGTTTGTTTATTTATTATGTGTACACCTTTCAGATATGTGAGTTCTGTTTGTTTATTTATTATGTGTACACCTTTCAGATATGTGAGTTCTGTTTGTTTATTTATTATGTGTACACCTTTCAGATATGTGAGTTCTGTTTGTTTATTTATTATGTGTACACCTTTCAGATATGTGAGGTGTTCTGTTTTTTATGCGAGTTATAGCAAAGAACCCATTGTCGTTTCATATGGTATATTGTGGATATAATGTTGAGCCTGTAAATTTCTTGACCATCAATTCACTATGCCTGATCTGGCAATATCACAAAGACAACCTGTACTCAACAAAGTTATTATGGTACTAAATTGAATCTGCTTCGATTTCAGAGTAATTTTCGGTCGAAAAACAACACAATTTCAGCTAGAATAGAACCCAGACCAATGTTTTATTTGACGTTATTCTATCCTCTGTAACTATGTGTGTTCAGTGAGTTATTTTTAATTATGTAATTTCTTTTTAGTTATTGGAATGCATAAGGCCTCTCAAGTTTTTCATGATATTAATTAGATTCACATTTCTGTCTATTTATAGATAAGGACTCTTAAATATAAAAAACCAGTTTGTTGTATCTCTAATAATCTTATGTATCTCTTTATGTTTGTTGAACAGTCGGCTCTGTTTAATTGTCTGCGATTTTTTTAGATTTTGTTGTGCTCTCCATGACACTAATTAATTCTGTATTCGTACTTTCTTATACAATATTCAAACATTCGCATGGCCATACAGAGAAAATCTGCAGTAGACTGGAAGACAAACATTGGATATGATTATGGAAAAGACTCCCTCAAAGACCTAAGCGGAACAGACCAGGTCATTATATTTCGGCTGTGCACCAGACACTGCAGACTCAACAAACACTTACATAGACTAAGAATAAGTCAAACAGCTCTCTGCCGGTGTCAGCAGACGGAACAGACACCAGAGAATAGCCTGCAAGACTGTCCTCTCCTGGGTGAGCTGAGAAGCAACATGTGGCCACACAGTCTACCTGAGAACTAAGCTTTGGGAAACCTGACAGACCTGAAGCTGACTGCCCAGTTTGTGGTCCACAGTAAGTAAGCGCATGGCCAGAGATCGCTGAAGAAGAAGATTCAAACGTTCTAGTTCTTTTGCTTTCTTTTTATTTCAGTGAGTTCTTAGCTCTCTCTCTTCAATTATGTCGAACTCCCTAAAGTATTAATTGTTATCATTATATCTTTATGCAAATTGTATTTATATGAGATATTTTTGAGTTTCCAGAGTTTTTTATTTTTATATTTGTTTCGGATGTATTTGAATGTTCAGGGATTCTTTTATTGTATTTTCATGTCATGGAATGTAGCAAGTTGGTTAATATCTAGGCTAGTTGAGAGTTCAAAATGACTAAGTTCTAACGAAACCTACCACTGTAAAAAAAACTCCAGTCTAATACAAATGTAAAACAGCTGTCATGTATGCATAACTTATATCCGTAATTTCTTCTTCTTCTTTGCGTTCGTTCTTTACGACCAATTTTAACCACTCTTTGTGATATGTTTGATCTTTGCCAAGAACTTGTATACGTTGAACATTGGTTTGGTAGGGCCCTAAACTCATAGACTTCTACACTTTTAGGACATGTGCATCCGATTTCAGCCAAACCTCCTCATCGCCTCTTACGACATGTGTGGCAGGTAACAGTGGTTCTATTCTTTACACCCAAATGTGGGCCCGTAACCGCTCAGGCCATCCGTAATTGAAAACAAATAGAAATATTTGCCATAAATACATTGTTCCTACAGATAATAGAACACAATGTTGCTTGTACAGAGTTCGATGACTTTATTACGAATAGATATGTAGACAAACTGTAAGAAGCTTGCGTTGCGTTCTGAAGCTTGTGGGTTTCAACTGAAGGGTCATACGTGTAATTATTTCCGGGGATCTCCAGCATTGTTGCTGATACTACTGAGTTCATGCTTTGTGCAGCACTCTCATCAGGTGGCGTGCCATTTCTACTATAAGTCACACACAAAGAAATCATCTATCATGTCACACACAAAGAAATCATCTATCAAGTCACACACACAGAAATCATCTATCAAGTCACATACACAGAAATGATCTATCAATCAAGTCACGTACACAGAAATCATCTATCAAGTTACGTACACATAAATCACCTATCAAGTCACATACACAGACATCATCTATCAAGTCACGTACACAGAAATCATCTATCAAGTCATGTACACAGAAATCATCTATCAAGTCACGTACACAGAAATCATCTATCAATCAAGTCACGTACACAGAAATCATCTATCAAGTCACGTACACAGAAATCATCTATCAAGTCACGTACACAGAAATCATCTATCAAGTCACGTACACAGAAGTACAAACAATTTTATTTCAGTGTTTCTACCTTAATTTTAAAACACATCAAGTGAATATGTCATTGAATTTCGTGCAAAAAATTAGCATAATGAAAACAATTCATGAAATGTTTCTCTATACTTTGTACTCATCTTATAGTACAGGAAGATATTCACGCTTGAGTTGATACACTCGAATATACAAGCAAATGACCAACCTGGTGTATAGATTCGAATACTTACCACCAATACTAAACTCTGGCTCTATAAATGTGGCTAAAAATAGAATCACGCTTGGAGTGTAACTTACAATTAATATTGTAGCTATTAACACAACCATTGTGATTGTTTTTCTGTCACGATTAGACATAGACTCGGCCTGTTTCTGGTCCACAGTTGCTGCCTTACGCCAGTTGCTTTTCTGTCCTAGTTTATGAATTAACAAAAATGTCAAGAGCACCACTGCCAGGAAGGAAATTGTTCCAGAAACGGCGTGTATTACCATTACTATTCCTTCCACTTTGTCACTGTTACCTGTAAAGGCCAGTCCAAGAACTGTTATGTTCATGTTTGGATAGAAGTTCCAGGAAATGTAAGTTGTGCAGTACAAGGGAACAAAGGAAAGTATGATAAAACTGTAGATAGCAATCATGACTACGCTTGTTCTTCTGGGAGTAATTATCTGTTTAACTCGTAGAGGAAATGTGATACAGAAACATCTTTCTGCTGTGACGTAGACAGTGATCAGGCAGGTGATTCTAGCAAAACACTCCCGTGGTACACCTGCGACAATAAACTGGATCCCTGAGGTTACTGAGGGTACACCTAAGTTCTCAAGCCATGGATTAACAAAAATATTATAACACTGTTGCATAATCAAACTACAAAAAGATCAGAATTGATAGCTAAAGCAAAAAATAATAAAATTAAGATAGTTTATTCAGAACTGTACATCAAATATAATAACATAATGTTTATTGAATGATTGAATCAATGCTGTCATATTTTGTACATTAGTTACATTCTGTGATTATTTGAATGGTTGAATGCATATGCTGTCGATATTAACTTGATACATAAAGTTTCGACTGTGTAAATGAGTTTAAGATGTGATCTGATTATACACAGAGTCATGTTAAACTGATGATAAACAAGAAGTGAAGATGTTAGACTGATGATAAAAATGAAGTGAAGATGTTAAACTGATGATAAACAAGAAGTGAAGATGTCAAACTGATGATAAACAAGAAGAAGATGTCAAACTGATGATAAACATGAAGTAAGATGTTAAATTGATGATAAACAGAATAAAGATGTCAAATTGATGATTAACAAGTGAGTAATTGAAAAGAATGTTTAATTCTGGAGAATGTTTAACTAAGTTCACTAAAATATAAGATATTTATTAGAAGATTTATATAAGAGTAATAAAATATAAATTTGAATAATTAAACACTTTACTGTTCTATTATATCTTTTAGTATATTGTATATCATGTGGGTGGCTGTGACTTAGCGGTAGTGAGCGTGATCCAAACGCAAAGGTGCCAGGTTTAAATTCCGTGGTGGCAAATTTGGAAGCAAATTTTTTCCCGTAGATTTTTACGAAAGGTAAAAAAAACAACTCACTATTCAGAAAGCAATGACAAACTACTGAACGTATAAGTGGTGCCTAGAAAATCAACGACTCGTTTACTGGGGTTGATGGTGACGTTCTATACAGGATATGCCAGGATTTTCATATAATGTTGGTTATTATTTTAAAGTGTCAAACGACAGAACCTTGCTTGAATTACATTGAGAAATAAGGAAAGAAGTGGTTTGGCCACTTAATAAGATGCATCCAAACTCCACAGTATACAGTCTTCTACAACAGAACATCAGGAAAGAAGTGGTTTGACCACTTAATAAGAATGCATCCAAACTCCATAGTATACAGAGTCTTCTACAACAGAACATCAGGAAAGAAGTGGTTTGGTCACTTAATAAGAATGTAACCAAACTCCACAGTATACAGAGTCTTCTACAACAGAACATCAGGAAAGAAGTGGTTTGGTCACTTAATAAGAATGCATCCAAACTCACAGTATACAGAGTCTTCTACAACAGAACATCAGGAAAGAAGTGGTTTGGTCACTTAATAAGAATGCATCCAAACTCCAAGTATACAGAGTCTTCTACAACAGAACATCAGAAAGAAGTGGTTTGACCACTTAATAAGAATGCATCCAAACTCCACAGTATATACAGTCTTCTACAACAGAACATTAGGAAAGAAGGGGAGTCAGCTAATAAGATTGCATCAACTCAGCAGATACGTCTCTCAAAGAACATCAGGAAAGAAGTGGTCTGCCACTAATAAGATCATCAAACTTCACAGTATACAGTCTTCACAACAGAACATCAGAAAGAGTGGTTTGTCACATAAGATGCATCAAACCCACAGTATACAATTACAACAGAACATCAGAAAGAAGTGTTGACTAATAAGAATGCATCAAACTTACAGTATACAGTCTTCTACAAAACATCAGGAAAGAAGTGGTTTGGTCACTTAATAAGAATGCATCCAAACTCCACAGTATACAGTCTTCTACAACAGAACATCAGGAAAGAAGTGGTTTGGTCACTTAATAAGAATGCATCCAAACTTCACAGTATACAGTCTTCTACAACAGAACATCAGGAAAGAAGTGGTTTGGTCACTTAATAAGAATGCATCCAAACTCCATAGTATACAGAGTCTTCTACAACAGAACATCAGGAAAGAAGTGGTTTGACCACTTAATAAGAATGCATCCAAACTCCACAGTATATACAGTCTTCTACAACAGAACATCAGGAAAGAAGTGGTTTGATCACTTAATAAGAATGCATCCAAACTCCACAGTATACAGTCTTCTACAATAGAACATCAGGAAAGAAGTGGTCTGGCCACTTAATAAGAATGCATCCAAACTCCATAGTATACACAGTCTTCTACAATAGAACATCAGGAAAGAAGGCGAGAGGCAGACCACGAAAAAGATGGTTGGATGGCATAGCAGAATCCTGTCAAAGAACAAAAATAACAATCCCCCAAACCACCAGAACAACGCAAGACAAAAACAGAAAAGTATGACACTGGACAACAGCCCGGTAACAATGTGACAACAAAAGAAGAAGAAGTAGAAACAGCGAAGGACAGACTTTATGGCACCGGATTTTACATCACATGGATCGATAAATCTCTACAGAAATATGACACTGTCTGCCGAGACAAAGCACGAACTACATAGCTCATGAACAAATCATAACCTCCCAAAAATATGCATTCGTGAACAGAACTGCAATGTTTCGATCCCACGACCTTGGAAACACAAAGCAACATCTTAACCCTTTAGCTACAGCTCCCCCGTTGATATTATCTTAATTTTCATCTAACAAAGACTATGTGAGTATTCTGTTAGATGACGCTGAAAGTGTTAAAAAAGACATTTAAAAAAAAATTATTGATGAAGATTTCTTATTGTACGTGAAAAAAACCTTTCAATTAAAATTGCAGATATATTTTGTTTATTTAATTGATATCGTATACCTCATGACATGAGAATGAAGAAGTCTGTAATTTCAGTATGTGTGGTCTGTATTATATAAACAAATGTATGCTTTTTGTAAACTGTATGTTATCTGTTGTTTTGTTGGTAATTAACTAATCATTGTATCTAATATCATGTATGCACTGTTTCAACTTGGAAATGATTTTATTACTAATAATGGAGAATTGAGTACAAGTTCAGTGTCAAGTGTTGTTTGGTGAGGGTTATTTTTGTCTGATGTTCTGTAAATGACATATACTAACTTCAAGACATGACACTGATCAATTCATTAAGTACCCGATGTCAACACGGATGTTTTGTTGAGTTGTGCCAGAGGCGCAGTGTAACAATGTATGATCAACCATTGATTAAACAGTGTTTTTTTTTCTTTCTAGAATCAATATGTGACTGTGCAGCATATAACTGTGCAATTATCTAATGTCACTTCAGTAGTATTCCATTCTTAGTTTCATATCTTATAAATAGTAGATTTTGTATTTTCTGACGTCCAATTATATTTGTTATATTTTTCATTGCCAGTGGAAGCTCAAACTCTAAGACTTGAGCTGGAAGCATATATATTCATACGTAGGAAAAACAATATTTTAAAAAATTCACTTGTTTCAGTTCTAATCTGATGGTAACCCCGAATATGGATGGGAATCATAGACCACGAAATAAAACAGGCATTAAAGGATTCATTTTTATTTTTGTTAAAACACACTTAGAAAAGACTTAACATTCTAGATTAAATAAATATGTACATCTTACAATATCTGAAGGGGTGATACTTGGCTCATAACGGACGCCATGTTCTGGAAACTGAAAATATTTTGGTTGTACTAAGCGTCACATATGTTCAAAAAGTTAATTGTCTATCCTTTACAGGACTTTGCTAATCAACCCTACCGTTTAAACGCTGTTTGTGATTTTTCTTGGCATTATTACGTTCAGCAGTTTGTCATTGCTTTTGTAAAAATCCACGCGAAACAATTTGTAACCAAACTGTCCGCAGCGTGACTCGAACTCAGAACGTTGGGGTTAATAAACCGAGTCACTATCCCATAAGCCACAGACGCACCAACAAATATGTTTAAGAAAGTAATAATTAATTGATGGTTTTCTGAATACGTGGTAGTGGGAATGACTACAGCGACGGGGAGACAATGACAATAAGGTAACATTAAACACGGCGATGTGAGAGAAAGGAGAACTGGTATATGATAGAGACTATTTCAGACTGACTGTGATGAGAGTGATGTAAAACTCCAAAACATTATTTAACTCTGTAACCCAAATTGATGTCATCAATAATTCAATACTTCTATTAGTGCTACTTTACACTATATGGTGTCATAATGGGTTAAGTACGAATCTCGTAGCAAACACATAGTTGCTTAGTCTCTTCAAGCAGATGACGAAGTGTCTGCATGCGTCTCACTGATTAACCATACTTCTTTTTCACCCCACAGATACGCAGTCCTAAACAAATAACGTTTAGCTCCTCAATCCTTCAGTGGCAGCAAATATATATTTCGACTATCGTGTCTTCATCTAACAGGATTTAGCTAAGCAGCTGTAGTATGTCCCTATTACTCAACTTCAACCGTAGGTGCTTTCAAGCCAGCATGTTTGCACTTATAACTGTGGAAACATTCGTGCCCATCACACTAATGACACTTTTGATAGGAAAACAACACAATGTATAGTAAGCATTCCGAACAAGACACGTTTTGAACTTGGAAACACATTTTGTTCAAGTTAAGCAGACAATGACAAGTTAAAATGACAAATGGCAAATACGACTGACAAATGGCAAATACTGAAAATGGAAATACGGCTGACAAATGGCAAATAACGCTGACAAATGGCAAATACGGCTGACAAATGGCAAATAACGCTGACAAATGACAAGCACAGTTGATAAATTATTAGTCGCAGTAATCCACCTTCCTCAGTCATGACTGACTAATAGATAATAATAATAATAGCCGTCCGTCGTAAGCGATGATGAAAACAGTTTCAGACGTGTACTGCTGCACCTATCTGGTGTGTGCGGAGGTGACTGTAGAGTCCAATCCTGGAACACAATCCCATACCACAGGTGGGACATACATGATCAAGGTTAGACATGTGCGTGTTGTGTGTTCTGTCTTTTCGTGCAGCTCGTTTTCTCTGTGCCTCAACGGCTCGATGATTACCAGCTATGCGAGTGCCTCTTGTGTTGCAACAGCGCCACATTTGGTGATCTTGCGCAAAGGGATTCCCAGAACGTGGTGTCTACATCGAAGCATTTCATAGACACTTTAAGAGTGTCTTTAAAGCTTTTTCTGTCCCCAGCTGAACGTCTACCCCTTCAAGTTTGCCATACATTAGCTGTTTTGGGATACGTTTATCAGACATCCGAGCAACGTGCCCGGCACATCTCACTTGGGCCTTCTGCAACAGGGTGTTTCACTGATGGAATGTTCAATGTCGATAACTGTGTCTAACTATGTATTCTAGATAATGTATTCCTGATATAATGTCCAATGTCTATAACTGTGTCTACGTGTTCTCGATAGTGTATCCCTGATATAATGTCCAATGTCTATAACTGTGTCTAACTATGTGTTGATGCGACATTCAGCGACAGTTTTGGAAGTTTAGTTTTCTTTTGAGCAACTTACAAATCTAACAATTGTAGGAAGATTTATATTCAATTTATGTTCGTTCACACCGAGGGAAGGGGTAGCAAAGCAACTAGACACCTTTTGCCTTCAGAATTGTGCACATTGTAACTGTAATAATAAGATTTATGTGAATAAGTGTACACAAAACAACAAAGTTGTTTGAAATACAAAAGTGTCTCAAACAAAAATCAACCAATGTCAATTGATCAGACAATTATTTAGCCAGTGAACCAATGTAGACAAGCACTTAGACCATATGTTCTGAGCCTGTTCCAGCTAGCGCTTCCTTGAAGATGAGGCAAGACTCAAAGACCCTCTCCTCTCCCTTTTAAAAAAATTCAACATTAAAGTAAAAACATATAACTGGAAAAACAAGTTAATATAAAAACGTATTGAAACACAAATTCCACTACATTTTCATAACATTTCAGTCTCCCCTGATACTACCTCACGCCTCCATGGGAGGCACGCCTTCCAGGTTGAGAACCACTAATTTAGAACATGCGAGTCCGACAGAGGTTACTTTATCACATGATCATCATTACCCAATTCGGACATTTTTTTTTCAATATCGATGGACAAAAGTGATCGATAACTCTTAAGTACAAATTGCTAGATACACAAAATGTGGTCTTCGAGTGAACCATGACAAAGTAGGGAAGACATTAAGTCGATGTGTTCTCATAAACTGATAAAAAAGATACAAATTTTGCATTGTGCTATAGATTTGATAAATGATCAAATTTTGCATTGTGCTATTTTTTTTTTTTTTTCCCAGAAGCACTTGAGCTGAAAGCTCTTCGGCTCAGTGTCATGGACATCGTAACCCTTCGGCTCGGTGCTACGAACACCGTAAATCTGGGGGACCTGTAGCTTTTCTGCCAGTCAGCGGAGTTGAACCTGCACTTACAGAGGACTAGTCACCCGTAGTCCAACGCATATGGTTAGATTGTAAGATTAATATTTGAAAATAGTGTATTTGTCAATTAAAAGTAATATATATATTTTTGGTCTATCCAGTGTATTTTATATTGCTTCCTAGTTGATTAGAATATATATTGATTTCAGTTTGTAGTTTAATAATTAATGACAACTTGCTGGATGTTACAAAGAAAAGGAAGAAACTTGAAGCATCAATCAAGTGCCATGCCTGCCGGCGTAGGCGAAGTATGTCAGACATATAAGACGAAACAGGGCTGTTTCGTGATATGATACAAAGAGGCGGCTGCATTAGGCGGCACCACAAGGGAGGGGGGGGCGGCATAAGCAACGAAATCAAAATCATAATTGAAGGTTATTTTAAAGACAAAACTTTAAGAGCATTTCGAAGACTTGCATCATACTGAGAAAATATACCGCACTGCCCTGATACGAAACGAAAGATTGAGGAAGATCATAATAGAAGAAACATGCAGTCAAAGAGAAGAGAAAGACAGGAAAAACTGCATACAGGACGTGATAAATGATTTGAGAATTACAGCTGCAGGGCATCTGGCCTATGAGAAAGATAAGTTCTGAAGGACTGTCCAGTTGACAAGATTCTTCTGAGAACTAGCTACTGGATGATGATTTTTATAACAATAAAATAACATAACTGTATGGCGTGACTGATAATCTGAGGTAGACGGCTGCCTTTATTAAAGAATCCCCCTGAAACCCAACTCTCTAAAGTAGAGAACGCAGAAGACAAACTGTATGGCGTGACTGATAATATGAGGTCGACGGCTGCCTTTATTAAGAATCGAAATCCCAATCTAGTGAGAACGCAGAAGAAGAATAACAATAATTTTAAATCTGAGATCAATAATATGCACATATTTTAATTGATAATGATTGATATAGGAACCGTCCATAATAAATCACTGATCACTGCAACAACTGATATATTCCTTCCCAACCTGTCGTACTGTAAAGTATTGGATTCAATTCATAAGTAGCATATATGTATAATCTATTATTGACGTGGCTGCTGTTATCTTGAACACACTTTATTATTGTTATCGCAAGGTAACACGTTCGTTGATACGAACGGAATTACAATGTTGTGTTTACTAAGTTGCTAGAGCTAGCTCGTATAGGATACAGAGACACAATGGATACAATGTTGTGTTTACTAAGTTGCTAGAGCTAGCTCGTATAGGTCACAGAGACACAAAGGATACAATGTTGTGTTTACTAAGTTGCTAGAGCTAGCTCGTATAGGTCACAGAGACACAACGGATACAATGTTGTGTTTACTAAGTTGCTAGAGCTAGCTCGTATAGGTCACAGAGACACAATGGATACAATGTTGTGTTTACTAAGTTGCTAGAGCTAGCTCGTATAGGTCACAGAGACACAACGGATACAATGTTGTGTTTACTAAGTTGCTAGAGCTAGCTCGTATAGGACACAGAGACACAATGGATACAATGTTGTGTTTACTAAGTTGCTAGAGCTAGCTCGTATAGGTCACAGAGACACAACGGATAAGATCTGCAAAAAGACTATTCTAATAAGACATTTGTTGAATTCTATTGAATGCAGTCGCGTAGTCTGTTAGTGCATTCGCTTCTTAGGCGTGTGGTCTAGGCGCAATTCCACAGTGCAAGTGGCTTGTTTTCTTACAGTATCGTCCCTCAGGCAGTGGCGTAGTCTGATAATGTGTGCTGCTACTTAAAATGAATATGCGCCCCTCCTATTTAACCTCTTGTCCATTTTCATTGAAACGCCAACTATATTCAGTTACGCAGCGATAGTTATTAAATTAGGAAAATATATTTTTAAATAGTAAATATTTCCACTTACATGTTTCCCTTAAAGATCATATCCATTCTTCTTTCCTTTTGCAGAAACATCTCTGTAAAAACATTGTAAAATGTATTCTTCATTCTAAACTTGCTCAAAAATGTATATTCAATAGACACACTGCTCGCTCGTGTGTTGTCAGGGCGCTGATGGAGAGCAAATAATAGTAGCACTGCGACCTAACAAAGCATATTGTAATAATAGTAGCACTGCGACCTAACAAAGCATATTGTAATAATAGTAGCACTGCGACCTAACAAAGCATATTGTAAGTGACGCTGAGGTAAGGGCCTAGAAAAGCTACCCTAGTAAATAAAAAGCGTAGAAATACGATGTTACTTACAAAACGATATGAACAACAAGATGACAAATATTTTTACAGCGCTACCATCAAGTATAAGCAATGTACATCAAGAATGGGAAACATTTAAAACAGCAATGATGAAAACATTAAACACACTATGTGGCAAAAACAGTTAAGACAGAAATTCAAACAAAAAACTGCATGGTGGAACAACGAGGTCAAGGAATCAATAAAAGCCAAGAAGAAATGTTTCAAAACATGGATAAAATCCAAAAGCCAAGAGGATTACACAGCATACAGAACAGCGAGAAGACAAAGTAAACAAGTAATCAAAAATCAAAGACAGAATCGTGGGAAAAATACGGAGAACAACTGTCATTATTATGCAAAGAACAGCCACGAAATTTTTCAAAAGTGTCAATTCCATGAGGATAAGAGACGAAAGTTTCAACCCCACTGACATTATTAATGATAAAACGGTACACCGATATTTAATACAAACGGAAGGAAGAACAGATGGAAAGAATACTTCCAAGAACTACTTAACCAACCACCAACACCAACTGCGAATAGATTTAAAAATAACACAAGTATAGAAGAACCAAATATACTCATCCAAGAAATAGAAGAAGTTGTGAAGAAGAGTCCACGTCACAAGACAGCAGGCATAGACGGTATAACCAATGAAGCAATCAAGGCATGCGGAGAAACAGGAATACAATGGATTCATAGAATCTTCAAGTCAGCCTGGACAGAAAGAGAAGTCCCCAAAGATTGGCAGAAAGCCATCATAATACCAATATGGAAAAAGGGCAACAAAAGAGAATGCAATACATACAGAGGCATATCATTATTAAGTCATGTTGGGAAACTATATGCTAAAATTTTGGAATCTAGAATCAAACCTATAATAGAACCACAGCTGAACATCGCTCAATTTGGGTTCAGAAAGGGAAAGAGTTGCACTGATGCCCTGTTCACACTAAGGCAACTCAGCGAAAACACCATAGAATATGACAAACAGCTCAACTTAGCATTCATAGACCAAGAAAAAGCCTTTGATAGAATAAACAGAAACAAACTATGGACCATACTAAGTGAATATGGAATTCAGGGCCAACTATTAGACAATATTAGAGCGCTATACCAAAAATGCTCAAGCATAGTACGAACAAGCGACGGCCTGACAGACGAATTTGAATTATCATCAGGAGTAAGGCAGGGATGTGTGCTTTCGCCTATACTTTTCAATATTTACATAGACAGGATAACGCAAGAAACCAAGACAGATAACAACCTCGATAACAACTACAATTTAATAAACGAACTACTCTTTGCAGATGATCAGAGTATAATTTACAACAACGAACCCAAACTTCAACAACACATAAATGCCCTGCAAGCGACATGCGAAAAATATGACATGAAAATTAACACCTCCAAAACAGAAGTCATGACAATAAGCAGGTCAACAGGTCAACTAAATATACACGTGAATAATGTCAAAATACAACAGACTCCAGAATTCAAATATCTCGGGAGTATATTCACAGCAGATGGAAAGATGGACAGAGAAATCGAGACTAGATGCCAGAAGGCAAATGCAGTGACATACCAACTGTCACCACTATTAAAACATCCAAGCATTAACATGGCAGTCAAACGACAACTGATAAACTGCATATTTATTCCAACTCTCTGCTATCAGTGCCAAACATGGCCCTGACTAAGACACAAGAAAGAAAGATTACAACATGTGAAATGAGATGTCTACGAAAAGCTGTCAACGTTACAAGGCGAGATAGAGTGAGAAACGAGAATATCAGAAGCATCGTTGGTACTATACCATGCATACAGTACATCGAGAAGCAAAGATTCAAGTGGTTCGGCCATTTAATGAGAATGGAACCACTTACTACCATCACGTGCCTATAATAATCGACACTCAGGGCGCAGAGCACGAGGCAGGCCAAGAACAAGATGGATAGATAACATCTCAGAGTCCCTGCGAAAGCATGGACTGACAACGTCAAGCGCAACACACCTGGCACAAGATAGAAACTAACTCTCCCACGACGCTTCACGGCAAATGTGGTTAAGATAAGATAAGATAAGATAAGACGATGTTACTCGAAACCAATTTGGGAGCCCGGCTCTTATTCGTATGGCACTTTCACTTTCCTTTTATATGGCTCAAACACAGTCTTGCTGCGTTCTGTAATTCTCAAGGACATCCCATAATATTTCTCTGTTAACTCTATCCTAGGCCTTCTCGTAATCTATGAGGCTATATCAATTTAGTTTTTATATTCTTTTTTTGTCTTTTCACTAATTTGTTTTATGACAAATATTGCATCTGTGCATCTTTTTCCTTTTCTAAATCCAAACTGTTGTAGGCTGAGTGTTGGCTCCACAATTGATCTTATTCATTGCTCTAGAACTCTTGCAAAAACATTTTTCCCACATCTGGCTTAGGAACGAGATGCTTCATTTGAATGAATACCAGAAGATATTTATTATGTCTCATTAGCATCTTTTATTTCAACACCGATTTTCACTAGGACTGACCATATGGAAAATTGTTAAGAGTAAAATGTTAGGATTGATTAGACCAAGTCATCGCTACCCGCAGCATGTTGATATAAATTGTGGTGGAGTGGAGCATTGAGAGGTTTCTGCTTCTCGCAAAGGTGCTTACAACAAGGTTTCTGTCCACACTCACTTGCAGACTCGTCAAATTGACACAGCAAGACAGTTGTGAGTAGCATACCAGCTTTATTTTCTCAAAACAAGTCAATTTGTAAGTAACATACTAAATGTAGTTGTATAAAACAACAAGGCAGTTTGTAATTAAAATGCTAATTTTGTATTCTATCAACATAATATCATCATCTAGAGTAAATTTTACAAAAAAAACCACTTTTAAAACTGTATAAAAACTCAACATAATTTAGCTATTTTAGTTCCTGTTTATTTTTCCTGTTGAAGAATCAATTGAATAGGACCAGATATATATTACCATTCTAACCGTTGTGTCTGCTGAGACTGTCTCCTAAATGTTATGACCCCTGTAGCCACCCATTTCAATGATACTGGCCATTTAGGAGCTCACGATGTTCAGGTCACAGCCATCCGATCGTGTTCCTCGGATGATCGCAGTCGATTTGCTCTGGAGAATCGGTTGATTTCTTTGTATGGTACCTTGCGACCACATGGGCTCAACGTATTACATTCCTATGCTTCTTAGTACTTTCTCGTCCCATGTCTTGTAATCTATATGGGTATATGTTGCATGTATTCAAGTTATATATTTACTAGATTTTTCATTGTTTCTCTTCTGTTCTATTTCTAGTTTTTATGTGTGTTTTTGTGTTACATTTATTTCGTTATTCGTTTTTATTCCCAGATTTTCGTTTTTATTTCCAGATTTTCATTAGAAACGTTTGTTTTTAGTCGTCCATTTGTTTTTTAAAATTTGTCACTCCTGTAGTTCGTTTGCTTGATAAAGGCCTTGTTGGTCGAAACGTAGCTGTATTTTGTCATTGTTTTTGTAATTTGTAAAACTACAGTACTTTGTGATTACGTGTTGTGCCTCCTATATGTTAAACTGTTAACATAACAATATTTGGCACAAACAGTTCAGTCTTTCCAAATTGCAACCATGAAAATGTGCGCTTTGTATCATAAGTCAAACCCCACTGTCTGTATGGTCACATCAAATCTATTACTTATCTACTGTAAGTCAAACCCCACTGTCTGTATGGACACATCAAATCTATTCACTTATCTACTGTAAGTCAAACCCCACTGTCTGTATGGACACATCAAATCTATTCACTTATCTACTGTAAGTCAAACATAGCTGGAACCTTTCTCACTTCTTTAATTTGGTAACGAACAACATTATATTTTCGTATACCATGGACAGAAAGAAGAAATAGATCTATCCAGAAATAACTCAAAATCAAAGAAAACTGGCTGATGCTACAGATAAGAAAGAGAAAATTGAGATTATTGGGACGTATAAAAAGTCATGAAGGGCTGGAGAAGAAAGACCATCATGGAAGGAGGTATACCGGCAAAGAGAAAAAGAGAACTAGAGGAAGACCACAGAGAAGATGGATTCAGGATGTAGCTGATGGGTTGAACATGGCGGCTTTAGAGGCAGGACATCTGGCCTATGAGAGAGAGAAATTTGGAAGGACTGTTGGGGTGACAAAGTTTTGCTCAGGACAAGCTATTTGATAATGATGACAACATTATCACTTTTTTGTCAATCGCTTTCTTTTCTCGTGAGATTTAGCATGATACAAGGGAAAATCAACAGTCAAAAAAATGTAAACAATACATTTCATTATTATTGTTCTACATTTGTTACTTCCCATATCTAGTTTTCCACAGTTATTTCGTTATTTTTTCTATTCTAAGTCACATATTTTCATTTTAGAGCAATTGATCGCCCGTGCAATGTCTGACCCACAAGGGGGACAGAGAATAGTTACACTGCGACTTACAAGGCATGTCGTAAGAGACGGATGAAGTAAGGGCCTAGAGAAGCTACCCTAGTAAATAAAAAAGCATCATAGAAATTGGATGTGCTGGCCTGCTTGTAGACGTATAACTGGCGCAACGTACAATCTCTCTTAGGCTCAGATCACATACACATAACAAAGAGTGGTTAACAAGTGGTCAGAATGGAGCGTTTGAAGAAGAAAACACTTTAGGGCAGTTAAGAATGAATCGTTTCACTGTGTCTATGTTGTCTTTAGTATAGAACACACGTATGTATCATGATTGTCCCGTATCCTCTGATTGATAAAGACCTTTCTATCGAAACATCGCAGTACTTTATTTGTATACTCTGTACATATTACCTTTATCGTTGTTACGTGTTTCTACTATCGAAACATCCCAAATTAACTACCATTTCATAATTTTTATTTACTGAATAATTACAAATTATACAGTTCCAGAACATTTTGTTAATATCGAATTCTAACAAATGAATCCATTTCATAACTTCTTTTCTTTGACCTAATCATGACTTAGGTTGATATCTTTAATTCACATCTTATAGCAGTTCAGATTCTGTAAGATATGGTCTTCATCTGATTTGATAAAGTTGTTGAAATAGTTCATGATTATAAGAATCACGTCAATGACAATATCCATTTTGTTACATTATTTTGATAAACATCATACTTTGCTGTAGAAGTTTATATAAATTCAATACTCTGTTGTAGACATTTGTATAAATCAAACATTCTGTGTTATAAACTTGTATAAATCTAACATTCTGTGTTATAAACTTGTATAAATCATATAATCTGTTGTAGAACGTGTATAAATACAATAGTCTGTGTTATAAACTTATATAAATACAATACTCTGTTGTATAAATCGTATGATATGTTGTATAAACGTATATAAATACAATACTGTGTTGTATAAATCTTTTAATATGTTGTATAAACATGTATAAATCTCATAGTATGTTGTATAAACGTATATAAATACAATACTGTGTTGTATAAATCTTTTAATATGTTGTATAACTCTCATAGTATGTAGTATAAGCTTCAACACAATACTGTGTTGTATAAATCGAAGATGGATTCAGGATGTAACTGATGATCTGAGCATGACGACTGCATAGTAGGGACACCTAGATTAAGAGAGAAAGAGAAACTCCGAAAGGTTGCTAGGGTGACAAAGTTCTGCTCAGTATTCACCAGACATAACATGTGAAACAAAAGAAGACATGCCAAAATATTGAAATGGACATTGTATAATAGGTGTAAATGAGATTGAAGATGCACAAAGAAATATGAAAGTAGGAAAAGCACCAAGTGAAGATCAAATTTGTCTGGAAGTGTTGAAAGCAGACCTTAAAGCTGACTAGAGTAACGAGTAAGTGGACTCATTAACTTAATATGGGAAAGGGAAAAGATTTCTAATGACTAAAATAAAATTGAATAAATATTCAAATTCCGAAGTAAGGTGATAATTCACATCACAACAATTGAAGAGGCATAATGCTGTTAACTGTTTCTGTGAAGGTATTCTGGCATGGTAATATATAATAAAAAGAAATGATGACTAGACAAGAGTTATATCTGAAGATCAGGTAGGGTTTTGTAAAGAAATTATCCTCAGTGACCATATCTTTACTGTCAGAAATGTAGCAGAGCAAGCTTTAGATGGACATTTTACATGGACATTTTGAAAAGGCCTACGACAGTCTGCATAATGCAACAATGTGGAATATTTTGACAGCATATGACATATCCATTAAAGTAATCTATATATTCAATGAACTCAAAGAGGGATGCAAGTGAAAAGTTAAAACTGGACACATAATCCAAATACTTCTAAGTAACATCAGGAGTGCGACATGGATGGATCCTGTCACCCTTTCCATATCTTATTGTGATGGACTATGTCATGATAAAGGCAACAAATAAAACTAATACAGGACTACAGTGCCATCTCCTGGAGTACCTAAAACACTTATACTTTTCAGATGATGTAAATAACATTAGCCAAAGCAAAGAACATCTAGAACAAAAGATAAACGTGATCAATAAAATAACAACAGATTGGGCTAAGGATCAACACAAATAAAACCAAAGTATTGAGAATAAAAAATATCAGAGGACATATACAAATATAGGGTACCGAGTTTGAGATAGTAACAATTGAACTGCTTGGACAGTACTGTTTTTTCAGATGGAAACATAATTTTAGAAATTAAAAAAAAAACATTGGAAAGGAAAATGCCACATATAACAGACATCGCAACATTTGGTGATCTAACATTTATGACATCAAGACAAATTTCCAGATATACAAAAAATACGAGTATGTTAGGACAGTTCTACTATGTGGACTTGTAAAACGATGGAGAAGAAAATAGAAAGTATATGAAGAGAATTTGAATGAAGACTTCTTAGATGAATACTTGGCTATACCTGGGAGGATAAGATTAAGCAGTATCAATCTTCAAGAGGATGTGGGTTCGAATCCGGATCACGTCTTTCAGTTGGCACGTGATTTGTTGTCTGAGTTTCAAAGGACTGTTGTTGGAGTTAATGGACTTTGTGTTTGTGCAACAATCTTGGCAGGTGGCGTGCCATCTTTGACTAGAGGGATTGGATCAGCTATGGCGTACCATCTCTGACTAGAGGGATTGGATCAACTATGGCGTGCCATCTCTGACTAGAGGAATTGGACCAGCTATGGCGAAACCCCGGTGTAATGAAGTCAATCATTCGCCTTTAGACTTTTTAATCACAAGTTAACCTTTTCGTCCTTCTCAACCGATATACTGGCTGTCGTTACATTTTAAGAAGGCACAAAGCCAATATACTAGTTAGTTCAGTATACACTGTAATATAAATGCACAGAGAGGAATAAATAAATTTCGGATCCAAATGGTTAAAAGAACGGTTTTTCCCGCGAAAATGTTAGCCAGTTGTGGTGCGTCACAATCATAGACGTGCAAAACAGCATAATTTGGTGCTATAGTTAGTAAACATTCAACATGTCGCACCCTCTTGACCAGAAGTTCCATCTTTATCTGGATATAGCAAAGGTGACGAAAAACACTGTTTATGAAGCGCAGACAAAAGCCCGTTCTAGAAGTGTCTTCCTATCCTTCTGCTGTGAGGCATAACAGGATTAGAGAACAGAAGAAGAAGTCAGGAAACAAATAGTTGAAACGATTGTTCTTGTAATTTGTTTATTGTTATTGATATAACTGAGTGACAATAGACTCAACACCGCATGTTGATTGAAAGATTGTTCTTACTTTACTGTATCACTCAAGTAATCAGTGAACATTCGTCTGTGTTGTTTACTGTCATTATAGAAATATCCCGAATGTTCAATGCTGTCATCTTTGTAACTGTCATTAACTCTCAACCACTGACGTCATTGCATCTTTGTATCTGCATCAGCTACTCCAATCGTGATGTTTGATTCTTCTTCTTCACTTTTCATCTCCCAACGGAGCACAGGTCTTCAACAAACTTCTTCCAGCCTATCCTCTCTCTTGTCATCCCTTACGCTTCCTTCCACGTCTTGACTATCTTTTTTAAAATCGGTCTCCATGTCTCTTTTCTAGGTATTACTAAGCCTTACTAGGTATTACTAGGTATTACTAAGCCTTCCACTACTCCACTTTCCTACGGGTTCCAAGACGATGCATGTTTTTGTTGTACCTTCCAAGTTTGTTGAAGTTTCAGCTGATCTTTTCTACGTTGTGAGGTACCCTCCTTTATCGCCTCTTACGACATGATTGGCAGGTTCACATTACTGCATATCTTGTCCTCCCTTTCGAGCTCCGACACTCGTGGTAGATAATTGATGAAATAAACAATATTGCATTTATTACACATATTAATTTCTGAACTGTGTAGTAAGAAATGTCAGTATCAGATTATATTCAGTAACATCACAGACTAAAACATAAATATATTGAGTAACATCACAGACTAAAACATAAATATATTCAGTAACATCACAGACTAAAACATAAATATATTCAGTAACATCACAGACTAAAACATAAATATATTCAGTAACATCACAGACTAAAACATAAATATATTCAGTAACATCACAGACTAAAACATAAATATATTCAGTAACATCACAGACTAAAACATAAATATATTCAGTAACATCACAGACTAAAACATAAATATATTCAGTAACATCACAGACTAAAACATAAATATATTCAGTAACATCACAGACTAAAACATAAATATATTCAGTAACATCACAGACTAAAACATAAATATATTCAGTAACATCACAGACTAAAACATAAATATATTCAGTAACATCACAGACTAAAACATAAATATATTCAGTAACATCACAGACTAAAACATAAATATATTCAGTAACATCACAGACTAAAACATAAATATATTCAGTAACATCACAGACTAAAACATAAATATATTCAGTAACATCACAGACTAAAACATAAATATATTCAGACAAATAAAAGACAATAGTAATGTGCTGTCTAGCTTTAACATGGATATTGTGTTTGTGGATCATATATCGTGACATCTCACTTGATATGTAAATTTGTTCATTTGAGTATCATCTTCATCGCACATCAGACATGTCCATAATTGCTTCAATCTCCCCCAAAGAATGTATTTTAAATTGTTTATACTAATAACTCCCATTCTGTGTTTGTGGACGTCTCTACTTGTGTTTCTCTCATTATTTTCCTGTCTTGCTGTACATATCCGTATGCATAACTTGCACAACAGAAATATAGATTAACGCTTATCTTCGTTGAAATCTTCAGAATGTATGTTTTCTCTTATATCATTGATGTCGTTTCTGCCCATAGAAGGCCAATCCTCGATCGCAGAATTGCTTGCCAGTGTATCTAATCTCGCATTGTCATTCAGCACAGGATGATCTGGGACAAAGAGGAACGTAAGTGTCTGGATTGTCTATAACCATAGATGACATTTCACTGATGGCGCAGGTAATCTGAGATCATATTTCATGTGACTATAGAGATAAGTAACATGTAACAGACATCTCTGATAATCTGTTGTCCTGTCTGTTCAAGTTAATCGTGTCTATTTTCTAGAAAGTGCCAGAGACCAGTGATAACTCTCTCATGTCACATAAATGTGCACCGAACGCAGCAAAGAAACAATTTGTTACATAGATAAATGAAGATATACATATATTCCAAATGATATTATGAGCTGAGATTAGACATATTTACAGCATTTATAAGTTATCAAAACGATGAGAGACATAGTCAGAAAGAAATCGGAGAATTTATTGACTATTTGGTTCGATGTTTAGTGACGATGATCTGATGACTAAACTATATAATTCATAGAAAATGTTTATTGAAATATAAATAACAAAATAAATACAGAAATCAAATCATTGAAATTGTGACCTCCAGGTCTTTCATTTGATAACACCTATTCTCGTAAGTTTACATAATTAAATAAAATTATTTTCAATTTGGATGAATTCTGTCAGAGAAATTGTTAATAGCTCTAGTTTGTGCTCATTAGAGGAGACAATTTCATTTGGGAAAATGTCACACAGGAAAGAAATTGTCACAAAGACATCACTAGTAGACAGTGTTTATGTTTTATTAAACTTGTATCATCACCTTCATGTCGTTGTTATCATTATTAACAATCTTTTAAGTTATCAAATTAGTTAGATGTTTCATAAATGTTAACCCAAATTAAATCTCATTAAAATATTGTCAATATCATTAAAACTCAGGTGCAAGTTTTGTGGAATATAAGTTAGACAAAATAGTATGTGAGCACATATAAATCATAAGTATATCCATATGTCAACATATATGTATAAAATATAAGAACAGCAATATATGAAAATATTTAACACATACAAGTAATACGAAGAAACAATTTAGAAATAATAATTCAACTTTTTTATCGACACTTTATATGAAACATTGTTCTCGAGATGTTGAACCAGACTGTGGTAGTACACGATACTAGTACTAGAGAAGATAATTCTGGCAATATTGGAAGTGACGATCTAAGGGAGATCATTCAAATAATCAATTATGTTATTCTATGCGATGTGATCAGTTTGTTTGGAACAATAACTAATATCATTAATTTGATTATATTTTATAGACAAGGTCTAGATACAACTATCAATATTAGTTTCTTTGCTTTAGCTATCTCTGATCTTTGTAGTTTGATTATGCAACAGTGTTATAATATTTTTGTTAATCCATGGCTTGAGAACTTAGGTGTACCCTCAGCAGCCTCAGGGATCCAGTTTATTGTCGCAGGTGTGCCACGTGAGTGTTTTGCTAGAATCACCTGCCTGATCACGGTCTACGTCACAGCAGAAATATGTTTCTGTATTACATTTCCTCTACGAGTCAAACAAATAATTACTCCAAGAAGAACAAGCGTAGTCATGATTACTATCTATATACTGACGTTTGCATCGGTAGCTCCAATGTACTGTACCATATGCATCGCCTGGAACTTCTATCCAGAGATTAATAAAACAGTTCTTGGACTGGCCTTTACAAACAACAGTGACAAGGTGGAAGGAATAGTTATGGTAATACACGCAGTTTCTGGAACAATATCTTTCCTGGCAGTGGTGCTCTTAACATTATTGTTAATTCATAAACTAGGACAGAAAAGCAACTGGCGTAAGGCAGCAACTGTAGACCAGAAACAGGCCGAATCTATGTCTAATCGTGACAGAAAAACAATCACAATGGTTGTGTTAATAGCTACAATATTAATTGTCAGTTACACTCCAAGCGTTATTTTATTTTTAGTTACATTTAAAGAGCCAGAGTTTAGCATTGGTGGTAAGTATTCGAATCTGTACACCATTGGTTGGTCATTTGCTTGTGTATTCGAGTGTATCAACTCAAGCGTGAATATTTTTCTGTACTTTAAGATGAGCACAAAGTATAGAGATACATTTAATGAATTGTTTTCATTATGTGGAAACGAGCAATTGACAGGCCTTGACAAGCAAATTAATTATTTGGGCGTGTTTCAGAAAAGTAAACACACTTGAATTCTATGAGAATTTATCTTACATTAATGATGAATATATTAATCATGAATGGTATTGATAACTAATAACAATACATTATGATATGAGTAATGCGTTACATTCTGCCATTAGTAACATGTTGGTAGAGAATAGAAGATCAAGAAAACACAAGCTGAACGTGTTTTTCCTCAAATATAACAGCACATTGAAAGATAGTGTGAATAAAAATTGAAAGTTGAAACTCACAAAAGTAAAGGACATATACAACTTCCATGGTAGAATAAAAATGCAGATAGAACTTGAATAGATAAACAACAATCTATTGCAGAGTAGCAGAAAGCACAGAAAGACGAGACAAACAAACCTGACCTCATATTGTTGATGAAACTGGAAAAGGAATGAATAAAAAGTAAGTTAGTTTAAATCAATTGCAAATAACGCTACGGTTGTTCTACTGCAGAATAAACTGTCTGATAACCGTCTACATCTCATCCCAGTAGAATTATGAGTTTAGCAAAGTAGAAATCACTGAAAATATTCTTATCACTGCATAGTACCATGAGTTGTTCAACAGATAGTAGAGGCATTGCTCACTTCCAGAGTACAGATCTCACCTGGTAACAGACTCATGAGTCTGTAACATTTCTCAAAGAAGTCTAGGTTCGAGAACAGTGAAACTTAGCAATGATACTTTTGCCGGTCACAGTTTACACAGTTGTTGAATATCTATCCTTCACACACTATTGTGATGGACCAGTTTTCAAATCCGATTAGCATCTATATTTCATACTTTTAATCGCTGTCAAACTATATTGACAATCGAAAACTTGAGCCAGATCACCGGGAACACTTAAATAAGTTTAATAACCAAAGCACTACAACTCAGAAGACGAAAACGGCAAACAAATTTATTGGCGAGAGAACGCAAAGAGTTAGTATGTATCATATATATATATATATATATATATATATACATTCTCACACACACAGACTGTCACAAACGGACTAGTTGGGCATGAAATAGTCTTTTCCTCAGAAAGAGCCCATTAAGCTATAACCCACTTTGATAAAAAAACAACAGAAAGTTTCCGATGCCAGAGTGCTGTATTTAGCGTCTCAATTAGTGGTAATATCGTTGAGCATTATGACGAAACACGTACAAACAAAGTACTATAGTTTTACAAAATACAGAAACAGTGACGATAAACAGCAACGTTTCGACCAAAAGACCTTTATCAAGCAAACGATACAATAGGAGTGACGAATTTCACAGAACACTTACAAATGGACGATTACGGGAAACATTCAAACGTATCTAATGAAAATCTGAGAATAAAAACAAATAACAGGTAGGAACGGGAAATGCACATACACAACAAATATAACTATTAAATCTTACCTACTACGTCACGTAAATGACGCAAATTGTGAAAAATATTAATGTTGTTAAATCAATATTGTTTTAAATGCTTTTATGGCCCGTGGAAATGTAAATTAAATTAAATTAACTATAAAATCTGGACTCTCTGGGACTAGGCTAGTCCTACTAGTCCATTTACTGGACGCTACTGACGGTTAAGTAGTTTGAGATTTAACAAACATGTTCAGAAATGTGTAGGAACAAATAGTTGATAATGGCAATTGTTACATTTGATAAAATACAGGCAAATATAAATACTAGATCAGGTTCTGATGGTTTGAAGACATATTCAAGCTGATTGATAGAAAGATGGACAAGCTAGTCTGCATTTTAACAACATTATCATCATTGCATGGTATAATCATTGAGGTCTGGTTACACAGTTACTTGATACCATTCACTAAGTCAGATAAATAGCATTCTCAAATAAATTCACGGGTATGTAATAATAATAACTATGCAGAACAGAATTGACAAGCTACTGAAATAAATAATTAATTCCAAGGAAGATATAATACTGCTTAAGAGAGTACATTTTCTGTCATCAACCCTCTCAGAAGACAGCCCAAGCATGGGAAACTAGTGCAATGCTGCTTAAGAGAGTACATTTTCTTTCATCAACCCTCTCTCAGAGCACAGACCAAGCATGGAAAACTAGTGCAATTCTGCTTTAGAGAGTACATTTTCTTTCATCAACAATCTCAGAGCACAGCCCAAGCATGGGAACCTAGTGCAATGCTGCTGTCTTCCTACAGGAACAAGTGTGAACATTTTATTCGCAATGAGAGACCTGCATCAGTAGCAGATTTGGTTGAAGCTTACAAGAATCATTTTGAATGCCTTGATGTTTCGGCTTATGAAACTACAAATACAGCACAATATGTAGCAAATACGGCACAATATGTAGCAAATACGGTACAATATGTAGCAAATATGGTACAATTGTAGCAAATACGTACAATGTGTAGCAAATACGGTACAATATGTAGCAACTACGGTACAATATGTAGCAAATACGGTACAATGTGTAGCAAATACGGTACAATATGTAGCAAATACGGCACAATGTGTAGCAAATACGGTACAATATGTAGCAAATACGGTACAATATGTAGCAAATACGGTACAATATGTGCAAATACGGCACAATATGTAGCAAATACGGTACAATGTGTAGCAAATACCGCACAATGTGTAGCAAATACGGTACAATATGTAGCAAATACGGTACAATATGTAGCAAATACGGTACAATATGTAGCAAATACGAACAATATGTAGCAAATACGACACAATGTGTAGCAAATACGGTACAATGTGTAGCAAATACGGTACAATATGTAGCAAATACGGTACAATATGTAGCAAATACGGTACAATGTGTAGCAAATATGGTACAATGTGTAGCAAATACGGCACAATATGTAGCAAATACGGTACAATATGTAGCAAATACGGTACAATATGTAGCAAATACGGCACAATATGTAGCAAATACAGTACAATATGTAGCAAATACGGTACAATGTGTAGCAAATACGGTACAATATGTAGCAAATACGGTACAATATGTAGCAAATACGGTACAATATGTAGCAAATACGGTACAATATGTAGCAAATACGGTACAATATGTAGCAAATACGGTACAATGTGTAGCAAATACGGTACAATATGTAGCAAATACGGTACAATGTGTAGCAAATACGGTACAATGTGTAGCTAATTTATTGATTGAATAGCTGAATTTAATGATCTCTGACGCGGTGAGTAGAGTGTGTGATCTGACTCATAATAAGACGATACTCCATTTCTACATGGTGACCTCGGAAACAGGCTACATCTAAGCAGTCTGGTAAAGTAAGAAAGGTGTGAAGTAAGAAGCTACTCACGAACTGTGATAGTAGTAATATAGGCAGCTATTCCTAGTATGGTATTTGCTTTCAAATCAAACAAACAACATTACATTCATATTGTCAGTCATTATAGATCTATACCGCCAAGTTTAGATATTAAAATTGTACTCTCGTGTCAACAGTTATTCCGATGCCACTAACTTATCACTTAACCAGTTAAACAGTTAAATCACTTCAACAGATGACTGGTTTGTCCTGACAGATGACTGGTTTGTCCTGACAGATGACTGATTTGTCCTGACAGATGACTGGTTTGTCCTGACAGAGTGTCTGTTCTAAACAATTTCTGCCTTTGTCAGGTCGCACTTCTGACGGGAAATAAAAACAGTGTCAGTTCCTATTTACTATTTGAGACGTAAACTATGTGAATCACAAAACAACTGAGAAGTTTATTTCTTAACTGGAACTATCTCCGAGAAGAGGCGTGTCAGAACATTGTGCCGAAGGTGGGATTTGGTTATTGGTTACACAACTGACGTCATTGCACTTCGGGCAGACCCATAGGTGCTCTGTCTCCCCCAACAGATATCGAAGAGTATGCATACTGATGGTTCACATGGCTCGCTTATTAAACACACTAATTACTCTGCCCCTCAGGCATCCAGTTCTACTTGTACACCGGGTAGCTCCAAACTGCCTAAATCGCTGGATCGATTCAACATCTATGTTAGTGTCCTCATCTAACAGGCAGTCACGAAGAGACCGAAGAACATCCCCCTTATCCAGCTTCAAATCCCCAACAATCGATGCTGTTGATGCTAACCTGTCCGCTCTCTCAATACAAAACACCACTCATTGATCCCACTGAATAATCTGCATGTGATTATAGTCCAAAGAACGACGTCAACGATTGCTCTAGAACATAGATTCCCAAACTTTTTCGACCCACCGCCAACTTTGCACAACATAAACTTTGTAACACCCCCCTCCACATTATAACAGTGTGCCAACGCCCCTCCCACATATATACATGCTCTATTTTCTCTTTGACATAGAAAATTGATATATATTTCTGAAATACATGATCAATTTTCAAATGATCATATGCATGAAATAGAAAATTGATGAAAAAAATGGATCGTGTAAGACGGGCATAAGATGAATTAAAACACATAATTCAAATTTTAAATGAATATTCAACACCGAAATCACGAAAAACCTCCCCAAATACTTCTGAAACCACTATCGCCCCCTAGAACGCTTCAGCTCCCCTGGAGGCGGTACCGCCCACTTTGGGAAACGCTGCTCTAGAACAATCACTTGTTATTGCCCACTCTATATCACCCTTGTGGTTGCCCGTCTGCCCAGCGTGTTCGTAGCGCGTTGGACTACGGGTGACTATCCTCTGTGTGTGCGGGTTTAATTCCGCGGGATGGCAGAAAAAGCCACAGATTCCCCAGATTTACGGTGTTCGTGGCACCGAACCGAAGGGTTACGATGTCCATGGCGCCGAGCCGAAGAGCTGAAAAGCTCAAGTGCTTCTGGATCGGAAAAAAATCACCCTTGTGGGATTTACGCCATAGCGAGTACTGAGCGATCTTATGTTCAAGACTTTAACTCAGCAATGGAAAAGTATATATATATATATACGTTTCTGAGTCTTCTGTATACCATGGATAGAGCAAGTAGATATGACCTTAAGGATCTCAAAATAGATAAAGGCGATCGTTCTGAACAACGGGCTCTTCTCTGTATACATGTTGGCTCACTTTGCATAGAATTTGACTCTTTATTTTGCTCTTTATATGATCAAACCAGGAGAGTTCGCATGCTTTAATGTCATTCTACTTTATTTTGCGAATGATCGAAACAGGGGTTTCATGCTTTGAATGTCATTCCTTTATTTGTTCCTTGATATGTTCGGAACCATGAGAGTTCGATGCATTTAATTTGTCATTCTACTTTATTTGTGCTTTTATATGATCGAAACCAGGAGAGTTCGCATGCTTTGAATGTCATTCTACTTTATTTAGAACAATGGCATTCGAAAAGTGTCGGCCTTTGCCAATGTTTGGGTTTGTACGAGGAGATAATCCTTTATATGTTCCGCCATTTTTTCCTGGCTACCATGAAGTTATTCCGTATTAGGAACATTCTCAACCAATTTGGGGTGCATGTCGACATCAGACAATTTATAGTTTTTGCTGTTTATTTTGCACTTAGAAGGGCCATCAACCCTTTGTTGAGGCTGAAACAATATACAAAAGGGCAGGTCATGAAGTGCTAAATGCAAATTTGATTTTCGTTCGCTAACATCACCACACCAGTTGTTCCAGGGAACAATCAGGCCAAGAACATTAACTTTAGATTTTGCTCTGGTCTAACATTACCGAAGCCAGTTGTTCCAGGGAAGGCAGTTTAGGTATGCTCCTTTTATCTATTTTGAGATGTTTAAGGTTATATCTATTTGCTCTATCCATGGTATAAGCAAGCTCAGAAAATATATATAGTGTCGGCCTTTGCCAATGTTTGGGTTTGTACGAGGAGATAAATTCTCCAAATGTGCGCTACAACGTATGCGTTGTATTGCTTCTAACCATTCTCATCTTCTTACTGACTTGGACTCCTCACAGTCCCAACTTCTACAGCGTCTACAACTTCTCACTTCTAACAATATGCTCCTTTACTCCCTCATTCGTTTTATTATCCATGTTCTTAACAGACAACTACATGAATTTATGTGCACCCATCACCAACAAAAACTTAACCTTCTTCGCCCTGTACCTTCTACCACTCCTTCCAATTGTCCACTACGATCTTCTCCTCCCACACAGGTGGTTTGCATCCCTCCAGACCTTCCCTTATCGGACAGAGAGAGATGTGTTTTAGGTAAGGGTCTCAAGTTTGTTCCTCTCCGACCCACCATTGACCACTATTCTACTCTTCAAGATGTGCACCGTTTTCACCGTGGCTTACGGCTGAAATTTCATTTTCGGAAGCAGGTTGACACTGACCAATGTCATGACACGAGTATGTTCGCTAAATATTCTACTCGCAAACATGATTGGACACCCAACCCTGGTGTCTCCAACGCTCTTGATCTCTACATCAAGAATACTTTACACAATATTGGACTGCTCCACCCCAAACGCCTAGGGCATTCTAACATGTCTCCGTCCGAGTTCCGTGCTCTATCACACCTCCGTCGACGTGATGACATTGTTATCAAACCCGCAGATAAAGGCGGTGCAATAGTGGTATAGAGCAAAGAACTATACCTTCAGGAAGGCCGCAACCAATTACTTGACACCCAATTCTATAAAACTAGTTCTTCTGACGTAACACTATCTAACAATAGTAAAGTCCGTACAATAATTAACTAAACACGTAAACACAAAGTACTACAGTTTTACAAAATACATAAACAGTGACGATAAACAGCAAAGGTTTCGACCAAAAGGTCTTTATCAAGCAAACAATACAACAAGAATGACGAATTTCGAGGAACACTACAAATGGACGATTACATGTGGAAACATAAACCTATCTAATGAAAATCTGGGAATAAAACGAACAACGAAATGAGTGCAACACAAAAAATCGAAAGTGGAAAAGAAGAGAAACAATAAACAATATAGTGGATAAATGACACATATGTGGAGCAAACACACATATAGATAACAAGGCACGAGATAAGACAGTACTAAGAAGCATAGGAATGTAATGCGTTGAGTCCAAGAGGTCGCAAAGTGCCATAGAATGAAATAAAACGGTTCTCCAGGGCGAATCGACTGCGATCATCGGAGGAACATGATCGGATGGCTGTGACCTGGACATCGTCAACTCCTGAATGGCCAGTATCGTTGAAATGAGTGGCCACAGGAGTCACAGAGCGTTGGCGAATATCGCGTAAGTGTTGGGCGAATCGGTCACTGAGTCTCTTACCGGTTCAGTGTTTATCGTCACTGTTTATGTATTTTGTAAAACTGTAGTACTTTGTGTTTACGTGTTTAGCTATTTTTCAAAGTTTTACTGCAGCCTCCACCTTTTACAATAATTAAGAACTTTATTGCCTCTAACGACCTTCCTACCGGCGCATCATCACTTTGTGTCATCGATAGCTGTTTAGGAAAACCCGCCTTTATATGCTCCCCAAAATTCATAAACTGAACAATCCGGGTAGGCCCATCGTTTCTGCTTGCTCTTGTCCTACGGAACATATCTCCGAATTTCTTGATAGTATCTTCAATCCTATAGTCACCACACTACCTTCATTCTTGAAAGATACGAACCACACCTTGTCTGTTTTTTCGTCTATTGAGTTGTTGCCTGGCAGGACTTACCGTCTCTTCCTTCTTGATGTGTGCTCATTGTACACCTCCATACCTCATTCCGACGGACTTCAAGCTCTCCAGTTCTTTCTCGACAGGAGAACTAACCCACTTGTCTCCACCTCGGCTCTCCTTCGTCTTGCAGAACTAGTTCTAACTCTCAACTCCTTTCAGTTCAATGACCAGTTCTTTGAGCAGATCAGTGGGGTCGCCATGGGTACTAAAATGGGACCCAGTTATGCTTGTCTATTCATGGGTCATCTTGAGCACCTAGTATGGAATTCCTATGATGGCCCTCTTCCGTCTGTGTATCATAGATACATTGATGATTGTATTGGCATTACCGATATGCCTGAAGCCGATTTGTCACGCTTCATTAATTTCATTAATTTCTTCAATCCTGCTATTCGGTTTACATCTCACATCTCTACCTCTTGTGTCAACTTTCTTGACATCACTTTCACTATCAGCCTATCTACCATCACTACATCAGTATACTACAAGCCTACTGATGCACATAGTTTTCTTCTTTATACCTCTTCCCATTCCCAGGCTTGTCGTGACTCTTTACCATTCTCTCAACTCTTGCGCCTTCGTCACCTCTGTAGCGAGGACGACGATTTTCTCGATAAAGCTCACGAGATGCTGGATTTCTTTCGTAAGCGATTATACCCGGATAAGGTGCTTGCTTCTGCTATGCGGCGCGTTCAGCAAATTTCTCGCCAGGAGGCTCTCTCTAACCAGCATAGAACTTCCAATTCTGACAGGGTGAAACTTGTCTTAACTTTCCACCCTCATAGTTCCCTTGTGAAGAATGTCTTATTCCGTCATCTCTCCATTCTTCAGTCTGATCCTGAGACACGTTCAATATTCCAACACTATTCTTTGGTGGCGTACAGACGGGACAGAAGCCTTAAAGATATGTTGGTTCACAGTCGCCTCAAGCCTAATATCCAGAGTCATTTTGGCACCATCCAGTGTGGCCGTCGGCGCTGCAACACTTGTGCTTATGTAATACAGACCCGCACGGTGTCTTTTCCAAAAGCCACGTTTGTTGTTGAAGACAGTTTCACGTGCGAGTCCCGTAATATTATCTATGCCATTATCTGCAAGCGGTGCAACAAGGCCTATATTGGGAAACCGGCAGGAGACTCAGTGACCGATTTGCCCAACACTTGCGCGATATACGCCAATGCTCTGTGACCCCCGTAGCTACCCATTTCAATGATACTGGCCATTCAGGAGCTTGCGATGTCCAGGTCACAGCCATCCGATCATGTTCCTCTGATGATCGTAGTCGATTTGCTCTGGAGAATCGGTTGATTTCTTTGTATGGTACCTTGCGACCACGCGGGCTCAACGTATTACATTCTTATGCTTCTTAGTACTTTCTCTTCCCATGCTTTGTAATCTATATGGGTATATATTGCATGTATTCAAGTTATATATTTACTAGATGTTTCATTGTTTCTTTTCCGTTCTATTTCTAGTTTTTGTGTTGCATTTATTTCGTTATTCGTTTTATTCCAGATTTTCCTTAGATACGTTTGTATTTGGTCGTCCATTTGTGTTTCATTTTAATTTGTCAATCCTGTTTGTTCGTTTGCTTGATAAAGGCCTTGTTGGTCGAAACGTTGCTGTTTATCGTCACTGTTTCTGTATTTTGTAAAACTATAGTACTTTGTTTGTACGTGTTTCACTATATATATATGTATATATACCTTTCCATTGCTGTGTTAAATGTCCATGCTTCACACCCATACTTTGCCACTGGACATATGTGTGCTCATATTATTCTGATCATTGTTTTCCTATCAGTTCCATTCTATACTGCTTTTGGTTATTTTCGTTGCTGTAAGACCATGTTTGCTATACATTCTCTATATTTTGTTACTGTAAGACCATGTTTGTTATCCATTCTCTATATTTTGTTAGTATCAAGTAGTAGCATGTCCCTTGCGGAACGTCGCATTCATCACAGCCCTCCCGAAAAGCTCTCTATCTCTTGCAAGTTCTCCTGCTTCTTCCAGCGTCATGTTCAAGGTTTCTTTGATGTCCTGCTACCATCTGCGTCTTGGTCGTCCCCTGCTTCGTTTTACAGGAACCATGCCTTCCATTACCTTTCTCTCCAGACCACTGTGGCGTTTAATGTGGCCAAAATATTTCATCTTCCGTGACATTATGTTATTTATGAGCCAATGCTCCTTGATATTCAGGTCTTGTAGGATGTATTTTTTTCTTCTCTTATCTGTCCAGGATGTTTTAGGAACTTTTCTATAGAAACTTGTTTCAAATGCTTCAATTTTGTTTTTTAATGTTTGTGCTATGGTCCACGATTCGCATCCATGTGTTGTCACAGGGAATATGCATGTTCTCAGAAGTCTTACTTTTGTTTCTTTGCTTGTATTGGGCCATAGTTTCTTCATGCTCACCAACCTCAGGAAAGCCATGGCTAGCCTTCTTCTAACTTCCTTTGTACAATCTCCATTGTTGGTAATTATAGAGTCAAGATATTCAAAATCTGTGACGTTCTCAATGTCTTCATTATTAATGGTAATTTTGTGTTGAGATTTTACTTTGTCAGTGGACATAATTTTAGTTTTCTTTATATTCAGAAAAAGGTTATGATCTTCGCTGTGCTTCTTGACAGTCCGAACTAGATGTTCCAAGCCGGTGGCACTATTTGAGAGTAGTACTGTGTCGTCTGCGTACTTTAGTTCTGGAATCAAATTTCCCCCGATTGTAAATGGCTCAAAAAATTAAAAAATTAATAAAAGATTTTGTTAGTAGTGAGCCCAGATATTCAAAATTGTTTACATTTCCTATTTTCTCTCCTTTGATTAAATATATATATATATATATTGTCATGCTTTTTTTATCCGTTATCGTTATTTTTGTTTTTGTTAAACGTTAAGATATTTATTTTGTTTTTCAGTTTTCTCTTGCACTTCCACTATTTATTTCTCAATCCCTTTTTGAGATGTTGACAGTAACACTGTATCGACAGCATATCTTAGTTCAGGTAATTCTTCTTCTCCGATTATAGAAGGATCGCATTGGTCTTTTTCTTTAGCTTCTTTAATATTCATGTGCTTTTTTTCACAATATATATATATAACCGACAAGGCGACAGAATGCAGAATTATCTGACTCCCTGCCTTATGTCAAACCTATTTGATATGTTCTTGCAGTTCGTACAGTCACCGTGACATCACTATAATGTTATTTTATCATCTTTATTAAACGTAATGGAAATCCCATTTCAACATGGAAATCCGATGTTAGATACTGCAAAGTTGTGTGCGTTTATTAGACAAGTTTTTTCTAAATAATTTGACATTAAAAGATGAGGTCGTTAAACTTCTTTCGCTTAAAGACGGTACTAGATTGCAAGACATTTGTAACGTATTTTTTACATCTGTTAAGGAGAGTAACTAGCAACTTTTCAAAATTTGTTGCTATAACAACTAATGGTGCGCTATCATTGGCTAGTAGACACAGTGGGTTACTTGCTCTTTGTGCTAAGGATGAATCAATTTCAAACTGTATCTCTTATCATTGTCATAACAACCAGGAATATTTATGCGCAAATGTGATACATTCGAGCCTGTAATGAAAGTAGTAACTCATATTGTAAATGACATCAAATCATCTTCCAGCCGTCATAGATTGTGGTGTCATTCTTTATACAGAATTAAGGTGTCTGAGTTGAGAAAACACTGGAACGATTCTGCGTATTCTATGAAGAATTCCCAAATCATCTCAAGGCAATATATTGGGACTTGGTTATATCATGGTATAGATTTAGCATTCTTAAACAGTTTATTTAATTAAATAATTAAATCTAAATTACAATGGATAAAACATTGAACTCTTTGACATTATAAGTTCATGAGCGTTACAAAGAAATGAATGTTAACTTTAAACAGAATTATTTCTTTCTAAATTAAATCTATGTCTGAATCTATGGTGGCAATGTATGAATTGTGTCAAACATCTTGAACTACACCTTACTGATAATTCTAATACTACACATACTGCAAATTTGTTACTGAACTAACTGCAAATTTGCTATCTACACTTACTTGCAAATTGCTATACTAACTTACTGGCAAATTTGCTATACTACATGTACTGGCAAATTTGCATACACCTTACTGGCAAATTTGCTATACTTCACCTTACTGGCAAATTTGCTATACTACACCTTACTGGCAAATTTGCTATACTACACCTTACTGGCAAATTTGCTATACTACACCTTACTGGCAAATTGTTGCTATACTGCAATTCACCTTACTGGCAAATTTGCTATACTCACCTTACTACAATTGCTATATTACACCTTACTGGCAAATTTGCTATACTACACCTTACTGGCAAATTTGCTATACTACACCTACTGGCAATTGCTATACTACCTTACTGGCAAATTGCTATCAGAGTCAGTTTTCAACTCTTCTTCTTCTTTCTTCTTTTGTCGTCACACTGCTACCGGGTTGTTGCCCAGTGTCGTGGTTTTCTGTTTTGTCTTGCGCTGTTCTGGTGGCTTGTGTGATTGTTATCTTTGCTCTTTCACAGGATTCTGCTACGCCATCTAACCATCTTTTCCGTGGTCTTCCTCTTGCCTTCTTTCCGATGTTCTGTTGTAGAAGACTCTGTATACTGTGGAGTTTGGATGCATTCTTATTAATGGCCAAACCACTTCATTCTTTGTTTATCTATGTTTATCTTTGTTTTTCAACTCTTGAACCAATTAAAATGTTATTCATTATCCCGTTCAAATCTGTTGATACAACTGAACTTAGAAGTAGTATCTGTGTACAACTGAACTTAGAAGTAGTATCTGTGAAGTTTTTAGACAAATATAATCTTGAAAAGTTATCAATCTTGAATTTACAAGAAGACATATTTTTAAAATTCTCTCATGG
The DNA here is from genome assembly GCA_020796225.1 of Arion vulgaris. NCBI lineage: Eukaryota > Metazoa > Mollusca > Gastropoda > Stylommatophora > Arionidae > Arion > Arion vulgaris. Next base: position 58,155,066 of record CM036761.1, on the reverse strand, counting down.
CAAAAAACGGACAATTTATGGACTTTGCTGGACAAGAATAAATGTTCAATGATTAGTAGGATTGTATTGAAAATATGTTCATGCTTTTACTCAACATTTCTATGAGAAATATCGTTCATGTTTTGGTTGAACATTTCTATGAGAAATATTGTTCATGTTTTGTTGACATTTCTATGAGAAATATTGTTCATGTTTTGTTGACATTTCTATGGAAATATTGTTCATGCTTTTGTTGACATATCTATGAGAAATATCGTTCATGTTTTGTTGAACATTTCTATGAGAAATATTGTTCATGTTTTGTTGAACATTTCTATGAGAAATATTGTTCATGTTTTGGTTGGACATTTCTATGAGAAATATTGTTCATGTTTTGGTTGAACATATCTATGAGAAATATTGTTCATGTTTTGGTTGGACATATCTATGAGAAATATTGTTCATGCTTTGGTTGAACATATCTATGAGAAATATTGTTCATGTTTTAGTTGACATTTCTATGAGAAATATTGTTCATGTTTTGTTGGACATTTCTATGAGAAATATTGTTCATGTTTTGGTTGGACATTTCTATGAGAAATATTGTTCATGCTTTAGTTGGAACATATCTATGAAAGAAATATTGTTCATGTTTTGGTTGAACATTCTATGAGAAATATTGTTCATGTTTTGGTTGAATTCTATGGAAATATGTTCATGTTTTAGTTGAACATATCTATGAGAAATATTGTTCATGTTTTTGGAACATTTGCAAGAAATATTGTTCATGTTTTGTGAACATATCTATGGAAATATTGTTCATGTTTTGGTTGGAACATATCTATGAGAAATATTGTTCATGTTTTGTTGAACATATCTATGGAAATATGTTCATGTTTTGTTGAACATATCTATGAAATATTGTTCATGTTTTGGTTGAGACATTATCATGAGAAATATTGTTCATGTTTTGGTTGAACATATCTATGAGAAATATTGTTCATGTTTTGTTGGACATTCTATGAAATATTGTTCATGTTTTGTTGAACATATCTATGAGAAATATTGTTCATGTTTTGTTGAAAATATCTATGAGAAATATTGTTCATGTTGTTGACATTCTATGAATATGTTCATGTTGTTGAACATATCTTGAAATAGTTCAGTTGTTTCTTTTGAAATATCTGAAATATGTTCATGCTTTTGGTTGAACATATCTATGAGAAATATCGGTTTTATCTATGAATATTCATCAAAATATAAAAATTCAATTCTGTCTGACAGACTCAAATATAGATGTTCCATTAAAAGCAGCTTGTTCCGTTGCACACCAACATTTCATTAACTTGTAAAATAAATGTAGTGTTATGTTTAACACTATGTTAAATGCAATGACGGCTCGTCATTAAGGGCCAGAGGGGCTGGCCCCACCAAAAATAATGTGTAACGCGTCTTTATTATTCAACAAATTAAAATATAACTTATCCCAAAGCCGATTTTCCCGAAAATTTGTTTCTGATCCGACTAATAAAAACGATCACGAGCCACCCCTGGTTAAATGTAAGTACAATAAGTTTTGTATTTGAACGTCCGGATTATTAGTTATTATTAAGTTTTCATATTATTAAAATGTTTTAATATTACTATGGAATCCAAAATAATAAAAATAACATAGCAGTTCACCTAATTAAGAAGTTAATTGTGATTGTACATGTGTCGATACCTTCGTGAAAGCCATCACATGAGATAATATTGCAGCTTTACACTATGTTTCCTTCATAGATCTGTAACTTCCGAAAGTGAATGGACAGATATGTCGACTTTCAAGTCCCACGTCAGTCGACGTGCTACAATTTCATCAAGAAGCTTGTTTGTCGAATTTTTGAATTGTAATACTTCTGTAACCAGTTATATGGGAGGGATCTTTGTTGAGCGTTGCCAATGGTAGGTAATAGTAGAGCCACCCATTACCAGCGCCGGATTAGCATAGTAGCAGAAGTAGCAAATGCTACGGGCCCCGCGCTTCTAGGGGCCCCGCGCCTATGTGACAGATGAAAATGGAAAAATAACCAGATGTTATATCAAAAGCACGCAAACTGTCTGAATTTTTAAATGTCGTGTGTGATAGTGCTGAATCCAACGAAATCGAAGCAGAAAATACAGAAGACGTGTCCCACAGTGTAGTAGATGAAGGCAGTGCTATAGAAGAATCATCATTACCAATATTACCATTAAGATCAGCAACTCTTCACGATTTGGCCACATTTTTCACAAGACAAACTGAAATCGAATGTACAGCAAGTCCTCCCAATTTAGCCATATCATCTTCAAGCCAAAGAGAGGCAGAAAGCACAGCACATGCTTCTAATGTAGCAACATCATCTACAAGCCAAAAACACAACGAAAGTAAAATGTACTCCAACGATATTGGTGAATGGCCAAACAACTTCAATCGAGATTATTGGATTGTGAAAGAAAGTAGCGAAGTGCAACATATGAACAGTGATTTCTTGTCTTTTAAAAAAAAAAACAAAAACATACGATAAAGAAAACAATCCACGATTTTGTCGAATTTCGTTTTTCACATACACTAACAAACAAAACTCACGTGAGATATTGGTTGTGTTATACAGAAACTAAAGGACAACTGTTCTATTTTGTTTGCAAAGTTATTGATTTAGACTGTACCATAGAGTGACTGGTGTATTTGGAATACTCCGGCTGTTAAAATCTCTTACAACAGAAGAATCTTGAAAAGAACTCCAAATATTGTCAGCTCTTACCAAGAGGATTTGGAAGAAAGCCTAGGCGACAAACTTATGCAGTTCACTGAACTTCTTAATAAGTGTTGCCCTGATTGTATCAGTATTGACACGCAGCTCTTCATCTAATATCACAACATTGCACAGTTCTGATATTGCCCTCTGTCTCATCAGTCTTGCGATCTCGTCATTGTGGTATGTTTGCTGCTCATAGCGCACTTGGAGTGCTTTTCCCTTATTCTCATCTGACGTCTGCCAGATTAAGACTGGCTGTGAAAATACGGAACACATCTATTTCACGCAGTACCATTCATGCGCTTCAGAAATGACTAGAACTCTGAGTAACTTTTCTTTTAAATTTTCCCATGTTTCGCTCTTAGCTAAATGTGTACATGTCTTGAGGTTCACAGTTTTCTCGTCCATATAATTTTGTTTTTGGTTCCTTGGTATGTTCAGGTCGCTGCGAGAGCTCATTCTGACCTACTGCCACAATTTAACAGCTGGCTTCTTGTTCAGCGAATCTTCAACAACGTGTATTCTGAGTGATTCATTAAATACACCTCTTTTGTTATATTTTTGAAGGCTGTCCTCTTTAATTTTTTAATCCTTGTCTATTTTTTATTAACTCTATTGTATCATTTGCAATCCACTCATTCGTTCTACCTTTTATTCGTGACCTTTTATCTTTGGCTGTCAACAATAGGATATCTCTAGCACTTGTGACTAACTCTTCTGGTGTTATATCTTTCTGGTCTGTTATCAGTATTTCAAATGCTCTTCACTTCTTCTTCATATTCCTGTGGTATTTATTTCGCATCAAAACTTTCTGCTTTGAGTTTCTTCTCTGTTTTCTAAGTTTATATTTTAGCATGTCATTAATAGTTGATTATCACTTCCACAGTCTCCACTAGGTAGGGTTGTGGCCATTGTTATATTTGTTCCCTATCTATGTTTTTTTTAGTCTTTGTGTTTTTTAGATCTTCCCGTCCGGTGACGTCCAAGTAAATAATTTTCTAGGATAAAACATACATACATAAATAATAATTGAAATTGTGACAGCTAGGTCTTTATTTTGATAACACATGTTCAAGTCAACGAAATTTGAAATAAAATTATCTCCAATTTTGATAAATTATGTCAGAGAAATTGTTCATAGCTGCCGTTTGTGATCATTATGGACAGCAATATCGTTTGTGAAAATGTCACACGGGAAAGCAATTGGCGTAAACACATCAAATGACAGTGTTTATGTTTTATTAAACTTGTATCATCATGCTCCTCGTTGTTATTTTTATCAGCAATCTTTTAAGTTGTCAATGAATTTAAATATTTCATAAATGTTATCCAAAAATTAAATCTCTTTAAAATATTAGTAATATAATTAGAATTCATGTTGATGATTTATCAGTTCTAAGTTAGACAAAATAGTATGTAAACACATATAAATTATAAATATATCAATATGCCAACATATACATAAAAAATAAGAACAGCAATATCTGACAAATATAACCCATACAGGTACTACGTATAAACAATTTATTGATACTATTTCAGTTATACTATCCGAACTTGAGTTCAAATATTGTTCTCAAGATGTTGAACCAGACTGTGGTAGTACACGTGACTACTACAGAGAAGATAATTCTGGCAATATTGGAAGTGACGATCTAAGGGAGATCATTCAAATAATCAATTATGTTATTCTATGCGGTGTGATCAGTTTGTTTGGAACAATAACTAATATCATTAATTTGATTATATTTTATAGACAAGGTCTAGATACAACTATCAATATTAGTTTCTTTGCTTTAGCTATCTCTGATCTTTGTAGTTTGATTATGCAACAGTGTTATAATATTTTTGTTAATCCATGGCTTGAGAGTTTAGGTGTACCCTCAGCAACCTCAGGGATCCAGCTTATTGTCGCAGGTGTACCAAGGGAGTGTTTTGCTAGAATCACCTGCCTCATCACAGTTTTCATCACAGCAGAAAGATGTTTCTGTATCGCATTTCCTCTACGAGTCAAACAGATAATTACTCCAAGAAGAACAAGCGTAGTCATGATTGCTATCTACATACTAACAATTGCATCGGCAGCTCCCATGTATTGTACTATATACATTGCCTGGAACTTCTATCCAGGGATTAACATAACAGTTCTTGGACTGGCCTTTACAAGCAACAGGGACACAGTGGAAGGAATAGTTGTAGTTATACAAGCAGTTTCTGGAACAATATATTTCTTGGCAGTGGTACTCTTGACATTGTTGTTAATTCATAAACTAGGACAGAAAAGCAACTGGCGTAAGGCAGCAACTGTGGACCAGAAACAGGCCGAATCTATGTCTAATCGTGACAGAAAAACAATCACAATGGTTGTGTTAATAGCTACAATATTAATTGTCAGTTACATTCCAAGCGTTATTTTATATTTAGCCACATTTATAGAGCCAGAGTTTAGCATTGGTGGTAAGTTTTCGGATCTGTACATCATTGGTTGGTCATTTGCTTTTTTATTTGAGTGTATCAACTCAAGTGTGAATATCTTCTTGTACTATAAGATGAGTACAAAATATAGGGATACATATCACAGACTGTTGACATTTTGTGGAGACAAGCATTTGAACGTGTCGTGACCAACAGATGAATTATATGGAGATGTTTCACAAAAGCACAGACACGAGAAATATATGAGAAGCTATCTAACTGTAATGATGAATATTTTAATAATTATTGTTATTAATAACTAATAACAGTACACTCTGCCATTAGTAATGAGTTACACTCTGCCATTAGTAATGAGTTACACTCTGCCATTAGTAATGAGTTACACTCTGCCATTAGTAATGAGTTACACTCTGCCATTAGTAATGAGTTACACTCTGCCATTAGTATTGAGTTACACTCTGCCATTAGTAATGAGTTACACTCTGCCATTAGTAATGTGTTACACTCTGCCATTAGTAATGAGTTACACTCTGTCATTAGTAATGAGTTACACTCTGCCATTAGTAATGTGTTACACTCTGCCATTAGTAATATGTTACACTCAGCCATTAGTAACATTTTACTAGTGAAAACACAAGCTGAAAGTTCTTTACTTCAAATTTAACATCACATTCAAAGATATTGTGAGTAAAATGAGAACGTTGAACTTTAAACTCACAAAAGTAGAAGGATATGTAGAACTTTTATGGAGGGAGGAAAAAGCAGATGTAACTTTTACAGATAAACAACAAGATGTTTCAGAGTAGCAGAAAGCAAGAAAGACGAAACAAACCCCACCTGACAGAGTAACAGAAAGCAAGAAAGATGGAACAAACCCCACCTGACAGAGTAACAGAAAGCAAGAAAGATGGAACAAACCCCACCTGACAGAGTAACAGAAAGCAAGAAAGATGGAACAAACCCCACCTGACAGAGTAACAGAAAGCAAGAAAGACGAAACAAACCCCACCTGACAGAGTAACAGAAAGCAAGAAAGACAAACAAACCCACCTGACCTTCTATTGTTGAAATGGTAAGAATTGAAATGAAAAGGGGACCAGTTCAAATCATTTGTAAATGAAGCTGAGGCTGTTCTACTAGAATCACTTGTCTAATAACCGTCTACATCCAAGCAGAACAATGATTCTATATGATAACTGTCTACATCCAACCAGAACGATGATTCTATATGATAACTGTCTACATCCAAGCAGAACGATGATTCTATATGATAACTGTCTACATCCAACCAGAACGATGATTCTATATGATAACTGTCTACATCCAAGCAGAATGATGATTCTATATGATAACTGTCTACACCCAAGCAGAATAATGATTCTATATGATAACTGTCTACATCCAAGCATAATGATGATTCTATATGATAACTGTCTACATCCAAGCATAACGATGATTCTATATGATAACTGTTTACATCCAAGCAGAACGATGATTCTAGATGATAACTGTCTACATTCAAGCAGAATGATGATTCTATATGATAACTGTCTACATCCAACCAGAACGATAATTCGAGCAAAGCGGAAAACATTCTGCAAGAGTGGGGTAATTAATTAAGAAGTCATTGATGATATTCTGGTCACTTCATAACACCATGAGTGGTTCAACAAATAATAGAGACATTGCTAACTTTCAGAGTACAGGTCTCACCTGGTAGAAGATTGATAAGAATATGGGAAAGTTCTACTCTTACATTACATAGAGCAATCCATCTTCCAGATGAATATGGCTAAGTAGGTTGCGATTGAAGAAACAGGCTAAAAAAATGTTGTACAGCCAAATAGTTGATAATGACAATTGTTGCAGTTAATGAAATACGCGATGTACTTGAGCGAATAAAAAAAAATACATCAGGTTCTGATGGTATTAAATTTGAGAATATATACAGGCTGATGGATTGATAGATGGATGTACGAACTAGCATGCATTTAACAACAGCATCATCATCATTGAGTGGCGTAATCAGTGTGGACTTTCACATTTACTTGATACTACTAACTAAGTCAAGTATACTTAACTTGTCATTCCAATACGGTTTATGCTTAACATTTCCATTCAATATTGTTTATATTAACATTTCCATTCAACATATGGTTTATCATTAACATTTCCTTTCATTATATGGTTTATCATTACATTTCCATTAAATTATATGGTTATTTCTTTTATACATTTTTTTCAATTAATGGTTTATCATTAACATTTCCGTCCAATATGGTTTATCTTTAACATATCCATCCATTATATGGTTTATAATGTTTCACTATTTGATCTATATTAACATCATTTATAAATGACTCACAATTATTTCCATTTATTTGTATCTATTGTCATCAAATGCAGACAATTCTTAGATACATACTCATTATCTGCATGCCTGTAAGTTTAACTTCTAATGACTTGTTCAGTGCTCATGGTTTTGTAGAATTGAGATAAAATGAATAAAAAGGACAGGAACCCTTTCATACCTCGTGGTATATAGGTCAATACAGTGTTATGCCTGTATTTTTCATTGACCGTCGGCACACGATGGGTGATGTGGTCAGCATCACGCGGGCCGCCTTTACTTTCCCAGAGCATGTTTGGTACCCAGTTGAGGCTGGGTCGACCTGAGAGCGTCGCGGTCGGGAAAAATTCCACGCGCATTGCGGGAGCTGAACCCAGACCACCAGCCTTGCGGAGCTAGTTCACTAACAACTACGCTACAGCGGCTCTCAGATAAAATGAATATATGTATATAAAAGTCAGATCAGTTCCATATTAATCATCATCATCCAGTAGCATGTCATCAGCAAAACATTATCATTCTAAAAGCTAATCGAACGTTCTCTCTATGTCTTATACTACATGTTTTGCCTCTGCTGATATCATGTTGAAATCATCAATAATGTATTAATCCCATCTCTGTAGTCATATTTTGCCTATCTTTGCCAGGATACCTTGCTCCATAGTGTATCTTCTCCACCCGTTTACGTATTTGTATGTGTCTAAAGACGTAAATTTTCTCAATCTTATTTGTAGCATCAGCCAGTTTTCTTTAAATTTGACTTCCTTCTGGTTATATCTATTTGTTCTATCCATAATATACAGGGGACTCAGAAACGCGTATTTACTTTTTCACTGCCTAGTTAAATGTCCATGTCTTTCACGCATACATTGCTGCTACCTATATATTCATGCTCCTATTCTTCTGATCTTTGTTTTTCTATCAGTTCTATTTTATGCAGTTTTTATCTTTTAAATCACGTTTTTAAGGGCAATGTTTGTTCTTCTATTGAATTTCCTTATTCCATTTATATTTCTTGTTAGCTCTGAACCGAGCTATTCAAAAGCAGTCCACCTTTTAGATTATCTGACCCTGAATAAAATAAATATCCAATGTCATTTTTCACTTCATCACTTGTCATTATTTTTGTTTTTGTTAAATTTAGAAATCGATTTTATTTGATACGTTTCTCTTGAACTGCCTTTACTAATTTCTCAGTTAATTGTGCATGTCTTATGTTTTGTATTATATATCGATATCTCAAAGGACATTCTATATGGTCAACTCCCATTACTACGTTTCATTGACACCTGCAAGCGTGATCTAATTTCATACTGCATAGACAACGAAAATTGGGAGCGGTTGGCCAAAGACATGCAAGCTTGGCGAGCAACAGTGAAGGATCGTTCAAAAAGAAAAGAAGAAAAACACCATCACATATGAAGGCAAAAGAGAGCGTAGAGTGCAGAGAGAAAATCCTATGTATCAGCTCCAGTCTCCGGTTTCCCCCGCAGCAGCTGTGGCAAGAATTATCACTCCAGAATAGAACATTACAGACACAAGAGATGTTCACATTTAGCGCAGAACACACACGTGAGGCAAAACCTATTGTCCCCTGAGACAAAGAAGACAATAAATGTATTAATAACTACTTCACACTTTCTGAATGTACTTTTTGTCTTTGTTCCCCATAATTCTATTGTTCTGATCCTTGTTCCATCCAACATCTTTAACTTTGATCTTGTGTTATTGTATTTCCAATTTTTAAAAAACCACTATTTACTTCTTACAGTTGACTCTAATTTGTTTAATTTATTTTCTAACATTTTTGATAGGACACGACCCGGAAGTGCAACAACGTGTGAACCCAGTACTAGTGAACGTGTGAACCCAGTACTAGTGAACGTGTGAACCCAGTACTAGTGAACGTGTGAACCCAGTACTAGTGAACGTGAATACTTTTAAAACTCCGAACGTCATAAATCTTTCGAATGAAAGCGCTCGGAGTTAGTTTAAGTGGTTTCATTTACCATTAGTCGTTTAATGAAGGCTTTCATCCTTTGTCTGCGGTTAAGTGGGCACAACACTTTGATCCATCATCTTAAACTTTCATCTTTTGTTATTGTATTTTCTAGGAAAAAAGTCACATTTTACTTGTTATATTTTATCTTTATAAATAATAATAATAATAATTCCTCTCCTACCGTTATACGTTACATAGGGCCTGCAAGTAATTTCTCCATACCGCTCTATCCTGGGCAACTTGCTCAATCTCCTCCATGGAACTGAGACCGATATTTCCTTCCTCTCTCAGCAAAGTTCGTTTCAGGGTCTCCTTAGGTCGACCTCTCTTTCTTGAACCCTTTGCATCCCACTTCAATGCCTGCTTTGATATTCGTTGATCATTTCTCCTCAAGGTGTGCCCAACATATCTCCATCTTCTCTTTCTTATAACAGTTGTCACTAGTGGTTGACCAGACATGTCTCTGATTTCATCACTTCTTCTGAATTCGTTCCATTTTATATTCATTATTTTTCGCAGACATCTATTTTCAAATGCATTCAACTTGTTTTCTATATCTTTATTTTATCTTCATGTATTCTTATATTTAAGTGCAGTTTCTCACTTGTCTTGTTCACTCTCATAGTTGTTGTTTTCTTAATGTCATCAATGTTCAATTCATATTCTACAATAAAAGGACAGTAAAAGATTTAGAAATAAGCTTTTAGATCATAGGTTCCCAACCTTTTATGAATGAGAGCCCACTTTTTCAGTTAAAGTTTCGATTGCGCCCCATTGGATAAACTATATTGTGAAAAAAAAAATGTCCCCGTAGCCTTTTCAGATATTGGGGTATTAAGTCACTTCCTTCATATTTCTGGAACCTATAATGCAGGAGTTGATTCCTTTTCATACGTGTCGATCGTTGAGTTTATGATTGAATGCACAACATTTTCTGTGTCTGTAGTCTAAAAGCCAACGTTTATGCATTTCTCTATATTTTCCATAACTATATTGTACATAGTATATATTGAAAAGCAAAGACACATTTTTACAATTATTTGTTTAAAAGGAAATACCAATATTGATGTATTGCTCACACATCATGATTAAAAATGTAAATTTAAAAAAAAAAGAAATATATTATTATATTAGTGAGAGAGCTGAGCATAATGTGATGAAACTAATTTGTCCATGTTTGGTCGCCATCAATAATCTGAAATTGTCGAGCCCCTTTAACAATATGATTCTCAGCTTTGGTAATACACTGGTCCCCATTTTAAATCTTGTTTCGACTAAATATGATGATGACCATATGGGAATGGAATAAAAAACTTCTTTGCTACAGCTCATAATGCTGGATATAATATTGGAATTTGACTTTATAGCAAAATTCTTTATATCCATTAAAAAAATTTCGACACTTCATATGTTGACAATTATATCATCTCTTCCTGCAGTAATAATTATGTTATGTATACGTTTAAAAAAGGTTCTAGGACCTAATCTGAAATGGTCATATTGAGTTAATAATGAAATCTATTTGTAAAATCTTCTTTCAATGTTTCCAAATGCTGGCTATAAACAAGAATGTCATCAACAGTTGTTCCCAATGAAGAAAGATTTGGAAACTTTAAAAATAGTTTTCGACAAAAATTTTGTTTGTGACACGAACGCAGAAATAATTGACCTTGCTTTGCTCAGATTTAAATCATTTCCTTGCAGTTGTAGATTCGTTTCATTAAATTTGTTGTATAAATCTGTCAAATAAGCAATATTGCTCGTAAATTTAAATAAATTATCTCTTAAAGAATCATCTTTGTTTTCCAAAAACTTTGCAACTGATTCATAGAGTTCGTAAAATCATTTTAGACAGGTACTTTTTGACAGCAAACGATTATTTATAAATAATCTATAATGGAGTGAGCATTACTTCTCATCATGTTAACTGCTGTATATGTTAACTGATGTAATTACATACTGTAGCGAGGCGATGAAGACGATTACTAAGGCTTTTTGTGACAGAATCTTGCAGGTAAATCACACAATGCCCGGCCCACTACATTTGGTACAAATTTGTTAAAAATATGAAGTCAACCCACGTTACCTTCCAACAACCATTGCCGGAGCACCTACGATAGCAACGGACAAGATATTATTCATAGAAATCCTTTTAACTTTCAAAAAGTGTTTCAATACGTCAAATACAGTGTCCTTTATTGTCTGTTTCTAATGTTCTTGCAAATAATAGTTTTTGACACATGTTTTCATCTTTATTGAAACGAACGTACGCCAGAAGTAAAGACTCAATTCCAGGTAAAGTAAATTCATCGAGCTGTAAAAAAAACTCGGTACTCTGCGAAAAATCCATTAGAGAACTCTCCCCATCCTCGGACATTTCATCAATTAGTCTCTGTATTATTATTCACTAAGATTACAAAGATAATATATGAGGATGACTAACACAGTGAAATACACATAACCTCCTTCACAGCTGGCAGTATCAATTATTCGCCAATAGTGTGCTGTTTTCCCGATTTAACAATACGCTTAGAAAATGTTGTATGAAGTACCAATAAATCCTTTTTTTTTGTTTTGATGCCGATGACAACATACGAGACAAAGTTGGACATTTCAAATGTTGAACTCTGAGCATTTGAAAGTAAGATATATTTTTATATTTTCTTCCTATGTGGTAACAATTAATGCGCCAAATTGCACTTGCTCTGAAGAAATCCTGAAACTTGTAAGTATTAATACAAAACATTTCACTTATTTTTAAATAATGTCCAAAGAACATGTCACAACCTGCGAAGATTCGTTTAATGCACTATTACCATTTGCGCGCCCCTGGGACCCGTGTAACCAGGAATTTTCAACTCAAGGGGGCAGCCTGTGGTCCTCAACACCCCCTCAATATGGCTTGGAAACAAAATGACCCATTCTGTCTTCTCAGCCCCCAATCACTACCGTTGGGAACATATGTTCTAAATGGATATTATAAGTTAATCTGTACTATCTAAAAATATTTGTTAATTAGTTTCATAAGCCATTAACAAATATATCTATACAACAACGGAACTACATTTTACATTCTGAATGAGAGGATCAGTATTGTGTCCTCTCTATATATATATAAATTTATATAAGATAGAATTGAATGAAATTGTATATATGTCTGTTCACTTTAAGTAAAGATATCTGGACATCTCACGGACCTGAAATTGGACAAGTGGGTAGCTTTCGTAGATGTGAAGATGCACAATTTATAAAACTCGACTATTGGTTTGTTTTTATATCTAAATACTTTCTTTTTTGTGTGGCATATCGTAGTCATCAACCAAAGTAAACGAGTCGACTTAATGAAATGGTCATGAAAAGTAAAACGTCGAAAAAGAGAATCCATGTATTAACATGCCAGTCACATGTTACGCAAATATATGATGTTATTTATTGTTATTTTAATACATCTGACGGATGAAGCATCTGGCCGATGGCCGAATGGGTTAGAGCGAGGCTCCCATGCGAAGACGTGTATTCAATTCACGGTAAGGCCAAGGATTTTAAAATAAAAAGTTTATTTTTATTTACACATCTGGCCACTATTCGATCAGTTTATAATCTGAATAAATTAAAATTTACCAATTATTATTTGTCAAATTTCTCTGGAATTCTATTGTATTAGATTTCTCTGGCAATCGAGATGAGGGACATTTTAATTTTATGTGTTCAACCAACAAAGTTTCCCACCAAGCATGGAAAGAAAATGTATTGTTATTAATGGGAAAGTAAACGACTTTGCGGGGACGGGACATGTTTCTTTAATATGCCCAGACTCGCACTGTTTGGGACTTAAATATTTCGGATTTGATGCAATTTCATAGATCTATCGAAACTAATGAAGTTAAAGATATGTCGTTGGAGAATGATAAGAAAAGAAAAATGAAGAACAGAAGCATAGTGTAAAGGCGATTGATGAGGAAACTATATAGGAACAACTTGGAAGATCAACGGAAAAGGATAACAGATGTAACTTTAAATGTGTTGAACATCACAACTAGATTTAAACTAAATTTATGTGCAAAGAACGGGTACATCAGCTAGTTGAATGGATATAAAGGCAAACCCATGTATTTATTACACAATGTTGTAACAGGGTTATGTAGGACAAGAGGATGGAACAGTGGTCAACTGGCCAACCATACTTTGAATACTCCAGTTTATGGTAAAATGGTCAGTCGTACTCCAACATAGTGAAGTAGGTAACGGTCAATCCATCCGGGTTACTTTTTGCACACGGCCCGCTTGTGGGGCAGCAGAAGACAAAGAGATCGCCATCAACAAATTGTGCAGAGACCTAGGTATGTGAGCAAGATGGAAGGGAGTAGAGCAGAAGACCAAGAGATCGCCATTATTATAGAGCCTTGCTTTGGGAAGTTAACAAAAGAAAACAGAGCGATACACATTATAGCTGGATGAGAGAGGACGTTGGAAAAACCATTCAGAGATTTCAAGGGCGTTATTGAGAAGGTATGTCTGTGAGACAATCTATCAAGACAATTGAACATGGTGATGTATTTCAGCGATTTATAAAGGTAACATGTTGAACCAACAGCGAAGTAGTAGATGATAGAGAATCAGATTCGGTTAGACTTAGGAATTGTTTCTGGCAATTTATTGTTCCTTCCAAGTATTCTTGTGTACATTGCTGCTAGAGGTGATAAATCAACTATAGTTCTACTTGGCAGAACTCATACTAGAAAGTGTAGTTATATCTATAGGAGTAATCTTACTGTGATACGACTGTTCATATACGATAACAGAGAAACAATTAATCATCATCTTGGATGACCAGACCACGGGGCCTCAACGGACAGAGACAACACTACCTCGAACCTAACTAGGAACTTAGACGTCTACCCAGACGTATGACGGCCACCACCTGATAGATGCTGCAACCGTGTTCAAGTCGCTCCATATCTGACAGGAAAGGACTGAACCTTCTTATCATCATCCAGTGATTATCAACCATTGGTTTCATCGAACTTGAACAATTTTACTACTTAAATGGAAGAGTGTATTATAACAATCAAATTTGTGATGACAGGTTAAAAAACGATTATTGCTGTGAATATTTCTAAGGTTCAATTGATATATGCATAGCCTGAGTTCATTATTAAATAATGTATCCATCTTGTTGCTAATTGATCACAACGGTGTTAGGTTAGTTGTATTCACTAACATCTTAGTTTGTAGTAAGACAGAAGTGTGGAAAGAGTGATGTTATATTTTAAATCAAGAATATAATACTGTGGACGATCACGAGCCTTTCTTTTGGTCAACCCATTTTTCCTTGGGATTATTTTTTCTGGGCCTTGTACTAGGTGAAACTACTACAATTTAAGCTTATTTATTAGTTTTTTTAAAAAGTAATATAGAGCAACATTTATTCACTAATAATAACAGTTTTATTATTGAATTTCGAACAAAGAAGGCTCGGAGTGAGCGAATGTATATCAAGATTAATATTGTGACATCGTGTGTTTACAAAGATTGTTGACACATCAAGTAACGTGATAATAGTTTCTTAACAAAATATGTCATAAATTTTCGACAAGAACAAAATACCCTTTATTGATGGGGAAATAGTTAAAGAAGCAATGATTATTGCAGCTGAAACTCAGTTCGGGGATCACAAAGATAGATCTGAACTGATGTCTCCCATTCAGAGTATTCAATTATCTCATCAGACTGTAGCTAGACGGGTTGTACTGATTTCTAATAATGTACAATCTCTGTTCTATTGCTACTTGCAATCGTGTGAATATTTTTCATTTCAGTTCGGTTTTAGACACTACACAGTTGTGTGTATTTATTAGAACAGTTTAAAAAAATAATTTTACAGTAAAATAGGAGGCCGTTAAACTTCTTTCTCTTAAAAATAATACTAGAGGGCAAGACATTTGTAACGTATTTCTTACATCTGTTAAAGAGAGTAACTAACAACTTTCAAAATTTGTTGCTATAACAACTAATGGAACACCTTCATTGGCTGGTAGATACAGTGGGTTACTTGCTCTTTGTACTAAGGATGAATCAACTTCAAAGCGTATCCATTGTAATAACCACCACGAATCGTTATGCACATAGGCTCTGAAGTTCGAGCATGTCATGAAAGTAGTTACTCATATTGTAAATTACATCAAATCATCTTCCACCAGCCATCGATTGTGATGTACTTCTTCATAGAGAAATAAGGTGACTGAGTATGGAAAACACTGGAACGATTCTGCAGTCTTCTAACTGAGAATAGAAAATTTCTCAAATCATCTCCAGTTCAATATCATGGGGAAACCAGATGACATATCATTGCTATAAGATTTAGCTTACTTAAACAGATATTAATTTTAAATTAAATAAGTTAAGTCTAGAATTACAATGGATAAATTGTGAAATCTCAGACATTATAAGTTTAATAAGCGCTTTTCAAAAGAAAGAAAACTTAACATTTAAACAATAAACTACTTTCTCATTTTCTAAATTGAGATCTATTACTGAATCTACGATTGGCGATGTATGTAATATTTGTTGTCAAACATCTTGAACTCCTAACTGCCGAATTTGCTATCAGAGTCAATTTTCAACTCTTGAACCAATTAAAATGTTATTCAATATCCCTTTCGAATCTGTTGATGCAACTGAACTTAGAAGTAGTATCTGTGAAGTTTTTACACAAATATAATCCTGAAAAGTTATAAATCTTGAATTTACAAAAAGACATATTTTTGAAATTCTCTCATGGTAAAAAACAATTTCTGAACAATTGCTGGACAAGAATAAATGTTCAATGATTAGTTGGGTTGCGTTCAAAACATATTCGTGTTTTTATTCAACATATCTATGAGAAATATCGTTCATGTTTTGGTTGAACATATTTATGAGAAATATTGTTTTCATCTATGAATATCACCATCATAAAATATCGACCCTTCCTGAAAGACTCAAATATAGATGATACATTAAAAACAGCTTGTTCCAGTTGCACACCAACATTTCATTAACTTGTAAAATAAATGTAGTGTCATATTTAATACTATGTTAAATATAAGTACAATAATTTTTGTAATTAAACATCAGGATTATAGGTTAGGATTACGTTTTCATATGTTATTAGTATGTTTTAATATTACTATGGAATCTAAAATGATAAAAATAACAGAACAGTTCACCTATTTGCTAAACAATTTTTATTGCACTGGAAAAGTTAAAAAATAAATTATGCTACGAATTTTCAAAGCAATAGCTTTTAAAAAGTATAAATAAATTATGGAGCTGCGAGTTATATAGTTTTAACACTAAATTACCAATTTTCAATTTTAATATTGCATCAATCAAAGACCAACAAGAGATGAAAAATGACTAAAGATATAGAAAGTAAGTTGAATGCATTTGAAAATTGATGTCCACTAAAAATAATGAACACAAAATGGGATAAATTCAGGAGAAGGGATGAAATCAGAGAAATGTCTGGTCAACCACTAGTTGTAACTGTTATAAGAAGATGATAGAGATATGTTGAACATATCTTGAGAAGAAATGATCAGGAAAAGCAAAGCAGCATTGAAGTGGGAGGCAAATGGTTTAAGAAAGATAGGACGTCATAAGGAAACCATGAAACGAACTGTGCTGAGAGAGGCAAGAAATATCGGACTCGATTTCATGGAGAGATTGAGCCAGTTGCACAGGACAGAACGGTATGGAGACATTATTTGTAGGTACTATGTTACGTATTTTATATATAAATATATTACTATTAAAATCACTCTAGCACGATAACCTTGACTAACGACAATAGTATATCTCTAGCCTGTGTGGCCAACTCATTCGGGGTTATATCTTCCTGGACTGTCATCAGTATTTCAAATCTGTTCTTTACTTATTCTCGATATTTATGTATCATTTATTTCGCATCAAAACGTACTGCTTTTAGTTTCTTCTATATTATTATAAGTTTATATTTTAGCATGGTCATTAATAGTTGGTGATCACTTCCACAGTCTCCACTAGGTAGGGTTGTGGTCATTGTTATATTTGTTGTCCATCTATGTTGTGTTATTATATAGTCCTTGTGAGTTTTGGTATTCACGTCCGATGACGTCCAGGAAAATAATTTTCTTAGATAAAAATCTACATCCAGAAAAAATAATTGAAATTTCGACAGCCAGGTCTTTATTTTGATAACACGTGTTCTGGCATGTTTACAGAACCTGAAATAAAATTACTTTCAATTTGGATGAATTCTGTCAGAGAAATTGTTGATAGCTGTCGTTTGTGCTCATTAGAGGAACCAATTTCATTGGGGAAAATGTCACACAGGATAGCAGCTGCCACACAGACATCAATAAACAATGTTTATGTTTTATTAAACTTGTATCATCATTCTTCTCGTTATTATCATTATCAGCCATTTTTAAGTTGTTAAAGAAGTTACATGTTTCATAATCGTAAACTAAAATTAAATCTCGTTAAAATATTAGCAATATCATTAGAATCCAGGTGGATGTTATTTTCAGCTTTAAGTTAGAAACAATAATATATAAACACGTATTAATAATAAGTATAGCTTATGTAAACACATGTAATTCACAAGCAGCATAGCCAAATGTCAACATATATAAAATATAAGAAACACCAATATCTGAATAAATATCAACGATACAAGTGCTAAGCATAAATAGTTTATTAATAACATTTCAGTTTTTCTATCGGTACCTATGGTTCTACTATTGGTCTCGTCGATATGATGAATAAGACAATGGTAGTAGACAATGCTAGTAGAAGACAAGATCTTATAGACAATATTGGAAGTGACGATCTAAGGGAGATCATTCAAATAATCAATTATGTTATTGTATGCGGTGTAATCAGTTTGTTTGGAACAATAACTAATATCATTAATATGATTATATTTTATAGACAAGGTCTAGATACAACTATCAATATTAGTTTCTTTGCTTTAGCTATCTCTGATCTTTGTAGTTTGATTATGCAACAGTGTTTTAATATTTTTGTTAATCCATGGCTTGAGAGTTTAGGTGTACCCTCAGCTGCCTCAGGAATCCAGCTTATTGTCGCAGGTGTGCCACATGTGTGTTTTGCTAGAATTACCTGCCTCATCACGGTCTACGTCACAGCAGAAAGATGTGTCTGTATCGCATTTCCTCTACGAGTCAAACAGATAATTACTCCAAGAAGAACAAGCATAGTCATGATTGCTATCTATATACTAACAATTGCATCGGCAGCTCCCATGTATTGTACTATATACATCGCCTGGAACTTCTATCCAGAGATTAACATAACAGTTCTTGGACTGGCCTTTACAAGCAGCAGAGACACAGTGGAAGGAATAGTTGTAGTTATACAAGCAGTTTCTGGAACAATATCTTTTTTGGCAGTGGTGCTCTTGACATTATTGCTAATTCATAAACTAGGACAGAAAAGCAACTGGCGTAAGGCAGCAACTGTAGACCAGAAACAGGCCGAGTCTATGTCTAATCGTGACAGAAAAACAATCACAATGGTTGTGTTAATAGCTACAATATTAATTGTCAGTTACACTCCAAGCATGATTCTATTTTTAACCACATTTATAGAGCCAGAGTTTAGCATTGGCGGTACGTATTCGAATCTGTACACCATTGGTTGGTCATTTGCTTGTGCATTCGAGTGTATCAACTCAAGCGTGAATATCTTCCTGTACTATAAGATGAGTACAAAGTATAGAGATACGTTTAACAGACTGTTCGCATTTTGTGGAAACAAGCAATTGGTGAGCTTTGACTAGCAGATTAATAAGTTGGGCATGTTTCAGAAAAGTAAAGAAATTTATGAGAAGTTAGCTAGCATTAATGATCTGATTCTTTCATTCTGTTCTCTAATCATATTTTGTCTGACTTGAGAAAATAAAATCCTGGCATATACTTTACAGGACGTCGACAGCAACCACAGTAAACGAGTCGTTGATTTTCTAAGCACTACTTATACGTTCAGTAGTTTGCCATTGCTTTCTGAACGGTGGGGTCTATTTTACCGTTTGTAAAAATTAACGGGAACGAATTTGTTTCCAAATTGCACACTGCAAAGCTTGAACCAAGTACGCGTAGGTTGTTGACGAGGGCACTACGTCTTAAGCTACCGAAGCACATACTTATATATAATACAAATACAAGTTTGTGAATAAGATGAGGGAATAAGAATCAATAGAAGACAATCATTGACCTCGAAATATAGATTATTGTTGTTGTTTATGTACGTACGTGCGTCTACATGTGCATGCGCGGGCGTGTGTGTGTGTGTGTGTATACTTGTGTATGAGATAATAAAAGTCAAACGCCAGTTTTCATACCATATGAATTGTCGGGGAATACCATTTTCAGACCCCTATCTTATTAGAAAGAAAGTCATCTATAGTCCGTTCAACAACTCATGCTCACAGTCCAATGCAAATTGTAACACACCTATCAAGTCTACAGTAGCGAAACTTTGCACCCAACCTTAGAATTATACCGACGCAAATGTCTGATGGAAGAAATTGTTATAGGAAACCTGGATTTTGTAATATAACGGTTTAATTTGATGTTGACGGCATATTTAGCGAGTCGGATACAGAATTTTAGTTTTTACAGTAAACGTACCAATATGATATTTGATGACAAGTCTCATGTAAAGGCGCATCATCCCAAGGTCATTCATTGGGGTCAATGTTGGTACGTGCAATAGAGTCATGTAATAAATAAGAAATGTAGACTTAGTTGTATTATTGTTTTTAAACAACTTACATTACAGTTAATGTTACCTGCCATGTCATAATGCCATCCCCTTTCATGTCCAGGTTTGGGACTGGCAGTGACGAAGCTACATGGAGACGTTCTTTTCAAATGGCTACTTCTTCGGTACAATGTGTTTGTTTAAACTGATGTGGTAGGGAGGATTCACTATAATAAAATAGCTCTTTTCTTTGGTTCTTGTATACTGTAGTACATATGACCCATATGCACCTCTTTGTGGAAATGCGCGTATAGAATAAAGACTTTTTTGCATTGTAAATTCAAACTCATTAGAAATGTTATATCAATGTCTATTTTGAACAGCCAACAATATGACCAAATAGCTTCACACTAATTTCGACGATATAATCCTTTAACTAAATGCAGGTGTTTTACAGTCAATTCTTATCGATTTTCAACTAACAAGTTTTTTTTTTATTACGTACTGATCTTGAAGACCGGACCTAGATTTTGATCATCCATTTTCGATAGAACTAGGTATTTGATCCCACTGAATCCAGTATTTTTGGGAAAAATAACAGGATCCAATCACTGGTAAACGAACGAGTAACTTTGGTGCGAGAAGCGAACACATATACTCCACATCATAGATAGAACCCCAGTCATGTGATCTCTCCTGCCACAAGCGACAACATCCATATTACATCTAGAAGAAGGAAAATACTATATATATATATTTGTATCCATTTATACTGTATTCATTTGTCTGTATCCATTTATCATGTATCCATTTATCCTGTATCCATTTATCCTGTATCCATTTATCCTGCATTCATTTATCCTGTATCATTTATCCTGTATAATTTATCCGGTATCATTTATCCTGTATCTCTTATTCTGTATCCATTTATCCTGTATTTTTTATCCTGTATCCATTTGTCCTGTATCTTTTTTCCTGTATCCATTTATCCTGTATCTTTTATCTTTATCATTTATCCTGTATCCATTTATACTGTATCTATTTATACTGTATCCATTAATAATGTATCCATATATCCTGTATCCATTTATCCTGTATCCATTTATACTGTATTCATATATCCTATATCCATTTATCCCGTATCAGTTTAGTCTGTATCCATTTATCCTTATCCATTTATCCTGTATCCATTATCTTGTATCCATTTATCTTGTATCCATTTATCCTGTATCCATTTATCCTGTATCCATTTATGCTGCATCCATTTATCCTGTATCCATTTATCCTGTTTCCATTTATCCTGTTTCTATTTATTAACTATGCTTACAAACGTACATATTTAATTTTTCAACAGATCAATATCATATTTTTCATTATTATTTCCCTTGAACTCTTGTTCTGCGCTTGCAGACTACAACTATTTTTGTCGTTCACTTAATGCCAGGTCTATGACTGATTCATCTCTTCTGTTGTATCACTTAATTCCAGGTCTATGACTGATTCATCTCTTCTGTTGTATCACTTAATTCCAGGTCTATGACTGATTCATCTCTTCTGTTGTATCACTTAATTTCAGGTAAGTCTATGACTGATTCATCTCTTCTGTTGTATTTCTTAATACCAGCTCTATGACTGATTCACCTCTTCTGTTGTATCACTTAATTCCAGGTAAGTCTATGACTGATTCATCTCTTCTGTTGTATTTCTTAATACCAGCTCTATGACTGGTACATATTTTCTGTTGTATATGATTAGCTTAGTTTATCAACTAATAAAAGACAACAGCTTTTCTCAAATGAAATTACGTGTTTTCTTGCACAAAATCATTTGTTTATGAACTGCACATTATCGTTCTCTCCTTCAGATAATCAAACCATTCGCGAATGTACGTACATTTCAGATATCAAAAACTAGCTTTAAGAGATGTATTTAAAGTAAGAATATTTGTGGCATAGAGGTTAGGTGCTAGCCTCTTGTTCCAAAGTAAGAATATTTGTGGCATAGAGGTTAGGTGCTAGCCTCTTGTTCCAAGGGTACTCGGTTCGCTCCCACTTATAGCGATCAGGATATTTTTCCAGAGAACCCAGATCTCCGTGTAGGTGAGATTAAGTTTCTAGTCCTATCAGAGACGGACGATAAAATGTAGGTCCCGTGTTAAATTTGAACACGTAAAATAAACTTCAGAAATAATTCAAAACCGAGAAGAGATGGCGGGAATGCCGTTGCCATGGCAACATTCAGTAGAAATATAAAAAAATATAATGCCTACAAAAATAGTGTCCCCATCTTCTAAATTACATCGGTGACCCTCGCCGGTGCTACGGGAGTTTGTGCACTGCCGCTGAGATCTTCCTGTGCAAGAAATATACTAGTGCACACACGTTTACTCACCGAAGTGCAAAGATGATGGTCCTATAATCAATCAATCAATAATTCAATCAGCCAATCAATCAATCAATCAATCAATCAATCAAAAAAGAATACTAAATACATCTAACATGTTAATGATGTTTGAAGCTATAGCTAAATTAGTCCATACACATCTCTGTAGATGTAGAACACATGGAATGTCACACAAATATTAATTGTGTTTTATGTAGACTAAGTTTAAAGTAACACGATATTGGAAAGACATAGATATGTGCTTTTGAATATAAGTGTTACAGAAGAGTTCCACGTTTATCATGGACAGTGAAGAGAACAAATAGATATATACAGAAAGAACTCAAAATCAAAGAAAACTGGATGATGTTACAAATAAAAAGGAGAAAATTGAAGTATTTTAAAAACATAAAGAGACACGAAGGGTTGGAGAAGACCGTTATGGAAGGAGGGATCTCGGCACAGAGGAAAGCCGCGGAGAAGATGGATTGAGAATGTAAATGATAATTTGAGCATAACATCTGCACAGGTGAGACATCTGGCATATGAGCGAGAGAAATTCCAAATGACTATTTGGGTGGCAAAGTTTTGCTCAGGACAAGCTACTTGTTGATGAGACGTGATACGAAACAACAGTACACATACACGCTTATATACCCGTATAACATACATGCACACACTATTCCTAGTTAGTTTCAAGTATATTTGTAACAAGTCAGTAGAGTTCTAAATTTCCAAGGGGAAGCACCGATACAAATGAACATGATAAGCAAGTAGAAATTAGACAAGTATTTGAGGGCCCTGGACTTAAATAAAAGAAAACAATTGTCAAACACCAATGTTATTACATTACAGTGTTACTACATTACAGTGTTACTACATTACAGTGTTACTACATTACAGTGTTACTACATTACCATGTTACTACATTACCATGTTACTACATTACAGTGTTACTACATTACAGTGTTACTACATTACAGTGTTACTACATTACCATGTTACTACATTACAGTGTTACTACATTACAAATATTTTGTTGCTAGTGTAAAAATGTCCCGGCTCAACACCATTCATAATTTATCACGTGGTATGAAAAACAAACTTTCAAAAGATTCATACCACAGGTTTAAGAATGAAATATATTATAGGGGGCAGCTGAACTATAATAGGTTACACTTCCAAAGTGAGACAAACACTGGATATGATTATGGAAAGTCTTCGTCAAAGAACTAATTGGAACAAACACTGGATATGATTGTGGAAAGTCTTCGTAAAAGAACTAATTGGAACAAACACTGGATATGATTATGGAAAGTCTTCATCAAAGAACTAATTGGAACAAACACTGGATATGATTATGGAAAGTCTTCATCAAAGAACTAATTGGAACAAACAAGGTCATTATGTTTCGTCTACGTACCTGACAGCAGGTTCAACATAGACTTCATAGACTAAGAATAAGTCAAACACTCTCTTGCCAGTGTCAGCAGGCAGAACAGACACTGGAGCATGTCCTGCAAGACTGTCCTCCCCTGGGTGAGCTGAGAAACAACATGTGGCCACACACAGTCGATCTAAAAGGTAAACTTAGGGAAGTCCTGACAGACCTGAGCCTGACTGCCCAGTTTGTTGTCCACAGTAGACCAAGCGTTTGACTAGAGATCGCTAAAAAAGGAAATAAAATACCCACATTGAGTAACAGACAATGAAAAACTAGCAAGTGAAATATGTGTGATGCAATGTGGTCATGAGTAAAAATAATATACTTACCTGTACCTGCACAGGAAGCAATGATAGCAATCAGGAACGTAGCTAATGCTAAACACCGTGGAATACAGGTCAGAAAATAATGGCTGGATGTTGGCTGTCGTGGCTGGTTATCATGAAAAGGAAAGGTCAGCAGTTCTTAAACTGTTCAAGAAAAGGTAGCAGTGTTTCTGACATTTAGAAAAAGAAATATGGCAATGTTTTTCAAAATTAGAATGAAGTGTGTGGAGGATATAAACAAAATGCTAAAATGATATGAAAAGTGCAGGGTGGGTGCAAGTTATTGCAGAAGCGAATACCTAAAGAGGCAATTCAACATATATAAGAGAGACGCCCGAGTGGTTACCGGGGCCCAAAGTGGGGATGTAAAGAATATAACCACTGTCACCTGCCATGCATGTCGTAAGAGGCGACTGAGGAGGTTGGTCGTGGGCTGGCTACCCCACACCGTAAAAACACCAGATAGCTACAGAAACCACAACCAAGAAAATTCAAAGCTCGCCACCTGAGGAAGAAGAGGGACCCCAAGTAGAGGGACTCATGAAGCGACCTGGTGAAATTCGAAAGAAAATCGGGCTGCCGACTCACCTTCTTTCAACCGGAAGATCTCCAGGATTGGCACCTGGAATGTCAGCACGATGTTCGAGACTGGGAGGACGGCACAGGTGGCACGGGAAATGAGGACATATGGACTGGCCATCCTGGGACTGGGCGAAACCAGATGGACAAAGGCAGGACACACTAGACTTATAACGGGGAATCACTACTGTACTCCGGAAGAGGGGAAGAAGACGCACCACACATGGAGGAGTAGCATTGATGTTGGCCAAACAAGGAGAGGAGGAAGACACACCACACATGGAGGGAGTAGCATTGATGTTGGCCAAACAAACACAAAAGGCATTAATTGAATGGGAGCCGTTAGGACCAAGAATGATCCGGGAAACTTTCAAAACCTCCAATGCAAAAATTAAACTGAACATAGTCCAATGCTACGCCCCAACAAATGACAGCAAAGAACAAATAAAAGAAGAGTTTTACAACAAGTTACAGGGTGTATTAGGCAAATTTAAAAGTAAGGATCTTACTATTTTGCTAGGAGACTTTAATGCAAAGATAGGTAGAGACAACTGGGGCTTCGAGGAAACCATGGGCAAACATGGACTAGGGAAAATAAATGAAAATGGAGAGATGTTTGTGGATCTTTAGGAGCAAACCAGTTGGTTATAGGAGGTAGCCTTTTTCAGCACAAAAGAATCCACACAGCTACATGGATATCACCAGACCACAGGACAGAAAACCAAATCGACCACATCTGCATAACAGGGAAGTTTAGAAGGTCACTGATAGACGTAAAAGTATATAGAGGAGCAGATGTGGCTCTGATCACCACCTTGTTATAGCAAAGGTGCGAATGAAACTCAAGAGATTCATGACGAACACGCATGGTGACAGGGTGAGATACAATGTGGGACATCTGAAGGAGCAAAAGGGGAAAGGATATATTTAGTGTCACGATTTCCAACAAATTCGAGGCCCTAGAAGTTGATGAAGGATGTATTGAAGACCACTGGCATAAAGTTAAAGAAGCCTGGACTAGCACGTGTGAAACTACCCTTGAAGAAAAGATATGCCACCACAAGGAATGGCTATCAGAGTCAACGTTAGATAAGATAACAGAGAGAAGAGGCAGAAAGGCTGACTCTGTAATAGCAGAACAAGTTCAGCAAAGGCTGCAGCACAAGAAAATACACAAAAGCCAACAGGAGGTGAAGAGAAGTATAAAAGCAGATAAAAGAAAGTATATGATGACCTGGCAAGAGAAGCAGAAGAGGCAGCAGCTAAGGGTAACCTGAAAGATTTATACGATAACACAAGGAAATTGACATGGAAATACCAACAAATAAATAAACCAATTAAGGACAAGGCTGGAAGATTACTCGGCAATGCTCAAGAACAGATGCAGAGGTGGGCAGAACATTTCAAAGACCTTTAAATAGGCCAGTTCCTCTAGGCCAACTGACATAGATCCAGCTGCAAAGATCTAGCAATCGACTGTAGCAAGCCAAGCAAAGCGGAAATGAAGAGGGCCATTCTCCAACTACGAAATGGTAAAGCTACAGGACCAGATGGTATACCTGCAGAGGCCATAAAAGCAAATGCTGACATCTCAACAGACATGCTACATGACTTGTTGGGGAAAATTTGAGAGAGGGAAGAAACACCAAAAGACTGGAGAGAGGGCTATATAGTCAAACTACCTAAAAGGGTGATCTCCAAGAATGCTCGAACTATAGAGGAATAATGCTCCTGTCTGTACCAGGCAAAATACTAAGTCGAGTCATCCTAGAGAGACTCAAGAAAACTACAGATGCAGTACTAAGGGATGAAAAAGCAGGATTTAGGCAAAACAGATCCTGCACAGATCAAATATCGACGCTACGTATCATAGTGGAGCAGAGCATCGAGTGGAACTCATCCTTCTACATAAACTTTGTGGACTATGAAAATGCATTCGATAGCCTAGACAGGGAAACACTCTGGAAACTTCTACGACACTATGGCGTCCCCAGAAGCTAACCAATTTAATAAAGAAAATGTATGAGGAGACTACGGCTAGAGTACTGCATGAAGGAAAACTGTCAGAGGCCTTCGAAATAAAGACTGGTGTGCGACAGGGCTGCCTTTTATCGCTCTTCCTTTTCCTGCTGGCTGTTGACTGGATGGTGAGATCAACAGCTGCCAGGGGAAGAAATGGAATATAATGGACCATGATGAGTCAATTGGGGGATCTGGATTTTGCAGATGATCTGGCACTCCTCTCTCACAACCATCAGCAGATGCAAGAGAAAATAACAAAACTAGAAACAGTCTCACAGCAACTAGGGCCCGACTATTCATGGGGAGAAAACAAAGATCATGAGATTAAATGCTGGTTCCAGAGACCCAATCTTATTGAGAGGATCCCCACTGAAAGAGGTGGACACATTTACATATCTGGAAGTGTCGTCAACATTCAAGGTGGCACAGATGAAGATGTTAAGGTTAGAATACAAAAGGCAAGATCGGCATTTGCCATTCTGAAGAACATGTGGAGTTCAGGAATGATTAGGAATAAAACTAAGATAATGATATTTAACTCAAATGTCAAGTCTGTCCTTCTGTATGGAGCAGAGACATGGAGAACAACTAAAGGGAACACCAACAAGTTGCAGACATTCATTAATAGATGCCTACGCAGGATACTACATCTGAGATGGTACGACATGACCACAAACAGAGAACTGTGGGATAGGGCAGGACAACGGCAGGTGGAACAAGAGATAATAAGCAGAAGGTGGAGATGGATAGGACACACACTGAGGAAACCCCTGACAGCATCAAGAGACAGGCTCTCCGATGGAACCCCAGGGCAATAGAAGTAAGGGAAGACCCAGAAACACCTGGAGACGGAGTTAGAGAAGGAATGCAAGAGGACGGGGAGAGAGTGGCGAGATCTGGAAAAGATGGCCTTGGATAGGCGAGCTTGGAAGGCCTTGTTGGACCTATGTTTCCCTAGGGCGGAAGGTGAAGAAGAAGAAGAAGAGAATAAGGTGAATCAGGTCATCATCATCGTCATCTGGTGCCGTGTC
This sequence comes from Arion vulgaris, assembly GCA_020796225.1. Taxonomy (NCBI): domain Eukaryota; kingdom Metazoa; phylum Mollusca; class Gastropoda; order Stylommatophora; family Arionidae; genus Arion; species Arion vulgaris. Next base: position 58,126,989 of record CM036761.1, on the reverse strand, counting down.
GACTGGCGTAGGTGATCATGGATTACCATAAATCTCTACTTTGGTGTTTGCTATGAATTCATATGTTGACGCTCTACTGTGCCATGAAGTCAGGCTATCCAAAATTTTCTCTCTGTCTTCCTGTCTCTGTCTACCCTCGATTTTACCGGTTGTCACAATGTGTTCTAAACCTCCCTTTGCATCACATGTCGGAAAAAAGATGACTACCTCTTTCTTTATTGATAAAAGGGTTTTATCTGTGTCTTGATCTCATTCAACACCTCAACATTAGTCATTTTACCAGTCCATTGGATTCTCACATTTCTTCTGCAAAAACCCCATCTATGTGACACGGGCACGTCTAAGACACTGGAACGAGTTCGAGAATTAGGCGTTAAGTGTGGGCATGCCAGACAGTGTCGTCTTCGTGGTAGAGAGAAGATATAGTAATCAACTTCTCATGGGTACGGTGAGCAAATGAATTTTTTTAGGATGGCTGCTACAGCGGAGGACAGAGCATGCATGGGAATGCCCAATGTGCCGTGACGTCGATCGCATAACATAACATCTCTGTGGTCTCCAGAGATTTTTTGATCTGTTTGCTTATTGTCCATGACTCACATCCGTATGTCAGTATTGATTCTATGTAGCACTGAATAATTCGCATTCTGACCACAACTGACAAGGACTTGTTGCAGATAATGCTTCTCATTTTCAGGAATGATGTTTTTGCTTGTCCTATTCTGCTCTTTATTTCTGATCGGCATCTTCCATCTGATGTTACCAGGACCCCCGAGGTATTTCTGCACTTGTCTTAGATCAGTCCCATTTACTGTGATGGTGCATTTTGGCAAAGTCTGCTTTTTGATATGATCATAACTTCTGTCTTCTTAATATTCAAACTGAGTCTTTTGTTGTTACTTTCTGCCACAACCGTATCAGCTGATTTCTGGGGCTCCATTTCATTTCTTGCTATTAAGACAGTATCATCAACGTATCTCAGGTTATTTATGGTATGTCCACCTACAGCTATTCCAGCAATATCCTTTATAAACCTAAAAAGTGAATCAGGTAATCGGGTAATAATTGGAATCCAAATGACTGAAACAATCAGCTCCAAATGATCTGGGCTAGAATGCTGCGGTAAATGAGCAATCATGCGACTGGTCCTGCCAAGATTTTGTTACTCTTATTGACCCATCTTCTTTTTCATACGGCTGACAAAATTGAAGATGTCCGTACCAACTACTGTAGCAGTACATGGAAGGACAAACAAAGCGTACCAACTACTGTAGCAGTACATGGAAGGACAAACAAAGCGTACCAACTACTGTAGCTGTACATGGAAGGACAAACAAAGAACAGGCATAATTAGTGGATTTTTACATTTTGATTTGTTAAGTTGAAAAAAACAACTAGTAATGTTTCCAGATGATGGCAATTATGAAATGAGGCAGATCTGAAGGTAGTCTGTAATTTGATCGCAAATACGTGCTTTAGTAAGATCAAAAGGTTTGTCTATTAGCAGACATGTTTCAGAATAAATTATTTGACCAGGTTGAATAGAACTTCAGAAAATAAGTAGAACTTTTTAATTTTAAAAGAGCATAATAAAAACGAATTGGAAACTGTCTGGGAAGAATAGGTAATCAATCTGGAGTTGTGACGTCGACGTAATGCATCAGATTGAGATCACGGTATGACAAAACTAACTTCTCGGTAGTCTCTATGGCAAAGTGGTAAGACGTTTGTCAGTCGTTCTGAATTTTGTGAGTTCGAATCCGGATCGAATCACATCTGTAAAATTTTAAAGTAATATTAGGGTTGTTACTGGAGCTATGGAGCTATGTTATTCTACATTACTCGATCGACGTCATGGCACATTGAGCATTCCGATACGTGCTCCGTTCTCCACTGCAGCAGTTATCATAAAGTCTGCTTGCTCACCGTACCCATGAGAAGTTGATTAATATATCTTCTCTCTCTACCACGAAGACGGCACTTTCTGGCATGTTCAAACTTAAATACTAATTCACGTAATCGGTCCAGTGTCTGATACTCGCCCGTTTCACATAAATGAGCGATCAACGCATTGATGACATCGGCTCTGTCCATACTTCTGCTGCTGAGTTGGGGCATTATTTGCAAGAAAGTTCGTTGACTCTGCTCTCAGCATGTCCCAGGTGTGTACAGCAAAGTCAGGTGTCTTGAGATGCAAAATGAACTTAGATAAAACTAGTATATTTAACTTATCAACAAGTTACACCTGAACGTGCGGGTAGTATCAGTCGTAAGAAAGTCTAAAAACTTAACAATATTGATCGATAACAAAGTAATTATGTATGTACGATAGTGTTCTAACGCTAAAAAGCATTACTTGAATCGATAGTTTGAAAAATTGCCACATTCTAAGCAAATAATGAACTAAATCATGTCATACGTTTGCTGGCTAATAATCAATATTACAATGTTCTCAATTACACTGATTTATATCTCATTACATCATAATTACATTTTCTTGATAAATAATGTATAAATGATATGTGCTAACATGTAATCTAATACTATTACTACATATTTTCAAATTATATATATTTTACGGAAAAGTTGGAAGCGGTGTGTGACACCATATAATTAAGAAATTAAGATCGAAAAAGCTAACAGACAAAACATATTGTTATATAAACTTATATTTTCTTACTTTGTTATCAAATTATTATGTACAATCATTTAGGAATATCAGATATTGGCTTTTTCTCTCATTTATTTAATAAGTACTTGACATTTTCTGACTACATTTTTTTTTTTTTACAAAGTTAGTTTTGATGTGAAATCTGAAGATTCTCACATATGGTGTTCAGTTATATCATCTACTTAATATATGACTTCAAGATATGAGTTTATGATGGCCTGGCCTTCTCGCTTTTTCTGATCCTGTCATGAGTCTCAGAGACAGGAAATGAAGAGATTTATAGAACGGTCTTTTGTGGGCGTTTCATAAAAAGTATTTTTTACTGCCTCTGTTATTTCTGAGTTTCACCTTTCACCTTGACGGTATTTTGATTTGTATTCACTGTATGGGAGCAGCATTGCTCATTGAAGCTCACTGTCTGTTGGTAATCTGCTTGTGTGAATGAACCATTACATTTGTTGTTTTTTGATGAAGTTCAGTAAACAAAACATTAAATTTGTTGTTTCTTGATGAAGTTCAGTAAACAAAACATCAAATTTGTTGTTTCTTGATGAAGTTCAGTAAACAAAACATTAAATTTGTTGTTTCTTGATGAAGTTCAGTAAACAAAACATCAAATTTGTTGTTTCTTGATGAAGTTCAGTAAACAAAACATTAAATTTGTTGTTTCTTGATGAAGTTCAGTAAACAAAACATCAAATTTGTTGTTTCTTGATGAAGTTCAGTAAACAAAACATCAAATTTGTTGTTTCTTGATGAAGTTCAGTAAACAAAACATTAAATTTGATGTTTCTTGATGAAGTTAAGTAAACAAAACATCACATTTGTTGTTTCTTGATGAAGTTCAGTAAACAATACATTAAATTTGTTGTTTCTTGATGAAGTTTGGTAAACAAAACATTAAATGTGTTGTATCTTGATGAAGTTCAGTAAACAAAACATTAAATAACATACACATATTAATAAAATAAGGTAGACTTTAGTAAAATTATATCATCATCATGAGAAGAATTTTGTTACACTAACATTCCCTCGGGATTTCTCTTGTAATACATTTATCTCGCCCCCGCTTCAGTCATGTTCAAATCGTTCATCATATCTTGATTTCTTCTTTACCTTTGTCTTCCAGTCCTCTTTGTCGTGCTGTCTCCCCTAATAGTTGTCTTCTCCAAGACTTCAAATATTTTTATGAGTCAAGAATACTTCAATTTTGTCAGACTTTTGTGCAGTATCAACCAGTTCTATTTAATTTTGAGTTTCTTCTGAACAGATCTTTTCAGTATCTTCTCTGTCCATGGTATACTGTAGATTGTTGTAAAATTTATATTAAAAAGCCAACAAAGCCTTTTCTTGCCTTTTTAGATATCCATGTCTCTACCCAGTACATTGTTACTGGGAATAAACATGTTATTAAATGTGATCTTTGTGTCCTATTTGTTCTATTAAATGTCGTTTTTAGTTAAGTCTTTGCCAAACTATGTTAGTTTTTCTTTTGATTTCATTCATCCAAATTATACATTTTTAAACATTGAACCGAGATATTAAAAACTGTTCATTTTTTATATATTCTCTCACTTAATATAAAAAGATATCATTTTGTCCTGAAACTGAATATTCAAAGTGACATTTCAAAACTAGAAGTAACGTAGTATTACAAAGTACTTCATCTTCTTCTTCTTCTTTTGTCGTTACACTGTTACCGGGTTGTTGACCAATGTCGTGGTTTTGTCTTGTGCTGCTCTAGTGGCTTGGGTGATAGTTATTTTTGCTTTGACAGGATTCTACTATGTCATCTATCCCTCTTTTCGTGACCTTCTCTCGCCGTCTTTCCTGATGTTATGTTGTAGATGTCTCAGTACATAGTGCTTCCTCTCGCCGTCTGTCCTGATTTTATTGTAGATGTCTCAGTACATAGTGCTTCCTCTCGCTGTCTTTCCTGATGTTATATTGTAGATGTCTCAGTACATAGTGCTTCCTCTCGCCGTCTGTCCTGATGTTATGTTGTAGATGTCTCAGTACATAGTGGAGTTTGGTTGCATTTTATAACGTGGCAGAACCACTTCATTTTATCGTCTGTCCTGATGTTATGTTGTAGATGTCTCCGTACATAGTGGAGTTTGGTTGCATTTTATAACGTGGCAGAACCACTTCATTTTATTGTCTGTCCTGATGTTATGTTGTAGACGTCTCAGTACATAGTGGAGTTTGGTTGCATTTTATAACGTGGCAGAACCACTTCATTTTATTGTTTGTCCTGATGTTATGTTGTAGATGTCTCAGTACATAGTGGAGTTTGGTTGCATTTTATAACGTGGCAGAACCACTTCATTTTATCGTCTGTCCTGATGTTATGTTGTAGACGTCTCAGTACATAGTGGAGTTTGGTTGCATTTTATAACGTGGCAGAACCACTTCATTTTATCGTCTGTCCTGATGTTATGTTGTAGATGTCTCAGTACATAGTGGAGTTTGGTTGCATTTTATAACGTGGCAGAACCACTTCATTTTATCGTCTGTCCTGATGTTATGTTGTAGATGTCTCAGTACATAGTGGAGTTTGGTTGCATTTTATAACGTGGCAGAACCACTTCATTTTATCGTCTGTCCTGATGTTATGTTGTAGATGTCTCATATAGTGGGTTTGGTTGCTTTTTATAACGGGCAGAACCACTTCATTTTATTGTTTCTCAGTGTAATACAGAAATGTTCTCTCTCAACTTTTTTCTGAAGCTAATTTTGGTGATTCGTCTTTTCTGGTGTTGTTGGGATCTTTTCGCTAGGCATTACATTTCACAAGTAGTTATTTTTGACTGCTTTGCTCATTGTTCATATTTAGTCTGGTAAAACAAAGTACACATGACAATACTATCGATCATCTGTTGTTTGGATGCAGTGGCGGCTCGTGATCATTTTTGTTGGTGGGGCCAAACATTTTTTCCGGATAAATCATGGTTTTTGGTTGTTATATTTTAATTTATAAAATAATAAATACATGTTATACATTATTTTTGTGGGACACGGCCCACTGGCCTTAATGACGAGCGCCACTGCTTAGATGTCAGTGAGATTTTGAGTGCCTTGCAAATACAGCAACAGAAAAGATTAACATTTCGATTAAAATGTTTTCAAAAAAAACAAAAATACAAGATAGAAATAGTGAACAAAAAAATGGCATGTGAGGAAAAAAAGCACAATTCAAGTTGTCTGTTTTAGATTTTTCTATTTTATTGTCATGTAAATTCTGAACATGTTTATGCTTTTATTGCTAGTATATTTCGTCTTATTTCTATACTTTTCTGTTGTTTGTTGTCTTTTATAACACTATATTAATTCGCGTGTGGTTAGTTGACATTCAATTGAGATAGTAATAAAATAAATGTGTGACATGTGTACTGTGACCATAATTAAACATGAGATAAAACATAAGGTTAGTAAAGAAAAGACAGACTATCTGATGTACTGACAATGAATGAGAAGATTCAGGTCAAGAACTATGAATCTGATAATGTACTGATTTCTGATTGTGAAAAAATAAGACTAGACCGGACTAGTAATCTGATGTCTCACTGACTTCTGAACATGAACAAGTTATAGAGAACTATGACTCTGACCACATACTGATTTCTGAATATAAAACAGAAACCATTTATCTGATATTTTACAAATTATATTGAACTGTGATTCTACTGCACCACAAATTTGAGAATGTGAAGAAAGACAGAACTAGAATCTAAAGTAGTTGAAGCTAGAATCATTTTAGTATAGATTATACTGTACTCATGACTCTTCCATTAACCTTTGTTTCCACTTCAAATAAGGAAAAGTGTCACATTCTAGCTAGTTTCACATAGTTTAGTTTAGTCGTCGGATCACCATCACTGCGTCAACCAATTTCACTAATGGGCTAACAACGATTACTAAATGTTTGAATTCAGAGATTTTGGATAACCATTCTCCGTTCGGATAGAGATTCTCCGTTCGGATAGCCATTCTCCGTTAGGATAGTAATTCTCGTTTAGGACTAGAATTTCACCATTTAAGATGAACTACAGACGTCTGTGGTTTAGTATTGTGTTGTTTACATTTGTTTTACCCAATAGTTAATCCTCTCTTGATCTGGTTGTGTCGAGACATGGTTTATCACTCTTGTGATTGAGGGTTGGCGAGGACTGTTGTATCTCTGTGATCTGTGTGGTTTGTGTCAGGACATGTTTATCATCTCTGTGTCTGTGGGTTTGTGTCGAGGACATGTTTATCACTCTCTGTGATCTGTGTGGTTTGTGTCGAGGACATGTTTATGTTGAGCCCTCGTTGGCCTCTTCTACGACAGGTAGGACAGGCACAACATAATTTCGTTCAATGTGTATGTATATTATTAAACAAAACACACATTTCTACAGAGGGATAACTGCCAGATTTGACAAACATACAAAAATTACATCTGGAGTTATTTTATAACATGGTATGAAATCTAATTTTACATACGGAAACCTTCAGAGCTGACTCATACCACTATTAAACAAGTTAGAAAAACATGTGAATTGAATGATGAATAAGTTAGCGATATATATGAAGTGAATTATTACTTGGTCAGAGTAAGATAGGAACTGAATGATTCATTGACTAGAACAAGATTTGAATTCAATGATAAATTGGTTAGTGTAAGACATACTTTGAGTGATGACTTTACTACAGTAAGATGGGAACTAAATATTGAGTTGCTGAGGGCGGCAAGAAAGATTACGTAATTGATGGAATAAGTTGCGTTCTATGCAATTTAATTATCACGATCTACAGTAAGATGGAAAGAAGACAACAATTTGAGTTCTATGGTCTAGAAGAACTGAGATACTTGACACAGTGAGATGAACTAAATGATTGAGTTGCTGAGGCGCAAGAAATGAATACGATCTCGTATTTTCTTATACATCTTAACATTTACATGAATGGGCTAAAACTGACGTTGAATTCTAAGATAGACCTGGCCAAAAATGAATTGTAAACGTTAATTAATGTTTATGATAATTATAATAGTTGCTATAAAACCAACTCTCGTCAAGTAATAAATGTGTTACAACAATTGTTACTGATATACACAGACAAATAATTCAAGTTATAAATTATGTTATCTTGTGTAGTCTGGTCGGTCTGTTTGGAATGATAACAAATGTTATCAATATGGTTATATTTTACAAACAAGGATTGGATACCACTATCAACATTAGCTTCTTCTCCTTGGCTGTGTCCGATCTTTGTGGTCTCATTTTTCAACTATGTTTTAACATATTTGTCAATCCTCTCTTTGAGAATTCTGAAACACCCTTAGCGGCGTCTGAGATTGTTTACGTAATAGCAGGTGTGCCTCGTGAAACCTTCTCAAGAATCACCTGCCTGATCACAGTCTACATTACAGCTGAGAGATGTTTGTGTATAGTTTTTCCTTTACACATCAAACGGATGATCACTCCCAGGAGAGCTATCATAATTATGTTGCTGATATACGGTGTGACAATATTATCTTTTGCTCCCTTGTGTTATACAACATATATCGAGTGGAAATTTTACCCAGATAAGAACATATCTCTTCAAGGACTTTTATTTACAAGTGACAGAGAGTATGTCGAAGGAATTGTTCTAATTATACATGCAGTTGTTGGAACATTATCTTTTGTAGCAGTGATAGTTTTAACAATGATATTAATTAAAAAACTTCAAGACAAGAATACTTGGCGTAAAGCAGCAAGTGTGGACTCTGAAAAGACAGAGACATTATCTAATCGAGATCAGAAAACGATCAAAATGGTTGTTCTTATTGCTAGTGTTTTGATTATATGTTATACTCCTAGTGCTGCTATGTTTTTTACCACATTTATTGAGCCTGAATTTGCTGTCAGTGGAACATACTCTAATCTTTTCTTTGCAGTTTGGTCGTTTGGGTTCTTATTTGAAACCATTAATTCAAGCGTTAATATTTTTCTGTACTTAAAAATGAGTTCAAAATTCAGGACCACATTTCGAGAACTATTTATTCGAGATATTATTGATAGTCAAACTAATGTAGTTTTATTTTTAAAAAAATAGTAAGAAATGTGAGACTATTAAGAATAGTGATAATAGCATGGAAGGTTTAAATAGGAAAAATAATGTAATGTTGATTGAGAATAATACTTGAAACATTATCAAAAGATCAAGAAAGGAAAGACAATCTCTTTGTAGTTTTGATTAATTTATTGATAGGGCAACCAACCAAGACCTTTTTATTTAAAATACGCTCAAATTCAATGTACTAAGTTGCTTTTATGTGGCTTCAATGTTGATAAATGTCTAGCAGTTTGTTTTGCTTTGTGAAGGTTTTGGATAAAAAGCTGGGCGGTTTCGCTCGCTTTTTCAGAGGATCCTTCGGACTGTCTGGGGCTACAGAATTCATGCATTGTACAATACTGTTGGCAGAAACTGATGTCATTTATGATGAGAGCCACTTAACAATATGGGGTAGCCCGACGCAATGAAGCTATTTTTTTCTGTTTCAAACATTTTTTTGGAAACCATATAGCGTGCTTTTCTTGGAGATACATTTTAATTAAAAATATTATGTTTAAACACATTATGTTCTTGTGTAACTTTTGTTTAATTATTAGTTGTCACTGCATTATCCTTCCAACTTATATCGACATCTTTCTCGTATCCTTACTGGACAACCACAAGATTTAACCATAGAATCAATTAAACAGCTATAGAAGCAGTGTTCTGAGAGCGTTGTTATACAGTAGTGAGCACTGATAAATGACACAAGAACATCATACACAAGCTGGGAACATTAAACAAAAATACATATGGAAGAAGAATCTTGCAGATACTTTGGCCAAATACAATAGCAAATAAAGAACATTAACAACAAGCAAACTGTTGTCATTGGAAACCATCAATAAAATAAGGAAGATAGAGGTGGATTGATCACGTATGTTGTATGCCAGTGCGGTTGGGAATACAACGCTTGGGTATCTTTGTGGAAACATGAGAATAATTGTGGAAAGAAATTTGAAAGATTGAGACCTGAAACGGGAAACAGTTTCTAGAAATGCTACAGAAAGACAACACTGAAAATATCTTGTGAAAGCATTATATGTCAAACGGGATACAATAAAAACATAGAGAGATAATAATAAACAAGTTATATGTAATATATATATATATATACAAAAGTTAGTAATAATTTAAAAAATATAACAAAAACATAACACCGAACAGCTGGGTTAAACATTGGACACATTGAACCTGCCATCACCAACCAAGAAATGAATAGCATAATAAGATAATTACAAACCGGCAAAGCTACAGGTATCAACTAAAATAACATCGAAATGATTTTACAACTAGACCAACATTTTAAAAACAGCGTGGCTAAAATATACAGAAACACTTATTAAAAATAGCATGTCTATTTGCAAATATAAAACACATTTTAAGAAAGGCAAACGAATAGAAGTGCTCATGAGCTACAAATCTGTCTATCTGACTTAAGCAGTGAGAAAAGCTATGTAAAAATGGTTACTGAAAAGTTGTTCTGATAGCTAAAACATAATACAATAATAGAATAATTGACGGTAGACAGGTTTAAGTAAAGGCTACAGATTAGAAGACCATATCTATACTTTTACAAAAAATATCAACAAATTAAAAATAGTCTACCAGATGGAACTATGCTGTAGATTATTGCACTGCGAGAGATTTCAAAGCACACGTAGATGTTTACAAAGTGGTTTACAAGCCAAAAGATTGACTTCATTGCACCGAATTTTGCCCCATACAGCTCTGTTCCTCTCCACAGAAATGGCACAACATCTGCTGACCCTATTGCACAAAGTACGAACTCCGTAGCTCCGGCAAGAATCATAGGGTCTCTGGAAAAAAATGCTTTCGTAAACAGAACATCCGGGCTTAGTCCGGATTCAAAACCACGACCTTCGACTCAAACTTAATAATCAACTTCTCTTTCATGTTTGATGAACATGTGGTACAGAAAAAATATAAACGTTTGAAATAATCAACTTCTCTTTTCATGTTTCATGAACATGTGGAACAGAAAAAATATAAACGTTTGAAATAATCAACTTCTCTTTTCATGTTTCATGAACATGTGGAACAGAAAAAATATAAACGTTTGAAATAATCAACTTCTCTTTTCATGTTTGATGAACATGTGGAACAGAAAAAATATAAACGTTTGAAATAATCAACTTCTCTTTTCATGTTTCATGAACATGTGGAACAGAAAAAATATAAACGTTTGAAATAATCAACTTCTCTTTTCATGTTTCATGAACATGTGGAACAGAAAAAATATAAACGTTTGAAATAATCAACTTCTCTTTTCATGTTTCATGAACATGTGGAACAGAACAAATATAAACGTTTGAAATGAGTTCAAATCTCACAGATACCAGCTGGGAAACATAGATAGAACGTGTATAGGAGTTTCACAGCACACCAGATGTCCATTATGTTCTACTTTTGCATTCAACAACAAACAGAACCACTCGGTCTAAATTTCACAATGGCTTAAAATTACTCTCTATGATAATATGTAGGGACCTTTACTTTTCCCCTCTATCTACCCATCAATCAGTAACCTTTTCTATAGCATTCTTCACCGCACGCACAAAATATTTGACATAAATATATTCATTATTTAAAAAATATGTTAGTTATTAAATGTTTTACAGCAGTAGTTTCTTTCACACTGTGCTATATCACACTCAAAATTAAATGTAGTACGGTAGTATTTTCTTACATACTGTGCTGTCCGTGTATTGCATGCAGGGGACGGAAAGAGAAGCAAAGAATAGTACCACTGCGACCTACAAGGCATGCAATAAGAGGCGACTGATGTGGAACCTAGGCAAGCTACCCTAGTAAATAAAAAGCTTTGCAGAAATCGGATATGCAGGCTTACTTATAGGCGCATAACTGACACAACGTGCAGTCGCTCGTATCACATAGAAATCACATAGAGTGGTTTAACAAGTTATCGATACAGAAAGTTCGAAGAAAAAGACACACTGTGCTAGCTTGCACTCAACATTAAATGAAGCACAATAATATTTTCGAACACACTGTGCTATCTCACAATGAAAATCGTTCACAAAAGTTTAAATACATTATAATGTCGATGATTAGTATTAGAAAATCATGTTTAGTGAGATTTCTTTCCCAGCTCAGAATTTATTATAATTACTTAATTATACGAATCTCAAGTTCTACGATAAATATACGAGGGTATGTCAACAAGTTCATCCTAACCATCATGTGCCATGCCGACAAGCGCAAGAGATCATGAAACTTCATTAGCGTCTGTCCTTGATACCGGCTTGATACTTCGGATGTTGACACTCTTCCGTGCCATGGACCAACGGTCCAGAATATTTTCTCTCTCTGACTTCCTCTGTCTCGTATCCCATCGATTTTACTGGTTGTTACATTGTGTTCTAAACGTCATTTTCTCATCACGTGCTCAAAGCTTGATGACTGCCTCTTTCCTATACTGTCCAGTCTATAGCAGTTACTATAGCAGTCCATGTGATTCTTATCATTCTCATGTAAAACCACATCAATGTTGTCTTCGTGGTTCGAGAGAAACGATATACTAATCAAATTCTCATTAGTACGGTGAGAAAGTGGACTTTGAGATGACTGCTGCAGTGGAGAACGCAACACTCAAGGGAAGCCCAATGTGCCATAACTAGATCAGATAACATAACATAACATAACATAACATAACATAACATATCTGGGCTTCTTGAGATTATATATGAGAAAATATATGCTGCTGTTCTGAGCAAGTGAAAATGTCCATATAGACTAACAAAAATATCTGTGCTATGAGTTATAGAGAAAATATATGTGCTTTCTGAGCAAGTGAAAATGGCAAACTTAGCTCATAACATAACATAATATATGTGACTTCTTGAGATTATATATGAGAAAATATATGCTGCTGTTCTGAGCAAGTGAAATGTGTTATAACTAGCCATAATAAGTGATATATTTCACAAAACTCGTCGTAGCAAGTGAGATATTTACCATAACCTGTTCACAGTTCTGACTCTCTTGGGTACAGTAGATAATATAATTACTGGACAAGAAGCGTCAGCCAACTGACAACTAGACGTCCTAACTCTACAAGTGTTAGTTAACTGAAAATTGGACACCTTAAAGTCCTAAGAGACATTCTACCCAACCAGGTCTGGATAATAAATGAACATTTCTCATAGAAGAACTAACAATGACAATGTCCACAGACACGTCACGTGACACATGAGGGATATTCTGTACGGACAACAACAGTTGAAAAAGAATGCAAAAACGTGACAAATGTTACAACAATTAATAAATGAACAAATATTACATGAAATGTTGTAACGATCAATAATTGAACAAATGTTACATGAAATTGTAAAATTAATAATTGAACAAATGTTACATGAAATGTTGTAAAGATTAATAATTGAACAAATGTTACATGAAATGTTGTAACGATTAATAATTGAACAAATGTTACATGAAATGTTGTAACAATTAATAATTAAACAAATGTTACATGAAATGTTGTAACAATTAATAAGTGAACAAATGTTACATGAAATGTTGTAACAATTAATAATTAAACAAATGTTACATGAAATGTTGTAACAATTAATAAGTGAACAAATGTTACATGAAATATTGTAACAATTAATAAGTGAACAAATGTTACAAATGTAGAATGGATGATTTGTCACACAATGAACTAACAATTTGTTCATGTCATGATTTGTTTACTGTAGAACATAGATTGTACATATAACAGAGAGAACAAATAATATCAGAAAGTACTCAAAATAAAAATAGAAACCTGGCTGATGCTACAATGAATGGGACAATTAGACTGTATATTTAACATATAGAATGGGACAATTGAAGACTCGTATATTGAACATATAGAATGGACAATTGAAGACTGTATTGAACAAATAAGAATACAATGAAACTCGTATGAAATATAAAATGACAATAAACTGCATATTTAACATATAAGAATGGGACAATTGAAGACTAGTATATTGAACATATAAGGTGACATGAAGAGTTGGAGAAGACCATTATGGAAGGAGGCATCTCGACAAAGAGAAGAAAAGGAAGACCACGGAGAAGATGGATTCAGGATGTAACTGACGATTTGAGCATGACGGCTGCAGAGGCGTGACATCTGTCCTTTAAGAGAGAAATTACAAAGGTCTGTTGGGGTGGCAAAGTTCTGCTTAGGACAGTTATGAGATGATCGTTTATGGATGCGATTAAATTCGCCAATAGACATACTCAGTATATCATTTTCTAACGTTGTTGGAATCTCAAGCAGAACATGACAACGATGTTCATATTCATGTTCTTCATTTACCACTGACCTTTATCTTCTTAACATTGAAAATCTAACGTCGATATTGTTTTAATATAACTTCTGTATTTGTATTAATTAAACATGATCATTATCCAAATAGCTTGTCCTAAGAAAAAACTTGCACACACTAACAGGCTCTTATATACCAGATGTTCTACTCCACACTAACAGGCACTTATATACCAGATGTTATACCTGTGATGTCGACATGCTCAAATCATCAGTTACATCCTGAATCTATTTTCACCGTTATCTTCCTTTTCTCCTCATCAAGAAGCCTCCTTCCATAATAATCCTTTCGTGACTTTTTATATATCTAAAATACTTAAATTTTCTTATCGTATTTGTAGCATCAGACAGTTTTCCTTGTCTGTGTGTGTGTGTATTTTTCTCTGAATAGATCCGTTAGGCCTTTCTCTGTGGAATATATACTGAGGACTCTTCTGTAACAGTTACATTCAAAAGCACAGTATATGTTTTCCCACTGCTTTGTTAAATGTCCATGTTTCACAACCATACGTTGCCACTATAAACATTTAACATGATAGATATTCCAAATCACATCAAAGTTAAACAGAAAAGAAAAAGTTTCTGATATCGCCAACATTGTCTCACAAATTGAGACGCTTTTCTAGACATTTGAGCAGTAAACTTACACAACATTAGATTAAATAAAATATAATGAAATAAGGTATATAACTAGTAGCAATACCAACATTTCTCATCTAATACGCATATTCTATCAATAATAATGAATGAGATAATGATGTAGAATATCGTTCTGTGAAAACTCGTTAGAGATGCTTAAACAAATGTGTTTTAGTCGTCGGATCACCATCACTGCACGTCGAACAAATTAGTCCATAAGTGCTCCGATCTCTCCTCAGTATGTCCATCAGCGTGTGGCGACTAACGACACCGGTTCTTTGTTGGTTTACAATTCTTCTTTGTCTGCCAGCATAGCGTTCTTGTCGAGCTACACCACACTTAACTTTGAGTTCTTGCAGTCTGGTTAGTGTTGTGGATGCACCGCTATTACGTGAATCATGTACACGCCCTCTCTCCCTTAAGGAATTTATAATATCAGCCTGGTCCATTGCTCGTCCGCTTTGGACAGCAGCCATACCTGCAAGCCTATCGCCACGTTCATTCCCCCTTACACCTGCATGCCCTGGCACAAAATAAAACTGATCTTTGTCAGCTTAGACCTCCCCATCGATTCTATCCAATGTCTCCTAGCCCATCCTGTTTCAATCTTCCTGAGCATACTCATTGAGTCACTGAGAAAACATGCATGGATAAAGTCTGTGATTCTAGCCAAATCATCGCTTTGGTAACGCCATGATTTCCATAGTGAGACTGCTTGTAGTCACGGCAAAACCACCACTGTCTTCCTTCACAACATCACCTCCGACCTGAGCAGTGAAAGCCCACGAGCTCCGCACATGTCGAATCACCGAACCATCCGTATAAATGATTACATCATGCTCAGATGCGTTCTCAAATGTGTTTAAAACATATCAATAGTTATCAAACACACTGACTAACTTTGTGAGTCATACACACACGTTTCACTTTGTGAGTCATACACACAAGTTTCACGTTGTGAGTCATACACACAAGTTTCACTTTGTGAGTCATACACACAAGTTTCACTTTATGAGTCATACACACAAGTTTCACTTTATGAGTCATACACACAAGTTTCACTTTTTGAGTCGTGCACACAAGTTTCACTTTTTGAGTCGTGCACACAAGTTTCACTTTTTGAGTCATGCACACAAGTTTCACTTTTTTGAGTCGTGCACACAAGTCTCCCTCTGTGAGTCGTTTATTACTTAACGTTCAATTTATCAAGCTTGATTCATGTCTTGCCATCTTCATATCTGACACCTTCAGCCGTTAAATATTCATAATTAACTTCACCGGCTGCGTAGTTTGTAAAACTGTTATCAAATCTATAGTATAACATTTCTGGCGGTGTCTGTCTTTGCCTTGCATTCCGACAGTGGTAAGTTCGCCGACCACACAGTTCGGTTCACGAGTGCATTTTTTCCAGAGATTCCTAGGATTGATTCCTGGAGATACCGTGTTCGTGCTTTGTTTACATACCCTCGGCAGTTAACTTGGCACTTCTGCAGAGAGGAACCGAGCCATATGGTGTAAAACCTGGCGCAGCTAAGTCAATTCTTCGACTTTAGATCCATTAAACCCAATCTAGGGGGAACGCAGAAGAAGAAGATCCATGAAACAGATCTACCTTCATCAAGTCATCTATGCAAGATGTTTTATACATTTTTGTTTAAATTTAACACATTTTATCGTCAGTTTGTTAAAATCCAATATTTTATTTTCTTATCTATTTCTTTGACTTCGTACATCTGACAAATAAAGTACGAAAAGTATCTCTATATTTAGAACTCATATTGAAATACAGAAAAATATTAACACTTGAATTAATAGATTCACATAAGAATGCAAATGACCAAGTAACAAAAAACATGTTTGTGTACCGGCCAACAATACTGAACTCAGGTTCAAAGAAGGTACCAACAAAGATAAGAACACTTGGAGTGTAACACAGTATAAGGATACTAGCAATAAGAACAATCATACTCATTGTTTTCCTATCACGGTTTGAGATAGACTCATTCTTTTCTAGATCAACCGTGGCTGTTTTTCTCCAAGTTCGTTTCTCTCCTAATTTTTGAATTAAAATCGTCGTAAAAATCACAACAGCCACAAAGGAAAATGAGCCCGTTAGAGCTTGCAACACAAACACAACTTCTTCCAGCATCTTGCTGTCACTGACAAATACAAGTCCAAGAAGAGTTCTGTTCTTGTCTGGGTAGAACTTCCAGTCGATGGATGTCGACCAGTACAAAGGAGCTACTGAGAACAATGCTGCGCTGTAAATAACAACAATTGCTATAGCAGTTCTTCTTGGAGTGATCATCTGCTTGACATGAAGAGGAAAAGCTATACATAAACATCTTTCAGCAGTGACGTAGACCGTGATCATACATGTGATTTTAGCAAAGACCTCACGTGGAACACCTCCGGTCATGTATTGAAATTCTGAAGGCACCAAAGGAAGATCCGAATTCGTAAACAACGGATTAACACAGATATTAAACCACTGTTGCATTATCAGACTGCATAGATCAGAAATAGCCATGGAAAAGAAGCTTATATTTATACTTGAACTGAGACCTTGTTTATAAAATACAATCAAATTAATGATATTAGCTATTGTCCCGAACAGACTAACGATTCCACACAAAAAGACATAATTTATCACTTGTATAATTTCTCTTTGTTTATCACTGATAATCTTGTCCAAATTGAACGTGCTTCCATCAGACTTGCTAGCTAGCGTGGTGTTTAGAATGCTCATCTTCAAATGCATTATCAAGGTTTCTGTGAACATTCCAATAAATATGTTATAAATATAAAACAAATATTGTTTACACATTGTGATTAGATTTGTGCAACATAATTTTTATAAGAGGCTTCTGTAGCGTAGAGGTTAGGTGTTCGTCTCTTGTGCCAACGGTACCAGGTTCGCTCCCTCGTAGAGCCATCTGGATATTTTTCCAGAGATCCCTGATTTCAGTGAGAGCCGTGGGAGCGTAGCTGTTAGTGAATTCGCTTCTCAAGGCTGGTGGTCTGGGTTCAACTCCAGCAGTGTGCGTGGAATTTTTACCGACCGCGACGGCTCTCAGGTCGACTCAGCCTCAACTGGGTACCAGACATGCTCTGGGAAAGTAAAGGCGGCCGGCGTGATGCTGACTACATCACCCATCGTGTGCCGACGGTCAATGAAAAAATACTGGCCTAACACTGTATTGCTTTATAACCACGAGGTTTGAAAGGGTTCCTTTACTTACTTATCTGATTTCAGTGTTGGTGAGATCGCGTTTTTAGTCCTATCAGAGATGGACGATAAAATGTAGGCCCCGTGTTCAATTTGGCACGTAAAAGAACCCTTGGCATTTCAAAATCGAGAAGAGCAGAATGAAAAGCCGCAGCCTGAGCAATATTCATTAGAAATGATTCAAAATAAAATTCCTACAAAATTATCTTCACCATCTTCAAAGTTACATATGGGACCCTCGCCGGTGCTAAGGAGTTCATACACTGCAGCTGATATCTTCCTGTGTAAGAAAGAGATCCAAGCACATATGCTTATTCAGCGAAGTGCAATGATGATGATCCTAATCAATAAATCAATCAACATTTCAAGAATTTAGGAAAAACTTAGGTGGAACAGGAGATAAAGAACAGAAGGTGGCGATGGATAGGACACACACTGAGGAAACCCCCTGACAGCATCGCGAGACAGGCTCTCCGATGGAACCCCAGGGCAATAGAAGTAAGGAAGACCCAGAAACACCTGGAGACGGGAGTTAGAGATGGAATACAAGAGGACGGGGAGAGAGTGGCGAGATCTGGAAAAGATGGCCTTAGATAGGCGGGCTTGGAAGGCCTTGGTTGCGGATCTATTCTTCCCTAGGGCGAAGGTGATGAAGAAGAAGAAGGAAAACTTTGATACCTATATATATAAAAGACGGATTCAGAATGTTGTGGATTATTTTATTTTGTAGAGGTCTTTGAACATGGGTAATGACACAAATTGGAATATTTCTCTTGTTTTTAAAGCCATTTACTGAGTCATCTATTAAAGCTTGTTGTAAGGGCACCATTCAGTGTAGAGAAGATTATGAACAGGTATATCATTTGTTGATGTCTTAGTGTTTAAAGCCATTTACTAGTCATCTATTAAAGCTTGTTGTAAGGGCACCATTCAGTGTAGCAGAGATTATGAACAGGTATATCATTTGTTGATGTCTTATGTGTTTTTAAAGCCATTTACTGAGTCATCTATTAAAGCTTGTTGTAAGGGCACCATTCAGTGTAGCGAAGATTATGAACAGGTATATCATTTGTTGATGTCTTATGATGAAACACATCCCAAACCTCTTCTAGTTTTGTGCTAGACGGTAAATCATACATTTTGGGAACAGACCAACGCAGTTTGAACATGAATAACTCATAAACTATTACAGATACGCATATAAGTCAACAATATAATTATAAATTTAAAAAATGTTAATGTTTATTGAAAACACAACTTTTGTATACAATTCAGAAATAACCTCTTGACCAAATCTGGGTGGGTTTTCTTATGAAAAATCACTATGCAACATCCTTATGCAACATCCTTATGCAACAGTATACGATATATGAAATGGACTGTTAGTAATTTACAGCGTAGTCATTTATTGACATTTTTCTCTTTACGTTTGTTCTTATCAAGTAAGTTAACCACTCTATGTGCACTGTGGGGCTTGGGCCGTGAATGTGAATACGTTGCACTACGTTTACCTTCTCCAACAGCATGTAGAACAGACGCATCCGAAAAATGTCTGCCTAAACTTTTGATATTACTCTGCATTAAAAAACCTCAGAACTTTGAATGTGTATTTTGTTGAATAGAAACATTAAAATGAGATCACCGTCATTGTAAAACCTGTAAATAAAAATCAAACAAACTTTCAAATGTTAATTACTAAAATTAAATATTACATTTTGGTAGTAAAACATATAAAATTTGTCAAAATAATAAAATAATATACTGGCTTGCTAGTTCTATCTCTCGCGCGTCTGGTACACATGAGTATTTAAAAATAAAATATATAGAACAACTTTGTAAATGTATCATTGTAGTATGTCCAGTGCTTGTGATATATGTTGATTGTGTATGTCATATTATGCCACTTATTACATTTTTGTATGTGTATGCATACTGTTAACGTCAGGAAATTATTTGTTAATAATTGAAAAAATATAGTAAAACGATAGATGGATAAATATCAAAACATAATGAGCCTGAATACATTATATCTTTATGATTTAATGTTGACACTAAGTGACTTGTCAATCACGTGAGATGTCATCAGGAACACCTTGTCCAGATCAATAATTGTGAGATAAAATAAAGGATATCTCACTTTTCATGATTGCCTGTTTATCTATAATTTTATCAGCAATTTGTTTGTTTTATTTTTCCATATTGTAGTTAAGAAATGTTAGTTATCAGTTTCGCCCAGAGCATAACCTGTCGTTTAATCATTTAGCATCATAACTGGTTAGAATACATTCAAATTAGAATAACATTTCATAAATTGTACGATTATCATGTCGAACGTTCATTATTGATATATGATAATCTATTTTACTTCCTGATTGTGAGACATTGTATTATCAGTACAAGTTCAATGTTATCAGATATTAATGAAGAGTTTAAATACTGATACGTGTGTTTTCGAAGATAAAATGATAACAGCATCAATTCTTTACATCTAGGTTTTACTGGTAAATAATTTATATCTATTTATATTTAGTATTACATTTCTCTCGTATCGTTATACGTTACATATGATCTGCAAGCCGTTTCTCCATATAGTTCTATCCTGGGAAATTAACACCTTCAGTCTCTTCTATTGAATTGAGTCTGATATTTTTCGCCTATCTTAGTATTGTAGGAGCTGATCAGGTAAGGATATATTGCTACCGTGGCCACCGGCAACATATGTTATCAGTAGCTGCTACCTTATACATAGGTGCGCAGTGGAAGCAGTTCGTGGAACTGATAGGTGTATTTCTGAGCTATGATTTCTTGAAATATATTTATACAAAACTTCATTCGTAGACAATCTACGTTCAGGACATCTTAATACACTCATTAGTATAAATACGTTGTGTTTAAAAATAATAAGATCGGTTCTTTATCTTTTTTCTTCTGTTCCATTTTTTCCTTCACGTGTCATCTGTTTGGAAATATCTTTTATCATATTCATGAGAAATGGTCTTTAGTTCCAAACGTTTAATTATGTAATTTTAAAAACAACTTTCTTTCGTATTTTTTATATTCCGAATAATGTATAATCAATGTTTTGCACTATACTCAGAGTTTATTCATATCCTTAAACAATACAATATGTTGTATTAGTTGCTGTTTTGTTTTTATATTCAATCTGGCAACTAAACATATGCAAATTGAAGTGAACAATTTTGTAAGTATAGTGTGTACATACACATATACAGTCACGGCAAAGATGAAGTGAATGCAGAATGTTAGAAGTATGAAGAAGAGGCCAGATTAGAAATGAAGACATCTGGAAAAAAGTGGGTACAACATCAATACTGAACTTCATCAAGAAAAGAAACAAATTAAATATTTCGGCAACACTAGCAGATTACCAACAGACAGTGCACACTGTTGCTTCTATACAATGGACACAAAGCAAAGGGTGGTTCACGCAAAAGATGGGTCTCCGAAATAACAGAGGCAGTGATAAACAATGTTTATTAATCGCCCATTCTTGAAATATCTTATACTGGCGGTTAAAAGCAAAACAGGATCAGAGAAAAAAGAGAAAGAAGACACAGAAAATGAATAGAATATTCAACAACAGCTTGTTATGGATTGGTTACACTAGGAGACACAATTGTTTGTGACAGAAAATAATGGAGTGAATAATTCATGGAAGATAACAGTGAAATAGGAGGTATACACTCCATTTGCTACCACACAAGAAACTAGATGTTCAGACTAATGTTGACTGGTGAAAGGAAAGCCATACAGTACAGTGTAATGCAATTTACGAAACTTTACAAATCTGAGGAGGTCAGACCGGATCAGATAAGATCTTGAGAAAATGGTTTGGATGGCTGTGGTAATACTGAGTAAATGGACGATTGAACAAATACAGGTTTAATATACAGTATTCATACGTAGTGAAAAATTATTGAGTAAATAGAAAATAAACAACACTCGACATTTCGGTACTAGACCTTTATCAAGAAAACAAATGCAAAGAATACGTAATTAACTAAAACATGTTATTATCTAATGATGTCAAGAAAAAGGATACGAACCGTACAAACCTGTCTACAAGCACGTGGTGTAGTCTATAGGCTGGTATCTCATGAGACTGTATGTATATATGTAACATTTATATTTTGCACTTACATCTTCCAACATTTACACTTTAAAACTACCATTGTTTATTTATTATACAGACCATTAGAAAGATTCCATATGATTCCACGTCTTCTTCTTGATGTGAAATGTCATAACACACAACAGTGGAATGTTGATCAGAAAGATTTCCAACAGATCTAGAAAACACCAACGTCGTAGATATGTCTTCTCAACAGTATTTATACGAATGCGAGTCCTCAATACTAACTTGACCAGGAAGAATTTATTCAGATACTGTTTGCTGTCTACATCCCTCTCTGAGTTTACAATGTTGACTATAGGCAGCACTAGAGAAGATGTTTTAATTTATGTGCTTTATGTTAACGTTACGTACATGTAGAGCTAGCTACGGAGAGAGGCCGCCGAGCCATATGGGGTAAAACCCGGTGAAATGTAGTCAATCCTTCTGCTCAATGAAAACCCCTTTAAAGAGCTAGCTTGCTGTATACTTATAAACACTCGTCTGTAGGACTAGGCAAATGGTGCGGTAAGCACGTCTGTACGGCTAGGCAAATGGTGCGGTAAGCACGTCTGTAGGGCTAGGCAAATGGTGCGGTAAGCACGTCTGTAGGGCTAGGCAAATGTGCGGTAAGCATCAGGCTAGGAAATGGTGCGGTAAGCACGTCTGTAGGGCTAGGCAAATGTGTGGTAGCCGTGTAGGGCTGGCAATGGTGCGGTAAGTAGTGTGTAGGGTAGTGTGTAAATGTGTGTGGTGTGTTGTGGGTAGGCTAATAATGGTGGGTGCACTGTCTGTTGGCTATGACATACTATTTGCGGCTACAGCCAGTGCTACCTTAGGAATTCTTATTCTGTCTCATGGTACATGTAAGATCTTAGTATAACTAAGTTGATTAAATAGCGGATACCTCTTGCAGGTAAAGGAAGGAGCAAACAGTCAGCAACATGACTTACCTATAACACTACTACAGACTGATAAACAGATAATGAGAAATAACAAAAGGAGTGGCTGAATAAATGAGCAAGATCGACAGATTCCTCTTTAAACACATAAACATACTAAATCCAAAAGATTCTCTAAATTGCCGTACAAAGAAAAGAACAAGACTTTTATTTCTTAACTTAAGACTCAGCACATGCCAATGAAGACTCAGCACATGCCAATGAAGACTCAGCACATGCCAATGAAGACTTAGCACATGCCAATGAAGACTCAGCACAT
The DNA here is from genome assembly GCA_020796225.1 of Arion vulgaris. Lineage (NCBI taxonomy): Eukaryota > Metazoa > Mollusca > Gastropoda > Stylommatophora > Arionidae > Arion > Arion vulgaris. The sequence continues at coordinate 58,103,654 of CM036761.1, read as the reverse complement.
GCCAATGAAGACTCAGCACATGCCAATGAAAACTCAGCACATGCCAATGAAGACTCAGCACATGCCAATGAAGACTCAGCACATGCCAATGAAGACTTAGCACATGCCAATGAATGCTCATCTACATCTCTTAAAAAGATTTCACATCTGTGTGACTGTTCACAAAACATTGTCACACCATCTCATCCAATGACCTGCACTCATTGACTTACGCCGAAAGTCTCTACTTCTCTTCCATCTACATCTGTCTATCCTTAAGTCAGATCCTGAGACCCGTTCTGTCTTCCCCAACTATCCTTTGGTGGCTTACAGACGGGACAGAAGTCTTAAGGATATGTTGATACACAGTCGCCTCACGTCCAATATCCAGACTCATTTTGGCACTGTCCAGTGTGGCCGTCGGTTTGCTACACGTGTGCTTATGTGATACAGAAGCGTACTGTATCGTTTCCTTTAGCCATGTTTGTTATTGACGATGGTTTCACATGCGAGTCCGTAATCTTATCTATGCCATTATCTGTAAGCGGTGTAACAAGGCTTATATCGGCGAGACATGCAAAAGGCTCAGTGACCGATTCGCCCAACACTTGCGCGACATACGCCAATGCTCTGTGACCCCTGTAGCCACCCATTTCAATGATACTGGTTATTTAGGAGCTCACGATGTCCAGGTCACAGCCATCCGATCATGTTCCTCGGAAGATAGCAGTCGATTTTCTCTAGAGAATCGGTTGATTTCTTTGTATGGTACCTTGCGATCACGTATGCTCAACGTATTACATTCCTATGCTTCTTAGTACTATCTCTTCCCATGCCTTGTAATCTATATGGGCATATGTTGCATGTATTCATGAGCCTGGGACGTCACAGGCTAGAGAAAGAGAGAGAGAGCGTGTGACTGGGGCGCCACAGGCCAGAGAGAATGAGCGAGAGTGTGCCTGGGACGTCACAGGCTAGAGAGAGAGAGAGAGGCATCTGTATCATCCGTTCATCTGAAGGGGATTAAATGGATGGGACATAGTCTTAGATCTTGCTTAGATAAGGATATAGATGTTTAACTACGGCTATATTCAGCAATATTATTATTGACTGGTGCGGCTACCATATCAGATGGCACTGCAATAGACCGAAGTGACATTTTTAACGGTTTGAGAGATTATCCGAACAGAGGGGTTTCAGGGTTGTGGCACGCGTTGACCAGATATTTGTCGTTATTGGTACAAATAGACCGAAAAGAACGACGTATCAAATTTACAAATATATTGATTAATCAACATCGACCTGGCACGCAGGGCCACTGGACTCTGTTGAATTTTGGTTGAGGTGGGATTAGAGCACATACAAGCATGTCCAGAGTGATATGGTGATAGTCCTCATATAACTAACAACCGATAACTTACAGGCATATTAAGGCACATTTTTGGAATATATGTCTTCTAAATATAGGCATGCCTAGAGCAGAATAAATTATACTTGGTATTGGCAGACTCGCATAAGTCATAAGCTACATCAAATGACATGATATATTTTAGCTTTTTCTGATGCTAAATCTGAAGAAATGTGACATCCAGTCAAGTCTACTGTAACCTGTAGAAGATCCTCGGTACAAATGTCATGTGACATTGTCGTGAAGTCAGACTTTTGTCTATATATATGTACTGGTTGGTTTGTACGGGTATTTATGACGTCATTTAATACGTTTATTGATTAGTTCCATCACTGTTTGGATTAGTTACGTTTGTATGACTCATAAATATGAGCTTCGTGCTTGAATAACTTCAATAAATGTGAGATATGTGTTTGTATGACTTTAATATAAATTAGATATTTGTATGACTAAATATGAGCTATAGTTCGTTCCAAAATTCGTGATCACACTAAGGTTTAATTTGTACGAAATCTACCAGATGGATAAAGGTATTGTTTTGCAAGCAGTCTTATATATCTCACGACGTTACGAATACATGTTTAACTAATTGGTAGGTAGCTTAGTTGATGCAAAAATGTTTTTTATTATATAATTTTGCATAAGCACAACAAAATGATCATCAAATTTTAGAATTTACAGTAATACACACAATGGTGGCGAATGATTGCAAAGGCGTATACCTATTACATATTATAAAAGAAAGGTGACATAGTGAACAAATTATACCTTCCACTTCTTTAAATGAAAGTATATATTGCGTACATACGCCAATGACAGTCGTTAGGATACATTGTGAACTGATTAATTCCACGGGATTCCTGATTTTGACTAGCACTGAATTGCACGTATAACATGGAAATGCTTAGTTATAGACAAACTTGACAATCGTACTGTAAAATTTCGACAAGCATACCATATCAACATCACTGCAATTTTAGTAATAACATATAATAACATTCTTACAGAACTGAAGGTTTGTGTGGGCAAAAAATACTTTTGGAAGGTCGTCACTGTTACCTATATAAAAATGCAAAAATCAAGAATTTCTGTCAAGTAGATGATTTTATATCGGTCGGTAACGATGATCACGAATTTTGCAACGAACTATAGATGTTTGTATAATTTTTATATATATGAGCTGTATGTTTGTATAACTTTTATATATATGAGCTGTATGTTTGTATAACTTTTATATATTTGAGATGTATGTTTGTATAACTTTTATATATTTGAGCTGTATGTTTGTATAACTTCAATATTTCATGAGCTAATTGTATGAGTTGAATACTATCAGCTACATTTGTGTATGACTTCATTACATATGGGATATGTGTTTGTATACTTTTATTAAATATTATCTACTTGCTTGTATAACTACAGTAAAGAGATATAGCTTTATCCTTGCGTTGTGAAGGTCGTAGGTTCCAATGCGTATCCATCATTCGATTCAAGGGTTCATTTTTCGAAGAGAAACTTAGAATTGTTTATGGAGCTAAGAATTCTTTTTTCTCCAAATATAATCGTTAGGGCGCTGCCATGCTTGCGGAGAGGGAACTGCAAACTATATGGGACAACACTGTACAATTATGCCAATCTTTGAACTTTAACCTTTTTTTAAAAGCACATGAACAGCATTCAACCATACACACAACACATACCAAAGTTTTAGGTGTGTACACAACGTCATGAAATTATTTACCACTATATCATCGTGTACCAAGTGTTGAATTATATCAGACAAATATTACTTCCCTCAAGATCTGGTAAATGAAACGCATTATATGAAACATATCAAGAACTTACAAACACATGCCTATATCATTGCATGATATTGTGCTAAAGTACAGATTCTCATGTGTCAGTAGATCTTACACAATGAAACTATTGTGAGGACAGAGTTTAGCATAGTGCAATAGACAAGTAGAGACCTTTGTGGAGACCTACAACACTGAATCTGATCTTGAAATCAAGTCACCAAAATCTGATAATAAAAGAATAAAATAAACAAAATCATGTATACTAATTTTGTTAAGAATATTTTTGTTTAACAGTGTTGATTTATTGTTTTCATCCTTTGTTTGCACGTGGCCTCCGTTAAAAAAAGCCGGCGAGTTCAGGCACAATTTCTCCACAACCGTCGCATGATCTCGCATTCCAGGATTATGAGATAATGAAGAATTCATTTGAAAAACAACACAAAATGCTAAATCAAGGTTATGTTATGTTACAAATTCAGTTGAACACTCAGAAATATGAATATTATCAACATTTGTCTTCAGAAAAAACAAAGAACTCGTAGAAATGTGTTATTGGTTATTAGTTATTGGTTACTAAACTGACGTCATTGCACTGGGAGACCCATAGGTCTCAGTCTCCCAAACAAATATCGAAGAAGAATATGCATACTGATGGTTCCGTGGCTCGTGATTAAACACACTTCCTCTGCCTTCAGGCATCCAGTTCGACCTGCACAACGGGTAACTCAAAACTGCTTAAATCGCTATGATCGATTCAACATCGATTTTAGTGTCCTCATCCAACAGACAGTCACGAAGAGACAGAAGAACATCCCCCTTATCCATCTTCAACTCCAACAATCGATGGTGTTGATGCAAGCTGTCCGCTCTCTCATTACGTAAACACCCGCATGTTAGTTATTAGTTTATTCTTCGAGCCAAAGGCGGCACATAGGGCAGAGGTTTTAGATCTCCATGTGATACGGTTCTTTGCTAGCAGTTGGAGATCTTGTATGGTTTTACATCCCAATAGTTTATTTTCTTGTTGGATGGTTCTTCGAATAGTGGTCTTTGGTCTTCCACGTTTTCTTTTCCCAATTGGTGACCACATAAGGACTTGTCGAAACACCCGCATGACCAGGGCAATATATCCACGAAAGCCTCTGGAGGTTAGAAACTGCTATAGACGACATCCACTCATATCGAAACCTGCCCTTCTGGATCTTGTGGAGCATCGACTGAAAGTCAGATACAACAACTGCCCCAGTAAATGAAGTCCCAGAAATCCAATGGAGGGCAGCAGCAACGGCCTCAACCTCTATTCTCATACTAGAAGTAGAAATGTGTTACAGTGCAGAAAACCTTACAGTGATCCATCAAACATTTATAAAATCAGCACCAATGAAATATGATCAACAAATAAACAGTGTACATATATTAAGAAGTTCCTAAAAAACAAATAGACAAAGACAGGACTCGAACCACTTACCCTCATTTCTTACGACACCCATCGCCTAGCCTAGCAATATGAGCGTCCTTACGAACACAGACAGCGGTCCATTTTAAATACCAAACTGCAATTCATGACAATGACAAATACTAGTAGTAAGACCAAACTGCGGTAGCGTAGTTGTTAGTGAAATCGCTTCTCAAAGCTGGTGGTTTGGGTTCCCGCAGTGTGCGTGGAATTTTTCTCAACCAGACGTCTCTCAGGCCGACCCAGCCTCAACTGGGTACCAGACATGCTCTGGAAAAGTAAAGGCGGCCGGCGTGATGCTCACCACATCACCCATCGTGTGCCGAAGGTCAATGAAAAATACAGGCCTAACACTGTATTGCCCTATATACCGGGAGGTATGAAAGGGTGCCTTTACTTTTTACAAGACCAAACTGCAATTTATGACAATGACATATATTAGTAGTAAGACCACACTACAATTTATGACAATGACAAATGTGAGTTCTAAAATCAAACTACAATTTATGACAATGACAAATGTTAGTTGTAAGACCAAACTACAATTTATGACAATGACAAATGTGAATTGTAAGACCAAACTGCAATTTATGACAATGACAAATGTGAGTAGTAAGATCAAACTACAATTTACGACAATGACAAATATTAGTAGTAAGACCAAATTACAATTTATGACAATGACAAATATTAGTAGTAAGATCAAACTACAATTTATGACAATGACAAATATTAGTAGTAAGACCAAACTACAATTTATGACAATGACAAATATTAGTAGTAAGACCACACTGCAATTTATGACAATGACAAATGTGAGTTGTAAGACCAAACTGCAATTTATGACAATGACAAATATTAGAAGTAAGTTCAAACTACAATTTATGACAATGACAAATATTAGTAGTAAGACCAAACTACAATTTATGACAATGACAAATATTAGTAGTAAGATCAAACTACAATTTATGACAATGACAAATATTAGTAGTAAGACCAAACTGCAATTTATGACAATGACAAATATTAGAAGTAAGTTCAAACTACAATTTACGACAATGACAAATATTAGTAGTAAGACCAAACTACAATTTATGACAATGACAAATATTAGTAGTAAGATCAAACTACAATTTATGACAATGACAAATATTAGTAGTAAGACCAAACTACAATTTATGACAATGACAAATATTAGTAGTAAGACCACACTGCAATTTATGACAATGACAAATGTGAGTTGTAAGACCAAACTGCAATTTATGACAATGACAAATATTAGAAGTAAGTTCAAACTACAATTTATGACAATGACAAATATTAGTAGTAAGACCAAACTACAATTTATGACAATGACAAATATTAGTAGTAAGATCAAACTACAATTTATGACAATGACAAATATTAGTAGTAAGATCAAACTACAATTTATGATAATGACAAATATCAGTAGTAAAACCAAACTATAGTCTGTCCATTAATTCGTGAGCACGTTTGAAATTGATTTTCTCGAAAACTACCTGTTGGATCTCAGTGATTTTTGCAAGCAGCCTTAGAATATCCATGACGCTAGAGAAATATTTTTTTCCAAGAAAATTTGATGTAGTTTGAAATATTTCTTCTTCAGGTTATATTAAAATCAACCTCACCGGATTGTACACAATATTAACAGATCTACGGTACACAGACGCGTTGTTCTAAAAATACATTATGGTAACATTGAAATATCGTGAGTAAACAACAATTTCACGAATTCCCGTGCACCTAACCCAGTCGACTTTGAAAGCGGAAAGCATATGACGTTATAATTGGGATACCGTTGTATAGTTATAGGTGTATCTCGCTATTTGTATGAAGCTATTGTATCATATTTGTTGGCTTATCAAAACTGACATTGATATCACATTCATAATGAGTCTGAAGTGCACATTTATAACAATGCAGAAGGTTACAGTTTTACTATACCAACACTTCCGTAGGGAATCTAAGAGAGGTCATCTATATTGCGATATTCATAACCATGAGAAACGAACGCAACTGGCGCTTGGTCTGAATAGAGAATATTTTTCCCGATGGATTAAACAGGACACAAAGTGCACTAATGTCAAGCAAGGAAGGAAAAGAACAATTGACGACTTTGACATAGATGTCATAAGACGGAGCTCTTGAAAATGTTTGCGACAAATCAACTTGTTACTCTCAGGAAACTGAAATTAAAACTGCAATCAGATTGCAGCATAGACATTTCTAAAAGTACTCTATGGAAAATTGTAAGAGCCGCCGGCTTCACCTTCAGAAAAACTATAGGCGGCAGGAATATTATTTGTGAAAAGCCACATTTAATTGCTGCCCGAAGTAAATACCTGAGGCAGATCCGTGAGCGGCGGAGGCAAGGCTATGATATTGTATATTTGGACGAATCCTGGGTCAATGCTCACCACACCAATGCTAAAGAATGGCAATCAGTAGACGGTGAACAGAAAAGAAAAATACCAAGCAGCAAAGGCCATCGTATTATACTAACACATGCAGGAAGCAGCGAAGAAGGTCTTGTCCATGACGCTGGACTTATTTTCCAATCAAAAGTACCGACGGTAGGGACTACCACACAGAAATGAATGGACATATTTTCAGGCACTGGATGGAGAAAGATCTACTTCCAATTCTAAACAGACCATCATGCTTGGTAATGGATAATGCATCCTATCACAACGCAGTATCAGCGGAAGACAACGTACCAACTGCATCAAATACAAAAGATCAAATTAGGACTTGGCTTGCTAAGGAAAATGTCAGCTTCGATGATACATATTTGAAACCCGAGTTGTTGCACCTGGTGAGGATGACAAATAAGACAAAGGTATTTCATATTGACAAAATCATTGCGGAATACGGCCACACGTCTTTGCGACTACCTCCATATCATGCTCACCTCAATCCGATAGAGCTTGTCTGGGCTAAAGTAAAAGGGCAAGTTGCCGAACAGAACAGGACGTTTAAAATGTGTGATGTTGAAGTTCTGACACGTGAGTCCCTCTCAATGATAGACATACAGTTCTGGAAGAAGTGTGTTGAACATGTGCTCCGAGAGGAAGACGAGTACTGGCACCGAGATGGATTACAATTTGTCCAGCCAGTAACAATTATCAACCTCATGGAATCGTCAGATTCGGGATGATACAAATCATATTTTGATTACAGACTGAGAAATAGCAACGTATACATTTCCATATCCAAATGCGTCTACCATCATACAATTTGTGGTGAAGTTAAGACACCCTGGGGTCTAATGGTGACCGAAGGGAGGACTAACTGTTGCATATTGTATCCAAGTTTACGATTGCACATAAAGGGCAACACACTTAATTACTAGACCTATCAAGTTAATATGGAGATACACCTATGAATAGAATTGACATGGTCAAATTCTAGGGATTACTGTAAAATCTAAAATTTGAGCCCCGTATTTGCAATTGTCATAAAAGATCAAAGGAATTCGCCGATGTGCAAAATCCGTAGCATCTATGGACTACTGATTAGCTTTATTTTAGCGTCATGGATATTCTAAGGCTGCATGCAAAAATCACTGAGATCCAACAGGTAGTTTTCGAGAAAATCAATTTCAAACGTGCTCACGAATTAATGGACAGACTATACAATTCATGACAATGACATATATTAGTAGTAAGATCACACTACAATTTATGACAATGACAAATATTAGTAGTAAGACCACACTGCAATTTATGACTATGACAAATATTAGTAGTAAGATCAAATTACAATTTATGACAATGACAAATGCTAGTAGTAAGATCAAACTACAATTTATGACAAATATTAGTAGTAAGACCACACTACAATTTATGACAATGACAAATATGAGTTGTAAGAGCAAACTACAATTTATGACAATGACAAATGTGAGTAGTAAGACCAAACTACAATTTATGACAATGACAAATATTAGTAGTAAGATCAACTACAATTATGACAATCAAATATTAGTAGTAAGATCAAACTACAATTTATGACAATGACAAATATTAGTAGTAAGATCAAACTACAATTTATGACAAATATTAGTAGTAAGACCAAACTACAATTTATGACAATGACAAATGTGAGTAGTAAGATCAAACTACAATTTATGACAATGACAAATGTGAGTAGTAAGATCAAACTACAATTTATGACAATGACAAATGTGAGTAGTAAGAGCAAACTGCAATTATGAAATGACAAATATAGTAGTAAGATCAAACTACAATTTATGACAATGACAAATGTGAGTAGTAAGACCAAACTACAATTTATGACAATGACAAATGTGAGTAGTAAGACCAAACTACAATTTATGACAATGACAAATGTGAGTAGTAAGATCAAACTACAATTTATGACAATGACAAATGTTAGAGTAAGACCAAACTCAATTTATGACAATGACAAATATTAGTAGTAAGATCAAACTACAATTTATGACAATGACAAATATTAGTAGTAAGATCAAACTACAATTTATGACAAATATTAGTAGTAAGACCAAACTACAATTTATGACAATGAAAATATAGTAGTAAGACAAACTACAATTTATGACAATGAAAATGTAGTAGTAAGAGCAAACTACAATTTATGACAATGACAAATATTAGTAGTAAGATCAAACTACAATTTATGACAATGACAAATGTGAGTAGTAAGACCAAACTACAATTTATGACAATGACAAATATTAGTAGTAAGACTAAACTACAATTTATGACAATGACAAATATTAGTAGTAAGACCAAACTACAATTCATGATAATGACAATGACAATGACAATGACAAATATGAGTTGTAAAACCAAACGTCGCCAAAACAAGTATTCTATAAATGTTGAATGAAATTCCTGAAACACTTCTGTGCTATCGTCCCTTGACGCGTCTCTTCATGCATTTATCTCTTGACCTGTATTAGCCTTTCTCCTTTCTCGCATTGATGAAACCAGGCAGTACCAAACATAATGTGCAAGATCTATTGAACACAGACCGTTGGATAAGAACAGAACAGGAATCCATGATGACTCTGTTTAAGAGGAGGACATAGTGATATATCGAGCATAACCTGCAGAAGACACAGTCGAGTGTTACTAGACAAGCAATTCACAAGAAAACAGAAACAGGGGACGTCTTAAATATAACTGGAGACGCGGAGTCTTCTTGAGGAACTGGAGAATACTCAACTATTCTGTGAAGCTATTAAAAAAAACATTTCCAGAGACCGGGAGAAATGGTGAAGAACTGTTGAGGCAGTATACTCCATGGGGAGCGGAGGTGAATACATGATGATAACTGATAACAAAGCAATCTTTAAAGGGATATTATATAGATATATTTATTTGGCAAAATAGAATAGAAATGATAAAACTCATTTTGCTACTTGGCACAATCAATATTCACGATAATAGTATAAGATCCGAACACAAGAAAGATCAATAGAAAGAACGTTACAGTCATGTCAGGACACATCTGTCACAGAACAGCTGCTATACCCGTTTTGTTCACAGCTAAAACTGTTGTTGTTATATTGTCCTGAACCATAACAAACAGATGAATCTAGAAAATATAACATTCTCTCGTCTCTCGTCTCTCTCTCTCTCTTTCTCTCTTATTACTTTTCCCCTCCCAACAGATCCTATGTACTGGAACTTGTCATAAACATATCAATTAGTTTTTAATTTCCATTTTTATAATGAACATAATGCAGAAATTGTTTCCAACTCGTTGTCTCAGTTTTAAAATTTAGTTTCTGTAGGAAATCCGTTTTGTTAATAAAGATCTAAAGGCGAAGAGTTGACCCTATATCGCTTGATCCCTCTCCATAGAACTGACACGCCACCGGCCAATAAGTATTGCCCAAAGCAAGAACTTATTGGCTCCGGCAACGATATTACGGATCTCCATAAAATTGCATTCGTAAACAGAACGATGATGTCATGATTCGAATCCGCGACATTCGGAACGATAGGTAATGGCTGAACTACTTAGCCAGAGAGACTGTCCGTTTATAAATAGAATACAGCTACAGCTAACCCTATCACATTCCTCATTAATTTGTTAAATATTTTGATCAATGAAGCACACATTTACACAGATGAAGATAACGAATATTATTTATAAACATAATGCACCAGTTTATAGTATCACACATACTGAATTATACTGTAGAATGCTGTTAGATCTGATAATGTATAGAGGAGCTAGTCCAAACATGTTCACTAAGTAGTTTAGTCAAGTGAATAAGCAGTTCTAAGAAAACCCCAGGGGAAGCAACTAAATCAATGAATATGATCAATAATTAGACAGTAGAGAAGCATTAAGGAACTTGAAAAAAACAAAATCAAAAACAAAACTCGAACAACATCATTACTTCTTACGGCACCCATTGCCTAACCATGCAGACGAACGTTTTTCAGATTACAGTCAGCTAGTTTAGTCATATTATAGTTGACTTATTGTCACTGACTTGGGGCCCGTATGTTGAGAATAATTCATGAAAGCTGTTTCTATACTTTGTACTCATCTTAAAGTATAGAAAAATATTCACGCTTGAGTTGATACACTCAAATACACAAGCAAATGCCCAACCAGCCGTAAACAGATTGGAATACTTCCCTCCAATGCTAAACTCTGGCTCTATAAATGTGGCTAGTAAAAGAATCACGCTTGGACAGTAACTGACAATTAATATTATAGCTATTAACACAACCATTGTGATTGTTTTTCTGTCACGATTAGACAAAGACTCTCCCTGTTTCTGGTCTACAGTTGCTGCCATACGCCAGTTGCTCTTCTGCCCTAGTTTATGAATTAACAACAATGTCAAGAGCACCACTGCCAAGAAAGATATTGTTGCAGACATGGCTAGGATGACGGCAACTGCTCCTTCCACTTTGTCACAGTAACTTGTGAAGGCCAGTCCAAGAACTGTTTTATTAATCTCTGGATAGAAGTTCCAGGTGATGTAAGTCGTAGAGTACAAGGGAGATATAGAGGCAAACGTCAGTATATAGATAGAAATCATGACAACCCGTGTCCTTCTTGGCGTGATGATCTGTTTGACATGTAGAGGAAATGTAATACAGAAACATCTTTCAGCTGTGACGTAGACGGTTATCAGACAGGTAGTTCTTGCGAAATATTCACGGGGTATACCTGCGACAATAAACTGAATCCCTGAGGCTGCTGATGGTACACCTAAACTCTCAAGCCATGGATTAACAAAAATATTAAAACACTGTTGCATAATCAAACTACAAAGATCAGAGATAGCTAAAGCAAAGAAACTAATATTGATAGTTGTATCTAGACCTTGTCTATAAAATATAATCAAATTAATGATATTAGTTATTGTTCCAAACAAACTGATTACACCGCATACAATAACATAATTGATTATTTGAATGATCTCCCTTAGATCGTCACTTCCAATATTGCCAGCATTATTTTCTCTAGTACTAGTATCGTGTACTACCACAGTCTGGTTCAACATCTCGAGAACAATATTGGAACCAAAGTTCGGATAGAAAAACTGATATATATATATATCACTAATATCTGTTGAATAACAAGTTTGAGATACTTTCTTTGTTAGTTTTGATGATGTCTAAAGCTTCTTTAAGCCGTGTCAAGCACATTCAACTTACGAACTGGTCTTTTATTGATTCTCTCAATTCGTGTTGCTCAACAAATATTTAAAGAATATGCTGCTTGGGAAGATTCCAAAATGAAAGTAACTGTTTGGAGATATTTTTCGCTATTTTGTATTTTAATACAAGTATATTATTGTTTTAGTGCGGTAACCAAATATGATACATTTATTTATACGTAATAGCGTTATCGCTAAAAGATTTCAAACTGTTGGCAGCTTTTATGAAAACAAAAGTGTGTACAATTTAATGTACACGATTACGTTATTCTTACACAACAAAGAGCTTTGATGAAAAATGTGATTTTTAGAAGAACGATTTTTTTGACTAAAATTAAAAGTTGTTTGCATTGAACTTAATTGAACAAAATTTATATTTTCTTTCATAAATATATATTATTCACATAAGTACCTTGTTAAAACAGAATGCTACTGTGTGGTTCTTATTTTATGATTGTTATATTTTACTTTGTCTATTACTGTCAAATTACTAGTAATTTTGTTTGCTGTAACCTTCACTTAAAAATAATATATCTGGCATGTCTAATGTGAAGATAGCAATTGATAATCATATTTTATTGATGTATAACTACTTTTAAACACTGACAAAACATGTCATGTTCTTTAAGTATCCTTGATGTCACCCGTTTAAATTTTCTCAAACTTCTCAGTTTACATTGGGTTTTACTGAGTAAACTATAATTATGTAAAAGTTGGAAATTATTTTAGATATTGTTATGTGAACTTTGCTTTCATCGATCATTTGAAACAATGTTTATACAACGATGATTTTTTTCCAGCAAATACTTTAAAACAGCATAACTACGGCTTCATAAACGAAGTCTCAGTCAGTCACTGCAGGAAAGTAGTAACTGTCTCAATCTTCATCCACATACGGAAAGTAGTTGACCTATATGCTTCCTTCGGGTCTCTACTTGAAAACCTCAGTCTGACTTCTCAATAAGATGTACAAACCCATCCATATATTCAGCAATAGCATCAACTTCTGCGTTGTCTGCTATCAGCTGCTTAGTTCCGACTTTATATTTTCACAATTTCCACATTCTTTTTCAAGATTAATGATAACATTGCAGAAGCTGACTATCCTACCAGCTATAAGGATTAATTCTAACTCTTTCGCTAGAATCGTCACTGTGGTCACATGACCAATTGTTCAGTCAGATTAAGCCATTCCCGACATGCCACTCTTGACTCTTGTGCCCTTAAAACCCTCAGTATTCTTGTACAGTGAATGACTTGATTTGGACGATAACGTGACAGATATGTTGTAACAGACCGTCAAGAATATATCCCATCTTCACAATGAGAACAATAATAGACCCACAATGGACTGAAAGATAATGACAATCGTGGCATGTCCTTTACAGGACGTCGCCATGCACCACAGTAAACGGAGTCGTCGATACTCTAGACATACATTGTTCAGTAGTTTGCAATTGTTTTCTGAACGATGGATTCGTAAATATACACGAGATTAATTTGCTTTCAAACCGCCTGCCACTGAGTTTGAACCAGGTACGCTTGGTTTGTCATCGAGGTCACTACTGCTTAAGCTACGGACGCCCACAATGGACTACTGGATACTATTATACATGTGTGTACGCTTAGCTGTTCTTCATCAATCATATATTTGTAACCCTAATATATATATAAATATATTTATATATAAATATATATTTATATATATATAAATATATTTGTATATAATAAACATCAATCATATATTTGTATATAGTAAATTTGTAATGTTTATCTGGTCATAATAAATACATTTTTGTCAATGCTTGAAACCAGTGAAACACAAAAATTGTAAGTTTTCTATTTAGATTTGAAATCTGTGCAGATTACAACAAAATAGTTGCTCCATACATTTTATAAGACTTGACAAGAGATCTACAGGCACATGGTCAACTAGAACGTCAAGGACAACAACGTTAATTATCCTATAAGAATATATTAGAACACAACAAGCACATGTATATAATTTAAACACAACACACACCAAAGTATAGCTGTACATATAATCATAAAACCGTTCACCACCACATCTTCAGGTGTCAAGCATTGGATGATGTCAGGAATATCATTCCTTCTCTATTGTAAGATAAAATAACATCCAGTATGTAATAGAACAACAACTTACTAACACATGCAGATACCACTACATAGCATTGGCTAGAAGGGCTACAGCACATTACTAATATTGTTGCGTTGAAGTAGATGAAGGCACAGAGAATACTTACTATCAATATAAGATAGAAGCAGTCATCATTTGTTAGGCATGTGAAGAGAAAGGTAGGATCAGAATACAACGTGACAACCGGTAAAATCAATGGAAGACGAGATATAGAAAGACGGAAAGACAATTCTGGCAGTCTGGCTTCATGGCACGGAATCTTGTCAACATTTAAATTGATAATCAGTACCAAGGATAGACGTTTATTGATATCTATGATAGTTTAAAACAGCCAGAATGAGACATGATGATGATGAGAGTGGCGGTAAACTTCAATTTAAATGGTAGTGGATTAGTATTCAACATTGTCATAGACTGAATAATGCGTAAAAAATACGTGCGACGAAGATTACCAATGTCAGCCTTAGTATCAACATTGTCATAGACTGGTTGACGTGTAAAACATGTGTGCAACGAAGATTATAAATGTCAGCACTAGTATCAACATTGTCATAGCCTGGTTGACGTGTAAAACATGCGTGCGACGAAGATTATCAATGTCAGCCTTAGTATCAACATTGTCATAGCCTGGTTGACGTGTAAAACATGCGTGCGACGAAGATTATAAATGTCAGCACTAGTATCAACATTGTCATAGACTGGTTGACGTGTAAAACATGTGTGCGACGAAGATGTCCAATGTCAGCCTTAGTATCAACATTGTCATAGACTGGTTGACGTGTAAAACATGCGTGCGACGAAGATTATAAATGTCAGCACTAGTATCAACATTGTCATAGACTGGTTGACGTGTAAAACATGTGTGCGACGAAGATTATAAATGTCAGCACTAGTATCAACATTGTCATAGACTGGTTGACGTGTAAAACATGTGTGCAACGAAGATTATAAATGTCAGCACTAGTATCAACATTGTCATAGCCTGGTTGACGTGTAAAACATGTGTGCAACGAAGATTATAAATGTCAGCACTAGTATCAACATTGTCATAGCCTGGTTGACGTGTAAAACATGTGTGCGACGAAGATTATAAATGTCAGCACTAGTATCAACATTGTCATAGACTGGTTGACGTGTAAAACATGTGTGCGACGAAGATTACCAATGTCAGCACTAGTATCAACATTGTCATAGCCTGGTTGACGTGTAAAACATGTGTGCGACGATGATTACCAATGTCAGCACTAGTATCAACATTGTCATAGACTGGTTGACGTGTAAAACATGCGTGCGACGAAGATTATAAATGTCAGCACTAGTATCAACATTGTCATAGCCTGGTTGACGTGTAAAACATGTGTGCAACGAAGATTATAAATGTCAGCACTAGTATCAACATTGTCATAGCCTGGTTGAGGTGTAAAACATGTGTGCAACGAAGATTATAAATGTCAGCACTAGTATCAACATTGTCATAGCCTGGTTGACGTGTAAAACATGCGTGCGACGAAGATTATAAATGTCAGCACTAGTATCAACATTGTCATAGCCTGGTTGACGTGTAAAACATGTGTGCAACGAAGATTATAAATGTCAGCACTAGTATCAACATTGTCATAGCCTGGTTGACGTGTAAAACATGTGTGCGACGAAGATTATAAATGTCAGCACTAGTATCAACATTGTCATAGACTGGTTGACGTGTAAAACATGTGTGCGACGAAGATTACCAATGTCAGCACTAGTATCAACATTGTCATAGCCTGGTTGACGTGTAAAACATGTGTGCGACGATGATTACCAATGTCAGCACTAGTATCAACATTGTCATAGACTGGTTGACGTGTAAAACATGCGTGCGACGAAGATTATAAATGTCAGCACTAGTATCAACATTGTCATAGCCTGGTTGACGTGTAAAACATGTGTGCAACGAAGATTATAAATGTCAGCACTAGTATCAACATTGTCATAGCCTGGTTGAGGTGTAAAACATGTGTGCAACGAAGATTATAAATGTCAGCACTAGTATCAACATTGTCATAGCCTGGTTGACGTGTAAAACATGCGTGCGACGAAGATGTCCAATGTCAGACTTTGTATTGTCCGAGTGGTTACCGGGGTCCAAATTTGGGGTGTAAAGAATAGAACCACTGTTACCTGCCACGCAGGTCGTAGAGGCGACTAAGGAGGTTTAGCTGAAATCGAATGCACATGTCCTAAACGTGTAGAAGTATATGCGTTTAGGGGCCTATCAAACGAATGTGCAACGTATACACTTTCTTGTCAAAGATTAGACATATCACAAAGAGTGATTAAAATTGGTTGTAATGAACGAATACAAAGAAGAAGAAGACTTTGTATTCAACATTGTCATAGACTGGGTGATGTGTAAAACCATGGCCACTGGTAACATAAGTCGACTAGCTCAGTCAGGAAACAAAAATTCCTGTTTAATGGGGGCTGGTTTTTGTATAAGTTTGATAGAACACTGCAAGCTTTTTTGTAATTTTGCTCAATTTTACATGGTCATTTATTGATGAAAAATATTAATAATACTGATATTCCTTAGTGTTCAACTTAACTTGTAACGTAATATAACCTTGATTTACCAAGTTGTGTTGTTTTAAAAATGAATTCGTCTCTATCCATTAATACTGAAATGCGAGGTCACGCGTAGGTTTTCTTATTTCCTGGAATTTTTACCGAGCCGCCAGCCGTATGTTATCCGAGGCCACGCGTATAACATGCTTGCAAGAAAGATGTGTAATGTTAAACTTAGTATTTCACATTGTCATAGACTGGGTAATGCGTCAAACATGCGTGTGATAAAGATGTTGACTGGTAGCCTTACTATACAACAATGTCATCAACTGGGTGATGTGTAAAAAACTGTTTAAAAAGCAAGACCTATCAGATGAACTCTCACATCCGTTCTGGAAGACCTAGATTTTGCTGAATACGCACTCCTATCTTACACAAATAAAGATATCCAGGAAAAAGCTTGCCATCTTAGCCAGTATAGCCAGTATAGCCAGTATAGCCAGTATAGCCAGTATAACCAGTATAGCCAGTATAGCCAGTATAGCCAGATTGCAGGGCTGAAAACATCCCAGAAGAAAATCGAAATAATGATAATGAACATCATCAGCCCAGCAAGAATCAAACCATAAAATAAAATTTGGACATGCCAGACAGTGTCATCTTCGTGGTAGAGAGAGAAGAGAGAATCAACTTCTCATGGGTACGATGAGCAAATGGACTTTGGGATGGCTGCTGCAGCGGAGGACAGAGAACGAATGGGAATGCCCAATGTGCTATGACGTTGATCGCATAACATAACATAAGATAAAATCCTTCTAAATACAACTGCTTGCACATATCTTAGAGATGTTATCAGTCACATGAGCACTTTGGTATCCGAAATGTTATCGTGCCCTTTTATTGTGAATAGTCTGCGGAGACAACTTGTGTGAGAGTGGTTGAGTTTTTCTTGTGTTTCTGCTATACACTGCGTACATATTTTGTGATATAGGAAACACATGACCATGCTATCCGTTTATATGTAATATCAAGAATATAACAGTGTGTCGTATAGGCTAGGTGCTCGCCCCTCGTTTCAAAGGTACTCGGTTAGTTCCTCGTGGAGCCATCTGGGTAATTTTCCAGTGTAGGTGAGATCGAGCTCCTAGTCCTAACAGAGGCGGATGATAAAACTCAGGTAATGTGTTCAAGTTGAGTCCATAAAAGAACCCGTGACAGTTTAAAATCGAGAAGAGCAGCTTGAAAATCCTGACAAAATTCATTAGAGAAATCCAAAAAAATATAATATTTATAAAATTGTCACCATTTTATAAAATACATCGAGAACCAACGCCGGTGCTACGGAGTTCTGCACTGCCGTTGAGATTTTCCTGTGTAAGAAAGATATCGGAGCAACGTAATGATGATGGTCTAATGAGTCAATCAATGAAACATAACAGTGCTATCAGTTTATATGTTATATCACACATATCACAGTGCTATAAGTTTATATGTTATACCACACATATCACAGTGCTATAAGTTTATATGTTATATCACACATATCACAGTGCTATAAGTTTATATGTTATATCACACATATCACAGTGCTATAAGTTTATATGTTATATCACACATATCACAGTGCTATCAGTTTATATGTTATATCACACATATCACAGTGCTATAAGTTTATATGTTATATCACACATATCACAGTGCTATAAGTTTATATGTTATATCACACATATCACAGTGTTATAAATATATATGTTAAATTCTACAAACTACAATGCTATAATTGTATATGTATTATATCACACACATGACAGTTACATAATACGTGAATAAAACTGCAATAAATCATATCTCTGCAATAGTTTATATAATTTGAGATCAGTATTTGATTATTTTGTTCTTAAATAAAGGCAATATAACTTTTTTTGCGTGTTTCTGTCAGATTCAAATGTCATATTATCAAAGCCCAAACTTTTCTATAATTTACATTTTTTAAAAACTAAGTTTCCATTTTTGCCTTTTATCGAAATTTTTTAACTTTAGGGCATGCTCCGTAACCTATTTCCTCTTCTGCTGTAAGTTGTAATTAAATAATATTTCTTTCAAAGAAATTAATATTTGATTCCAAAGTTTATTACAACTATCAACTATGTTCCATTTTTTTACTTGTTCTAGTAGAACACATATAATTATAATTGAACTACAATCGATTCAGATGCTTCATTTACTTAAATGTGTCATTTACTTACTCTGCTCGTGTAGTGCCGGGACCCACAAGGAAAGCAAAGAATAGTACCACTGCGACCTACGAGGCATGTCGTAAGAGACGACAGATGTAGGACCTAGGGAAGCCACCCTAATAAATAAGAAGCATTGCAGAGATCGAATGTGCACACCTACTTGTAGGCGCATAACTGGCTCAACGTACAAAAGCTCTTAGGCTTAGATCACATACAAATCACACAGAGTGGTTAACAGAATAGTCGATATGGAGTGTTTGAAGAAGAAGAGTTGACTTTCTCTAATCAAAATGATGTCTGTTAAGCATTGATGGTGAAGAAAACTGTGTTATTTTACTTATTTTATAAAGATATTTATGTGACGTACATACAAAACATAACAGTTTTATGTTAAATATTAATAAGAAAATACAAATAATGTTTATATGTCATATAATTAAAATCTAGATTTCACAATTTTTATCACAAGAATACTCAGTGTAAACTGATATCGATTTTATAAACGATTTAACAACACATTCGAATGCACAAAACAGAGATACAAAATGAAATACAACGCTGAAAAAATACTATTTTACTGGGTAAATGTTGCGAATACACTCAATTATTTTGTATCCGAGAAAAAAGCAAGTGCTAAAACACATGACATTGCGGTAACGTTTCATGATGTATGAAATCATGACATTTCTGTAACGTTTCATGATGTATGAAATCATGACATTGCTGTAACGTTTTATGATGTATGAAATCATGACATTGCTGTAATTTTATATACGCCATTTATTTTCTATACTGACGGTCAATTTGCAAGTGTTTTACTGTGACAACTTCTGAGTTTGTGCTTGTCTTTCTTGTCTTTCAGATCATTTCAAGTCACTTTTCAAATAATTCTACACCTTTGCTTAATGTTGATTTCTTCATAACTCGGTCACCAGTTAGTTTTTTTCCATTTGTTAGGACCGATAGGAAAGTTCTTTATTGAGGCCTTGCAGACATTATTATATCTCATCAGTGGTCAGCCTTGGAGCCACTTCCCTTACCTAAGTTCACAGAACAACACCTGTTGTGGTATGGGGCTATTGTCCGTTCTTCTCACATGCCTTAGATATTTTAGTCTTCTAATGCTGAGCATGCCCATGATGGAGGGCAAGTTTACACTTTGCAGTACCTCAGAGTTAGTTATCTTGTCGAACCACCTGATGTTCACAATCTTGCAGAGACATCGAAGGTGTAAGATTTTAAGATGATAGGTGTAATACTATATGATGTATGAAACACATGTCATTTCGACATTATTATATATTATCTTACTAAACTGAACTATACAAATCTAATTGACATTGCTAGTGAACAGTTGTATAAATAGAACGCAATAGACAGCAAACACAAATTTACAAGATAGTAACAATGTAATCTTGTAATGGAATAACAAATAGAGATATCTATATGAAAAACATAAATAATGAAACTCAGTTTGTTATACTATACATTTAAGATTCACAATAATATTATACTATTTCAGTAATGTAAGATATGGTTTTAGGTTTTAGAACACAAGAAACGTCAACAGAGGAAACAATACCAACATGACAGAACACATATCGACAAGAGACCTATAGCATAGTTTGTTCACAGCTGAAAACTGCAAGAGACCTATAGCATAGTTTGTTCACAGCTGAAAACTGCAAGAGACCTATAGCATAGTTTGTTCACAGCTGAAAACTGCAAGAGACCTATAGCATAGTTTGTTCACAGCTGAAAACTGCAAGAGACCTATAGCATAGTTTGTTCACAGCTGAAAACTGCAAGAGACCTATAGCATAGTTTGTTCACATCTGAAAACTGCAAGAGACCTATAGCATAGTTTGTTCACAGCTGAAAACTGCAAGAGACCTATAGCATAGTTTGTTCACAGCTGAAAACTGCAAGAGACCTATAGCATAGTTTGTTCACAGCTGAAAACTGCAAGAGACCTATAGCATAGTTTGTTCACAGCTGAAAACTGCAAGAGACCTATAGCATAGTTTGTTCACAGCTGAAAACTGCAAGAGACCTATAGCATAGTTTGTTCACAGCTGAAAACTGCAAGAGACCTATAGCATAGTTTGTTCACAGCTGAAAACTGCAAGAGACCTATAGCATAGTTTGTTCACAGCTGAAAACTGCAAGAGACCTATAGCATAGTTTGTTCACAGCTGAAAACTGCAAGAGACCTATAGCATAGTTTGTTCACAGCTGAAAACTGCAAGAGACCTATAGCATAGTTTGTTCACAGCTGAAAACTGCAACTGTTATGTCTTTTAAAGAAACAATAAACATACACATCAGCATACAATCTCATTGAGAGAGTTTTTCCGAACATAGAAGTTTTTTGTTTGTGAATGCCAGTCGTTGACCAGATTGAGAAAGATGGGTCTCGATACTGGTACACCGCGAATACAACGACATACCAAATATGAAAAAAAAAAGATTAATTAGTTAACATAGAACTGGTTTGTTGGGGAGGTGGATTCTTCTTGATTTGTTAAGGATGGAAACGAATAAACTATGGATATGTCTGTACTGTTAGGATGATAGACATCATGTAACCGATGCAAATCTAGCAAACACATACATTTCTCTTCTTTCTGTTTTTCACTTCCCAATATACCATAGGACTACAACCGATAATAAACATTTATAATAACTTTGCAATTTAGTTTTCCAAATTTAGCATAATACTGAAATTGTTTTGTCAGTTTTCCAAATTAGTTTCTGAAACAAATCAGTTTATCATAGATTTTAGTTGTTCATTCTAAACAAACATTCCATTGTCTGAATAAATATTGTTTAATAAGGTACACATTTCAACAGATGGACTTTTAATATTTGTTTGTAAACATAAAACGTCAGTTTTATACTTCATAATAACATCACATCTACTGAGTTTCAGTTTCAGTTTCAGTTTGGAATATCTTCATTGCACTCCGGACATGTCCATAGGTGCTCCGATCTCCTTCGCAATATCTCCAACAGCGTCCAGCGACTGACCGTACCAGTTCTATTTTGATTGATGAGCCGACTCGTATAACTGTTGTACCGTTCTTTTCTTGCCACACCAAACTTCAAACCCAGTTCTCGCAATCTAGTAGTTGACGTGGATTGGTTTAGATGAAGGTCTTCTCTGCGGCCACGCTCTATGAGGGCGTTCACGATGTCAGGTAGAATGATGTCAGATCTGATATGTTATAAAAGAGAACATCAAAACTTAGTGTCTGGTAGAGACATAGCACGTTACTGTTTACTATCACTGGCTTAGGGTCCGTCTCCATGTATTGAGAAGAGTTCATGAAACGTATGTCTATACTTTGTACTCATCTTATAGTACAGGAAGATATTCACGCTTGAATTGATAGTCTCAAATAAAAATGAAAATGACCAGCAAACCATGTACAGATTCGAATACCTACCACCAATACTAAATGCAGGCACAATAAATTCTACTAAAAATAAAACCAAGCTTGGAGTGTAACTGACAATTAATATTGTAGCTATTAACACAACCATTGTGATTGTTTTTCTGTCACGATTAGACATAGACCCTGCCTGTTTCTGGTCCACAGTTGATGCCTGACGCCAATTATTTTTCTGTCCTAGTTTATGAATTAACATCAATGTCAAGAGCACCACTGCTACGAAGGATATTGTTGCAGATATTGCTAGTATAACCACAACGACACCTTCCACTTTGTCACTGTTGCTTGTAAAGGCCAGTCCAAGAACTGTTTTGTTCATGGCTGGATAGAAATTCCAGGCGATGTAAGTTGTGAAATAAAAGCAACCTATAGACGCAAACGTTAGCAAATAGATAGCTATCATGACTACCGTTGTTCTTATGGGCGTGATCATCTGTTTGACATGTAGAGGAAATGCGATACAGAAACATCTTTCTGCTGTGACGTAGACGGTGATCAGACACGTAGTTCTTGCGAAATATTCGCGGGGTATTCCAGCTATAACAAACTGGATGCCTGAGGTTGTTGAGAGTACACCTACGTTGTCAAGCCATGGATTAACAAAAATATTATAACACTGTTGCATAATCAAACTACAAAGATCAGAGATAGCTAAAGCAAAGAAACTAATATTGATAGTTGTATCTAGACCTTGTCTATAAAATATAATCATATTAATGATATTAGTTATTGTTCCAAACAAACTGATCACACCGCATAGAATAACAAAATTGATTTTATAAAAGATCTACCTTAGATCATCACTTGCAATATTGTCTATCTGATCTTCTCCTGTACTGTCCTCGTGTACTTCCAATGTCTGATTCAACATCTCAAGAATAATATTTAAACCAAAATTGTTTGAAAGAACTAATATATATTATATTACAATTTTTAGAGACTTTTTTATGTTTTCTTACAATATTAAAGCCTTGGTTAGTCGAGGCACACACTTTCAACCTAAGAACGAATTTTGTATTGGTTAGATGAAAGAGTTTTGGACAACATATATAAATTATAGAAACATAAAATCTTGTTTTGTATAATTTATACATATCTAGTTCTTTAAATACAAAAATAATAGTAGATTGTCAATAAAGTAGGAATCATTTCTTTTTATTTATTATCATTTTTAGAGAGATTTCAAATTGCTGCCAATTTTCATTTAAATCCTTTGTATAATTGAATGTACAAAATAGTACTACTATTACTCAACAAAGTCCTTTTAGCAGAAACATGATAGTTAGAAATGTGTTCTTCTCTTGCTAAGACATTCATGTTTGTTTTACTTTGAAATAAATTTTACCAAATAACTTATTATTTTTGTTAATAATTATATATTTATATAATAGACAGTTGGATACGATAGAACTCTACTGTTGGTTCTTATTTTATGATTTTCACTTTTGACTTGGCCACTTACTGTCAAATTACTAGTAATTGTGTTTGCTGTAACCTTCACTTAAAGATAACACTGGATGTCGTATCTAACGTGAAGATAACTAGTGATATTAGTATAATTATTGATATATAACTTCGTAGAACTGAAAAATATTTCATAAGTTCTCTAAGTTTTCTGGATGTCACTCGTTTCTATTTTTGAATAAATTACACACATCTCAGTTAATACTGGGTTTCAAATAAACTATAATTATGTAGCAGTGGGAGATATAAATTTGGCATATATGGAGATGGTGACTGTATTTTTATAGATCATTTGAAACAATGCACATAAAAGGACAATTCTATCCTCGACTATTTCAGCTCATTTCTCGTATACATTGATGATTCTTGATTACTTTGTCACTATCAGACATCAGACAATAAACACAACATAGCTTAAAGAAGTATTCTTATAAATTGTGTTTCAGCTATGGCAACAGACTAGGAAACTAGGATGACAGTAAAGTGATGGCCTGTCTCGAACATTGTATTAAAAAGACTAATCAAAATGATAGAGAAGTAAGACTATATATAATTTCGCTGTTATCGAATCAATGTGATGCCACTGAGTATAACGACCAGTTTGAATTTACGAGCGAGTAAATACTTGCAATGTTTAAGAGATCACACAATACCCTACCAGGCCCCGATGGTATACAATACAGTGACATAAGTAGAATATTGGACGAAGATATGAATGAGCTTAGTAAAGAATTCAACACTAGTTTAAAAATGGCGAGATCAGGGAGGAATGGCTTCACAGTTATTTAATACCACTGGTAAAACCTAACAAAAATCACAAACACATAAGCGGTTTTAGAATAATTACAGCGCCGAACACGGTGTACAAGCTTCTGAAAAAGCTAATGGCATGCAGACTGGAGCGGATTTGGGGACGCCACATGTTTCCTTCCACCCTCGGCGGATGCAGCCGGAATAAAGAAACTTGGTGTAATGCATCGATCTTTTCTTATAACGTCTTTGATGGTTTCCAGACTAGTTTGGAGACATGCATCGGTGTACTTGATCTCGAGGAGGCTTATAACAAACTCCCAATCACGTACCTTTAACATATGCTCACACTACTCAATATTGATACATTGCTCTTAAGATGGAGCGCAAGGGCCCTGTTCGAGAGAAAAGTGGCACTCAAGTGTGGTAATTGGTACTCTCTGCCGACAACAATTTCACCAGGCCTACCACAGAAGTCCCAACTATCTCCAACAATACTTTTAACGTATTCACCATCATGATTATGAAACAGCACCTTTCTGGCAAGCGGAGGACACTGTAATTTGCAGTCGACATCATAATGTACAGACAGATGAGGAGCAGGGAGGAAATTGCCAATAAGCTACATAAGGAACTGGACCACATAATGGTCTGGTTTGGGCTTGATGTCTCTGGTGCAACGATAAACCACACCAACGCTGTGCTATCGCTGTTCTCCAAAAATAACCACATTGTAAATTCTGTAACACCAAATATCAAAATAGACGGACATGCAATCGTTCAAAAAGAGTATCTGTGCTAGTTTGATCTCAGACTATGCTTTAGAGACCATATCGACCAAGTTATTGCCAAGTTTGATCTCAGTCTATGCTTTAGCGACCATATCGACCAAGTTATTGTCAAGTTTGATCTCAGTCTATGCTTTAGCGACCATATCGACCAAGCTATTGCCAAGTTTGATCTCAGTCTATGCTTTAGGGACCATATCGACCAAGTTATTGCCAAGTTTGATCTCAGACTATGCTTTAGGGACCATATCGACCAAGCTATTGCCAAGTTTGATCTCAGACTATGCTTTAGGGATCATATCGACCAAGTTATTGCCAAGTTTGATCTCAGTCTATGCTTTAGGGACCATATCGACCAATTTATTGCCAAGTTTGATCTCAGTCTATGCTTTAGAGACCATATCGACCAAGTTATTGCCAAGTTTGATCGCGGTCTATGCTTTAGGAACATTATCTACCAAGTCATTGCTAAGACTCGCAACACACTATCCGTTCTGAGAATCATGGCGGCTGTTAACATTGAGCAGCGCCTTCTTGTGCTCCTGTACCAAGGCCTCGTTCTATCATGTATATAATATGCATGCGCCATCCTAATGGTTAGTCCTACGCAAATATTGAGATTGGAAAGAATTCTAAATGATGCCATGCGCATCATTCTGAGATGCACCAAAGATACACCAGGAGTAGCAATGAGATTCCTTCTTGACTTTCCCCCTATTGCTAACAGAATTGAAACTTGGAGGGTTCGACCATATCTAAAAATCAACGCAAACATGCAACGTCCCAATGTGATTCCATGAGCATGATTCGTAAAGCCGAAGCAGGAATGACGAGACGAAACTGGAGGTAGGTACTAATAAAGATAGGAATCAGATAAATCACCTACATTTCTTACCCCTGGGCTCGCATGTGTCAGGGGCAATGAACGAGCTGATAGATTGGCTGGCATGTCTTCAATATTAGACGTAGCTGCAATGGACCGAAATGGTATTTTTAACGCATTGAAAAAGTCTTTCAAACAAAGGAGCTTCAGGGTTGTGAATCATAGTCACTGACCAGATTGAGAAAGATCGGTGTTGATATTGCTACAACCTGAAAAGAACGACATACGAAATATGCAAAAAGATTAATTAATCAATATCGTACTGGTCAGTTGGGCCGCTGGACGCTGCTGGATTTGTTGAGGGAAGATTGAAGACCAATGAACATATCCGAAGTGATATGATAATAGTCTTCATAAAATTGCTAACTAGGAAACTGTATAATAATCCACAGGTAAATGTTAGCTCAAATCAAGACGTCTCATTAAATGCAGATAATGAACAAATGATGTCCGGAGACAAAACGATAATCAAAACTTTTGAGAGAGCACATTCAGCACTTGCTAAGCCGCTCAAATCCACCTGAAGGGATCGCGAGAGAAAGAGAGAAATCCACTGGTACTTATTGACATAGGAAAGACATAAGAAGAATTTGACGTAAACGTTCAACCCATTTCACAAGAAGAGGTAAAAGATGCTATTATGGCGCAAAAGATGAAGAAAACACAATACAGAGATGGAATTTGCACATAAATACTAATAACAAACAAAACAAAAACATCAAGACCTTTGTGCAAATTTCTAAATTAGATTATGAATAAAGCTATAATTACAGAAAAATAGAGAATATGCTCTGTTATCGAGTTACCAGTGAAGTGTAACACGGAAAATTGCTATTTTAAGAGAAATAACCCTGTTATTACTAACTAGTAAAATATTTAGTAAGTATTAATAATTATTCAAAATCCTCTAACAGCATCACAAGACAAACTCTCAGATAGAACCTCTAGGACAAGAGAGGTGCGGGAAGACATAGGAACACCTGGAGACGGGAGTTGGAGACGGAATGTAAGAAAATATGGAGAGAGTGGGGAAATCTGGAAAGGATGACATTAGATAGGCGGGCGTGAAAGGCCTTGGTTGCTGACCTATGCTTCCCTAGGGGCGAAGTGGGAAGAAGAAGAAGAGGAAGTAATTATTCAAAGAATGAAAGCATCATAGTATAACAAGATTAGGAAAGAGCAAGTATGTCTTATGAATGAAATCCCATACATAGATCACATACATAGATCACATACATAGATTACATTGAGCCAGACGGTGGAACAGGGCAAGACATGAATTAGTTTCCCTGATATGATTGAATGATTGATTGATACAATCATCATTAATGCACTTCGGTGAATAACCAGTTGTGCTGCGATTTGATTCTTACACAGGGCAATATCATCTACAGCTCACGAGCTCCGTAGCACAGTCAATTTTGAAGCTGATGGTAATTTCTTTTCAGGAATTTAATTGTTATTTTTTAAAAGGAATTTTCCTCGAGAAACAGCTTTTCAGCTTACTGTTGTCATCGATTTTCATCTGCCAAGGGTTTTGTTACGTGCTCAAATTGAACACGGAGCCTACATTTTATCATCCCCCTCCGATAGGGCTTGGAACACAATCTCACGTTCACTGAGATTTAGAATCTCTGGAAACATATCCCAATCTCTCCACGCGGGAAACGAAGCGAGCAGCTGTGGAACGAGAGACGATGACTTTACTTCCAGACCACAGAGATCCCTGACATTGACTTTAACTCCAGACCACAGAGATCCCTGACATTGACTTTACCTTCAGACCACAGAGATCCCTGACATTGACTTTACCTCTAGACCACAGAGATCTCTGACATTGACTTTACCTCTAGACTACAGAGATATCTGACATTGACTTTACCTCTAGACTACAGAGATCTCTGACATTGACTTTACCTCTAGACCACAGAGATCCCTGACATTGACTTTACCTCCAGACTACAGAGATCTCTGACATTGACTTTACCTCCAGACTACATAGATCCCTGACATTGACTTTACCTCTAGACCACAGAGATCCCTGACATTGACTTTACCTCCAGACTACAGAGATCTCTGACATTGACTTTACCTCCAGACTACATAAATCCCTGCCATTGACTTTACCTCTAGACCACAGAGATCCCTGACATTGACTTTACTTCCAGACCACAGAGATCCCTGACATCTGTATTTTGTTGTCTTTCATAATGCAAAATATAGCATGCACTAGGAATCTCTACGGACATACTACGTCATTATGGAATACCAACAAAAATGATTAGTGCAATTAAAGCGTTATATGCAGACAGTAACATCAATACTAAACTTCATCAAGAAACAACAAATTAAATCGTTCGCCAACATAAGAAGATTACCAACAGATAGTTTGCCATCAAAGTGTATTGCTAACCGGATACAATAGATGCAAAGTAAAAGAATGTCTACTCGAAAGGTGGATCCAAGAAATAACAGAGGCGGTGAAAAACACTACCTATAATGCGCACTTAAAAGCCCGTTCTAGAAATCTCTTCTTATCCTGACGGTGTGATGCAAAACAAAATTAGAGAAAAGAAAGAAGGATGCATACTTCCAGTGTCAAATAGTTTACAATAGACATCTGACTCAGTGCATACAGGTCAAAACAGGAATTAGACACGAGTGTATTATTCCACCATTCTTGTTTAACATTGGCATAGACTAGCTGATGAGAGAAACCATGAAAGATAACAGCAGATGCATTCGATTGACACTTATAACAATACTGGAAGGCTTGGAACATGCTGACGTCATTAGTCATTTAGTCAGCGTATACGAGGATGCTTAAACGAAAATAGATACACTTTCCATAACAGCTTAAAAAAAAAAATTTCAAAACTAATATTGCAAAAACGAAAATAATGAGAAATATAAAAATAAAACATGACAACTCAGTTGTGTTGGAAAATAAAATCATATAGAACGTTCAGGATCTGGGAAGTAGCACAGTATAGCAGGACGGAGATTCGGAAAAGGACATCATTGAAACAATCAAGAAAGCAAGTCAATAGTATGCAATGCTCAACAAAATGTTGGAGAAAAAGGATTAAATCTTAAAATAAAACTGAAATTACATTGTAAAATAACAGTGTTCTAGAAATGTTATCAGTAGTGAATGCTGAAGAATGGTCCACAACATCATACACAAAATTAAGACATTCCAAAATAATTGTTTTGAAAAGCCCTGCAAATATTCGGGCCAAATAGATAACAAATGAAGAGCCATTGAAACGAACAAACTATGCATCATTGTAAACCATCATTAAAAGACAAAGATGGAGGTGGACTGGTCATGCATGTCGTATACCGGTACGACATAACCTAGACAGCTCTCGATAGACTGCGGATAGGAAAAGAAAGTCTGAAAGTCCATAAAAGAAAACATGAAGAAAAGCGGTAGAGAGGAAAAGTATGGTCTGAAATGGCAACAATGAAAAGAAAGGTGGCAGAACAACATAAATGAACATCTTTTGTGGAAGCCTTAAATGTCAAACTGGACACGAATGTGATATCAATAGAAGTGGTGGAAAAGATTGGACAAGTACCCATATTTCATTGGGGGTAATGTTAGACAAGTACCCATATTTCATTAGTGGGCAATGTTAGACAAGTACTCACAGTTAATTGCTAGAACACTAATTAGACACATCACTGAAAGATCGAAGACTAAACTATAACAATACAATAAACTAACCAACAGATGCATCGTTTGATATTTTCTCTTGAGTCGTTTTGGCCAGTGTTGCGGTTAAGAAAAGATTTGAGCAATAAATGATCAGACATTACTTGTCTTTTGGGTCAAAGATGTATCGTCTAATTACATATAAATGTTACCCTCCTATCTATTGGTATTATGTCCTAGAGTCCATTTCCTGACCTTCCAGTGATGTCATGTACTGGTCAATGTAACGTAGTCATTAAGTAAATATAATTAATACAAAGCTAAGCCACGTATCTTTGCTGAACTGGTTCGGAATACAGCTCTTGTGTATCAAATGTTTGTAGTAGTTGATAACAATTCCGAGTTCATAATAAAATAGACAGTTAACGACTGTACTTATTTTTCTATTGTTGGCATGTCTTTATTTCTTTACATTTCACAAAGCATTTAATAGTTTGACTTTGTATTTCACAAAGCATTTAATAGTTTGACTTTGTATTTCACAAAGCATTTAATAGTTTGACTTTTGCACGGGACCGAACATCCTGGCGTTCACTCCTACGAAAGGGTGCAACATCCTGTGAGGCAGCACGTCAAGCAGCATTAGTACTGCGCAGACAAAAGAGAAAGGCTAGTGCACACGAGTCCCAGACTGTAACAACAATCTCATGCCCACACTGTCCACGACTCTTCAAGGCACGCATCGGACTGACAAGTCACCTACGTGTCCATTGACTGATACTACATTTTGTTTGTTGGATGAAATAACGATGTGGTTATAATCATATTTGATTGACGAACATTATTATTAATAGTTTGACTTTGTATTTCACAAAGCATTTAATAGTTTGACTTTGTATTTCACAAAGCATTTAATAGTTTGACTTTGTATTTCACAAAGCATTTAATAGTTTGACTTTGTAAAGTATAGTAAATTTATGACGTAATTTGGACTGTACTAATTTAGAATCAAATTTCATAATCTATTTTTAAAACAACAGAAATGAACCCTCCTAGAAATAAGTGAGTCTGAGAACTGTGTAATATCGACGAAGACTATTCCATAGTCTGGACTGTGTAGGGTGATTTTTTATATGTGGTGAAGAACAAACAGTACTTTGTGGAAGAGCTTTGCCAGTACTGGCCATTAGACTAATAATAATAATAATAATATTAATAATAGCCATCCATCGCAAGCGTGAATGACAACAGACTCAGACGGATGCCGCTGCATCTCTCTGATGTGTGCGGAGGTGACTATAACGTCTAATTCTCGAATACAACCTACTACCACATGTGGGGTATATATGGTGGAGATTAGACATGTGGGTATTGTGTGTTTTGTCTTTTCGCACAGCTCAATTTTTCTGCGCATCAATAGTACGACGATTCTCAACTTCACGTGTTTCTCTTCTGTTGTTTATAGCGCCACATGGTGCGATCTTGAACTAGGAATTCAGATCACGTGGTGTCTATATCAAAGCATTTGTAGGTACACATTAAGATTGACTTTAAAGCGTGTTTCCGTCCACCAGCTGAACGTGTGGACCCTTCAAGCCCTCCATATATCAACTGTTTTGGGATTCGTATATCTTCGAGCAACGTGACCGGTCCATCTCTCTTGGATCTTCTGCAACAGGGTGCTGACGTTTGGGATCTTGGCTCTTATGACGACTTCGAAATCTGAAATTTTCTCCTGCCAATATTTTTTTAGTAGTATGTGTAGACAACTTGTGTGAAAGTGGTTTAGTTTTTTTGCGTGTCCGCTGTAAACTGTCCATGTCTCGCTGGTGTACAGCAGCGTGGTTAGCACTATAGCCCGCTAAACTTTCAGCTTTGTGCATACTAATATTATAAATATTGAACTTCACGTGTGTACAAAAATCATCAAATTTTCACATTTAATTCTGTGTTTATACAACAATCATCCAACTATCACATTTATATATGTCAAGCAATCATAAAGTGTCAATGGAATATTTATAAATGCATACAAACATGTGTAGTAAGACGCACATACTTTTCTAACATTTTAACCAAGAAATGAGCATAATAAAAAAGACAATATAAAGAATAATCCATTCACTGAGTTATTTGACAAAGTTGTTCATAAAGTTACAACATATCGCAGATATCAACAAAATCATGTGTAAATGTTCTATATATAAACTTCAAAGGTAGCCAATTATTTCTTTCCTTCAAATATCTTCTAGTTATGTTCATTGTTTTGTTGAGTAGTGCATGTTTAACTTGTAAGGGAGAAGGATTACAGTGTGTGTGCGCGTGTGTGCGTGTGTGTGTGTGTGTGTGTGTGTGTGTGTGTGTGTTTGTATGTGCCTGTGACGTTATGTGTGTGTCTGTGAATTTGTGTGGGTGTGTTTGTCTGTGTGTGTTTGTGTGCATGGTGGTGCGTATGCCTGTCTGTGTGTGTTTCTGTGAATTTGAGTGTAGGTGTATCTGTCTGTGTGTCTGTCTGTTTGTTTGATTCAGCGTGTGTCTGTGTATTTGTTTCTGTGTATGCCTGCGAGTTGGTGTAACAATATAAGGAAAGACTGCTGTAATACTATGCAGCAAAGGCGAAACACAAAAACAAAGTTATATAGTTTTACAAAGTACAAAAACAAAATACAACAACGTTTCAACAAAAAAATCCTTTATCAAGCAAAGTCTATAAAAGAAGTAACGAAATTCAGGCATACTAAGCGTCAGACATAACATATACAGTCAGACATAACATATACAGTCAGACATAACATATACAGTCAGACATAACATATACAGTCAGACATAACATTTACAGTCAGACATAACATATACAGTCAGACAATACATCTTAAACTCCCCGTAAAATCATGAGTCAAGTTGGTTCAATAAATGAGAAGTTGGTTGCAAACCTAGTAGA
Source organism: Arion vulgaris (assembly GCA_020796225.1). Taxonomy (NCBI): domain Eukaryota; kingdom Metazoa; phylum Mollusca; class Gastropoda; order Stylommatophora; family Arionidae; genus Arion; species Arion vulgaris. The sequence continues at coordinate 58,070,435 of CM036761.1, read as the reverse complement.
GACATAAGGAGCACAGTTTGAACACGAGATATTTCTTCCAGAATTGCATAACATACAATGTAAATCTCTATACCTAATTTATAGACTGTACCTACGCCTATGTACAAAATCAGGAATAGTGTAACAACGTTATGGACACAGTGTTTGTATCACATTTTATTGATCTAATACAATCATGATATTATGAAGAACAACAGGCAGCAGTTAGAGCAGCTGTTAAAATATCAACATTGTTCTAGATGCTTTAAGGGAATAAAACAATGTTACAACTTCTTATCATAATTATTTAACATATCTTCAGATTAATCATCATCATTACCAGGTGCTGTGGTGGCTGGCGTAGGCGATCATGGATCTCAACAAATCTTTGTCTCTTGTGTTTGCTATCATCTCAGATGTTGACGCTCTTCCGTGTCCATGAAGTTGGGATATCCAAAATTTCCTTCTTTGTCTTCCTCTTTCTCGTCTCCCTCGATGTTACCGGTTGTTACAATGTGTTCTAAACCTTACCTTTCTCATGAAATTATATTCAGAATAGATAATGAGAATGTCAGGACTTTCTAAAACTACAAACATTTCGATCAGTTTACAATTGGTGTAAATGTGATACCAGAGCTAAGATAAGATGATAACACAGTTCCTCTTTGAACTAGTGTCAAGAGATTAAAACGTATACTTACGTCTATTAAAATACACCGTGAAGAAATGATACTTTTCTTGAACACAAAGAAAGACAAATATTATGTCCACGGAAAAAATAAAAACAACAACGCGAAACTAACAACAATAATGTTGACATTGACTTGACTTATTCCCCATCTGGGGTGCATAATATTAACTTTTCAATTTCGTTTTCCTAACGAAGCATAATACTGACATGTTTTGTTCGTTTCTCACTTTAGTTTCTGAATGAATTCAGTTTTTCATAGATTTCAGTTGTTAATACTAAACACACCCAACATTTTCTGGATGAAAAGTGTTTATTAAGGTACACATTTGAACATATGAACTTTTGATATTAGTTTGTAAAACATTGAAAGGCCAGTTTATAACATCACATTTACTGACTTATACTGTAGAATGATGTCAGATCTGATATGTTATAGGAGACAACCTTAAAACTTAGTGTCTGGTAGAGTCATAACACGTTACTGTTTACTATTACCGGCCTGGGTCCGTCTCTATGTATTGAGAACAGTTCATGAAACGTGTGTCTATACTTTGTACTCATCTTAATATACAGGAAGATATTCACGCTTGAGTTGATACACTCGAATATACAAGCAAATGACCAACCTCCTGTGTACAGATTCGAATACTTACCACCAATGCTAAACTCTGGCTCTATAAATGTGGCTAAGAATAAAATCACACTTGGACAGTAACTGACAATTAATATTGTAGCTATTAACACAACCATTGTGATTGTTTTTCTGTCACGATTAGACATAGATTCGGCCTGTTTCTGGTCCACAGTTGCTGCCTTACGCCAGTTGCTTTTCTGTCCTAGTTTATGAATTAACATCAATGTTAAGAGCACCACTGCTACGAAGGATATTGTTGCAGATATTGCTAGTATAACCACAACTACACCTTCCACTTTGTCACTGTTTCTTGTAAAGGCCAGTCCAAGAACTGTTATGTTCATGGCTGGATAGAAGTTCCAAGCGATGTAAGTTGTGAAGTACATTGGAGCTATAGAAGCACACGTTAGTATGTAGATAGCAATCATGACTACGTTTGTTCTTCTGGGAGTAATTATCTGTTTGACTCGTAGAGGAAATGCGATACATACACATCTTTCTGCTGTGACGTAGACCGTGATCAGACAAGTAGTTCTTGCGAAATATTCACGTGGTACGCCTGCAACAATAAACTGGATCCCTGAGGTAGCTGAGGGTACACCTAAACTCTCAAGCCATGGATTAACAAACATATTATAACACTGTTGCATAATCAAACTACAAAGATCAGATATAGCTAAAGCAAAGAAACTAATATTGATAGTTGTATCTAGACCTTGTCTATAAAATATAATCAAATTAATGATATTAGTTATTGTTCCCAACAAACTGATTACACCGCATACAATAACATAATTGATTATTTGAATGATCTCCCTTAGATCGTCACTTCCAATATTTCCAGCATTATCTTCTCTTGTAGTAGTATCGTGTACTACCACAGTCTGGTTCTGCATCGTAAGAACAATATTTAAACAAGAATTGTTTCAAAGAGCTGATATATCTCATTTTAAATTATGAAACACTTTAGGGTGTTTTTTTTTTATAAGAAAAGACACATAAATCTCTTTGAAGCTGAGACACATAAATTCAACATAGGAACGAATATTTCATTGGTGATATCAAAATGTTTTGGACAACAAACATAAAAAGAAATAGAACAAAAAGTTTTTTTCCAAATTTAGACATATCTATTTCTTATTTGTTTTTCGAATAATACTAGATTATTGTCTGTTTAAAATGAATAATTTTAGTTAATTTATTATTAGCAAGTTTAATTTGCTGCCAATTTTCATCAAAATCGTTTGTTGTATAATTTAATGTACGCAATTTCACTACTATTACAAAATATAGATATATGACAGAAACATATTAATTAGAGAAGTGTTTTTGACTTACTAAGACATCCATTTTTTGTTTTACTTTGAAATAAATTGAAGAAATAACTTATTCTTATCTTTAATAATTATATGTTTATATACATATCAGACAGTTCGATAAATTGAAACGCGACGGTTGTTTCTTATTTTGTCATTTTTGCATTTTACTTGCCCAATTACTGTCAAATTACTAGTAATTGTGTTTGATATAACCTCGACTTAAAGATATTAATGGATGTCGTATCTAACGTGAAGATAACTATTGATATTAGTATAATTATTGTTGTATAACTACTTCTTAGAACTGGCAAACATCTCATAAGTTCTCTAAGTTTTCTGGATGTCACTCGTTTCTATTTTTCGATTAAATTACACATATCTCAGTTAATACTGGGTTTTAAATAAACTATAATTATGTAGTAGTGGGAGATACATTTTACAAATATTGAGATGGTGACTGTACTTTCATGGGACGGATTTTAGCATTGAATAAGCATTCGTCTAACAACTTGGACACAAGAGGGTTGTGGGTTAAGTCCTATACTCGACGTTCCACATGTGACATAAGGAATTGGTCCATCTACCTTCTGCACACTAGAGTGGTGAAATGGCAGGCACTTCATATCCTAAGGTCTGAAAAAGATATGGGAAAAGACAAGAGACTGCTTTCATAGACCATGTAAAACAATGTATTTAAAACGAGAAACTTTCCGCGATTATTTCAAAGTGCCCGATACTTATTCTTATTAAACATATTCTGGATTAGTTTGTCACTATTAGAGACCAGACACTACGTTAAAACACAACCGAGTTAAAACACAACCGAGTTAAAACACAACCGAGTTAAAACACAACCGAGTTAAAATACAACCGACTTACTAAAAGCAATTTTATTATGACTTGTATTTCGGCTTTGTCAGCAAACTAGAACACTTAATAATATTCCACAGTTAACTGGTAGTTCAAATCAAGACCTGCCATTAACAGCAGATCATGAACACATAATTTCTGGAGAAAAAGCCAAAATTGAAAGGTTGAGATAGCAATTTTAGCAGTTGTTCTCAAATATCCATTTGTACTTACTGACATAGCAGAGGCAGAAGAGAGATTAGACCAACTTTCAACCCATCTCTAAAGTAAAGGTAATAGAAGCTATTAGGACATCGAAGAAGAATCAAGCACAATATAGAGATGAAATTTACGAAGAAATGCAGATAACAGAAGAATCAGAAATACCAAGACTTCTGTGTAAATTTCTTAATGTAAATTTCTAAAAGCCAGATGTGAGGAAATTGTTGGCAAGAGTTTTGGAGCAACGAATAAGATCAATTGTGGATGCCAAACGACTTGGAGCCCACAACAGTTTGGGTTTAGAAAGAAAAAGAAAATGGTGCATTAATTCATAATATTGCCCTTCGGGACAAATTGGGTAAAAAAAAGACAATAGAATATAAACATCAGATGAATATAGCCTTCATAGATCATGAGAAGGCATTCGATAGGATTAACAGAGAAATATTATATGATGTCTATGAGAATTACGATATAAAAGGAACGCTGCTAGACTGTGTTAGCCAATATATAAGGAAAGTGAAATACGAACAAGCGCCGGACTAAAAAATAGGTTTCCACTAACATCAGGAGTACGGCAAGGATGTGTTTTATCACCTCTCCTCTTTATTATATACATGGATAGTATCACCAAAATAGATGAAGCATCACTCAACGCAGACCAACAAATTGAACTGCTCTTTGCTGACGACTAGTGTCTATTCCATAATAATATTGAACAGCTTCAAGAACACATAAACGTACTCAACAATAGCTGCCTCAAATACAATATGAAGATCAACATTCAAAAGACAGAAGTCATGACTATAAGCAGAGAACATAAAGATATCAACATACAAAAATATGACCAAACGCTAAAGAAGGTCAGAGAATTCAAATACCTTGGAAGTATCTTCACATCTGATAGTAGACTGGACAGAGAGATCGAAACTAGAATCCAGCAAGAAAAACAATGCTACATACCAACTTACCCTTGAAACACCCAGCAATTCCAGTAGAGACTAAAAGACAGATTATACATGCAATCTTCATACCAACACTGTGCTACCAGTGCCAAACATGAGCATTGACAAAAGAACAAGAAAGGAAAATTACCACCTGTGAAATGAGTTGATTGAGGAAAGCGGTAAATAAAACAAGAAGAGACCATATAAGAAGTGAGGAAATTAAGATAACAGTTGGAACAACACCTGCTATTAGATTCATTGAAAAACAGAAACGCACATGATTTAGCAACTAGGGGAGAATGAACCCGAATACACCAGTTACTAGAGCGTACAATCTGAAAATTGAATCATCAAGAGAAAGGGCAGACCAAGAAAAGATGGGTTGATGGAGTTACAGACATCTTAAAAGTCCACAATACCACAGAATATGAAGCGACCGAGTGGCCACTATCTCGGAAACCGATCATCAGTTAAATCTGCTACGACTAACGGCAAAAAAAAAACATAGAAAAACAACAGAAAAAGAAACAATAATTCCAGAATAATAGAGACATACAATCACTTTTAGCAAGCTCAAAGTGTCCACAACAAAACACTCACTCTGTTTATCTGGCAACAAGTTTGAATGTTTCCTGAACTCCAGAATTTAATTGATACATTTTCGGTCGACTCAGTACACTGTCACTATTATAAGAACAGTAACCTTTACTATTATCTATTTTCTCTTTCATGTTAATGTTCGTATCTTATCTGTACTACTTGATATATCAGTTATAGAGCTATTTTCAATCCACATTACTTGTATCGTATTCTAGCAGCTTATTTTAGAAGCATGTCTCTACTTACTGGAAATGATAACACACTTAAGATGTTTGAGTAACAAGTTTATGATAACTGATAACATTTTGATATTGGCAGCAGTTGGGAGCTAATATTTGCAGTTTATTAAGTTCAGTTGTGATTTCTTAACCTAGACTTGAATTACTAACATGTGATCTATTTACACACGAAAACATGCACGTTCCAGCACACATACTCCTCTATTTTACATTCTATAATTCACACATATAATACACACACATACACTATATTCTCTGCCTGGAACATTCTCACACACATACACACACACACACACACACGCATGTATACTAGTTGTTACTGTCTGTCATTGTCTTAGACATATGTTATGTCATGTTATGTTATGCGATCGACGACATGGCACATTGGGCATTCCCATTCGTGCTCTGTCCTCCGTTGCAGCAGCCATCCCAAAGTCCATTTGCTCACAGTACCCATGAGAAGTTGATTACTATATCTTCTCTCTCTACCATGAAGACGACACTGTCTGGGATGTCCAAACTTAACGCCTAATTCTCGAACTCGTTCCAGTGTCTGAGACTTGCCCATGTCACAGAATTGAGAGCGTACCGCATTGATGATATCGGCTCTGTCCATACTTCTGCCACTTGAGTCGGGCACTGTTTGCAAGCGAGTCAGCACGCTCGTTACCCCGCACTCCAGCATGTCTAGGCGTGTACAGCCAAGTCATTTTCTTGAGATGTGATCTCCGAATGATGTCCACCCATTCCACACGCATACTTCCAGATTCAATCAGTTGAAGCATATTCATCGAGTCTGATATGATGATCGTATGGGTAACCTGTTGCTCAGCCACCCATGACAGAGCCCTGGAGGCAACAGTGATCTCCATAGTCATGCTCGATGTCGTTGTCTCGAAAGCGCCGCAGTCCTCATGAAGTGAGCGACCGTTTCGTTTTGCTGAGTAAACCCACGATGATCTGATGCCACGCTTGACAGAGCCATCGATGTAGATTATGATATCACCTGGATGGAAGTGCTGATCCACGAGTGCAAGAATTTCCGCATTGACGACGCCCGGGGCCCATTCTCTACAGCGGCGTTCAAGTGTGCTGATAACCCTGGCGTAAGCAGTCATATCCTCTGATATAGGCATCCCTTCTTCACCATGTCTCAGCTCATCTAGAGTACAGACCTGTTTAATAACATCATCTGCCTCGGCCATCCAGGACCGACCTCTCTTCAATCACCTGCCCTTGTTTTCATTTATGGATTTGTGCAGAGGATGATTTGTGTCAGCAGAAACTCTCAGATACGCTTTTACCTGTGCGACTTTGTGTCTCGTGGCCATCGTTGGCAATCCAAGGACATAGCGCATCGCCTCACAAGAAGTGTCACGTGTGCAACCGAGTATAAGCCTCATCGCTTCATTTTGGATCCTTTCTAACTTATCCAGCGATGTTCTGTTTACTGTTAGAAGACCAAGTCCATAGTCCACCACGCTCAGCACTAGTCCCTGATAAAGAAAGAGTAGTAGGCGTTGTTCAATATCCGCCCCCGCCATAACTTTGAGAGCGGTTAGCCCTTTTCTTGCCTTTATGATTATGTTCTCAACATGACTCTTAAATGACAGGCTTCTGTCAACTGTTATTCTAAGATATTTTAGTGTTTCGCTTCTGTCAATGTCTTTGTTACACATGCTGACAACTGGGGTAGGTGTCTTTACCATGTGTGTGTTAAGAGAGAACCATGTCAGAGAGACCTTTGCTGGGTTCACATTCGTTTCGACATATGTCTTAGACATTTGTAGTACTCAATCTCCAAAGGGTGGACCTGGGAATAGACCATACAGTCTGATGATGCGAGAGGTAATCGAAGGTAAACGAAAATCAAGTACCCTGCACACCGCCTCCAACTTATCAAAACAATATAGCAAAAGAACAATAAACAGAAGTCTCACTTCAAAAATTATATACATCATGATCTCGATGTAAACTACCACATAAAGTGACAAGCACCATGTTCAGGAAAACGAGAAGAGAACATAATTAAATGAGTATGACAACTTGACATCAATATTATTATATCTGCCCCACAAAGTTCAAAAGTCTCCATGCCAAGTATTGACTTCATTGCACTGAGTTTTCCCCGTATGTCCCCATCCATGTCAACAGAATTCACACACAATCTGCAATGGAGTGTTACACAATCTGCAATGGAGTGTTACACAATCTGCAATGGAGTGTTACACAATCTGCAATGGAGTGTTACACAATCTGCAATGGAGTGTTACACAATCTGCAATGGAGTGTTACACAATCTGCAATGGAGTGTTACACAATCTGCAATGGAGTGTTACACATAAAAAAACGAAATAGCTAATTTCAGCAACAATACTAGTGAATCTCATAAAAAAATTAAACATGTGACTCGGTCCGGATTCGAACCCATATCGTTTAGAACGACATGCAAATGTTTTAACCACTTCGCCATGGAGTCCCCCTACTGCTAAAGTGAATCAATTTAAACATTTTTTACACTTTACTAATATTTTGTTTTCTTTCTTACTTTCATGCGGTTTCTAATGTTTACTACATTGTCATATTGTGCTAGCTCGATTCATTATTAGTATTATTATTAATCCACATATAAATAAGATGTGATGTTTGTCCTACCTTCTTTCCTTTCGTTCCCTTCAAATACTGTCTATACATTCAATGTTGTCTCTTGTATCCTTCTTTCCTTTCGTTCGCTTGAAATAGTGTCTATACATTCAATGTTGTCTATTGTATAAACTTCATTTATTGTAACTCACACAGAGGTCCGTGTAGTTTCAGTTTTCTGTCGAGTACTGTTTCGTTAGGTTAGTTAGTTTGTCTCAGTATATAATATTCTGGGCAGTCTTGAAGTATGTACTCTGCAGTCTGTTGTGCCTGTCCACATGTACACATGGCCGAATGGCCAATTTGACTTTTGTATACATGTGTAACAGTTTCACTGTTATGATTAGGGGTATATTCGGGGTCAACCCAAACCACCCCTTTTACATTAGTGGGTGTCCTTGAGTCTGTAAGTAAACACCTTGTTTACAAATATTTAGTTGCTGACCAGCAGTTTACTAACTCAGGACATTAGTTTATCCCATGGTATTCGGAGACTCCTTTAATCTCGGAAATCTCGAGACCCAGGTAGGGCAGCTGGGGGTTTTGGTTAGATATATTGAGTGGAACTTTAGATTTAGAGGAGAGACGACACACACTACAGAAGAGATATAGTTATAGTAAGGAAGAAAAAAGGACTCGAAAAGGAACACACGAGACTGAGTTCCGTGGTAGGAAGATTATTGAGAGAGAGGAAGACTAACTTATAGTCTTATATATTTTTCTGACAAAATTTAAGGAACATTAAGCTTTGAACAGAGAGGGAGATAGTCAGAAGTGAACTAGCGAAGTGAACAAGCGAATATTGTTTTCTTATACGGAGAGACATACAACCTTCCAATCATCTGATGAATATTGGTGTTGTTGTGAACAAACACCCTGATGACCAGAGACCCTGATGACCAGAGACAAGACGACCAGAGACCAGACGACCCAGTTCTAGAGAGGCCACTTCTACGACCTAGGCCGAGACGATGTCCGAACTTTTAGTATGAGGATTCAAAAACAAACTTTAACCCTGGTAAAAAATTAACTGTTTTCGAGGAACTAGAAAACCCTGTTCAACGAACTTTTCAGTGATGGTGGAGAGTTCAGAGAGCAGCCACTTGTAGACCACTGTATTTCTGAACAGAGTATGCCACCAACTAGCATACACAGAATTGCGGTGAATTTATAAGGTAAAGAACAATTTCTGAACTAAGATATATTGTTTAATTTTGAAATGAACTAATTGCTGTGAACTTATAAGGTAAAGAACAATTTCTGAACTAAGATATATTGTTTAATTGTGAAATGAACTAATTGCGGTGAACTTATAAGGTAAAGAACAATTTCTGAACTAAGATATATTGTTTAATTGTGAAATGAACTAATTGATGTGAACTTATAAGGTAAAGAACAATTTCTGAACTAAGATACATTGTTTAATTGTGAAATGAACATATTTTGTTGAACTTATAAGACGGTTTCCAATTAGAGTATAGAATGAATTAGGTTGATGTGAGTTGATGCCTAGGATTGATTTATTAAGATATACATTACGGTTGTCCAAAGTGACGTTGAGTTAGGAGAGTTACCTGTGAATCAATATTTTCTTTGCTATTAAAATTTATTGTTTTGAAGAACGAAGTGTGTACTTATGTGTGTTCCTTGCATCTTCATGAGAAAGTATCATTCTATTAAATTAACACTACTACCTCTTTCAACAAGGACCTTGTACCAGCTAGCCTGTTATACATGTGGCCTGCAGGGTCGATTGTGTTCTGTTGGTATTTGTGGCTTTCTGATTAATTTAATCATCATTTTCTTTTGGTGGTAGGTAACTGGCGCATTCGGTTGCTCTCCTGCATCACATTCATTGGCCAGTCGGTCTGCTGTTTCATTTCTTGGTATTCCACAGTGAGACGGTATCCACAGCAGGACGATTTTGCTCTGCTTGCACAGTTTAGACAGTAAGGTGTGTAGATCTGACAGTTTTCTAGACTGGAGTGCTTGGAATGCTCATTTTTCATCTGTCACAAATACAACAGGTTGTTGATCAAGTCTTGTATTCAACAGTTTCTCAGTTGCTACCTTGATTGCCTGAATTTCTGTACAGTAGTGGTATGAAATATTTACACACTTCAATCGTGTTACTTTCTCTCTACTTCAAACCTAGACTTATGCGTGACTCTAAGTTCTGCTTCAAAGAAGCTAGACTCTCACATGTTTTAACTCGGCCTTTCCTCACTGACAGCTGTTCAGTCCCTTATCACTTTGGCATCGAAATCGTCAAGAGCAGTTTGAGTTTGGTTTTTTCTACCTCTGTTTCTATATTTATCGCTGTTTTTACAGTGTGAGTCGTCATCCCCACGTCCATTCACTCTCTGACGTCGTTTACGACAGTGGTTCTATTTCTTGCTTCTTCTGTAAAAGCCCGGATGTGTAATCTATAAAGGGAATGTGTAACTTAAACAATTTAGTAAAGATGGAAGGTATTATGAAATATTAGAATGTATCTTCTACTTCATATATCATTGTATTATTATTATATTATATAGGGAAAAAACAATTACAGTTCATAGTTCCTAAGTACGGTTCCAACTTCACTGCAACGGGTCACCCCATAATTGCTCCGTTCCTGTGCCAATGAAAATCACACGAAATGCTAACAACTGTGAAATGTTTCCTGTGTGAACTAATTCCAGAATGAAACAGCCGCGTACCACCACATAAAGCAACTTGCACCGCATAAAATGCATATGGCCGTCGCTAATGTAGCAACACAAAACTGTTCATCTGCACAATTGCAGTTCAATTGCAGTTCAAGAGAATAGAGAGGACAAATTATATATGTAAGAAAAACAAAGATAATAACAACTAATAAAATAATCATCTGTATATTTATCACCAGTGAGAGGAACTGTTAAATATGAATAATTCTGAATATCCTTGTTTTATTGATAACAAACAATATGACATGTGATGAGAGAAAAATATAAAAAGACATGAAAAGCATTCTTTGCCTTACTTTTTCTTCTTTTTATTCTTTGAACGTTCTATATCGACCACTTGTTAACCACTCTGTATGATTTGTATGTGATCTGAGCCTAACAGCGATTGTACGTTGTGCAAATTATGCGCCTACAAGTAGGCTAGCACATTCGATTTCTGCAACGGTTTTTATTTACTAGGGTAGCTTCCTAGGTCCCTACCTTAGCCGCCTCTTACGACATGCCTTGTAGGTCGCAGTGTTACTATTCTTTGCTCTCTAAGCGAGCCCTGGCAGCAGACTAGTGTATAGCATTCTGGCACTTTTTTCATTCTCTTCAAAGAAAACCATAAAGACAAACATCTATTTTTCTCTCATTGTTCTCTCTCTCTCTTTCTCTCTCTAATCTTCTCCTCTCTCTCAGCCTGCCTCTCTCTTTCCTCTCTCTCTCTTCTCACTCTCTCTCTTCACTCCTCTCTCTCTCTCAGCCTCCACTCTCTCTCTATCTCTCTCTCACCTCTCTCTCTCTCTCAACCTCGCACTCTCTCTCCCTCAGTCTCTCTCTCTCATCTTCTCACACTCTCTCTCTCTCAGCCTCTCACTCACTCTGTTCTTCCCCTTGAACACATTTCTAGTGAAGTATTGACATTATACTTGACCTGTGATGTAGCAGATCAGCGTGAACGAATACTTTAGTTCTCGCGTTTCTGACACCGAGCTCACTTAATGTTCAAAAGTCTAGTGATTAACTTTGGAGTAAGTTCACACATAGAAGAAGAAAAACCTCTCATCATCTTCTTCCTGTGGGAGTTCTAATACTGTGATGTTAGAACAAGAACGAAGGAAGAAATAGAAATATAAACAAGTTGAAAACGTCTATGTTTATAACGTGTTTAAAGTCGAATAATTTACTTCATTGCACCGGGTTTTACTTCATATGGCTCGGTCCCTCTCCACATCTCCTATGCTAAATGGGCACGCCATCTACCTAGAGTATTGCAGAAAGCACGAACTCCGTAGCTCCAGCAACAATCATAGTAGTCTCCGAAAAAATATACACGTGAACAGAATTTCGTTGTCCGGAATCTAAACGCGAGGCGATGATTAACCACTTAGCCACATAGATTCTCCACACGTTTATGTTGTAATTACATGTAGAGGACGCAGTTAGAAAGTTAACCAGTTAGCCACATAGATTCTCCACACGTTTATGTTGTAATTACATGTAGAGGACGCAGTTAGAAAGTTAACCAGTTAGCCACATAGATTATCCACACGTTTATGTTGTAATTACATGTAGAGGACGCAGTTAGAAAGGTTAGAACAAAGAACAAGAACGTGATGGAACACGTACTGGAAGTGATGGAACACGTACTGGAAGTGATGGAACACGTACTGGAAGTGATGGAACACGTACTGGAAGTGATGGAACACGTACTGGAAGTGATGGTCAGATAGAAGAAGGAAGAAAGAAAGAGGGGGAAATGTTGGAATGAAAGATAGTCACGAAGGAAGATTGATTGATTTGTTGATTGATCAAGATGACCGTCATCACCGCACTTCAATGAGTAACCATGTGTTCTCTGATTTCTTTCTATCACATAAAGATCTCACCGACAGTGCACGAAATCCGTAGCAGCGGCGAGCGAGAGTCCCAGATATAGTTTAGAAGATGGTACAAATATGTTTTTTCGAATTCATTTTTCTTCCTGACAAGAGCTTTCCAGCCTTCTCATCTCGAATTTTGAATTGCCACGAATTAATTTACGTGTTCAACTTGATCACAGGACTAACATTTTATCGTCCGTCTCCGAGAAGACTAGGAACTTGATCTCACCTGCAGTGAGATTAGGGATCTTTGGAAAAACTACCCCTGTTGCTCCACGAGAGCACAAACCGAGTACCTTTCAAACGAGAGACGAGCACGTAACCTCTATGCTACAGAGACACATAACGGAGGAGGTGGGTATTGAGTAAATAAGAAAGAAAAAAAAAATAATGCGAACAGAGAAAAAACGACATAGAGTAAGGGGAGAAAAGAAATACAACTTCTCACGTAAATTGGAAACAGCTGTGAAATTTATTCAGATGATACGGAACGAAAGGAGTCGTTAGAGGTAGAGAGAGCGAGAGAGAGAGAGAAAGCAAGAGAGAGAGCAAGAGAGAAAGAGAACGAGAGAGCAAGCGATAGAAAGCGAGAGAGAGAGCTTGAGAGAGAGCGAGAGAGAGAGATCAAGAGAGAGAAAGAGAGAGAGCACGCGAGAGATAGAGTGAGAGATAGAACGAGAGAGAGAGAGAGAAAGAGAGAGAGCAAGAAGAGAGAGAGAGAGAGAAAAGAGAGAGAGAGCGAGAGAGATCACGAGAGAGAGGGCAAGAGAGAGAGAGAAGAGAAAGAGAGAGAGTGAGAGAAGAGAGAAGAGAGCGAGAGAGCGAGAGAAAGAGCGAGAGAGAGCAAGAGAGAGAGAGAGAGGCAAGAGAGAGTGAGCTAGAGAAAGCAAAAGAGGACGAGAGATAGACAGACAGAGAGAGAGCGAGAGAGAGCGAGAAGAGAGCGAGAGAGAAAGCGAGAGAGCAAGATAGAGAGCGAGAGAGAGAGCAAGAGAAAGTGAGCTAGAGAGAGCAAAAGAGGACGAGAGACAGACAGATAGAGAGAGCGAGAGAGAAATCTATAAAATAAAATGAAAGAGAGTGATGAAGATAAAATAGCGAGTGAAGAAATGTGAAAATATGGAGATAATGTGAAAAACATGTGAATTCACTCCTAGATATTAACTCATGCCACTGAAGCTTTGACTGTGAATAATAATAGGCACATTCTGACTTGGCGATCATATTTTGTAAGTAAACTGTCGATGATAAACTTGTCTGTGTGTTTGTTTGCATGTGTTCATGTGTCTGTATGTGTGTGTGGGCATCATATGTGTGTGATATTATTGTTATATATTCATGTGTATCCTCTGTAACCATAAATAACTTGTGCTTTCATGTGACTTCTTACTTTCTTTCTTTTCTGAAATCTTGTTTTACCTCACAGTTTCAGAATAAGAAAAGATGTCTAGAATAAGCCCTTTTGTGGGCTTCATAAATAGTGTCTTTTTCCCCTCTGTTATTTCTTAGCTTATCGCCATTTGTATCCGTTGTAATCAAAGGAGCAGTGGACACAACCCTGAGAGAAGAACTAGCTGGTTTTAGACCTGGGAGAAGCTGCTTAGACCAAATAATTACCCTACGACTAATTTTGGAGGAACATATTGAGAAGCAACAACCACTCATACTAAATTTCATCGATTTTAAAAAAGCCTTTGATAGTCTACACAGAATCTCTCTGTGGAATATTCTGAGATGCTATGGAATACCAGACAAAATAATAAACATTATTAAAAGCCTCTATGATGGTTCACAGTGTGCAGTTCGCACTGGTGGTGGACACAGCTACTGGTTTATGGTTGAAACAGGAGTAAAGCAAGGCTGTATTCTATCTCCACTATTGTTTGGAGTGGCCATTGATTGGGTGATGCGAAAATGTTGCAGGGACGAAACTGGCATCGATTGGGTAGAAAATAGTCAACTAGAAGATTTGGATTTTGCAGATGATATTGCCTTGTTAAGTAGAAACAACCAGAAGATATGCAAAGAAAAACAGACAACTTGTCATCTATAGCATCAAAAGTTGGACTGAAGATAAGCTATGAAAAACAAATATAATGAAGACACATATGGCAAGTAATGCAGATATCACACTGGAATCTAAAATGATAAAAATAACAGAGCAGTTCACCTATTTATGTAGCAATTTTGATTGCACAGGAAATGTAAAAAAAGAAATTGTGATACGAATTGGCAAAGCAACATCAGCTTTTAAAAGTCTAAATAAAATATGGAACTGCAAGTTATATAGTATTAAAACTAAATTACGAATTTTCAATCCAAATGTTGTATCAATCCTAACATACGCCAGCGAGAGTTGGAAAATGACTAAAGATATAGATTGGGGTGTAAGGAATAGAACCACTGTTACCTACCACGCATGTCGTAAGAGGCGACTAAGGAGGTTTGGCTGAAATCGGATGCACATGTCCTAAACGTGTAGAAGTCTATGCGTTTAGGGGCCTACCAAACCAATGTGCAACGTATACACGTTCTTGGCAAAGATCAAACATATCACAAAGAGTGATTAAAATTGGTCGTAAAGAACGAACGCAAAGAAGAAGAAGATATAGAAAGCAAGTTGAATGCATTTGAAAGTAGATGTCTGCGAAAAAATGTACGTAAACAATGTTGTATAATCAACTATCTGTAAGCGGTTTGTGTTTGAACTAAACTTTACCGGCTACTAGATCCACGCCAGCATGATGCTTTCAATCAATCTCCAAATCATTGTTCAAGTTTCATAAGCAACATAACAGCAACATAACAGCAACATAATTAGGTGTTAAAATGTAATTGTGACAAAAGCGGTGACGTGGCAAAACCTAAAATTACTGTACACTCTTTAATAGCACCTACCAAAAATATAGATTTTCTAATTAGACATTACGTGTCCAGTAGGATGCAGCGGTGTCTCTCCGAAAAGGTGGGAGACACAATTTGTTGCCCATAGACTAGAACTGTACAGCTACAAGTGATAATTATGTTAAGTTTTCAAAAATACAATTTAAACGAATCTGGCAGTGTAAATCATAATCTTCAATACATTAATGTAATACTTTTAGAAAAAAAAACTAACTTGATAGTTCTCCGTAAGACACGTTAGTACTCAGTTCTCCATATTAGATCACATAGTAAAGTATACATACTGATGGTTTCTGTAATAATATCACCAACAGTTTTGCTTCAAAATAATAGTACTAAACTGAACGATGGACGGCCTGAAGTCAGCGCTCATAAAGTAGAAAAGAAATTTCTGTAATCTGAAAGATTATTCCTCCTAAGGAAGTACTAAAACAATGTACAAGTCAGATGACCTACGTGTAGACTAAGGAAACACTCTTTTTGTCATGCAAAAACACAACAGACTAATCGCCACCATTATCATCAAATAGCTTGTCCTGATCATAACTTTGTCGTCTTAAGTTCTTCGGAATTTCTCCCTCATAGACCAGGTGTCCCGACTCTGCAGCCGTCATGCTCAATGCAGCAGTTTCCTCCTGAAGCTAGTCTATGACTTCGACATATTTATCATTCAGGAAACCAACTTGCCGCAGGATAAAGTCCTTGAGTGCCCAGGCTTCATATGTTATTTCACTCCCAGTGAACCCGGAGTAGGACGAGGCCAGGCTATCTATGTGAAACATGGCCTTCCCCACAACTGCCTTGATACATATGACTTATTACCCGAGGGTGTGGAATTACAAGGAATTCAATTAACAATTTGTGATCAGGTATGGCGAATCTATAATGTGCACGCCCATGTGGACAAACTCCATATTGCAGATAACTGGGATTTCCTTGAGAAGCTCTCAGATGTACCACGCATAAAGTTTCTTATAGCAGGGGATTTCAATGCTCGATCAAAGGAGTAGAGCAAAGCTACCGAGAATAGACAGGACATCGCTTTGAGTTCTGCTCTACTAAACTCTGACTTGACGATATTGAATAACGGCCGCCCAACTCGATTACCTTCTAGACCTGAGGACACTGCTGTTGTCATTGATCTGGCATTGATCTAAAAAACTGATGCTACTTTTGCTCGATGGAATGTTCTCGGGGCTCAAGAAAGTGATCATTTCTCCTGCGTTGTTCTTCTTCATAAGGCCAATAATTTGCGACACAAAAGGCCCAACTCTGTCTTTCAGTACACGCCATGCCACTCTGATCACGAAAACCCATTACGTATACTGCGGCAGACTGCCAGAAAGAAGACTGCTAGGACTCTTTTCCTGCAACCACCTTGGTGGAATGAAAATGTTGAAAAAGCATGGTTGGCAAAAGAGGCTGCTACAAAGTCATGGCAGAGAGCCCGAAAGAAGCGACCTAGAAATATGTGTGATGTGGCTGAAAAGTCTGTTATTCGCCACAAAGCCACTGGGGATTTCAAAGTATTGGCTAGTGAGGCAAAGAGTGGGTTATGGGAGACTTTCATAACGCAAGTCTGTGGCGACAAGTCTCTATATCAATTCTGGCAGTTTCATCGCAAAATGAACAGGAGGAATACCAACCAGTCTTTTCCTACTTTACGTGACCCGTCAGGAGCCGTCTTGACAACAGATGAAGAAAAGGAGCAGGTGTTTCTTCATCGTTTCGTGAAACAGACAGAAAAAGGTGATAAAACTGACCGCCATAATATCATAAGTGCTCTTCGTGATATTACTAGCTCTGGAGAACCTTACATTGACTTAATAATAAAGGAGGATGTTGTTAATGCACTCAAGGCAAGCCACAGCACCGCTCCAGGGCCTGATGGTGTCCAATATCATCACATCAAACAGCTGGACGAGACTGTTATTAATGCAGTTGTGATGGATTTTAATAAAAGTGTACAGAATGCTGTGGTACTCGAGGATTGGCTTCATAGTTATTTATGACCGCTCCACAAACATGGGAAGGATCCTAAACTACTCAGCAGCTACCGCATACTCACCTTGCAAAATGTATATGGCAAATTACTAGAGAAGATAGTAGCCAGAAAGGTAATGTGTCACTTAGAGAATGGCCACATCCTCCCTGACACTTTGGGTAGATTCCGGCCAATGAAAGGGACATGGGACAATGCTGGCACGTTTGCATATGATGTTTATGAAGGCTTCCAATCCAAGCAAGAGACTGTTGCTGTGGCCATCGACTTGGAGGATACTTATAACAAGGTGCATTTTTCAATAATGGTGCGCTCTTTGATTAAATGTGAAGTTAATCCTTGGCTGGTGAACTGGATAGCTGCTTCTTTAATGGAGAGAACCGTTGCACTACGTTTAGGAACATGGACATCGGATCCTGCACGTATGTGCCCGGGATTACCCCAGGGTTCTCCTCTATCACCCGTGTTGTTTAATATTTACACAGCAAATGTAGCTAAAATCCAGCCAACCGGATTGGTTCGGACATTGACATTTGCAGATGATATCTTAATATATAGGACTGGGTCAGATAGACGAGAGATGGTTGAGGACATTCAGAAAACATTTGCATACCATCTCGGGTTGGTGTAGAGAGTCTCGCTCTGAGGTCAATCCTGAAAAAGCGTGTGTGTTGTGGTGCTCGTTGAATAATCACATAGTCAAGGCTGACCTACCCCGTGTAATCTTTGATGAACATACGATTGAGCGCAGAGACAGGCTGCGCTATCTTGGAATAACCTTCGTTCGTAGTCTATCTTTCAAACACCATATTGAACAGACGATACAACGGTGCAAGCGTGGTCTAGCGGCTCTCAAAGTTATGGTGGCCGCACACCTTGAGCAGAGACTACTTGCCCTTTTGTTCGATCGACTGGTTATGTCAGTGGTAGATTACAGACTCAGAATTCTTACGATATCAAGATCACAATGTGAACGACTCGAACGGGTTCAGAATGAAGGTATGCGTATAGTTCTGGCTGCACTAGAGATACCACCATTGTGAAGATGAGATATATGCTTGGCCTTCTGTCACTACGCTCCCGTCATGCATTCGTCCAAACCAAGGCATATATGCGGGTTACTGCGGATAAGAGACATCCACTACACAAGAACACTAATGATGTTAAGGGCACGAGAATCAAGCGTGCATGTCGTGGATGGCCCAGGCTGAGAGAACAATTGGACAGGTGACTACGGTTGCGACCCTACCAAAAGGGAAGAATGGATCCCAACAGATGGTAGCATGATCAACTATCTCAATGTTATCATTACTCTTGGAAGAGAATGTAGAGATTGGGACAACATGAAGGCTGATCTCGCAGTTAAGCAGCTGATAGAAGATAATGCAAGGGATGATGATGTTGTTGTATATACCGATGGGTCGGTTCAACGTGGTGAGAAATCCGGCTGGGGTTTCTTGGCTAATGCGCATGGTAGGGTTGTTGCAGAGCGAAGTGGGGTATACAGGACAACTACTTCTAGTATGAGGATGGAGGTTGAGGCCGTTACTGCTGTCCTCCATTGGATCTCTGGGACTTCATTTACTGGGGCAGTTGTTGTCTCTGACTCTCAGTCAATGCTTCACAAGATCCAGAAGGGCAGGTTTCGGTAAGAGTGAATGTCGTCTATAGAAGTTTCTAACCCCAGCGGCTTACGTGGATATACTGTCCTGGGCATGCGGGTGTTTACGGTAATGAGAGAGCGGAGAGGCTTGCATCAACCGCATCGATTGTTTTGGGTGTTGAAGATGGATAGGGGGGATATTCTTCGGTCTCTTCGCGACTGTCTGTTGGATGAGGACACTAAAATCGATGTTGAATCGATCAAGCTGATTTAGGCAGTTTGGAGTTACCCGTTGTTCAAGTCGAACTGGATGCCTGAGAGGCAGAGTGAGAGGTGTGTTTAATCAGCGAGCCACAGGAACCATCAGTATGCATACTCTTCGATATCTTGGGGGAGACTGAGCACCTATGGGTCTGCCCGGAGTGCAATGACGTCAGTTTAGTAAAAATAACCAATAACCCTAAATCTATCTTCTAGGTGGTCTTTCTCTTCTTCTATGTGTCCGGATACTTTCTTCCATAATGGTCACCAACCCTTGGTGTCTTTTTATTAATGTTTAATATATAACAATTTTCTCATTCTTATTTGTAGCATCAACCAGATTTCAGATTTCTTTGCATATGAATTCTATTTGAACATATTTTGTGTATACTTCTCTGTCCATGATATACGGAGAACTCTTCTTATAATCACTTATATTCAAAAGCACATATATGTGTTTCAACTGTCTTATTAAACACCCATGATTCACACCCATGAACTAGTCAGACGACCGCTGCCTAATCCTTTCCCCACTGCAAATACACGATATACTAATCGCCTGTTTGTTTTTACTATTTGCTTGCAAGCGATGATTTAAATAACATCAGGCA
The DNA here is from genome assembly GCA_020796225.1 of Arion vulgaris. Classification (NCBI taxonomy): domain Eukaryota; kingdom Metazoa; phylum Mollusca; class Gastropoda; order Stylommatophora; family Arionidae; genus Arion; species Arion vulgaris. The sequence continues at coordinate 58,050,355 of CM036761.1, read as the reverse complement.
ACTCTTAAAGGCAATAACAACTAATATCAACTCTTAACAAACTCTCTGATTGACCTCAACAGTCAAGGGTAGCTGGGAAACTCACTCTCTGGTTGACCTCAACACTCAATGGTAGCGAGGAACTCACTCTCTGGTTGATCTCAACACTCAAGGGTAGCTGGAAAACTCACTCTCTGGTTGATCTCAACATTCAAGGGTAGCTGGAAAACTCACTCTCTGGTTGATATCTCAACATTCAAGGGTAGCTGGAAAACTCACTCTCTGGTTGATCTCAACACTCAAGGGTAGCTGGTAAACTCACTCTCTGGTTGATCTCAACATTCAAGGGTAGCTGGAAAACTCACTCTCTGCTTGATCTCAACATTCAAGGGTAGCTGGAAAACTCACTCTCTGGTTGATATCTCAACATTCAAGGGTAGCTGGAAAACTCACTCTCTGGTTGATATCTCAACATTCAAGGGTAGCTGGAAAACTCACTCTCTGGTTGATATCTCAACATTCAAGGGTAGCTGGAAAACTCACTCTCTGGTTGATATCTCAACATTCAAGGGTAGCTGGAAAACTCACTCTCTGGTTGATCTCAACATTCAAGGGTAGCTGGAAAACTCACTCTCTGGTTGATATCTCAACATTCAAGGGTAGCTGGAAAACTCACTCTCTGGTTGATATCTCAACATTCAAGGGTAGCTGGAAAACTGACTCTCTGGTTGATATCTCAACATTCAAGGGTAGCTGGAAAACTCACTCTCTGGTTGATATCTCAACATTCAAGGGTAGCTGGAAAACTCACTCTCTGGTTGATCTCAACATTCAAGGGTAGCTGGAAAACTCACTCTCTGGTTGATCTCAACATTCAAGGGTAGCTGGGAAACTCACTCTCTGGTTGATCTCAACATTCAAGGGTAGCTGGAAAACTCACTCTCTGGTTGATATCTCAACATTCAAGGGTAGCTGGAAAACTCACTCTCTGGTTGATATCTCAACATTCAAGGGTAGCTGGGAAACGAACGACTACTTAAGTAAATCAGTAATGTAATTAGTTGCGTAAAGAAATGCAAAATCTCACACAAGGAAAGCAATGCGATGTACTATAATCTTATCAGATGCTGGATATGATCTGTGCTTTGAAACATGATGCAACTTCAAGGCTTCAGAATTTCCTGTTCAAATGGTTCATTTATTTACCAGATGAGTTAACCATTGTCAACATAAACAACCCTAGCCAGAAGTTCATAGAACATATGTTTGTGTATAGTTCTATATCATATTTTGATCTTCTCAACCATTTCTCTTCATGACGAATATGGCAAAGTTTGTTCATGTTTTTATGTTGTTGATGACAGAACATGTTTTTACATTTAAAAATGAACGAAGCTACAAACGGAACTGAAAATTTATGTCAATTTCTTCTTCTATTTTTTTCTGTAGGTTTATCTAATGTAAAGTAGCGGGGAGGGGCGGGATGGAGGGGGAAGGGGAATATATTATGATCTTTGTGTACTTATCGAATGTCTCTGTAATTTATATCATTTCTCAAAGGTAATAACCTTTGAGAAATGATATAAATTTACAGGAGGCATTCATCTTTCATCTTTTACGTCGAATTCCTCTAACTTTATATCAGTATACTTTTTCCTACGTGAATCTCTGTGGTAGACGATACTAGGCAATTCTTCTTAAGATATCGAAAAACTGAAACGTTTGTTCTTTAACAAATTTCAAAATTGTATTAATACAAGTCGTTCTTCGATTTATTAATTTGTAATTTTATCCTTCATTGTTATTCTTTCAGCATTTTTAAATATTTCATCTCTGTTTTTTATAACTCATTAGTTGCATTCAATGTTTATGTCTACCACTGATAACATAAAAATGGACCAAACAATAGTTCTAATAAGGTTTATTTTAATATTTATTGGTTTTTAATCCATGGATTAGAACGTCAACTGCCTCCCTTTAAATATGTTCATTTCTTTGTTTTGTTTGCTAGATTTTTAAAGATGATATTTTTATTCTTCTATTTCTTCTACTACTATTACTATTACTATTACTACTACTACTACTACTACTACTATTGCTATTACTACTACTACTACTACTACTACTACTATTACTACTACTACTACTACTACTACTACTACTACTATTACTACTACTACCACTACTACTACTACTATTACTACTCTACTACTCACTACTACTAGACTACTATTACTACACTCTACTACACATTGCTACTACTCATTACTATTACTACTACCTACTACACTACTACTACTCACTACTACTACACTACTCCTACTACTCACTACCATTGCTACTACTCACTACTACATTGCTACTACTACTACTGCTACTACTACACTACTAGCACACTACTACTACTATTACACTACTACTACCTACTGCAACACTACTACTACGCACTGCCTACCTACTCACTGCTACTACTCTACTATTGCATCTACTACTACTCTATTTCTACTACTACTACTCACTACTACTACTACTACTGCTACTACTACTACTACTACTACTACTACTACTACTATACATTAACTACTACTACTACTACTGCAACTACTACTACTGCTACTACTACTGCTACTACTACTTTGCATACACTTTCAGACGTGAAAATAAACATATTTAATGAAATCAATTGTCTAGTATTGTTATCAACTCCACAATCTTATCCCACAAGTGTGTTTGCTAAGACCAGTCATTCAAGAATTCCAACATGCGCCACAAGCAGTAACAATATATCATTCATTGTCTAATATGTATATTATAACAGATATGACCATCATCATTGCACTTTGGTGAATAGACATGTGTGCTCCGATCTATTTCTTATACAAGAAGATCTCAGCAGCCGTGCACTGACAAGCATCCCCGATGTAATCTTGAAGATGGTGAACATTTGTTTGGAAATATTGTTAATGCACTGTGCTTGGACATCGAATTTACTGGCTAATCTGATTAATTTTCAACTGTCAGGGTTTCTTTTTCATGCTCAACTCAAACACGGTACATACAAATAATCAGTTGATTCAGATAGGACTAGCAACTTGATCTCATGTACATTAAGATAGGAATTCTCTGGGAAAATATCTTAATATCTACGCACATGAACCGAACAAGTACGTTTGGAGCCAGATACGGAGGCTTTACGCCAACGAAACAGAGACCCCAATGTACTACATAACAAGTGCTACATAACAAGTGCTACATAACAAGTGCTACATAACAAGTGCTACATAACATGTACTACATAACAAGTGCTACATAACAAGTGCTACATAACAAGTGTTTAACAACACGAATACCTCGTCATGTACTAATTCTCATCTTCTAATATCACAACTCTGAAACTTCCTTTTCTACAGCACACATAGACGACCTGTTCTATTTGAGCTACTCGTGTATGAACTGACATAATACTTACTGTGACATATATGGTGGATGGTATATGCAAGTCGATTCTGTATTGGTACTCTTCTGTTGATACTTGACTCATTAACAATGCACATTCACTGTCTATTTATAAGATATCATGTCTGGTTAAAGCTAGATATATTTATATCATTGTTTGCGTCCGTTCTTGTCAACTAAGTTAACTATTCTTGTTGAAGTGTGTGGATTGCCCAGAGGAGAAAGAGAGTACGCTGCGCTTCAGTTGATCCTTATGGCATCTGGGACAGAAAATCCGCTTGATAAAGGCCTTTTGGTCGAAACGTTGTTGGTTCTTGTTTTTGTACTTTGTAAAACTATCTTAACAGAACAGTTTCAACAGAAAAATCCGAATATCGGAAAAATAAGAAAAAACAACCAAAACCAAACTAGAAATGATAATGGTAAAGTTAGCACTAGAAATGATAATGGTAAAGTTAGCACTAGAAATGATAATGGTAAAGTTAGCACTAGAAATGATAATGGTAAAGTTAGCACTAGAAATGATAATGGTAAAGTTAGCACTAGAAGCATAAAATAACCAATGACTTTTCTGAATATAATACCGCTTTTCAGGGGTGTTGGACGGGGAGGGGGAAGGGCATGAGCCTAGGAACTAATGGTAGCATGGCTAGGTCAGTCATCACGAAGCTGTTAAGGTTAGGACTTTATATTTATGCCCTCGGTTGAAAAACACTCATTGACCTTACCAGGTATCGAACCCGAGTCTACCAAATGGGAGCCCGCGCTCAAATCCCTTCAGCCAGACCCTGCTCGAGCATATAATATATAGAATATTCATTCACAGTAAGTAGCCAATGAATGACATAAATAATAAGTAGCCAATGAATGACATAAATAATAAGTAGCCAATGAATGACATAAATAATAAGTAGCCAATGAATGACATAAATAATAAGTAGCCAATGAATGACATAAATAATAAGTAGCCAATGAATGACATAAATAATAAGTAGCCAATGAATGACATAAATAATAAGTAGCCAATGAATGACATACATAATAAAGTAGCCAATGAATGACATAAATAATAAAGTAGCCAATGAATGACATAAATAATAAGTAGCCAATGAATGACATAAATAATAAGTAGCCAATGACTGACATAAATAATAAGTAACCAATGAATGACATAAATAATAAGTAGCCAATGAATGACATAAATAATAAAGTAGTGCAGGTAGAAAATATTCTTAGAGTGTCCTGGACATAGAAGAAGACAAATATAGACATCATTTAACATTTGACCTATTAGCTTCACAATGTATAGAAAGTTTACCTATTAGCTTCATAATGTATAGAAAGTTTACCTATTAGCTTCATAATGTATAGAAAGTTTACCTATTAGCTTCACAATGTATAGAAAGTTTACCTATTAGCTTCACAATGTATAGAAAGTTTACCTATTAGCTTCACAATGTATAGAAAGTTTACCTATTAGCTTCATAATGTATAGAAAGTTTACCTATTAGCTTCATAATGTATAGAAAGTTTACCTATTAGCTTCACAATGTATAGAAAGTTTACCTATTAGCTTCACAATGTATAGAAAGTTTACCTATTAGCTTCATAATGTATAGAAAGTTTACCTATTAGCTTCACAATATATAGAAAGTTTACCTATTAGCTTCACAATGTATAGAAAGTTTACCTATTAGCTTCACAATGTATAGAAAGTTTACCTATTAGCTTCATAATGTATAGAAAGTTTACCTATTAGCTTCACAATGTATAGAAAGTTTACCTATTAGCTTCACAATGTATAGCAAGTTTACCTATTAGCTTCACAATGTATAGAAAGTTTACCTATTAGCTTCATAATGTATAGAAAGTTTACCTATTAGCTTCACAATGTATAGCAAGTTTACCTATTAGCTTCACAATGTATAGAAAGTTTACCTATTAGCTTCACAATGTATATAAAGTTTACCTATTAGCTTCACAATGTATAGAAAGTTTACCTATTAGCTTCACAATGTATATAAAGTTTACCTATTAGCTTCACAATGTATAGAAAGTTTACCTATTAGCTTCACAATGTATATAAAGTTTACCTATTAGCTTCACAATGTATAGAAAGTTTACCTATTAGCTTCACAATGTATAGAAAGTTTACCTATTAGCTTCACAATGTATAGAAAGTTTACCTATTAGCTTCACAATGTACAGAAAGTTTACTTTTCTAATCTGGCACACAAGGGTTGAAGGTTTAATTGCCCGCCCTCAACATTCCTCCACAAGTGAGGAAAGCGAGGTAGGGTTTGCTCATTCGTTCTCGAGCCATAACATCGGCGTCGTTTTCTTCTGAAATCTATACAAAAATATGTCACGTCTTTTTTCACTTTGTTTCAAATATTATTAAGATGTGTATTGTGTGGTTCATAATTTTGGCAGTCATCTGTGCTACCTTTCTTTGTTAATTTAAAGTTCTTTTTCTGATTTTTCGAACGTTCGGTATCGACTACTTGTTAACCACTCTGTGTGATTTGTATGTGATCTGAGCCTAAGAGTGATTTTACGTTGTGCCAGTTATGCACCTACAAGTAAGCCAGCACATCCGATTTCTGCGATGCTTTTTATTTACTAAGGTAGCTTCCCTATGTCCTACATCAGACGCCTCTTACGACATGCCTTGTAGGCCGCAGTGGTACTATTCTTTGCTTCCCTTGCAGACCCCAGCAAAACATGAGCGATTTAAAGTTCTAACATGCTCTATACTAACTCTAGAGATATTCCTGGTTGGCAGAATATAAGTATGCAACTTAGGCTCCATGCCACTTTACCTGAGTTGCGTCAGGTGCAGTTTTGGAAGGATAATCGTCCTCTGACCTTGTTGGTTGTAAATTATTTCGGTTTATATTTGCACTCTCCCATGTCTGTCGACTTCTTAGCTTAGACGTTCTACAAGATTGTATAACAAATCTCACGCTCAGCTCAACTTAATGCTTTTTACAAACATCTACGGAAGGTTAAGTGATTACTATTGTTTGTTCCCCTTTCTGCTTAAGTAATATAACACGCTCAGTTAGAAATATTGGAATATCAATCAAGTTTTCATAATGTATTTTAGAACGGGTCATGATTCTATGTTTTCCATAATTTGTGTTCATTACCATTATTTTCTTCTATTCTCGTTGCAGTGCTACAGGGTTGTAGCCCAGTGTCGTGGTCTTCTGTACGTGTCGTTACATTCTTAGTTAGCTGTAACCAAGTGTTGTGGTCTTCTGTACTTGTCGTTACATTCTTAGTTAGCTGTAACCAAGTGTTGTGGTCTTCTGTACGTGTCGTCACATTCTTAGTTGGCTGTAACAAAGTGGTGTGGTCTCTGTACTTGTCGTCACACTGCTGATTAGCTGCAGCCCGGCGTCGTGATCTTCTGTATTTGTCGACATACTGCTACCGGGCTGTAGTCCAGTGTCGTGGTCTCTGTACTTGTCGACATACTGCTACCGGGCTGTAGTCCAGTGTCGTGGTCTCTGTACTTGTTGTCACACTTTTGGTTAGCTGCAGCCCAGTGTCGTGGTCTTCTGTATTTGTCGTCATACTGCTGGTTGGTGGCGTCTGTGGTCTAGGGTTAGGTCTATTATCCTCGACGTTCTGAGTTCGAATCACGCTGCGGACAGTTTGGTTGCAAATTGTTTCGCGTGGATTTTGACAAAAGGACGATGGCACCACCCGTTCAGAAAGCAATGACAAACTACTGAACGTAATAATAACTAGAGAAATCACAAACAGCGTTACAAAGCTGGGGATGATTCGCAAAGTCCTGTAAAGGATATGCAATTAACTTACTGCTGGTTAGCTGTAGTCTAGTATCGTGGTCTTCTGTATTTGACGTTACATTCTTAACCCAGTGTTGTGGTCTTTTGTATTTGTCGTCATACTGCTGGTAAGCTGCAGCCCGGTGTCGTGATTTTCTGTGTTTGTTGTCATACTGTTACTGGGTTGTATCTCAGTGTCGTGGTCTTCTGTATTTGTCCTCACACTGCTACGTACCGGGTTGTATCCCAGTGTCGTGGTCTTCTGTATATGTCGTCACACAGCTACGTACCGGGTTGTATCCCAGTGTCGTGGTCTTCTGTATTTGTTTTGCACTTCCGGCTTGAGTGATGGATTTATACATTTTTTTTTCATGATTATAGATCACTCTTTATACCAGGTTGCCATCTTTGATCTTCCGATATAGACACTTTCCTACCATTTATACCAGGTTGCCATCTTTGATCTTCCGATATAAGGACACTTCTCCTACCATTAAATTCTATTTAAATTGTGTTCAATGTATATGTTTCTGATGACCTGACCATTTTTAGAATGTCTTTATTTTGCATCAAATGCCGATAAAATTGCATGCATGCACAATTTCTGAACTGGTATCGAAATATTATACAACTTTTTGCTTGAATTGTTCAATCAATCAATCAATCAATCAAGTACCATGTCCACCAGCGTAGGCGATCACATCTCTCTACAACTCTCTCTCTCATTGGTGTAATTTATAAGTTTGGATGTTATCTCTCGTCGATCCAAAATGTCAGACTGGTCAAGATCATCTTCCTATGTATTTAAACGACTTTCCCTATCCTTGTATTTTACCTGCTACCGCGTAGTGTTCTAAATCTCCTCTTTGCCGTAAGTGCCCAATAACAACGAATAGGTGACTGTTACCAATTTGTCAGGTTTCGTTATATGCAGGTCATTTTGAAAACATTATCATTTGTTTCTATTTCGTTGTCCATGTAATTGTCAACATTTCTCTGTTCAACCACATCTCTGTGGTTTCCAGCATTCTTATTGATTGTGTGTTTATTGTTGTTGTTGTTGTTGTTGTTGTTAGTTGGTGGATTAAGCCTCTATGTGGCCGAGGCACGCCCTTTCAACCCAAGACCTACGTCTTTTGGTTATATCAGAGCGTATTGGCCTTTTTCTTGGGTCTTGTTCAGTGTTTGTCCTAAAAAGGACATTGGGTCTTGTTCAGTGTTTGTCCTAATAAGGACATTGGGTCTGTGTTTATTGTCCGTGATTCGCGCACATTTATAAATATTGGTTCAAGATATCAAAATCTGATATCAGATATTCCAGTCTTTGAAAGACTGGAATATGTGTTCCCAGTGTCGTTGGTAGTGAATTCATACACTTAATGTTTTTCATTTGAATGGTTATGATATATGTTTCTCTGTTTGAAGTCTAAATAATGTTTTGTGTCTTTAATTGATCGGTTGTCTAAGTCATCATATTAATCTATGAGAATATTTTCATAATTTATAAACAATTGATGCTAATGAAACACATGATAAGTAAAGAACATTAACATTTGTTTACATTTCTCAACAAATTATTACATAATATTAATAAATGTGAAATAATTAACTAACTGATGTTTAGTTTAGTTGTCGGATCATCATCACTGTATATCGAACCAATTAGTCCCTAATTGCTCCAATCTCCTCCTGACTATCTATCTCAGTATGTGTCAACCAACGACACCGGTTCTTTGTTGGTTTACTATTTTTCTTTAGCTACCAATAGGTTCTATAGTACTCTTGTCTAGATACACCACATTTGACTAGATATTCTTGCAGTTTCTTTAGGGTTAAAGATTTACCACTATTACATGATGTTATTTACTTGTCCTTTCTTCTTTAGTGAATTCAAAATGTCACATAGTTCATTGCTAGCCCAATTTTTACAGCAGCCATACCTGCAAGCCTATCAGCGCGTTCATTTCCCCTCATAACTGCATGTCCTGGCACAAAAATAAAACTGATTTTTGTCAGTCTAGAATCATAAACGTTTGTACACAAATTTAATGAACATTTTTGGCCAATCTGGTGTATCGTACAGTCAGTCAGTATTAGCTGATTAAACACAGTCTTATAGTTGTCGACTTGTAACATATTATTAACCTCTGAAGTTGTGGCTGTGTAGTGTTTGACTTTGCAAACAAGGAACAAGGAAGGAATCGCATGTTCTTTTTCGCCTACAACTACATGTATCCATAACGTTCTAAAACAACACTGACCTAAATAAAAATCCGGTTAAGTATCAACAATTCAAATGGTATTACTAAATGTATTTATATTATTGTATTTATAAAAGTTATATTTGATTCATGTTTAACCACGTGTAGTCGTTTAATAGTAGTTTATGTTTATTCTGTCGAGCAATTTATTTCTGCTATTTTTATGTCTACTCAAGAAGACGACATTACATGTCAGTTTTTATGTTTGTAATTTATGCTTTTAAACCGAATTTAATATTGAATACTAATTATCTTCACGTTCATTTTTGTGGCAATCTCTTCCAGGTATTCTAGTCGGTGCTCCGAGTTCATGCATTATCGTCTGGTCCTCCAACAGATCGAACTATCAGATATAAATACCGACGATTAGGTAGTGGAGAGAAGATAAGTTGGCATCAAATGTTGGTTGAACAGATACGATTTACAAGATAAGTTGGCATCAAATGCTGGTTGAACAGATACGATTTACAAGATAAGTTGGCATCAAATGCTGGTTGGACAGATACGATTTACAAGATAAGTTGGCATCAAATGCTGGTTGAACAGATACGATTTACAAGATAAGTTGGCATCAAATGCTGGTTGGACAGATACGATTTACAAGATAAGTTGGCATCAAATGCTGGTTGGACAGATACGATTTACAAGATAAGTTGGCATCAAATGCTGGTTGGACAGATACGATTTACAAGATAAGTTGGCATCAAATGCTGGTTGGACAGATACGATTTACAAGATAAGTTGGCATCAAATGCTGGTTGGACAGATACGATTTACAAGATAAGTTGGCATCAAATGCTGGTTGGACAGATACGATTTAGAAGAATAACATAACGACTTTCCTTCAAGTATTTACATATTGGCTACTAAAACTGTCGACGTGAGAAGCAACGAACATTAACACGACAGAAGCATATTTATGATTTCGACATCTTCATGATTGAGGAAACCAAATTTCAGCAGAATATACAGTGACCAGGTTTCAATGTTATTCTACTATCAGTGAACGGGGTGAAGGACAAAGACTGGCTATTCATTTGAAATACGGTCTACCCCACATCTCTTTTGATACATATGATTTCTTACCTGAAGGTGTGGAATTACAGGAGATTCAGGTAACAATTCGTAATCAGGTAGAAGAATCTAGAATGGGTATGCTCATGTGGATAGAATTCCGTATTCCAGAAAACTGGATTTGGCATGTGAATCTCTTGGATGTTCTGGGCACAAAGTTTTACCTAGAAGATGATTTCAACATTCGATTGAAAGAGCTGAACACAAATGTTGAAAATAGATAGATTACTTCTTTGTGTCAGTCTCTACTAAACTCTAACCTGTCTATTTTGTATGACGGTCGACCAACTCAATTAGCGTATTAACCTGTAGGGGTCATCGATATGGCATACATCTCTATTGCCGACTAATCTTTAGCTTGTTAGAACTTCGGGTTGCAGAAGCTATCATCTACAATGTGTTTTCCTCCTTTCTTCTTCTTCTTCTTCTTTGCGTTCGTTCTTTACGATCAATTTTAATCACTCATTGTGATATGTTTGATCTTTGCCAAGAACGTGTATACGTTGCACATTGGTTTGGTAGGCCCTAAACGCATAAACTTCTACACGCTTAGGACATGTGCATCCGATTTCAGCCAAACCTCCTTAGTCGCCTCTTACGACATGCGTGGCAGGTAACAGTGGTTATATTCTTTATACCCCAAATTTGGACCCCGGTAACCACTGGGGCGTTCCTCCTTTCAAAGGGCAACATCTTGCGAAACAGAAAGCTCAAACTTGCTTTTCATTACACATGTCAAAGTGATCATTAAAACACATTATTTATATTGCCAAAAAAAATACCAGACACAAGAAGTCTAGGACACTATTCATGAAACTACACTTACGATTTGAAAATGTTGAATGAACGTGATTGGCAAAGAAGGTTACTACAATGTCATGGCAGAGAAACCGAAAGAAACTATTGAGAAATATGTTGATGTAGATGAGGAATCTGTTGTCCGATATATGGCTACTAAATAGTTGTAAAGAATTTGCTATCGAAATAAATGATGTGTCGTTCATAATACGTGTCGGTAGTTATGTCACCACAGCAATTCTGACAGTTTGGACGGAGAATGAAGTAACATTCAGTCCTTGTTTTAATTGACGAGACTTTTCTGGCGCCTAATGATGTCAATAATAGTTTGGTTATGTCCCACTCAGTTTAATAACACATACATCGCCCTTCTGCTGCAGATGATTCATAAATTATCACAGAGCAAGCGTCACAGGTGCGTAAAGCTAATGTATTGCACCTGTGATGTAAATGGTATCTCTATTTGTTCAACCTTTGTGTCTGCATCTGTGATGTAAATGGTATCTCTATTTGTTCAACCGCTGTGTCTGCATCTGTGATGCGTGTTGCTGAATATTAATTTTGAATTTGAAGTGTACATGATATGTCAGCTTGTTTTACGTTTATACTTATATAATTTATGTATGTGTTTGTTGGGGAAAAACATAATATGTTTAGTTTAGTAATAATATGTTTAGTTTAGTAATAATATGTTTAGTTTAGTAATAATATGTTTAGTTTAGTAATAATATGTTTAGTTTAGTAATAATATGTTTAGTTTAGTAATAATATGTTTAGTTTAGTAATAATATGTTTAGTTTAGTAATAATATGTTTAGTTTAGTAATAATATGTTTAGTTTAGTAATAATATGTTTAGTTTAGTAATAATATGTTTAGTTTAGTAATAATATGTTTAGTTTAGTAATAATATGTTTAGTTTAGTAATAATATGTTTAGTTTAGTAATACTATGTTTAGTTTAGTAATAATATGTTTAGTTTAGTAATAATATGTTTAGTTTAGTAATAATATGTTTAGTTTAGTAATAATATGTTTAGTTTAGTAATAATATGTTTAGTTTAGTAATAATATGTTTAGTTTAGTAATAATATGTTTAGTTTAGTAATAATATGTTTAGTTTAGTAATAATATGTTTAGTTTAGTAATAATATGTTTAGTTTAGTAATAATATGTTTAGTTTAGTAATAATATGTTTAGTTTAGTAATAATATGTTTAGTTTAGTAATAATATGTTTAGTTTAGTAATAATATGTTTAGTTTAGTAATAATATGTTTAGTTTAGTAATAATATGTTTAGTTTAGTAATAATATGTTTAGTTTAGTAATAATATGTTTAGTTTAGTAATAATATGTTTAGTTTAGTAATAATATGTTTAGTTTAGTAATAATATGTTTAGTTTAGTAATAACATCCGTGTGTTGACGGGGTTCTCAAAGTGAGCAAAGAATAGTAACACTGCGACATACAAGACATGTCGTAAGAGACCACTGCGTTAGGGGCCTAGGGAAGCTACCTAGTAAATAAAAAGCGTTGCAGAAATCGGATGTGCAGACCTACTTGTAGGCTCATAACTGGCACTACGTACAATCGCTCTTAGTCTCAGATCACATACAAATCACAAAGAATGGTTTAACAAGTGATCGATATGGAGCGTTCGAAGAAGTTTAGTTATCAGATCAACATGACTGCACATCGAACCAATTGTTCATACGTATTTTCATCTCTCCCTGAGTATGTTTCTCATTGTGTGGCATATACCAACACCAGTCGAATGTTGGTTTACTATTTTGCTGTGCATTTCCAGTATAAAACTCACGGTTAAGGTATGCGGAGTTTGATTTAATAGTCTTGTAGTTTGGGTAGTGCTGCAGATTCGCTCCTATTTTTTGAATAGTTTACACGTACTATCTCTCTTAGAGAATTCAAATTATCAGCTTGGTCCATTGCTCGTCCACTTTCTACACTTGCCATTCCCGCATGTGTGTCGGTGTGTTCATTCCCATTGATACTCATTTACGCCAGCGTGCTGTGACACACAACTAAGATTGACAATAATATTTGTATATAAACACTTTTATAAAAAGGAGAAGATGGAGATATGTTGGACACAACTTGAGAAGAAATGATCAAATAATATCAAAGCAGGCATTGAAGTGGGATGCAGAGGTCTCAAGAAAGAGAGAACGACCTAAGGAGACAATGAAACGAACTTTGCTGAAAGAGACAAGAAATATGTGTCTCAGTTCCATGGAAGAAATTGATCGAGTTTCATCGGATAGAGCGGTATGGAGAAATTACTTGCAGGCACTATGTAACGTATAACGGTACATTTGAACTTATTACTATATAAACATTACATAGCTAAACTTGCAGTATATGCTATACATGTTGGCAGTAATTGCTTCGACCAGACCAGGCTAAACTTGCAGCATGCTATAAAAAATGTTGATAGGAAGTGCTTCAACCAGGCTAAACTTGCAGCATGCTATACATGTTGACAGTAAGTACTTCGACAAGACCAGGCTAAACTTGCAGCATGCTATACATGTTGGTAGTAAGTGCTTCGACAAGACCAGGCTAAACTTGCAGCATGCTATACATGTTGGCAGTAAGTGCTTCCACCAGGCTACACTTGTAGCATGATATACATGTTGGCAGTAAGTACTTCGACAAGACACGGCTAAACTTGCAGCATACATGTTGGCAGTAAGTACTTCGACAAGACCAGGCTAAACTTGCAGCACGCTATACATGTTGGCAGTAAGTACTTCGACAAGACCAGGCTAAACTTGCAGCATGCTATACATGTTGGTAGTAAGTGTTTCGACAAGACCAGGCTAAACTTGCAGCATGCTATACATGTTGGCAGTAAGTACTTCGACAAGACCAGGCTAAACTTGCAGTATGCTATACATGTTGGCAATAAGTGCTTCGACCAGGCTAAACTTGTACCATGCTATACATGTTGGCAGTAAGTACTTCGACAAGACAAGGCTAAACTTGCAGTTTGCTATACATGTTGTCAGCAAGTGCTTCGACAAGACCAGGCTAAATTTGCAGCACGCTATACATGTTGGCAGTAAGTACTTCGACAAGACCAGGCTAAACTTGCAGCATGCTATACATGTTGGTAGTAAGTGTTTCGACAAGACCAGGCTAAACTTGCAGCATGCTATACATGTTGGCAGTAAGTACTTCGACAAGACCAGGCTAAACTTGCAGCATACATGTTGACAGTAAGTACTTCGACAAGACCAGGCTAAACTTGCAGCATGCTATACATGTTGGTAGTAAGTACTTCGACAAGACCAGGCTAAACTTGCAGCACGCTACACATGTTGGTAGTAAGTACTTCGACAAGACCAGGCTAAACTTGCAGCACGCTATACATGTTGGTAGTAAGTGCTTCGACAAGACCAGGCTAAACTTGCAGCACGCTATACATGTTGGCAGTAAGTACTTCGACAAGACCAGGCTAAACTTGCAGCATGCTATACATGTTGGTAGTAAGTGTTTCGACAAGACCAGGCTAAACTTGCAGCACGCTATACATGTTAGCAGTAAGTACTTCGACAAGACCAGGCTAAACTTGCAGCATGCTATACATGTTGGCAGTAAGTGCTTCGACCAGGCTAAACTTGTACCATGCTATACATGTTGGTAGTAAGTACTTCGACAAGACCAGGCTAAACTTGCAGCACGCTATACATGTTGGTAGTAAGTACTTCGACAAGACCAGGCTAAACTTGCAGCATGCTACACATGTTGGTAGTAAGTACTTCGACAAGACCAGGCTAAACTTGCAGCACGCTATACATGTTGGTAGTAAGTGCTTCGACAAGACCAGGCTAAACTTGCAGCACGCTATACATGTTGGTAGTAAGTACTTCGACAAGACCAGGCTAAACTTGCAGCATGCTACACATGTTGGTAGTAAGTGTTTCGACAAGACCAGGCTAAACTTGCAGCATGCTATACATGTTGGCAGTAAGTACTTCGACAAGACCAGGCTAAACTTGCAGCATACATGTTGACAGTAAGTACTTCGACAAAACCAGGCTAAACTTGCAGCACGCTATACATGTTGGCAGTAAGTACTTCGACAAGACCAGGCTAAACTTGCAGCACGCTATACATGTTGGCAGTAAGTACTTCGACAAGACCAGGCTAAACTTGCAGCATACATGTTGACAGTAAGTACTTCGACAAGACCAGGCTAAACTTGCAGCACGCTATACATGTTGGCAGTAAGTGTTTCGACAAGACCAGGCTAAACTTGCAGCATGCTATACATGTTGGCAGTAAGTACTTCGACAAGACCAGGCTAAACTTGCAGTATGCTATACATGTTGGCAATAAGTGCTTCGACCAGGCTAAACTTGTACCATGCTATACATGTTGGCAGTAAGTACTTCGACAAGACAAGGCTAAACTTGCAGTTTGCTATACATGTTGTCAGCAAGTGCTTCGACAAGACCAGGCTAAACTTGCAGCACGCTATACATGTTGGCAGTAAGTACTTCGACAAGACCAGGCTAAACTTGCAGCATGCTATACATGTTGGTAGTAAGTGTTTCGACAAGACCAGGCTAAACTTGCAGCATGCTATACATGTTGGCAGTAAGTACTTCGACAAGACCAGGCTAAACTTGCAGCATACATGTTGACAGTAAGTACTTCGACAAGACCAGGCTAAACTTGCAGCATGCTATACATGTTGGTAGTAAGTACTTCGACAAGACCAGGCTAAACTTGCAGCACGCTACACATGTTGGTAGTAAGTACTTCGACAAGACCAGGCTAAACTTGCAGCACGCTATACATGTTGGTAGTAAGTGCTTCGACAAGACCAGGCTAAACTTGCAGCACGCTATACATGTTGGCAGTAAGTACTTCGACAAGACCAGGCTAAACTTGCAGCATGCTATACATGTTGGTAGTAAGTGTTTCGACAAGACCAGGCTAAACTTGCAGCACGCTATACATGTTAGCAGTAAGTACTTCGACAAGACCAGGCTAAACTTGCAGCATGCTATACATGTTGGCAGTAAGTGCTTCGACCAGGCTAAACTTGCAGCATGCTACACATGTTGGTAGTAAGTGTTTCGACAAGACCAGGCTAAACTTGCAGCATGCTATACATGTTGGCAGTAAGTACTTCGACAAGACCAGGCTAAACTTGCAGCATACATGTTGACAGTAAGTACTTCGACAAAACCAGGCTAAACTTGCAGCACGCTATACATGTTGGCAGTAAGTACTTCGACAAGACCAGGCTAAACTTGCAGCACGCTATACATGTTGGCAGTAAGTACTTCGACAAGACCAGGCTAAACTTGCAGCATACATGTTGACAGTAAGTACTTCGACAAGACCAGGCTAAACTTGCAGCACGCTATACATGTTGGCAGTAAGTACTTCGACAAGACCAGGCTAAACTTGCAGCATGCTATACATGTTGGCAGTAAGTGCTTCGACCAGGCTAAACTTGTACCATGCTATACATGTTGGTAGTAAGTACTTCGACAAGACCAGGCTAAACTTGCAGCATGCTACACATGTTGGTAGTAAGTACTTCGACAAGACCAGGCTAAACTTGCAGCACGCTATACATGTTGGTAGTAAGTGCTTCGACAAGACCAGGCTAAACTTGCAGCACGCTATACATGTTGGCAGTAAGTACTTCGACAAGACCAGGCTAAACTTGCAGCATGCTATACATGTTGGTAGTAAGTGTTTCGACAAGACCAGGCTAAACTTGCAGCATGCTATACATGTTGGCAGTAAGTACTTCGACAAGACCAGGCTAAACTTGCAGCATACATGTTGACAGTAAGTACTTCGACAAGACCAGGCTAAACTTGCAGCACGCTATACATGTTGGCAGTAAGTACTTCGACAAGACCAGGCTAAACTTGCAGCATGCTATACATGTTGGCAGTAAGTGCTTCGACCAGGCTAAACTTGTACCATGCTATACATGTTGGTAGTAAGTACTTCGACAAGACCAGGCTAAACTTGCAGCACGCTATACATGTTGGTAGTAAGTACTTCGACAAGACCAGGCTAAACTTGCAGCACGCTATACATGTTGGTAGTAAGTGCTTCGACAAGACCAGGCTAAACTTGCAGCACGCTATACATGTTGGCAGTAAGTACTTCGACAAGACCAGGCTAAACTTGCAGCATGCTATACATGTTGGTAGTAAGTGTTTCGACAAGACCAGGCTAAACTTGCAGCATGCTATACATGTTGACAGTAAGTACTTCGACAAGACCAGGCTAAACTTGCAGTATGCTATACATGTTGACAGTAAGTACTTCGACCAGGCTACACTTGTAGCATGATATACATGTTGGCAGTAAGTACTTCGACAAGACCAGGCAAAACTAGCAGTATGCTATACATGTTGGTAGCAAGTGCTTCGACAAGACAATGCCTAACATCAAGGTCATGTACCATACAATAACATACATTTTATACTGGCATATGTTAAAATGTAAATCATAATTTCCATCTAAAATATAAAAATATATTGGCTTAAAAGTTTCTGAATGCATGAAACTAGTATCACTCGATACAATCTTGATTCATTTGCACGTGAAAGCTTTTACTGGTTGTTACTGCATAATAATATTAGTTACATAAATTGAATGCAAAATGATAGATATTGTGTATAAGACAATTGAACTTGAGTTCTCGTTATCATGAAACCATTCTGTCATTGATTGAATCGATACAAACTTAGATTAAATTACTTATTATGATGTTATTTATATATCAGTATGCATACACTTCGATATCTGGGGGTGGAGACTGAGCACCTATGGGTCTGCTAGGAGTGCTGTGACGTCAGTTCAGTAACCAATAACCAATCACGAATATGTGTGCAGTTTAGAACTAACGATCAGTTATTTAAATAAAAAAAAGAATTAGGAAACACATATATGTGCTTTTGAATACAATTGTTACAGAATGTCATCCACATTCCATGGGCAGAGAAGCGAGTCAATATTGTTATCTAGAAGGTACTCAAAATTAAAGAAAACTGGCTGTGGCTACAAATAATAATGAGAAAATGATGGTATTTTGAGATATAAAAAGACAAGAAGAGTTAGAGAAGAGTATGATG
This sequence comes from Arion vulgaris, assembly GCA_020796225.1. Taxonomy (NCBI): domain Eukaryota; kingdom Metazoa; phylum Mollusca; class Gastropoda; order Stylommatophora; family Arionidae; genus Arion; species Arion vulgaris. Next base: position 58,031,854 of record CM036761.1, on the reverse strand, counting down.
GAAGGAAGCATTCAGGAAAAGAGGAGAAATGGAAGACCACGGTTATCATGGATCCAGAATGTGACTGATGATTTGAACATGACGGTGGAAGAGATAAAACATCTGGCTTAAGTCAGAAAGAGAGAGAGAGAGAGAGAGAGAGAGAGATAGAGAGAGAGAAAGAAAGAGATTGAGAAGGAATGCTAGGGTAATAAAGTTTTTCCAGAAAATTTTATTGTATCGTGATTGATGAGTATTGGTGTGAAATTATTTCCTTTTGTAATCAAGATAGCATTGATGCTCATTTATTGGAATTTTATGTATGCTTAGATTATTGTTCAGTTTATTGTATTTTTTATACAAGTTAGAAAGGATGTTGAATTTAGTAATGTTCAGTTTTGATAACATTGATTTTCACTGACTAAAATTATTTACTGAGAATTCAACTCTCTAACTAATAATGTACTTGTTGTCTTTTTGATTGATTGATTGATTTATTGATAGGAGCATCATCACTACACTTTGGTGAGTAACCATTTGTACTCCAATCTCTTTCTTACACAGGAAGATCTTAACTGCAATGCACTAATTCCGTAGCACTGGTGAGGGTCAGAAGTAATTTTTTAGATGGTAAAGTTATTTTTGCGGGGATTATTTTGTTAATCTTTTCGAATGAATTTTGCCCGGGCAGCGTCTTTCCAGCCTCCGCAACTCAATTTTTAAATGCCACGGGTTCGTTTACAATCTGAACTTCAACATGGGATCTACGTTTTAATTTCCGTCTCCGATAGGACTAGGAACTTGATCTCACCTACACTGAGATCAGAGATCTCTGGTAAAATATCCAGATGTCTTCACTAGGGAGCGAACCTGGTACCATTAGCACGAGAGACGAGTATCTAACATCTACCCAGATCCGCATCACTTGTTGACACCCGCTTGCAGAGTTAAATAGACAGGGAGTGGACAATAATGAAACATACCATGCACACTTTATGAGTGTAGTTGTGTGACTAGAGGCAGTGTAATTGTGTTACTCGAGGCAGTGTAGTTGTGTGACTCGAGGCAGTGTAGTTGTGTGACTCGAGGCAGTGTAGTTGTGTGACTCGAGGTAGTGTAGTTGTGTGACTCGAGGCAGTGTAGTTGTGTGACTCGAGGTAGTGTAGTTGTGTGACTAGAGGTAGTGTAATTGTGTTACTCGAGGCAGTGTAGTTGTGTGACTCGAGGCAGTGTAGTTGTGTGACTCGAGGCAGTGTAGTTGTGTGACTCGAGGTAGTGTAGTTGTGTGACTCGAGGCAGTGTAGTTGTGTGACTCGAGGCAGTGTAATTGTGTGACTTGAGGCAGTGTAGTTGTGTGACTCGAGGCAGTCTAATTGTGTGACTCGAGGCAGTGTAGTTGTGTGACTCGAGGCAGTGTAATTGTGTGACTTGAGGCAGTGTAGTTGTGTGACTCGAGGCAGTGTAGTTGTGTGACTCGAGGCAGTGTAATTGTGTGACTCGAGGCAGTGTAGTTGTGTGACTCGAGGCAGTGTAATTGTGTGACTCGAAGCAGTGTAGTTGTGTGACTCGAGGCAGTGTAATTGTGTGACTCGAAGCAGTGTAATTGTGTGACTCGAGGCAGTGTAATTGTGTGACTCGAGGCAGTGTAGTTGTGTGACTCGAGGCAGTGTAGTTGTGTGACTCGAGGCAGTGTAGTTGTGTGACTAGAGGCAGTGTAATTGTGTTACTCGAGGCAGTGTAGTTGTGTGACTCGATGCAGTGTAATTGTGTGACTTGAGGCAGTGTAGTTGTGTGACTCGAGGCAGTGTAATTGTGTTACTCGAGGTAGTGTAATTGTGTGACTCGAGGCAGTGTAGTTGTGTGACTCGAGGCAGTGTAGTTGTGTGACTCGAGGCAGTGTAGTTGTGTGACTCGAGGCAGTGTAGTTGTGTGACTAGAGGCAGTGTAATTGTGTGACTCGAGGCAGTCTAATTGTGTGACTCGAGGCAGTGTAATTGTGTTACTCGAGGCAGTGTAGTTGTGTGACTAGAGGCAGTGTAGTTGTGTGACTCGAGGCAGTGTAGTTGTGTGACTCGAGGCAGTGTAGTTGTGTGACTCGAAGCAGTGTAATTGTGTGACTTGAGGCAGTGTAATTGTGTGACTTGAGGCAGTGTAGTTGTGTGACTCGAAGCAGTGTAGTTGTGTGACTTGAGGCAGTGTAATTGTGTGACTTGAGGCAGTGTAGTTGTGTGACTTGAGGCAGTGTAGTTGTGTGACTTGAGGCAGTGTAGTTGTGTGACTCGAGGCAGTGTAGTTGTGTGACTCGAGGCAGTGTAGTTGTGTGACTCGAGGCAGTGTAGTTGTGTGACTCGAAGCAGTGTAGTTGTGTGACTTGAGGCAGTGTAATTGTGTGACTTGAGGCAGTGTAATTGTGTGACTCGAGGCAGTGTAATTGTGTTACTCGAGGCAGTGTAGTTGTGTGACTTGAGGCAGTGTAGTTGTGTGACTCGATGCAGTGTAATTGTGTGACTCGAGGCAGTGTAGTTGTGTGACTCGAGGCAGTGTAGTTGTGTGACTCGAGGCAGTGTAATTGTGTGACTCGAGGCAGTGTAATTGTGTGACTCGAGGCAGTGTAGTTGTGTGACTCGAGGCAGTGTAGTTGTGTGACTCGAGGCAGTGTAGTTGTGTGACTCGAGGCAGTGTAGTTGTGTGACTCGAGGCAGTGTAATTGTGTGACTCGAGGTAGTGTAGTTGTGTGACTAGAGGCAGTGTAATTGTGTTACTCGAGGCAGTGTAGTTGTGTGACTCGAGGCAGTGTAATTGTGTTACTCGGGGCAGTGTAGTTGTGTGACTCGAGGCAGTGTAGTTGTGTGACTCGAGGCAGTGTAGTGACTTAGTCAACGCTAGTACTTCTATTGTTGTACTATTATTTGACACACTAAATGCGCAACTCACCTCCTGGATCGTTCTGTCGGACGACCTTGCAGTGGAGGTCCATGCGGAACGTTGGTGGTGAACTACCGACCCATCAGTGTAAATCACCATTTTTTTTTTCTCTAATAAATAACGTCTATCCGTATCCAATATTTCGACTGGCGCACTTGCAACAAAACATTATTTGCAATGCAAACTTCAATCAACGTATGAACTTTGAAAACTGACCTAAAAGTTAACCTAAATACCCATATTTCACTCATTACCTTATTTAAAAAAAGTAGAGATGACCTAATTACTTCCATTACTCTCGTAAATAAACCACTGCTATTTAAAGTATAACGTTAGTTTTCAGTTGATGCAACTGTACGATGTAAATGCATATATGAACAGCATAGAGGCAATACAGTTCTTCTAATTAATATTTCAATTACTATTTCTCTTCTAAATATATATGTTTAAAGGGTTTTTAAGCAGAAGGATTGACTTCATTGCCCCGGGTTTTACCCCATATGGCTCGGTCCCTCTCCGCAGAAATGGCACGCCACCTGCCGAGAGTACAGCACAAAGCACGAACTCCGTAGCTCCAGCAACAATTCTAGGGATCTCTGGAAAAAACTGCACTCGTGAACAGAACGGCGCGGTCAGGATTCGAACCCCATGACCTTCGACTCACAAGGCAAAGGGCGTAACCAGTTAGTCACAGTAAACCACAGAAAAATATATATGTACAGGGTGGTTGTAAAGTCTCACAACACTTCATATGTAGTTCAGCGTGAAAAATGTAGTACATGACGTCATCAAATAACGTGCTAAAATAAAGTAGTGACATTATTCACAATAGTTACTGCTATGGTCTACTGTTGTTCTTGGTAAACTAGAAAACAACAAATTAAATATTCATTACAGCAGATGTTGGAAATATCTAACACGGGCTTCAATATATGTCTGTACATGATTTTTTCATATTGTCAAATGTCTTTCTCCAGTTGAAAACACCATTATGGTTTGAGTGAAAAGAGTTACTCCAGCAGACAACATTCACTGCATATTGCACCACAATTGTCTATGGAACACATTTTTGATGACTTATGTACTTTATTTTTCACATTTGTTCTACATATGAAGTGCTGTGAAACTTTACAAACACTATGTGTATGGTATTGTATATTATATATTGTAATAATAATAACAATTATTTATATATTATAGATGTATTTATATAATTATTTAATATTACTATCTCTATCTCACTGTATTTCTCTATTTCTCAATCACTCTTATATTCTGTATGTATGTCAGTATCTCATAATCATCTAATAGTCATCAGGGGTTATCCACTTTCACAAATATAAACTTTCATGTAGCTGTTAAAGTTTTATTGGTGATATTATGTCCTTTAGCTACTTACAAAAACATTTGATTAGGTTCTCGACTCTCATTTCAAAGGTGCTGTTTGCTCCTCGTGAGTCATCGGAATATGTTTTCCAGAGATACCGGTTCTCAGTGTAGGTAAGATCGAGTTCTTGCCCTATCGGAGGCGGATAATGAAAGGTAGGTCCAGTATTCAATTTGAGCAGGTAAAAGAACACTCAAGAAGAGCATGCTGGACAAACACAGTAAAAAAGTTAATTTGCATATCATTTACATGACTTTGCGAATCAATCCCAGCTTTTTAACACTGTTTGAAGGAAATACACAGCCCAGGCAAAATTCATTAGAAATGAATAAAAAATGAAATTCCTGCAAAATATCTTCACTATCTTTAAAATTACGTCGTTGGCACTACGAGGTTCGTGCACTGCCGCTGAGATCTTCATGTGTAAGAAAGAAGGATCGTAGCAGCATGGATACTCACCGAAGTGCAATGATGATGGTCCAATCAATTAATCAATCACATTTTCAAACTGTTCTAGCAATACTCACAGCCGAACTGACAAAAGAAGTATATATAAAACTAGTGGCGGCTCTTGCTCATATTTGTTCGTGGGGCCAGACACAAATTTTCGGAAAAATCATGGTTTTAGGTTAGGTTATATTTTAATTTATAAAATAATAAATACACGTTAGACATTACTTTTGGTTGGGCCCGGCCCCACTGGACCTTAATGACGAACCGCCTCTGTATAAACTATTTCTACTAAAATGAACAGAACGCATTCTATTTTTTAAGACACCATTTTTTTATCTGTCTTCCATTCTTGTTCAGCAGATATTTTGAACGAAACAAAAATGTTCCAACACTCCTTTATATATATTTATAGCTGTGATATATTGTTATGACGTATTCACAATTCGCAAGCTCATCCATGTCAACATTTTTCACTTTTAAATTCATATAATTGACAGCACTTGAAAGCTGATATCGTTAACATATACGCAACTTCAATCAGACTACATGCCAAAGACGGCATTACTAACACAAAAAGATTTAACAAAGAACAAAAATAGAATCACGCGATGTTTCATGCAAAAGAGATTATCAAACAAAGGAGAAATCCACACAAACAAAAAAAACCCCCAAAAATCCAGATTGGATAACACGTATACTGGCACAAGAAGTTTGAGTGGAATGAAGAATTTATAAAAATAAATAAGTAAATTCACAAGAAACAAACTAAATAGAAAAACTAGAAGTTAAAAGAAACGGTAATGTATACATACACGTACATGCACATATACACGCACACTTACATACGAACACACACAAATACACACGCACACACACAGACATATACACATGCCTGTGTGCTTGTATGTGTGTGTAGAAGCTGCAACAGATGCCAACAGGCGAAAGATTGAATCAGTTTACTGAGAAGATATGCACCGGAACTGGCAGAAAATATCTGTGCAGGATATAAATTAGAGGAATAATGACAGGTTTACAACATTCAAATGGAATTCAGAAAACTGAAACCACAAACATGTGCACCGATTATGTGAGATATATTAGGCGATAACCATAAGTGAAGGAAAACTTGGAAACTATCAACAGAGAATCAACATCTATAGGGAACATTTTTATGTTATGAGTCAACACTAACCGTCCAATATTTTAACAAGTTCATAGAAGAGCTATATTTAGATATTGTAATAATAATAAATATTATATATATATATGATTTTTTTTTCGTCTATACAGACAGACAATTAACAAGTGTTTTACAGTGACAATGTCTGTTAATGCTTTTCTCTCTTGTCTTTCAGCTCATACATTAGTCTCTTCTCAAAAGACTCTGCTACCTTGAGCAATATTGCTTTCCCATAACTCTGTCATCAGCTAGTTTTTAACCATGTGTTGGGACCTATAGAAATGTTCTTTAGTGAGACCTTGTAGACATCTTTATATCTGAGCAGTGGTCTGTCCTGGTGCCTCTTCCCTTCCGTAAGTTCACAGAACAACATTTGTTTTGGTATGCGACAATTGTCCATTCTTCTCACATGCCCTAACTATCTTAGTCGTCTACTGCTGAACATAAGTATGATGATAATCTTGTAAGAATAAAGCACCGAGAGATATTCTGTAAATATAACAGCCACGGTCAACAAAGAAATAAAGTGAGGATAGAATACATTAAAATAGTGACTTTATGTTTTATTTTAAGCATCTCATAAACGAGATCGTGTTCGGAACTATCAGCAAAGTCGCTTCATCAACAGACTTCTTCTTTGAAACAGGATGGGCTTGGAGACAATGGATGGAATCACTGGGGAGGTCTAAGCTGACAAAAATCAGTTTAATTTTTGTGCCAGGGCATGCAGGTAAAAGGAGAAATGAACGTGTCGACATGCTTGCAGGTGTAAGGAGAAATGAACGTGTCGACATGCTTGCGGTTGGAGAATAAGTCGAATGCTTGCAGGTGTAGGAGAAATGAACGTGTCGACAGCTTGCAGGTGTAAGGAGAAATGAACGTGTCGACATGCTTGCAGGTGTAAGGAGAAATGAACGTGTCGACATGCTTGCAGGTGTAAGGAGAAATGAACGTGTCGACAGTCTTGCAGGTGTAAGGAGAAATGAACGTGTCGACAGTCTTGCAGGTGGCAAATGAACGTGTCGACAGTCTTGCAGGTGTAAGGAGAAATGAACGTGTCGACAGGCTTGCAGGTGTAAGGAGAAATGAACGTGTCGACAGTCTTGCGGTGTAGGAGAATGAACGTGTCGACAGTCTTGCAGGTGTAGGAGAAATGAACGTGCGACAGTCTTGCAGGTGTAGGAAAATGACATGTCGACTGCTGCAGGTGTAAGGAAATGAACGTGTCGACAGGCTTGCAGGTATGGCTGGTATACAAAGAGGACGAGCTATGGACAGGGTGATATTATAAATTTCAGGGCAGAGTTACACACAATAATAGTGGTGAATCTACAACACTAACCAGACTGCAAGAATTCCAAGTCAAATGTGATGTAGCTCGACAAGAACACTATGCTGGTCGCTAAAGAAGAATAGTAAACCAACAAATAACCTGTGCGTTAGTCGCCACACGTAGAGACATATTGAGGAGGAGATCGGAGCACTTATGTACTAATTGGGTTGACGTGCAGTGATGATGATCCGATGACTAAACTAAACTAAAACTAAACTTCTTCATCATTCGTTCTACATAAACCACTAGATAAACCACTCCTGTTTTGTATGTGGTGTGCAACTTAGAGCTTAGTGTGCACGTTTTATTTGCAACATATCAACTTACGTCATTCATGGTGACAGTTCGCGTTACAATATTTACTCACTACGAAGCTTTGACTACACATGACAACAATAGAGGCATAATATTTATAATCTATCAAGCTGCAATCTATATGTATAAAAAGTTAGAGACTACTAACGAACAAAAATATAACACATACAGGACAGTAGTTTTCGAGGTAACATGAAGATCATAGTTATATAATGAAGAGAACAATTACACTTGTTAATCTTCTTTTTCTGCGATCGCCCACTGTCAATTCAGGCGTTTGTCATGACGTTTGGTACTGCGCTTCTGACTGACTTTTGCGTGAGACCTGCTTACCATTTGACTGATGTCCCTTGCCATAATGTGGGCCTTCACAAACTTCAGAGGTACATGAAGATAAGATCCTTCAAGTGTGATCGTTACAGGAAACATGTGGTCCGAACAATTTGACATAATTCCTCGTACCCTCGGAACTTTTAGGGCCAGTGACTATTAGTGAAGTGCGACTTCTCAATCGGATTTCCTGCTCTTTTCTGTCCGTGGTGAGGTCGTTCCGTACGCATAGTATGATAAACACTCTCTAATGATCGTTTTACTGCCGTATATTTGGACTTTGGTCTACAACATATTTGGTAATCTTAGTACAGATACATAACTGACGGGATATGGTTAACAAAATGTTGCTTCATTGTGGCAGACGTACTTAGTTATACGGTAGTATGGGGTCATAGGTGAGGGGTCATGGGGTCAATCATCAAAGTTGACTCATGGTTAACAACTGGTTGTTAGTTTGTTATATATAATAAGGCAACAAGTGGTTGCTAGTTTGTTGCAATAGATAACAATTTTTTACTGCGACCGACATATAAATGGTGAATTATTCTTGATGTCGTGCTATCTCTATCACTGTTATTATATCTCTGATTTTTTCCCTCTATCTATTTCTTTGTTATATCTCTATTTCTGTTGTCTCTATTTCTTTCACTGTTATTCTATCTCTATTCCTGTCACTCTATCTCTGTTACTGTTATTCAATGTCTTTCTCTGCCCCCTATATCTCTTAAAATATGGCATTCTTTCTTAATATCTATAACTCTTTTTCTCTTACATTTTCTTCATTGTTATTATATCTCTACTTCTGTCACTCTATCTATTTCATTGTCATATCTCTATTTCTGCTGCTAATCTCCAATTATGTCATTCTATCTCTATTTATGTCAATCTCCGTCACTGTTGTTATATCTTTATGTTTGTCACTCTGCATTTGCCATTTACATGATCTCTGTCTTTCTTAATCACTCTCTGTTTCCTTCTCTGTCCCACTGTCTATTTCTTGATCTGTCTGTTTATTTCTTTATCCCTCTAATCTGACCCACACATCAGCCACTCTGACTCAAAGATACTCCAGCTCATCCTCATATCAGCCTTGTTACTCATGGACACTTCAGCTCACCCACACACCAGCCACTCTGAATCAAAGACACTTTATCTCACACAGATCAGACATCTAACTCAAAGACACATCAGTATATCCGCACATCAGCCACATTGTCTTGAAAACACTACAGCTCACTCACACATCAGACACTGTTCAAAACACTACAGCTCACTCACACATCAGACACTATTCAAAACACTACAGCTCACTCACACATCAGACACTCTATTCAAAACACTACTGCTGACAAACACATCATCCACTCTGTCTCCAGACCACTTTAGCTCACCCAAATATCACCCATTATGTCTCCAAAATACTACAGCTTACCCACACAGCAGCCAGTCTGATTCATAGACCCATCAATACATCTAAAGTAATACATATTCCATTCATAGAACAGGATATACCGCTGTCATTCAGATGATGAGATCATAAAACATATGTGATATAATTGAGTTGATCTTTAGTAGGTATGGTAACTAGCTGAAAATTGATGGGTTAATTTCGTATTTTTCTTGTTCATTATTCGTTATGATCAAATGTTACATCTCATGCAATGAGTTTACATCCGTGTGGTACCGGGGTCCCGCAAAGGAAGCAAAGAATAGTACCACTGCGACCTACAAGGCATGTCGTAAGAGGCGATTGATGTAGGAACTAGGAAAGCTATCCTAGTAAATAAAAAGCATCGCAGAAATGGAATATGCTGCCCTACTTGTAGACGCATAACTGGAACAACGTACAATCGTTGTTAGACTCAAATAGTCTGAGCATCTCTCTATCACTTACAAATCTCACAGAGTGGTTAACAAGTGGTCGATATGGAAGAAGGAGACAAATACACTGAGTTTAACTTCATGATAGAAGGTTGATTCATACCCACTCCCATCCACCACAATAACAATACATGATTGCCACTAGGATTTAAACACTAATCCTGCCGAATTTAATACCGATGCCCTTACTACTCGATTAGTCGCTTGAATACACAAAAGCTGCATATTAATATTCTATAATTACCATTTGAATTAGTCATACGGATTTAGAGCTTGCATAAAATAATAAGCTCCCCTCTGTTCTCATAAATTAGAAAATATGTATTAAGTAGCGTGTTGGTACTTCTGTTTTGTGCAATTGTAAAATTACACACATTGTGATTTGTGTACGTGCAGAAATATCACATACCAACTATCATATCAAATCTGATCATCTAACACAGTGGCGGCTCGTCATTAAGGGCAACTGGGGCCGGGCCCCACCAAAAAAAATGTGTAACGTGTATTTATTATTTTATAAATTAAAGCATAACAACCCCAAACCATGATTTTTCCGAATATGTGTGTCTAGCCCCACAAACAAAAATGATCACGAGCCGCCACTGATCTAACACTTATATACCATTATACCAAGTCACGAGCCGCCACTGATCTAACACTTATATACCATCATACAAAGTCTGATCATCTCTCTATCATTTAGTAATCAGCATACCAAGTCTGATCATCTCTCTATCATTTAGTAATCAGCATACCAAGTCTGATCATCTCTCTATCATTTAGTAATCAGCATACCAAGTCTGATCATCTCTCTATCATTTAGTAATCAGCATACCAAGTCTGATCATCTCTCTATCATTTAGTAATCAGCATACCAAGTCTGATCATCTCTCTATCATTTAGTAATCAGCATACCAAGTCTGATCATCTCTCTATCATTTAGTAATCAGCATACCAAGTCTGATCATCTCTCTATCATTTAGTAATCAGCATACCAAGTCTGATCATCTCTCTATCATTTAGTAATCAGCATACCAAGTCTGATCATCTCTCTATCATTTAGTAATCAGCATACCAAGTCTGATCATCTCTCTATCATTTAGTAATCAGCATACCGAGTCTGATCATCTCTCTATCATTTAGTAATCAGCATACCAAGTCTGATCATCTCTCTATCATTTAGTAATCAGCATACCAAGTCTGATCATCTCTCTATCATTTAGTAATCAGCATACCATGTTTAATCATCTCTCTATCACTTACCAATAATCATACCATGTTTAATCATCTCTCTATCACTTACCAATAATCATACCAAGTTTGATCATCTCTCTATCACTTACCAATAATCATACCATGTTTAATCATCTCTCTATCACTTACCAATAATCATACCATGTTTAATCATCTCTCTATCACTTACCAATAATCATACCATGTTTAATCATCTCTCTATTAATTATTATCAGCATACCAAGTCCGATCATCACGAATTATTACAAATCTGTTTGTCCAATAGTCTCACCAACTCTATGAAGGTATGTTTTGTCCATATGTTTGCACATTCTTTTATCTTGTTGTATATTTCAAGTTGAAGACAACAAACTAGAAATGTTGATATTTAGTTAACCTCTTCTACCTTCACCAGATGTACAACTTATCCAACACGTCTCTTGATATTGTCCAGATGTCACAGGAACTTCTTTCTCTACAAGCCGTGACATTTCCTAAGCTTTGTGCAGACATCAGAGAGCTTGTCTGTCTGTTTAGATTAGAAATATCTATCGTGTACATCGTTAGCAGCCGATACCACATTCTACATTTCTTACATTTTTGTTTTCTAAGTATGTTAACAGCTGTGTCACATTGCATATTTTGTATTCCTCTTGCCCCGTTACACGTTACATATTGTGTTAACAGCTGTGTCACATTGCATATTTTGTATTCCTCTTGCCCCGTTACATCGTTACATTGTGTTAACAGCTGTGTCACTTGCTATATTTTGTATTCCTCTTGCCCCGTTACACGTTACATATTGCCTGCTAGCAATTTGTACATACTCTTCTATCCCAGACAATCAGTTTAATTCTATGAATTTTTGTCCGATATATTTTGCCTTTTCTCAGTAAAGTTGGTTTGAAGGTTTCCAAAATGTGTCATCTCTTTCTTGAACCATTTCCCAACCTCTTCAGCGTATGATTTACGATTACTTGAAAATTTCTCTCAGAGTATGCCCAACATGTCTCTGTAATCTCTTTCTATTTACAGATGTTATTTTTGGTTGCCCAGATATTTCTCTGAATTGTATTCACCACACATTTCAGTTCACATACACATATACATAGCCAGTGAAAAGTTTGAGCTAAACACATTCATAGACACATCACCAACAGTCTTACACACACATAAATTTCACTAGACGATTGAAGTGTTCGAGTCATGCACATTCATTGATAGAAGCAGCAGTAGCGCAGTTGTTAGTCAACTCCATTCTTAGGCTAGTGGGCCGAGTTCAATCCCACAGTGGGTGTGGACTATTTTCCGACCGTAACTGCTCTCAGGTCGACCCAGTCTCAATTGGGTACCAGAAACAGTACTGGGAAGTAAAGGTGCAGCGTGATGTTGACCACATCGCCCATCGTGTGCCGACAGTCAATGAAAAGTACAGGCCTAACATTGTATTACCCTATATACCACGTGGTATAACAAGCGTTTCTTCACTTTTTTTTTAACGTTCTGTGTCATTTACAATACATGAGACACGGTACATAAACTTACATCTCATCAACGTACTTCAAGTTACATCGCAATAAGCTAAATTGCTTAATATTACATCTTAATAAGCTAAATTGCTTAATATTACATCTTAATAAGCTAAGTTACTTAATATTACATCTTAATAAGCTAAGTTACTTAATATTACATCTTAATAAGCTAAGTTACTTTAAATTACATCTCAATAAGCTAAATGACTTAATATTACAAACAGCGAAATCAATAAGAAATTGCATACAGGAACAGAGGACAGATAGAGAGAAAGAACACATAGAAAGAACTATAGAAATAATTGACTAAAGAGTGGATGAATATGAAATATTCGGAATACATGAAACGAGTGTTAGCGGATTTGAGAAAGTGCCCTCACTAAGCACGCCAACAGTTTACTATGCCAGGGTCTCGCTCGCGCTGACGACAAAAAGAGTAGATTTCATCTGTTGTTAGAAAAACCGAGTGCTAGAGGCCGGCGAGGCAACAGTGAGTACTTCTTATATTTACTTACAGTATCAGAGAGAGAGCACATGATGTGAGTGACAGTTTTATACAAGTGTTAACCACGCTCTTCCAGGAAATATTATTACGATCACATATTCAAACATGGATGTTATAAGTCAACTGCAGCCATAATAATAAATCAGATTCTGGAGTCAAAGTTCATATTGATATTTATGTATATAAAACTTAGCAACTTTGATGTGTTACTTAATTTTAAAATATGTTTTAGTTTAGATCAATAAAATTAAAGTTGTTGATATCAAGGAGTTATTTAACATTTTCAAGTATTTTATTTTGTATAGCAATTAGAGTTTTCCACATATCTCAGTGGTGTTGGCTTCGTATATCAATTAACGTTTTAGTATATTTTAGTGGTGTTGGCTTTGTATAGTAATTAACGTTTAGGTATATCTCAGTGATGTTGGCTTTATATAGTAATTAACGTTTAGGTATATCTCAGTGGTGTTGGCTTTGTATATCAATTAACGTTTTAGTATATCTCAGTGGTGTTGGCTTTGTATATCTTCTTCTTCTTCTTCTTCTGCGTTCGTTCTTCACGGCCAATTTGATCATTCTTATTGTGATGTATAATTGGTCCACTGGCAAGAACGGAGTGATCTACGTCGGGACGATTGTGCGCCCATGGTGACTAGGCCCGCCCGTCCGTTTTCAGCCAGCTTTTGATTTACTAGGGTGAACTTTCCTAGGGTACGTTCCTTTCTGCCGACTATATTGGCTAGGATCTACGCCTTTACGATCAACTTTGCCGTATATTTGGGCTTTGTGATCTACGCCAGGACAGTGAGTTACGCTGTTTTGCCCATTCTGACTGAGAAATATTTCTCGGGGCTTGTCAGCTTGTCCTCGGACGGCGTCTTACTCGTATAAAACACCGTGTAAAGTATCGGCCTTCGCCAATGTTCGGACCCGGACTTCCTGTCTGATCCATACATTGTCGGCCTTGCTTTACCGTACATTTTGAGTTTGATCCGGAGAAGGAACATTCTCAGCCTTTTCTAGACGCGCGTTGGTACGTGGCAATTTGCAATTAACGTCGAAAAGCACCGGCATGGGGCCGAGTACAAACGATGTAGAGGGTCGTTTCAGTCGGTGCTATCAACGCAACTGAGGATTTTGCGCTTGCCACCATCACCCGCCCCAGTTATTCCGGGGATGTTAGTTACGACTGCAATCGAACCTTGCCCGGTTGCCCCAAGGCTGGCAGTTCCGTTAGGTATCACCAACCTCAGTTCTCCCGAGAATGTTAATTTTTATCGCACAGTACCTTGCACGGTTTTCCAGGGCGGGTAGTTTCATTATGCACTAAAACGCAACTTGTTCTTTTGCGCTCGGCAAACCTTGCCCAGTACATGTATCTGCACCAGACCACACATGCGGAGGTAGCTGCAATCTTCTCTCGTACCAACACGAGGGTAGACTTTTATTCGTTACGGTCATGTTTTATTTATTCTTGCCGACGGTCTGGCAATGTTTGCCCCCTCCTCAGAGCTTCGAGCTTCGCCCTACGTGGGCACACGTTTGGTCACTGGATGCACCTCTTATCTATGTCAGAGACGTTTCGTTGCTGTTTCTTTACGTTCAGGGACTTGGGCAATATCTTGTTGGACATCGGTCAGGAGATTTGTGCATTTTGTTAGTATGGATCTGTATTGCATTTCCGTACTTGCACTGCTACCACTACCAGTAGTTCTCCCCGATCCCTGTCCCTCTTAGCCAGACCGGAACCAGAGTCTGTTTCCAGGGTCACCGCGTGGAGGATGGGGGCAGGGTCTTGGTTAGTCGCCCCCTCGGTAACCCTGGCTCATGTTACCACCATGACCTCATGAGCCTTTGACCCCGCTTTGTATATCAATTAACGTTTTAGTATATCTCAGTGATGTTGGCTTTGTATATCAATTAACGTTGTAGTATATCTCAGTAGTGTTGGCTTTGTATAGCACTTAGCTCTTCGTAATAACCCAGTCAGTTTTTATCTTTACAACAAATGACGTTTCGGGACGTTGATTTCATCTTCGTTTGTATAACAATTAAACATTTCGCCATAGCTCAGTTGCTTTGTGTTCGTTCAGTGCCCGTTGTCTGTTTCTTCGTTTAGCATCCATTTTAAACATATTCGTTACTGAATCTACTGCGCAAGTGATTTGACGGTATCCCTGTTTTGCTCGTAAACAAATGTTAACCCCATGTGGGGTTTGTGAAGGAGGGGAAGAGTGGGACACTGAGATCATAAACTTCTATTCTATTAAGTTAAGTTTTAAAGAAATTCCTCGTGTTTTTTTCCATTTGTGTGTTTTTTACATTTAGTAAGCGTGGACACTTTTGTTGTATTCAAGTAAGGAGTTTTTATTATTATGTTTACATCATGTAAGAGTGCACAAAGTCATACTCAAGTCCGAAGTTTATAATAATTACTTTTACTTTTTTCAGACGAGTGCACATAATAGTAGTCAAGTCCAAAGTTTATAATACTTACTTTTACATTTATCAGACGAGTGTGCATAATAGTAGTCAAGTCCAAAGTTTATAATAATTACTTTTACATTTATCAGACGAGTGTACATAATAGTAGTCAAGTCCGAAGTTTATAATAATTACTTTTGTTTCAACAGTTAGGGAGTGTTGACAAACCGTAGATTGTGTAGCACGCTGCCAAACACGGTTTATATATTTCCCAGGATTACTTGCATTTTTGCTTGTGTTGAAATCGTTTGAATGTGAACAAGACTATATTTCCCAGGATTACTTACATTTTTGCTTGTGTTGAAATCGTTTGAATGTGAACAAGGCAACCAACATTTCAATACCACAGGTAAGATATAATAATTGAATAATGATTTATTGCGTCATTCATTACCATTGTGAAGTTTGTTTTATTGTATTTTACAGTTGCTGCAGGTGACAAGATTATTGTTGTCTACATTAACATGAACTTATTAAAGATGAAACGTACAGTTTAGACTGTTCATTCTTCATCATCCTCTCATTAGTACACAAGATATCAACATATTTCTTCCAAGTAAATCTGTCTTGAACAATCATGTTTAGTTTATTACAGGCCTTTACAGCCACTTCACTTTCTGAGTCGACTGTTCGTCTCTATGTCTCTCTAGATCTTCCGACCCTTCTTGAGGTATGGATTCTATTTCATAGTGACATAGAGGAGTCTTGTCTTCTGTATTATTAATGTATGTCCCAACTACTCCATCTCATAATTGTAATTTTCTCTTTAATATTGTTGATGAATGTGCGCCAGGTAAACTCAGTATTAGGTTTTCTTTGATCTCAGCGAATTCATAGAATTCCTCTGAGATATATTTCCTTGAAGTAAAATATCATAATTAAATCTTTCAGTTATATCCTGTTCGACATTTCTACGACTATAGGTTAATGTGATTCTATCTCACGACTGTATCTAGTCATATCCTCATAATGTGAGACAATCAAACTACGTGTGGTATTGTTGTTTTAGCATGACTTTCCACTGCACAGTGTCTACATCATAGGTTCCCAAACTTTTTCGGTCCACCGCCCACTTTTCACGACATAAAATTGTAACACCCCCTCCCTATTATAACAGTTTGCCAACGCCCCACCCCATATATATATATATATATATATATATATATGTATATATATGAAAGGGCGCAGTCTTTTGAGAAGAGACTTATTGGTTATTGGTTACTAAACTGACGTCATTGCACTCGGGCAGACCCATATGTGCTCAGTCTCCCCAACAGATATCGAAGAGTATGCATACTGATGGTTCCTGTGGCTCGCTGATTAAACACACCTCTCACTCTGCCTCTCAGACATCCAGTTCGACTTGAACAACGGTAACTCAAAACTGCTTAAATCGCTTGATCGATTCAACATCGATTTTAGTGTCCTCATCCAATAGAGAGTCGCGAAGAGACCAAAGAATATCCCCTTATCCATCTTCAACTCCCAACAATCGATGCTGTTGATGCAAGCCTGTCCGCTCTCTCATTACCGTAAACACCCGCATGTCCAGGACAGTATATCCACGAAAGCCGCTGGAGGTTAGAAACTTCTATAGACGACATCCACTCATACCAAAACCTGCCCTTCTGGATCTTGTGAAGCATCGACTGAGAGTCAGAGACTAACAACTGCCCCAGTAAATGAAGTCCCAGAAATCCAATGGAGGGCAGCAGTAACGGCCTCAACCTCCATCCTCATACTAGAAGTAGTTGTCCTGTATGCGCCACTTTGCTCTGCAACAACCCTACCATGCGCATAAGCCAAGAAACCCAGCCGGATTTCTCACCACGTTGAACCGACCCATCAGTATAAACAGAACATCATCATCCCTTGCATTATCTTCTATCAGCTGCTTAACTGCGAGATCAGCCTTCATGTTGCCCCAATCTCTACATTCTCTTCCAAGAGTAATGATAACGTTGAGATAGTTCATCATGCCACCATCTGTTGGGATCCATTCTTCCCCTTTTGGTGGGGTCGCAACCGTAGTCACCTGGCTAATTGTTCTCTCAGCCTGGGCCATCCACGACATGCTACGCTTGATTCTCGTACCCTTAACATCATTAGTGTTCTTGTGAAGTGGATGTCTCTTATCCGAAGTAACCCGCATATATGCCTTGGTTTGGGCGATTGCATGACGGGAGCGTAGTGACAGAAGGCCAAGCATATATCTCATCTTCACAATGGGGTATCTCTAGTGCAGCCCAGAACTATACGCATACCTTCATTCTGAACCCGTTCGAGTCGTTCACATTGTGATCTTGATATCGTAAGAATTCCGAGTCCGTAATCTACCACTGACATTACCAGTCGATCGAACAAAATGGCAAGTAGTCTCTGCTCAAGGTGTGCGGCCACCATAACTTTGAGAGCCGCAAGACCACGCTTGCACCGTTGTATCGTCTGTTAATATGGTGTTTGAAAGATAGACTACGATCAAAGGTTATTATTTAGAAGAGACTTATATACGAGCTGAACGACAAGAGAGAAAAGCGAAAACTCAGAAGTTGTCACAGTAAAACACTTGCCAATTGACCGTTTGTAAAGACGAAAAAAGCCATATAATATATTAATATTAATATATATAGATATATATATGCTCTAATTTCACTTTGATATAGAAAATAATAAATTGATATATATTTCTGTCATACATGGTCAATTTTCAAATGATTATATACATGAAATAGATAACTGATGCAAAAAATGGATCGTGTAAGATGGGCATAAGATGAATTAAATGCAGAATTCAAATTTTTTATGATTATTCAAAAGAAAAATCAAGAAAAAATTCCCCAAATCCTTCTGAACCTACCATTGTCCCCTGGAAGTTTTCAGCGCCCACATGGTGGAGGTACAGCCCACTTTGGGAAACGCTGGTCTACATCAACTGCAACTTTGTTAAGTATTCATCTTCCTATTAGAGTGTCAAAAATCTAGTGTTAAGATGTTCTGATATTTTGTCTGTACTGTATTCTACATTTAGTGGGAGGGATTAACTTACTTCATAAACTGTCGTCTACCGACTCGAACACAAGATGGTTGTAGGTTCAATTCAACACTTGAATGTCTACACGTGAGGAAAAGGATTGACCCACCTACTTCCCGAATACTAGGATCTAGAAATATGAAGTGAAGTGTCTTAATACCTTAATGTCTGACAAGACAACGGAAATTGTATGATTGAATACTCTACATTTGATCGCCATTTATACGAACCGAGTGCGCATGTGTGGTACCGGGGCCCACAAGGGAATCAAAGAATAGTACCAAGTGCGACTAACAAGGCATGTCGTAAGAGGCTACTGATGTAGTACCACTGCGACCAACAAGGCATGTCGTAGGAGGCTACTGATGTAGTACCACTGCGACCAACAAGGCATGTCGCAGGAGGCTACTGATGTAGTACCTAGTGCGACCAACAAGGCATGTCGCAGGAGGCTACTGATGTAGTACCAAGGGAAGCTACAATAGTAAATAAAAAGCTTTGCAGAAATCGGATGTGCTGGCCTACTTGTAGGTGCATAACTGGTACCACGTACACTTGCTCTTAGGCTCAGATCCCATATAAAAGCACACATAGTTGTTAACAAGTGTTCGATATGGAACGTTCGAAAAAGATTAAGACAAGCCGAGCAAATGGAAACCACAATGGTCGCTGCGTTACTGCTCAATAAAATATTTCTGTTTTATCTTCCAGCATATGTCATAGATAATAATTGTTAAATGAAGCGAGAGAAAAGATTGTGTTTAATCAGCGAGCCATAGGAACCATCAGTATGCCTTCACTTCGACATCTGTTGGGGAAGACTGAGACCCTCTGGATCTGATCGGAGTGCTCTGAAATCGGTTCAATAATCAATGAAAAATAATCAAATGTAGTTAGATAAGTTTCTTGGTGGATATTCAGCTGTAGGATCAATTTTGATGTCAAACCGGTTAAAATATCCATCTGACATTCTTGTAATTTCTTCTTCATTTGAGATCTCTGTGGTGTAGAAGTAAGGGGCTAGTCTCTTGCTGCAAAAGTACTTGGTTTGTTCCCCACATGCAGCGATAGAAATATTTCTCAGCAGATTTATAATCTTAATGTAAGTGAGATGAAGTTCATAGTTCTATCGGAGACGGACGATACAACCTATTTTTAATTTGACTACGTAACTGAACATTTTCATTTGAGAATTGAAAAGCTTGGTTATTGGTTACTAAACTGACGTCATTGCACTCCGGGCAGACCCATAGGTGCTCAGTTTCCCCAACAGATATCGAAGAGTATGCATACTGATGGTTCCTGTGACTCGCTGATTAGACACACCTCTCACTCTGTCTCTCAGGCATCCAGTTCGACTTGAACAACGGGTAACTCCAAACTGCCTAAATCGCTTGATCGATTCAACATTGATTTTAGTGTCCTCATCCAACAGACAGTCGCGAAGAGACCGAAGAATATCCCCTTATCCATCTTCAACTCCCAAAAATCGACTTCTATAGACCACATCCACTCATACCGAAACCTGCCCTTCTGGATTTTGTGAAGCATCGACTGAGAGTCAGTTACAACAACTGCCCCAGTAAATGAAGTCCCAGAGATCCAATGGAGGGCAGCAGTAACGGCATCAACCTTCATCCTCATACTAGAAGTAGTTGTCCTGTATGTCCCACTTCACTCTGCAACAACCCTACCATGCGCATTAGCCAAAAAACCGCAGCCGGACTTCTCACCACGTTGAACCGACAAATCGGTATATACAACAACATCATAATCCCTTGCATTATCTTCTATCAGCTGCTTAACTGCGAGATCAGCCTTCATGTTGCCCCAATCTCTACATTCTCTTCCAAGAGTAATAATAACGTTGAGATAGTTGGTCATGCTACCATCTGTTGGGATCCATTCTTCCCTTTTGGTAGGGTCGCAACCGTAGTCACCTGGCCAATTGTTCTCTCAGCCTGGGCCATCCACGACATGCCACGCTTGATTCTCGTGCCCTTAAAATCATTAGTGTTCTTGAGTAGGGGATGTCTCTTATCCGCAGTAACCCGCATACATGTCTTGGTTTGGGCGATTGCATGATAATTGAAAAAAAAGAGTAGGCTTCAAAATAGTTATCTTATCTTATCTTATCTTAACCACATTTGCCGTGAAGCGTCGTGGGAGAGTTAGTTTCCTATCTTGTGCCAGGTGTGTTGCGCTTGACGTTGTCAGTCCATGCTTTCGCAGGGACTCTGAGATGTTATCTATCCATCTTGTTCTTGGCCTGCCTCGTGCTCTGCGCCCTGAGTGTCGATTATTATAGGCACGTGATGGTAGTAAATGTGGTTCCATTCTCATTAAATGGCCGAACCACTTGAATCTTTGCTTCTCGATGTACTGTATGCATGGTATAGTACCAACGATGCTTCTGATATTCTCGTTTCTCACTCTATCTCGCCTTGTAACGTTGACAGCTTTTCGTAGACATCTCATTTCACATGTTGTAATCTTTCTTTCTTGTGTCTTAGTCAGGGGCCATGTTTGGCACTGATAGCAGAGAGTTGGAATAAATATGCAGTTTATCAGTTGTCGTTTGACTGCCATGTTAATGCTTGATGTTTTAATAGTGGTGACAGTTGGTATGTCACTGCATTTGCCTTCTGGCATCTAGTCTCGATTTCTCTGTCCATCTTTCTATCTGCTGTGAATATACTCCCGAGATATTTGAATTCTGGAGTCTGTTGTATTTTGACATTATTCACTGTATATTTAGTTGACCTGTTGACCTGCTTATTGTCATGACTTCTGTTTTGGAGGTGTTAATTTTCATGTCATATTTTTCGCATGTGGCTTGCAGGGCATTTATGTGTTGTTGAAGTTTGTTTTCGTTGTTGTAAATTATACTCTGATCATCTGCAAAGAGTAGTTCGTTTATTAAATTGTAGTTGTTATCGAGGTTGTTATCTGTCTTGGTTTCTTGCGTTATCCTGTCTATGTAAATATTGAAAAGTATAGGCGAAAGCACACATCCCTGCCTTACTCCTGATGATAATTCAAATTCGTCTGTCAGGCCGTCGCTTGTTCGTACTATGCTTGAGCATTTTTGGTATAGCGCTCTAATATTGTCTAATAGTTGGCCCTGAATTCCATATTCACTTAGTATGGTCCATAGTTTGTTTCTGTTTATTCTATCAAAGGCTTTTTCTTGGTCTATGAATGCTAAGTTGAGCTGTTTGTCATATTCTATGGTGTTTTCTCTGAGTTGCCTTAGTGTGAACAGGGCATCAGTGCAACTCTTTCCCTTTCTGAACCCAAATTGAGCGATGTTCAGCTGTGGTTCTATTATAGGTTTGATTCTAGATTCCAAAATTTTAGCATATAATTTCCCAACATGACTTAATAATGATATGCCTCTGTATGTATTGCATTCTCTTTTGTTGCCCTTTTTTTCCATATTGGTATTATGATGGCTTTCTGCCAATCTTTGGGGACTTCTCTTTCTGTCCAGGCTGACTTGAAGATTCTATGAATCCATTTTCAAAATAGTTGCTGAGACAAAATTCACAACGAGACTAAACCAAAATTAACAAAGAGACTAAACCAAAAGTAACTACCAGACTAAACCAAATCTAACTACCAGACTAAACCAAATCTAACTACCAGACTAAACCAAAACTAACTACCAGACTAAACCAAATCTAACTACCAGACTAAACCAAAACTAACTACCAGACTAAACCAAATCTAACTACCAGACTAAACCAAATCTAACTACCAGACTAAACCAAATCTAACTACCAGACTAAACCAAATCTAACTACCAGACTAAACCAAATCTAACTACCAGACTAAACCAAATTTAACTACCAGACTAAACCAAATCTAACTACCAGACTAAACCAAAACTCATGTAAACATTGATATTATTTTTCACAATTATATAGGGACCCTTCCGGTGATGATGAGTTTGTACACTTTCTCTGAGATCTTCCTGTGTAAAAAAAAATAAGATCGGATCACACATGGTTATTCACTGAAGTGCAATGATGATGCTCACATTCTTCTTCTTCTCAGTCCAGCGCTCTATAACTGTAATCTATTAAACCACTCTTACTGAGTTGTATGTGATCTGAGTCTAAAAGCAATCGTACTTTGTGCCAGTAATGCGCATACAAGTAGGTCAGCACAACCGATTTCTGCGACTATTTTTATTTTCTAATCTAGCTTCCATCGGCCTCTACCTCAGTCGCCTCTTATGACATGCCGTGTAGGTCGCAGTGTTACTATTCTTTGCTCCCTTTGAAAGCCCCGCCATACATCTGACATCAGTCAATCTCTTAGATTAACTGTTTGTGTATTAAAACTTCAACTTACTTCATCAATTTATAATCTTTAAATTCTTCTTAATTAGTTAGTTCCTATTATTTTATTTGTTAATCTTCATCAATTTATAATCTTTAAATTCTTCTTAATTAGTTAATCCATATTATTTTATTTGTTAATCTGCACGACATGATAGAGTTAACAATTTGTATTCACAAGTTTAAAAGGCGTATCTCAACTGAAGAAGATGTAATCCCCTCAAATACAAACAAATACATTGTAGCATAGACTTAACTTAAAGCTTAAAGAAACAGAACATAAGAAAAAGACTTCATGTTCTGTTTCTTTCATCTTGTTTATTTATTCTATCTATGCGAAACGGAATGTATTTATTATTTATCTATCTGATGACTACATTAAACTAATACTTATGTATGCCAGCAAATGATAGACAATGAAAAAAACAAACAATAAGATCTTTGGAAGCCACATGCCCGTGTGTTGTCAGGACTCACAAGGGGAGCAAAGAATAGTACCACTGCGACCTACAAGGAATGTCGTAAGAGGCCACTGATGTATGGGACCTAGGTAAGCTACCCTAGTAAATAATAAACGTGTAGAGAGCTGTGGAGAGACATGGTCGCCTACGCCGGAAGCGATGACACATGCTTGATCGATTGATCTGAGATATCTATAGCGAAGTGATTAAGACGTTTGATCTGAGATATCTATAGCGAAGTGATTAAGACGATTGATCTGAGATATCTATAGCGAAGTGATTAAGACGTTTGATCTGAGATATCTATAGCGAAGTGATTAAGACGTTTGATCTGAGATATCTATAGCGAAGTGATTAAGACGTTTGATCTGAGATATCTATAGCGAAGTGATTAAGACGTTTGATCTGAGATATCTATAGCGAAGTGATTAAGACGTTTGATCTGAGATATCTATAGCGAAGTGATTAAGACGTTTGATCTGAGATATCTATAGCGAAGTGATTAAGACGTTTGATCTGAGATATCTATAGCGAAGTGATTAAAACGTTTGATCTGAGATATCTATAGCGAAGTGATTAAGACGTTTGATCTGAGATATCTATAGCGAAGTGATTAAGACGTTTGATCTGAGATATCTATAGCGAAGTGATTAAGACGTTTGATCTGAGATATCTATAGCGAAGTGATTAAGACGTTTGATCTGAGATATCTATAGCGAAGTGATTAAGACGTTTGATCTGAGATATCTATAGCGAAGTGATTAAGACGTTTGATCTGAGATATCTATAGCGAAGTGATTAAGACGTTTGATCTGAGATATCTATAGCGAAGTGATTAAGACGTTTGATCTGAGATATCTATAGCGAAGTGATTAAGACGTTTGATCTGAGATATCTATAGCGAAGTGATTAAGACGTTTGATCTGAGATATCTATAGCGAAGTGATTAAGACGTTTGATCTGAGATATCTATAGCGAAGTGATTAAGACGTTTGATCTGAGATATCTATAGCGAAGTGATTAAGACGTTTGATCTGAGATATCTATAGCGAAGTGATTAAGACGTTTGATCTGAGATATCTATAGCGAAGTGATTAAGACGTTTGATCTGAGATATCTATAGCGAAGTGATTAAGACGTTTGATCTGAGATATCTATAGCGAAGTGATTAAGACGTTTGATCTGAGATATCTATAGCGAAGTGATTAAGACGTTTGATCTGAGATATCTATAGCGAAGTGATTAAGACGTTTTATCTGAGATATCTATAGCGAAGTGATTAAGACGTTTGATCTGAGATATCTATAGCGAAGTGATTAAGACGTTTGATCTGAGATATCTATAGCGAAGTGATTAAGACGTTTGATCTGAGATATCTATAGCGAAGTGATTAAGACGTTTGATCTGAGATATCTATAGCGAAGTGATTAAGACGTTTGATCTGAGATATCTATAGCGAAGTGATTAAGACGTTTGATCTGAGATATCTATAGCGAAGTGATTAAGACGTTTGATCTGAGATATCTATAGCGAAGTGATTAAGACGTTTGATCTGAGATATCTATAGCGAAGTGATTAAGACGTTTGATCTGAGATATCTATAGCGAAGTGATTAAGACGTTTGACCTGAGATATCTATAGCGAAGTGATTAAGACGTTTGACCTGAGATATCTATAGCGAAGTGATTAAAACGTTTGACCTGAGATATCTATAGCGAAGTGATTAAGACGTTTGACTATCGTTCGAAAGGTTGTGGGTTCCAATTCAACACGATTGACACGTGGAATTTTTTTCATGAGATCTCTAGTATTCTTGCTGAAGCTATAGATCTCGAGATTGTTCAACTCTCTAGGAATCTTGCTGAAGCTATAGATCTCGAGATTGTTCAACCCTCTAGTATTCTTGCTGAAGCTATAGATCTCGAGATTGTTCAACTCTCTAGTATTCTTGCTGAAGCTATAGATCTCGAGATTGTTCAACCCTCTAGGATTCTTGCTGAAGCTATAGATCTCGAGATTGTTCAACCCTCTAGTATTCTTGCTGAAGCTATAGATCTCGAGATTGTTCAACCCTCTAGGATTCTTGCTGAAGCTATAGATCTCGAGATTGTTCAACTCTCTAGCATTCTTGCTGAAGCTATAGATCTCGAGATTGTCCAACTCTCTAGCATTCTTGCTGAAGCTATAGATCTCGAGATTGTTCAACCCTCTAGTATTCTTGCTGAAGCTATAGATCTCGAGATTGTTCAACCCTCTAGTATTCTTGCTGAAGCTATAGATCTCGAGATTGTTCAACCCTCTAGTATTCTTGCTGAAGCTATAGATCTCGAGATTGTTCAACCCTCTAGGATTCTTGCTGAAGCTATAGATCTCGAGATTGTTTAACTCTCTAGCATTCTTGCTGAAGCTATAGATCTCGAGATTGTTCAACCCTCTAGCATTCTTGCTGAAGCTATATATCTCGAGATTGTTCAACCCTCTAGGATTCTTGCTGAAGCTATAGATCTCGAGATTGTTCAACCCTCTCGGAAGGTGACATACAATTTCTGCTGACATGGACGGGAGATTGTTCAACCCTCTAGGAAGGTGACAAACAATTTCTGTTGATATAAACGGGAGATTGTTCAACCCTCTAGGAAGGTGACAAACAATTTCTGCTGACATAAACGGGAGATTGTTCAACCCTCTCGGAAGGTGACATACAAGTTCTGCTGACTTGGACGGGAGATTGTTCAACCCTCTCGGAAGGTGACATATAATTTCTGCTGACATAAATAGGAGATTGTTCAACCCTCTCGGAAGGTGACATACAATTTCTGCTGACTTGGACGGGAGATTGTTCAACCCTCTCGGAAGGTGACATATAATTTCTGCTAACATAAACGGGAGATTGTTTAATCCTCTCGGCGGGTGACAAACAATTTCTGCTGACATGGACGAGTTGTAATGGAAAACTCGGTGTAATGAAGTCAATCTAAAATAATAATCTTATTTTAATCTCTATGATGGTGGTAATTAAGGATGAATAAAATAAATTACTGTTAAAAAAGAAATTATGGTACGAATTGGCAAAGCAACATCAGCTTTTAAAAGTCTAAATAAAATATGGAACTGCAAGTTATATAGTATTAAAACTAAATTACGCCCGCGTGCCCAGCGTGTTCGTAGCGCGTTGGACTACGGGTGACTTCTTTCTTTCTTTCTTTCTTTCTCGAATCCTGTATGCCTCAGCGTCAGGTCAGGAAGAGATTTCTAAAACGGGCCCTAGTATGCGCTTCGTAGATAGTCTCTTTCGTCGCCTCTGTTATCTCTGAGGTCCATCTTTTGCGTGGCCGACCTACGGGTGACTAGTCCTTGTAAGTGCGGGTTCAACTCGCGCACTTGCAGAAAAGCTACAGGTTCCGCAGATTTACGGTGTTCGATGCACCGAGCAGAAGGGTTACGATGTCCATGACACCAAGCCAAAGAGCTATCAGCTCAAGTGCTTCTGGATCGAAAAAAAAACAACAACTAAATTACGAATTTTCAATTCAAATGTTGTATCAATCCCAACATATGCCAGCGAGAGTTGGAAAATGACCAAAGATATAGAAAGCAAGTTGAATGCATTTGAAAATAGATGTCTGCGAAAAATAATGAATATAAAATGAAACAAATTCTGGAAAAAGTGATGGAATCTGAGAAATGTCAGATCAACTACTAGTTACAACTGTTATAAAAAGGAGAAGATGGAGATGACACACATTGAGAAGAAATGATCAAAGAATATCAAAGTAGGCACTGAAGTGGAATGCAGAGGGTTCAAGAAAGCGAGGACGACCTCAGGAGACCCTGAAACAAACTTTGTTGAGAGGCAAGAAAATTCGGTCTCAGTTCCATGGAGGAGATTGAGTGAGTTGCCCAGGATAAAACGGTATGGAGAAATTGTTTGCAGCCCTATGTAACGTATAATTGTACGAGAGAAATTATTATTATTAAAATAAACTACTATAAATACCTTTGTTTATCATTCCATTGCTCTTATTGTTTATCATTCTCCATTTCTCTATTATGTTCATCGTTCTCGCACATTCCATGATACAAATCTTAAAAGGTATTTTCCATTTCATAAACGCTGCCTATTTTGTTGAATCAGATGTTGAAATTAGTTATCTGTTTATACCAATAATAAATGTTTCACGAAGGCTAGATCGTTACCCGCAGTCCATAACCTTCAATCTGAAGGACTCTTAGTTTATTACTTCAACTTGAATCTGTTTAGCTTCGGAGAATGTTATATTGATATTTTCCAACATTGTTTTACAAAATTAGTTGTCTATCTTGAACTGAAAGTATTTTATTGCTTATGTATCAAACAATTGGACGAATTTATTATTTGTGTATCAAACAATTGGACGAATTTATTATTTGTGTTTCAAACAATTGGACGAATTTATTTTTTGTGTATCAAACAATTGGACGAATTTATTATTTGTGTATTATACAATTAGACGAATTTATTATTTGTATACAATTAGAGAATTTATTTTTGTGTATCATACAATTGACGAATTTATTATTTGTGTATTATACAATTAGACGAATTTATTATTTGTGTATCATACAATTAAACGAATTTATTATTTGTGTATCAAACAATTAGACGAATTTATTATTTGTGTATTATACAATTAGACGAATGTATTATTTGTATATCATAAACTGTAGGAATGTATTATTTGTGTATCATAAACTGTAGGAATGTATTATTTGTGTATCATAAACTGTAGGAATGTATTATTTGTATATCATAAACTGTAGGAATGCATTATTTGTGTATCATAAACTGTAGGAATGTATTATTTATGTATCATAAACTGTAGGAATGTATTATTTATGTATCATAAACTGTAGGAATGTATTATTTGTGTATCATAAACTGTAGGAATGTATTATTTATGTATCATAAACTGTAGGAATGTATTATTTATGTATCATAAACTGTAGGAATGTATTATTTGTATATCATAAACTGTAGGAATGTATTATTTGTATATCATAAACTGTAGGAATGTATTATTTGTATATCATAAACTGTAGGAATGTATTATTTGTATATCTAAAACTGTAGAATGTATTAATATGTCTAAGAAACTATAGAATTAGTATTGAAATACCCTATAAGAAACTGTAGAATTAGTATTGAAATATCTTCTAAGAAACTATAGAATTAGTATTGAAATATCTTCTAAGAAACTATAGAATTAGTATTGAAATATCTTGGAATTATTCTTCTTTCTTCGTCTACGAGCGCTCCAAATCGACCACTTGTTAATCACTCTGTGTGACTTGTATGTGATCTGAGCCTAAGAGCAATTGCACGTTGCGCCAGCTATGCGCCAGCATATCCGATTTCTGTGAAGATTTTTATTTACTAGGTAGCTTCCTAGACCTCCCACCTTGGTCGCTTCTACGACATGTCTTGTAGGTCGCAGTGTTACTATTTTTGCTTCCTTAGGGTCCCAGCATCAAATGGGCAACGTGTCGTCAAATGATATTTTTAATTACCTGTGTTTGTGTGCGTATATTGAGAGAAAATTGAGCAAGTATTAGTTCTCAGATCAAATGAAGTGAGGATAGTAACTGTAGGAAGAAACATTAGAAAAATTCTCAGAATTGTTTTTATATGTTTTACCATCTCTCCTTTCATTATTTGTCATTTAATAGCGCTACCATTATTGAGAGATATATCATCTATGCCAGCGGTTTCCAAACTTTACCATCTCTCCTTTCATTATTTATCATTTAATAGCACTACCATTATTGAGATATAAATCATCTATGCCAGCGGTTTCCAAACTTTACCATCTCTCCTTTCATTATTTATCATTTAATAGCACTACCATTATTGAGATATAAATCATCTATGCCAGCGGTTTCCAAACTTTACCATCTCTCCTTTCATTATTTATCATTTAATAGCACTACCATTATTGAGAGATATCATCTATGCCAGCGGTTTCCAAACTTTACCATCTCTCCTTTCATTATTTATCATTTAATAGCACTACCATTATTGAGAGATATATCATCTATGCCAGAGGTTTCCAAACTTTACCATCTCTCCTTTCATTATTTATCATTTAATAGCACTACCATTATTGAGATATAAATCATCTATGCCAGAGGTTTCCAAACTTTACCATCTCTCCTTTCATTATTTATCATTTAATAGCACTACCATTATTGAGATATAAATCATCTATGCAGCGGTTTCAACTTTACCATCTTCTTTCATTATTGAGAATTTAATAGCACTTACTCATTATTGAGAGATATACATCTATGCATAGAGATTTCCAAATTGTTTACCATCTCTCCTTTCATTATTTATCATTTAATAGCACTACCATTATTGAGAAAATATCATCTATGCCAGCGGTTTCCAAACTTTACCATCTCTCCTTTCATTATTTATCATTTAATAGCACTACCATTATTGAGAGATATATCATCTATGCCAGAGGTTTCCAAACTTTACCATCTCTCCTTTCATTATTTATCATTTAATAGCACTACCATTATTGAGATATAAATCATCTATGCCAGAGGTTTCCAAACTTTACCATCTCTCCTTTCATTATTTATCATTTAATAGCACTACCATTATTGAGATATAAATCATCTATGCCAGCGGTTTCCAAACTTTACCATCTCTCCTTTCATTATTTATCATTTAATAGCACTACCATTATTGAGATATATATCATCTATGCCAGCGGTTTCCAAACTTTACCATCTCTCCTTTCATTATTTATCATTTAATAGCGCTACCATTATTGAGATATAAATCAACTATGCCAGCGGTTCCCAAACTTTACATTACAACGGACCCATTTTAAAATAATTTTGCTGCCACGGACCCGAAATGTTTCTATTTATGTAAATGGGCAGGAATAAATTGTTCTACAATAGTAAACAACGTTCTCAGACTGTGGGAAACTTCAAACGATCTTTCATTTTCTCCTGTCAGACAGACTTCGGTGTGATCCGGGCCCTTTGATTTCGGAACTTATTTTCCACTGTTTATATATATATATTTAAAATTTATTTTTCGGTTTGAAATGTCAAAGATCATAATTTCTCCTTTAAGGGCCTGAGTTCCTCTTGTGAGTACCTCGCTGATCACAGTTTGGGAAACGTTGAACTAAACAGATCATTCTCTATCTGTGTCTTGCTGACACACAGAAAATGAAGACACGTATTGTATAAATATATCTTGATGAACTAGAAACATATCACTGACATGCTACCTGCATAATGTGAAACTACTCAACTAATATTTGCATTTTTGTGCTGGGTATCTCTCGGTACATTTCTCTAATATATACTGTTCTTGTAAAGAGGATTAACCATCTTACGAACGTGCCAGCTTTCTATTCTGAGTTGTATCTTTATGGATGTTTGTATTAGTTGTTTGGTTTATATATTTCTCATGAGTTTCACATTTCTGTCTAGTATTTGTTTGGTGTATATATCTGTTATGAGAGCCGATGTAGCGTAGTTGTTAGTGAACTGGCTTAGTAAGGCTGGTGGTCTGGGTTCAGCTCCAGCAATGTGCGTGGAATTTTTCCCGACCGCGACGGCTCTCAGGTCGATCCAGCCTCAACTGGGTACCAGACATGCTCTGGGAAATTAAAGACGGCCGGCGTGTTGCTGACCACATCACCCATCGTGTGCCGACGGTCAATGAAAAATACAGGCCTAACACTGTATTGACCTATATACCAGGAGGTATGAAATGGTTCCTTTACTTTTACTTTACTTTTATATATCTGTTATAAGAAGAAAAAGATGGAGATATGTTGGACACACCTTGAGAAGAAATGATCAAAGAATATCAAAGCTGGCATTGAAGTGGGATGGAAAGGGTTAAAGAAAGAGATGATGACATAAGGAGACCCTAAAACGAACTTTGCTGAGAGAGGCAATAAATATCAATCTCAGTTCTATTGAAGAGATTGCACGAGTTGCCCAGGATAGAGCGGTGTGGAGAAATTGCTTGAAAGGCCCTATGAAACTTATAACGGCACGAGAGGAATTATTACTATTATTATTAAATATCTCATATGGATGTCGCAGTAGCATAGTTGTTAGTCAACTCTATTATTATGCGTATGGTCTAAGTTCAATTCCATGAGTGTGTGTTCAATATTTTTTCTATCGAAGTGAATTTCAGGTCGACCCTGCATCAATTGGGTACCAGGAAAAGCACTGGGAAGGCGGTCCAGGAAAAGCACTGGGAAGGCAGCCCAGGAAAAGCACTGGGAAGGCAGCCCAGGAAAAGCACTGGGACGGCGGCCCAGGAAAAACACTGGGAAGACGGCCGGTGTGATGTTGACTACATCACACATCTTGTGCTGACGGTCAATGAACAATATTGACCTAACACCGTATTACTAAATATAACGTTTGGTATGAAAAGGATTGTTTTATTTTTTTTTAAAAGTTTTTTTTTAATATCTCCTGTGAGTTTCATATACCTGTAAAGTATTTCCCGTGGAGAATGATCCAGTGTGCTCGTGTGTTGTCGGGTCTACAAGCGGAGCACATAATAGTAACACTGTGACCTGCAAAGTATGTCGTAAGGGGTGACTGAGGAAGGAGTATAGGAAAGCTAGTAATTACTTTAGGAAAGGAGTCAAGAAAAAGCGTCACAGAATTTAAATGAGCTGGTCTATTAATAGACGTACAACTGGCACAAAATATAATCATTCTTAGACTCAGATCACATACAAATCACAAAGAGTGTTTTAACAATTGGTCGATATTAAGCGTTTGATGTAGAAGAAGAAGAAATTACAAGTACATATGAAGCCAGAGTAAGGTTCACCTTAATGGCTAGGAACACTAGTAATAAGGAAAGCAAGCATTTAAGACAAATCAGTCAAATACGCCATATTAGACGCCATGCTACACCTGAATTAATTGTAGGCGAACGAAAACAGCTTAAAATTGCAAATAGACAAAATTTTAAAGAGAACGTCAGACCCAAGAAAACAATGTATAAAAAACATTAAAATAGACCTAGAATTAATATTATAAGCCAACAATTAAGAACACTATGAATAGAGATAATTTTAGGTTTCATCGATACATTTAGAAAATGCAAAGGGGAACAATTAAAGAAAGAATTCAAATAACAGAATTATTTACGAGAAGGTTCACAGAAAAGAAAGCAATACTATAGCATTAGTTTTATAATAAGTGAAAAAAGTTGTTTTTGAGCAAACTAAATTATTTGTTAATAGCGAGTTTGTCAAAACTGTTCTTAGTTCAGACATTGAATTTATACTGCAATGAAAATAGAATGGAATTTGACTAGACAAATATCTCTGGCTGCTGAACAGTGGGTAAGTGCGTTGATGATATAGTTGTTGATGAAATAGCTATCAGCAAGGAAACAGACAACACATCAGGTTAACATGCTGACAACGAGAGCACAGACAACGCATTTTGCTAACGAAGATAGCACAGAAAACATAGATACAGTAAACACATCAATTGGGACAAACATTTTCAAGATATATAATTCGTTTTAAAGAATTATACTTAGACTTGAGAACTGCGTATTTAATTTCCACTGGAGTGTTAATTGATTTCAATAAAAGTAGCTTTCCATTAATAATATTTCGATTATCAGATTCTTCTTCTTCTTCTTTAGTTGTCACACTGATACAGGATTGTTGCCAGTTTCGTAGTTTTCTGTTTTTATCTTGCGCTGTTCTGGTGACTTGTGTGATTGTTATTTTTGCTCTTTGACAAGATTCTGCTATGCCATATACCGATCTTTTTCCTGGTCTGCCTCTCGTCTTTTTACCTGATTTTCTGTTGTAGAAGACTCTGTGGCATTTGGATGCATTCTTAATAAGTGGCCAAGCCACTTCATTCTTTGTTTCTTAATGTAATTAAAGCAAGGTTCTGTGCCAACTTTCTTTCTTAATTCTAATGTTGGTGATTCTGTCTTTTCTGGTAACTTTTCACAGGCTAACTAAATTTAGAGCAAGTTTAACGATGATACAAAAAATGGCAATTTCTGCGGTATATTATCAAACGTTATATTCAAACATTCTCAATCTGCGGCATTTGTTAGTTAATGTGTTAATGACAAGTAAGGATGAAGATATAAACTATGAATAATTTCACTTTGTTATATATTATCACATCTGGTGCGATAACTCAGTTACATTCAATAACATAATAACAATTTGAGTTCTGTCAACAGACTCCAGTAAACGAGATGATCACAACATGAAAATCAACATCTACAGAACTGAAATAATGACATTTTCCAGAGATCCTTATGATTATACCATGAGCTTCGGAGTTTGTGCTTTGTTCAAAACTCTCTACAAATTATTACCATTTCGGCGTAGGCGTAGCTTTTGACAGAATGAAACCAGTATGGAAGTACAAAATCTACAATAGGACCACAAAGCTTAAACTCTATAAAAGCATTGTTTTACCAGTTTTGCTCTACGGATCGGAGTGTTGGAGGATGACCAAAGGAGATACTAGCAGGCTGTCAGTTTTCACCACTCTTGTCTTCGCAGAATCTTGGGAATCTTTTGGCCAGTAAAAATATCCAATAACCAACTACTCCAAGATACAAGACAAGAGGCAATGAATGACATACTCAAAAAGAGAAGATGGAAATGGCTCGGACATGTTATGAGAATGAGACAAGAAATGCCTGCAAGTATAGCCCTCATTTGGACACCAGAAGGAAAGAGAAAGAAAGGCAGACCACGGACAACATGGAGGCGCATGATGGAAGAGGAACTGACACCGCATCTCTGACGTGGGGCTCTGCGCTGAAGGTTGCACGGGACAGGAGAGCATGGAAAGTCCTTTCTGAAGCCCCATGTGTCACTAGGCATGACGGGATTAAGTAATAGTATTGAGCCAAATGGGGTAAAACCCGCTGCAATGAAGACAGTGATTAGGCTTTAGACCCTCTAGAAGGCGAACGCAAGCATACAACTAACAATACATTCAAAATATTTCTGAAAAATAAATATTATGACTCTGTTCAATATTTATAAATGTTTCTCACCGGTTATTGACCCACAGATGGTACAACACTCTGGACAGACCAAAAGGTGCTCAGTGTCTCCCTAAGCGTATGCTGAAGCGTGCGCATGTTGCCAGTTTACTGTGTTCTTATAATTTATTGTTATTTTGTCCAGCATTGTACCACGTTTTATTTGTTGAACACGTACAAACAAAGTACTATAGTTTTACAAATACATAAACAGTGACGATAAACAGCAACGTTTCGACCAACAAGGCCTTTATCAAGCAAACGAACAAACAGGAGTGACAAATTAAATGAAACACAAATGGACGACCAAATACCAACGTATCTAAGGAAAATCTGGAATAAAAACGAATAACGAAATAAATGTAACACAAAACACACATAAAAACTAGAAATAGAAAAGAAACAATGAAACATCTAGTAAATATATAACTTGAATACATGCAAATATACCCATATAGATTATAAAGCATGGGAAGAGAAAGTACTAAGAAGCATAAGAATGTAATACATGCAACATATACCCATAGAGATTACAAAGCATGGGAAGAGAAAGTACTAAGAAGCATAAGAATGTAATACGTTGAGTCCGCGTGGTCGCAAGGTACCATACAAAGAAATCAACCGATTCTCCAGAGCAAATCGACTACGATCATCAGAGGAACATGATCGGATGGCTGTGACCTGACATCGCAAGCTCCTGAATAGACAACTACATGAATTTATGTGCACCCATCACCAACAAAAACTTAACCTTCTTCGCCCTGTACCTTCTACCACTCCTTCCAATTGTCCACTACAATCTTCTCCTCCCACACAGGTGGTTTGCATCCCTCCAGACCTTCCCTTATCGGACAGCGAGAGATGTGTTTTAAGTAAGGGTCTCAAGTTTGTTCCTCTCCGACCCACCATTGACCACTACTCTACTCTTCAAGATGTGCACCGTTTTCACCGTGGCTTACGGCTGAAATTTCATTTTCGGAACCAGGTTGACACTGACCAATGTCATGACACGAGTATGTTCGCAAAATATTCTACTCGCAAACATGATTGGACACCCAACCCTGGTGTCTCCAACGCTCTTGATCTCTACATCAAGAATACTTTACACGATATTGAACTGCTCCACCCCAAACGCCTAGGGCATTCTAACATGTCTCCGTCCGAGTTTCGTGCTCTATCACACCTCCGTCGACGTGATGACATTGTTATCAAACCCGCCGATAAAGGCGGTGCAATAGTGGTATGGAGCAAAGAACTATACCTTCAGGAAGGCCGCAACCAATTACTTGACACCCAATTCTATAAAACTAGTTCTTCTGATGTCACACTATCTAACAATAGTAAAGTCCGTACAGTAATTAAGAACTTAATTGCCTCTAACGACCTTCCTACCGGCGCATTATCACTTTGTGTCATCGATAGCTGTTTAGGAAAACCCGCCTTTATATGCTCCCCAAAATTCATAAACTGAACAATCCGGGTAGGCCCATCGTTTCTGCTTGCTCTTGTCCTACGGAACATATCTCCGAATTTCTTGATAGTTTCTTCAATCCTATAGTCACCACACTACCTTCATTCTTGAAAGATACGAACCACACCTTGTCTGTTTTTTCGTCTATTGAGTTGTTGCCTGGCAGGACTTACCGTCTCTTCCTCCTTGATGTGTGCTCATTGTACACCTCCATACCTCATTCCGACGGACTTCAAGCTCTCCAGTTCTTTCTCGACAGGAGAACTAACCCACTTGTCTCCACCTCGGCTCTCCTTCGTCTTGCAGAACTAGTTCTAACTCTCAACTCCTTTCAGTTCAATGACCAGTTCTTTGAGCAGATCAGTGGGGTCGCCATGGGTACTAAAATGGGACCCAGTTATGCTTGTCTATTCATGGGTCATCTTGAGCACCTAGTATGGAATTCCTATGATGGCCCTCTTCCGTCTGTGTATCATAGATACATTGATGATTGTATTGGCATTACTGATATGCCTGAAGCCGATTTGTCACGCTTCATTAATTTCATTAATGTCTTCAATCCGGCTATTCGGTTTACATCTCACATCTCTACCTCTTGTGTCAACTTTCTTGACATCACTATCACTATCAGCCTATCCACCATCACTACATCAGTATACTACAAGCCTACTGATGCACATAATTTTCTTCTTTATACCTCTTCCCATTCCCAGGCTTGTCGTGATTCTTTACCATTCTCTCAACTTGCGCCTTCGTTGCCTCTGTAGCGAGGACGACGATTTCCTCGATAGAGCTCACGAGATGCTGGATTTCTTTCGTAAGCGCTTATACAAGGATAAGGTGCTTGCTTCTGCTATGCGGCGCGTTCAGCAAATTTCTGGCCAGGAGGCTCTCTCTAACCAGCATAGAACTTCCAATTCTGACAGGGTGAAACTTGTCTTAACTTTCCACCCTCATAGTTCCCTTGTGAAGAAAGTCTTATTCCGTCATCTCTCCATTCTTCAGTCTGATCCTGATACACGTTCAATCTTCCAACACTATCCTTTGGTGGCGTACAGACGGGACAGAAGCCTTAAGGATATGTTGGTTCACAGTCGCCTCAAGCCTAACATCCAGAGTCATTTTGGCACCATCCAGGTGGCGTCGGCGCTGCAACACTTGTGCTTATGTAATACAGACCCGCACGGTGTCTTTTCCAAAAGCCACGTTCGTTGTTGAAGACAGTTTCACGTGCGAGTCCTGTAATATTATCTATGCCATTATCTGCAAGCGGTGCAACAAGGCCTATATTGAGGAAACCGGCAGGAGACTCAGTGACCGATTCGCCCAACACTTGCGCGATATACGCCAAGGCTCTGTGACCCCTGTAGCTACCCATTTCAATGATACTGGCCATTCAGGAGCTTGCGATGTCCAGGTCACAGCCATCCGATCATGTTCCTCTGATGATCGTAGTCGATTTGCTCTGGAGAATCGGTTGATTTCTTTGTATGGTACCTTGCACCACGCGGACTCAACGTATTACATTCTTATGCTTCTTAGTACTTTCTCTTCCCATGCTTTGTAATCTCTATGGGTATATGTTGCATGTATTACATTCTTATGCTTCTTAGTACTTTCTCTTCCCATGCTTTATAATCTATATGTGTATATGTTGCATGTATTCAAGTTATATATTTACTAGATGTTTCATTGTTTCTTTTCTATTTCTAGTTTTTATGTGTGTTTTTTGTGTTACATTTATTTCGTTATTCGTTTTTATTCCAGATTTTCCTTAGATACGTTGGTATTTGGTCGTCCATTTGTGTTTCATTTTAATTTGTCACTCCTGTTTGTTCGTTTGCTTGATAAAGGCCTTGTTGGTCGAAACGTTGCTGTTTATCGTCACTGTTTATGTATTTTGTAAAACTATAGTACTTTGTTTGTACGTGTTTCACTATTTACCAAGTTTTACTGCAGTCTTCCCCTATTTCGATATACGTTTTATTTGTTGCAATACTTTACGTCATATTCTATAAATAGATGCATTGATCTTTCTTTAATAACTGTGTTCGAATATATATATGTCTGCAAACCAGCTGTAATGTGTCGTAGAGGTTAGATGCTCGTCTCTCATGCTAAAAGTACTAGGTTCACTCTCTCGCGGAGCCATCCGGATATTTTTCCAGAGATCCCTAATCTCAGTGTAAGTCTCCTTCTCCTCTTCTTCTTTGCGTTTGTTCTTTACGACCAATTTTAATCACTCTTGTGATATGTTTGATCTTTGCCAAGAACGTGTATACGTTGCACATTGGTTTGGTCGGCCTTTAAACGCATAAGACTTCTACACGTTTAGGAGACATGCATCCGATTTCAGGCCAAACCTCCTTAGTCCCCATTACTACATGCGTGACAGGTCACAGTGGTTCTATTCTTTACACCCCAAATTTGGGCCCCTGGTAACCACTCGGGCGTCAGTGTAAGTAAGACCAAGTGTCTATTCCTATCGGAGATGGACGATAAAACGTAGGTCACGTGTTCAATTTGAGCACGTAAAAGTAATCTGTGTAGTTTAAAATTGAGAAGAGCAGGTTGGAAAGCCGCTGTTCATGAAAAATTCATTAGGCAAAGATTAATAATATAATTTCTTTAAAATATCTTAAAAATTATCCCAAAATTATATTGTGGACCCTCGTGGTGCTATGGAGCTCGTTCATTGCAGCTGATATCTTCCTGTGTAAGAAGGAGATCGGAGCACACATGGTTACTCACCGAAGTGCAATGTTGATTCTTTCTATCAATCAATCAATCAATCGATCATCATACCCAACATATTAATCTTAAACTACCTGGCCATAAGTGATGTTGGTGGCAAGCTGTTGTTTTCATTGTTCGACACGAACGATTATTATTACCTGGTTTTGTCGTCATGATCCCCAGTAGTGTTCATTTTAATGCCCTACTTCTCTTAATGTACATATGTTCATCACAGATTTCACTTAACCATGATGTGCTATATCACTGATAACCTTCCATATTATATAGAACACAATTTTTTTAATTTTACGCATGGAACAACTCTAAGTCACACGCAAACATGACTTAATTTGATGTATTGAGTACCTGCACTTGCGCACAGTTATTCAATTAGGGCCATTATGTAACAATACAGTTTGAGTAAGTAATAAACTGCAGCAGACTAGCGTGGTCACAACCTACTGACGTCATCATCAGGTGTCGTGCCGGCTGGTGTAGGCGATCATGGATCTCTACAAATCTCTGTCTCTGGTGTTTGTTCTCAGAAGTTGATGCTCTTCCGTGCCATGCAGTCAGGCTATACAAAATTTGCTCTCTCTGTCTTCCTTTGTCTCGTTATCCTCAATTTTATCGATTGTTGGAATGTGTTCCTAACCGTTCCTTCTCATCGAATGTCGGATAAAATAATGACTGCCTTTTTCTTATATTGATAAAAGAAGCAGACATTACATACTCGGATATAAACCATTCGCAGTTAGAGGTCTATGTAGCGTGGAGGTAAGGTATTCACCTCTAGTTTCAAATGTACTAGGTTCGTTCCTTGCGTAGAGAGCTCGGCATATTTTTCTTATATCCCTGATCTTAATACAAGAGCTATCGAGTTCCTAGTCCTATAGGAGACGGACGATACAACGTAGATCATGAGCTCAAGTTTAGCCCAAAAAGGAAGTTGATGTCAAAATTCGATGAGAATTGACTGCAAACCACAGCTCGGGTAATATTCATTTGCAATGATCAAAATACAGTTTTTACAAAAATGTTCCCAAGCTTGAAAATCAAATTGGGAATTCTCGCCGGTGCTAATGAGTTCGTGTATACCACTAGGATCTTCCTGTGTAAGAAATAGTTCAGAGCAGAAATGTTTACGACCGAAGAGCAGTGCATGATGATGGTCTTAGTAATGAATGAATGAATCACACACAGATCCCAAACTACAGATCAGAAGTGGTTAACACAGCCAACGCGAACACATATGCCATCTTTTGCTTGTATGCATGAAGTAACCATATTCAAACACACATACACACACAGATTAATACATACACAAAGGCATACTAACACATAGCCACGCAGCCATATACAACACACACACACACACACACAACCACACATTAACACTCACACACACACACACAAAGACACCCACACACTTCCAAACACTAACACTCACACATACGCAAGCACACACTAACACGCATACACAATCACACACTAACTCACACGCCAGACAGTGTTGTCTTCATGTTAGAGACTTCTCATAGGTACGGTCAGCTTCTCATAGGTGAATCAACTTCTCATAGGTACGGTCAGCAAATGGACTTTGGGATGGCTGCTGCAACGAAGGACAGAGCACGAATGGGAATGCCCAATGTGCCATGACGTCGATCGCATAACATAACATAACATAACACTAACTCACACAGTATTCAGTGTGATGCCCGGAATAGTCACCTATCCATACACACACATATATGTATAACTTAATACAATCAACATATATATGCAGTTCTTATAAATAACCAGATCTCAGTTAGTCCAGTTTGACAGATTCATCGATAGAGTAATCACATAAAAGGCCAAGAATTCAAATTGCCAACCAACCTAAAATCTCCCTTGTGCTCGCTCTAAGAGCAGCATTTCCTATACTGGGGTTCTCAATCTCTT
Organism: Arion vulgaris; assembly: GCA_020796225.1. Taxonomy (NCBI): domain Eukaryota; kingdom Metazoa; phylum Mollusca; class Gastropoda; order Stylommatophora; family Arionidae; genus Arion; species Arion vulgaris. Next base: position 57,991,242 of record CM036761.1, on the reverse strand, counting down.
GAAGAAATATTATCATCATTGACATGTTCAAACAGAACAAATACATTTTCAAAACATGAATAAAAACAGTGGTAAACTAGCTTCGTTGCGAAATGAAAGGACCTGACCAGACCGAGTCTAAATGTCTGATAGGACAAATTGAAATTGATTTGAAGTTTCACGCAGTTTGAGAAATTGAAGCCAACTTGACTATTGGTGTGGTGTAATAATAACTCCATCGCTTGAAGATTTTCATATATAAAAACTTTCGGGGCATCGGCAGCAAAATGTATTTAAAAGGGTGTCCGGGTTCAAGTTTGGGAAATCGTTACTCTAACGTTGTAAAGTGTCTAAAGCTGAAGGATTGACTTCATTGCACTGGGTATTACCAAATATGGCTCTGTCCATCTCCGCTGAAATGGTACGCCACCTGTCGACAGTAATGTACAAAACATAGACTCCGTAGCTACGGCAACAATCCTAGGAGTCTCTAGAAAAATTGCACTCGTGAACAGAACGGCGTGATCTGGATTATCTCTCTCTCGCGATCACCACCCAGACCGATCTACCAGATTTCCACATAAATTCTATTCATGTGGAAATCTGATTCATGCAGCCTTAGCATTGGTGTGTTTTACGTCACATCCTCAGCACGATTTGGAGCTCTGGTGCTTATCCTTCAGCGATGTGTCTGGTTTCAGCCAGCGTTTACTCGGTTAGCTATCCGTTCTGTAGCAATCTGTTTTTTACGGTGTGGGGTAGCTAGCCCCACATCCAACCTCCTTAGGCGCCTCTTACGACATGCGTGGCAGGTAACAGCGGTTCTATTCTTTACACCCCAATTTGGGCACCTGTAACCACTCTGGCAGATCTGGATTCGAATCCACGACCTTTGGAACGAAAGGAAAAAGCTTAACTAGTTAGACACAGTTCAACTGTACGCGCTCTTATCATCTTTCTGAGACAGACCAACTGTACGCGCTCTTATGATCTTTCTGAGAACAATAACTAGTTAGACACAGTTCAACTGTACGCGCTCTTATCATCTTTCTGAGAACAATAACTAGTTAGACACAGATCAACTGTACGCGCTCTTATCATCTTTCTGAGAACAATAACTAGTTAGACACAGACCAAGTGTACGCGCTCTTATGATCTTTCTGAGAACAATAACTAGTTAGACACAGACCAACTGTACGCGCTCTTATGATCTTTCTGAGAACAATAACTAGTTCGACACAGTTCAACTGTACGCGCTCTTATCATCTTTCTGAGAACAATAACTAGTTAGACACAGACCAACTGTACGCGCTCTTATGATCTTTCTGAGAACAATAACTAGTTAGACACAGACCAACTGTACGCGCTCTTATGATCTTTCTGAGAACAATAACTAGTTCGACACAGACCAAGTGTACGCGCTCTTATGATCTTTCTGAGAACAATAACTAGTTAGACACAGACCAACTGTACGCGCTCTTATCATCTTTCTGAGAACAATAACTAGTTCGACACAGACCAAGTGTACGCGCTCTTATGATCTTTCTGAGAACAATAACTAGTTAGACACAGGCCAACTGTACGCGCTCTTATGATCTTTCTGAGAACAATAACTAGTTTGACACAGTTCAACTGTACTCGCTCTTATCATCTTTCTGAGAACAATAACTAGTTAGACACAGACCAACTGTACGCGCTCTTATGATCTTTCTGAGAACAATAACTAGTTAGACACAGACCAACTGTACGCGCTCTTATGATCTTTCTGAGAACAATAACTAGTTCGACACAGACCAAGTGTACGCGCTCTTATGATCTTTCTGAGAACAATAACTAGTTAGACACAGACCAACTGTACGCGCTCTTATCATCTTTCTGAGAACAATAACTAGTTCGACACAGACCAACTGTACGCGCTCTTATGATCTTTCTGAGAACAATAACTAGTTTGACACAGTTCAACTGTACGCGCTCTTATCATCTTTCTGAGAACAATAACTAGTTAGACACAGACCAACTGTACGCGCTCTTATGATCTTTCTGAGAACAATAACTAGTTCGACACAGTTCAACTGTACGCGCTCTTATGATCTTTCTGAGAACAATAACTAGTTAGACACAGACCAACTGTACGCGATCTTATCATCTTTCTGAGAACAATAACTAGTTCGACACAGACCAACTGTACGCGCTCTTATCATCTTTCTGAGAACAATAACTAGTTCGAAACAGTTCAACTGTACGCGCTCTTATCATCTTTCTGAGAACAATAACTAGTTAGACACAGACCAACTGTACGCGCTCTTATGATCTTTCTGAGAACAATAACTAGTTCGATACAGACCAACTGTACGCGCTCTTATGATCTTTGTGAGAACAATAACTAGTTAGACACAGATCAACTGTACGCGCTCTTATCATCTTTCTGAGAACAATAACTAGTTAGACACAGACCAACTGTACGCGCTCTTATGATCTTTCTGAGAACAGTAACTAGTTAGACACAGACCAAGTGTAAGCGCTCTTATGATCTTTCTGAGAACAATAACTAGTTAGACACAGACCAACTGTACGCGCTCTTATGATCTTTCTGAGAACAATAACTAGTTCGATACAGACCAACTGTACGCGCTCTTATGATCTTTGTGAGAACAATAACTAGTTAGACACAGATCAACTGTACGCGCTCTTATCATCTTTCTGAGAACAATAACTAGTTAGACACAGACCAACTGTACGCGCTCTTATGATCTTTCTGAGAACAATAACTAGTTAGACACAGACCAACTGTACGCGCTCTTATGATCTTTCTGAGAACAATAACTAGTTAGACACAGACCAAGTGTAAGCGCTCTTATGATCTTTCTGAGAACAATAACTAGTTAGACACAGATCAAGTGTACGCGCTCTTATGATCTTTCTGAGAACAATAACTAGTTAGACACAGACCAAGTGTACGCGCTCTTATGATCTTTCTGAAACTAGAAACTATAATGAAGCGTAATAGGGATACCATACACTGGCTAGCATATTCAACCTTATTGCACTGAGTTAAGCCATAGTCTCTGATAACATATCTTGCGGGGGGCTGTGGTTAAATCAAATACCAAACACTAGGAAACAAATTTAACAACTACAATATCTGAGATTTGCCTTTTTCTGGCCTTTCCAGACTACAGACAATTGTTTCGAGTCTGATTACAGCTAGATCTTGTTTTTATTAAATGTCATCCGAGTCATGCGCGTCATTACGTTAAGGAAAAGGTGGGAACTGAGGAAGGAGGTTGGCGACGGAGGAATGAGGGGGTGAAGTGTCCCCTCTCTGGAAAATGGCTTTTGATAAAACAGTTTTATGCGAATATGGCCTGCACCATTTCCGCGTAGAAACATATCAACTAATTAATTTTTTTAAAACGTATTTTGCTCCTTCTTCTTCACGTTTCAACTCCCAACGGAGCACATGTCTTCAACAAACTTCTTCCAGCTCTTCCTCTCTCCTTCCATCCCTTCCAATTCTTTCCATGATTTACCTATCCTTTTCAGATCAATCTCCAGCTCGCTTCTCCAGCTCTCTTCTCCAGCTCTCTTCTCCAGCTCTCTTCTCCAGCTCTCTCTCCAGCTCTCTTCTCCAGCCTCTTCTCCAGCTCTCTTCTCCAGCTCTCTTCTCCAGCTCTCTTCTCCAGCTCTCTTCTCCAGCTCTCTTCTCCAGGTATGTCTAAGTCCCCTACTCTCTTTCCTGCTGATTCCAAAACATTGTCTGTCTTGCAATGCTTCAGGTCAGTTTTTTTCAATGTGTGCCCTATCCATCGTTAGCGTCTCTTTCTTAGCTCTTTCTCCACTGGTATCTGATATCTCTGAGTTCCTCGTTAGCTTTCTTAGCTCTTTCTCCACTGGTATCTGATATCTCTGAGTTCCTCGTTAGCTTTCTTAGCTCTTTCTCCACTGGTATCTGATATCTCTGAGTTCCTCGTTCGTAATCTTAGCTCTTTCTCCACTGGTATATGATATCTCTGAGTTCCTCGTTAGCTTTCTTAGCTCTTTCTCCACTGGTATCTGATATCTCTGAGTTCCTCGTTAGCTTTCTTAGCTCTTTCTCCACTGGTATCTTCTTCTTCTTCTTCTTCAGCGATCTCTGGTCATGCGCTTAATTTACTGTGGACCACAACTGGGCAGACAGCTTCAGGTCTGTCAGGTTTCCCAAAGCTTAGTTTTCAGGTCGACTGGGTGTGGCCACATGTTGCTTCTCAGCTCACACAGAAGAGGACAGTCTTGCAGGATATGCTCTGGTGTCTATTCTGCCTGCTGACACTGGCAGAGAGCTGTTTGACTTATTCCTAGTCTGTATAAGTGTTTGTTGAGTCTGCAGTGTCCGGTGCGTAGTCGAAATATAATGACCTGGTCTGTTCTGCTTAGGTCTTTGAGGGAGTCTTTTCCATAATCATATCCAGTGTTTGTCTTCCAGTCTACTGCAGATTTTCTCTGTATGAGGGTTTTGACCTCTTGAAAAGACAAGGGTTGGTAAATTTGCCCTTTGGCACTGCCCTCCTTAGCTAAGACATCAGCACTCTATTGCCTGCAATGCCACAGTGAGATGGAATCCACTGCAAGTGAATTCTGCCTTTTCTGAAAGCTGAGCAAGTTCTCTTTGTAGTTTTTGTACTGTGCTGTCAGTGGATTTAGCCTCCAGGGCTTGTATAGCTGACAATGAGTCTGTAAGAAATACCATCTTGCTTGCAGCTGCTTGCAGCTTATTCATGTGCTGTGCTGCCATCAGAAGGGCTATGAGTTCTGCTTTGTAGTTGGAACATATTCTTCCAGTAGGAGCTGCTAGAGACACAGTGGTAGCATCTGGGTGCCTAATGTACACTCCTGCTCCACCATTCATGGTTGCTTCCATTGCCGATCCATCTGTGTAAATTCTTATCCAGCTGTCTTCTGAAAACATGTAATGGAGATGTTCCATTGTAATTGCTTTTTTCACTAGATTAGGCTCGGCATCTTTGCTTAATAATTTAGGGATGGAGGTTGAGAAGTTTAGTGGTACTGAGTCTGGTTCCCAGTGATCAAAAAGCAATTCTTCAGGTATGGAATTATGATTTAGTAGTTCCAAGTATGACTTTCCTATTTCTTTTGCTTTGTGGTTTAGACTTGTACGCTTTAGTCTGTTCTTTGTTCTAGCCGCCATTTTTTCATGCAGTGGATGGTGAGGCATTCTTTTGATCCTTTCAGTCTGTAGAATCACTTTTCTCCTTCTTCTGTCTTCCAAGGGCTGGATGTTGGCTGCCTTTTCCATTTCTACAATTGGTGTAGATTTCATGGCTCCAAAATAGTACGCAGACACCTGTTTTGTGTTTTTTCCAGTATCGATTTGTTTGAATGGGCTGCTGATATCCATGTCGATGATGCATATTCGAGGGTCGGTCTAACTGCACCAGTGTACACCTGACTCAGGATTCGGAATATCAGCTCCCAGGTAGTTCCAGCCAGCTTCCGCATCACACTTTGTTTCTTCATAGCCTTTCTGTTTGTTTCCATTATGTGATGTTTCCATGTCAGACGACTGTCGAGCTTAACTCCCAAAAAGGTTGGAGTATGGGAACGGGGAACGATCTCTGAGTTCCTCGTTCGTAATCTTAGCTCTTTCTCCACTGTTATCTGATATCTCTGAGTTCCTCGTTAGCTTTCTTAGCTCTTTCTCCACTGGTATCTGATATCTCTGAGTTCCTCGTTAGCTTTCTTAGCTCTTTCTCCACTGGTATCTGATATCTCTGAGTTCCTCGTTAGCTTTCTTAGCTCTTTCTCCACTGGTATCTGATATCTCTGAGTTCCTCGTTAGCTTTCTTAGCTCTTTCTCCACTGGTATCTGATATCTCTGAGTTCCTCGTTAGCTTTCTTAGCTCTTTCTCCACTGGTATCTGATATCTCTGAGTTCCTCGTTAGCTTTCTTAGCTCTTTCTCCACTGGTATCTGATATCTCTGAGTTCCTCGTTAGCTTTCTTAGCTCTTTCTCCACTGGTATCTGCTATCTCTGAGTTCCTCGTTAGCTTTCTTAGCTCTTTCTCCACTGGTATCTGATATCTCTGAGTTCCTCGTTAGCTTTCTTAGCTCTTTCTCCACTGGTATCTGATATCTCTGAGTTCCTCGTTAGCTTTCTTAGCTCTTTCTCCACTGGTATCTGATATCTCTGAGTTCCTCGTTCGTAATCTTAGCTCTTTCTCCACTGGTATCTGATATCTCTGAGTTCCTCGTTAGCTTTCTTAGCTCTTTCTCCACTTTTATCTGATATCTCTGAGTTCCTCGTTAGCTTTCTTAGCTCTTTCTCCACTGGTATCTGATATCTCTGAGTTCCTCGTTCGTAATCTTAGCTCTTTCTCCACTGGTATCTGATATCTCTGAGTTCCTCGTTAGCTTTCTTAGCTCTTTCTCCACTGGTATCTGATATCTCTGAGTTCCTCGTTAGCTTTCTTAGCTCTTTCTCCACTGGTATCTGCTATCTCTGAGTTCCTCGTTAGCTTTCTTAGCTCTTTCTCCACTGGTATCTGATATCTCTGAGTTCCTCTTTAGCTTTCTTAGCTCTTTCTCCACTGGTATCTGATATCTCTGAGTTCCTCGTTCGTAATCTTAGCTCTTTCTCCACTGGTATCTGATATCTCTGAGTTCCTCGTTAGCTTTCTTAGCTCTTTCTCCACTGGTATCTGATATCTCTGAGTTCCTCGTTAGCTTTCTGAGCTCTTTCTCCACTGGTATCTGATATCTCTGAGTTCCTCGTTAGCTTTCTTAGCTCTTTCTCCACTGGTATCTGATATCTCTGAGTTCCTCTTTCGTAATCTTAGCTCTTTCTCCACTGGTATCTGATATCTCTGAGTTCCTCGTTCGTAATCTTAGCTCTTTCTCCACTGGTATCTGATATCTCTGAGTTCCTCGTTAGCTTTCTTAGCTCTTTCTCCACTGGTATCTGATATCTCTGTTCCTCGTTCGTAATCTTATCATACCATTTCAGTCCCTCTATTGTACGTAGTCATGCATTTATGAAGGTCTGTAGTTTTCTTGTGGTTTCTTTTGTTGTCTTCCATGTTTCGAGCCATAGAACAGCACTGACTTCACATTTGATTGAAAGATTCTCAGCTTTGTGTTTGTTTTGATCTCCTTTGACTTCCTGTTTGCTTCTACTTCGTTGAAAAATATTTCACCAATAATACTACTACATTACCAACATTCTAATAACCTATTTATTCTATATGATCATATTTTTTAATGTTATTATTTTTGAAAATTCTTTCCTTTCTAAATATCAAGGCTAACTATTAAAAATATATGAATTTGAACATCAGAATAGGCTGTCATCTTATGCTTTGCTAGAGATTGCTCAAGATCGCCAAATATGACGCTGGATAGAACACGCCTTGAAAACAATCGACGGGAATATAACATGAAGGGTCCTTTCCTGGAACCTACAGGGAAAAGAAAAGAGAGGGAAGCCAAGGAATTCATGGAGAAAAGATTTGGAGGAAGAGATTAAAATAGTATACCACTATGCAATGGTACGGTACAAGCGGGAAGAAAAGAGGAAGAGATAGAACTTTCAAGTGCTGGATTGATGAAATAACCCAGTCGCTGAACACCTCTATATACGATACGCATTAGAGAGCCGTCTTCCGGACGCTATACTTCACCTCGGCATCTTGAGCGTACAAGAGGAACCAGTTAAGATGAGATTTCTTGCACATGAAGGCATGTACACAGAACACACATGAGTATATTTATAGAACTATGTATAGTTTATTGTTTTGGCTAATGTTGCTAACGTTGTCATATTGAGCAACTTCAGACAGGTGTGTCAAATACGTGCAACACACCCACACACATATGACGTGAGGAATTGAACTCTCCAATACAAAAGAGCAACATTCCTCTTTGACATTCTAAGCTCATCGGCTGCCTGCATGCACGCGCACGTCACAGCTGTTTATTTTACTTCCACGTACACAGTGCGTGCCTACCTGTCGAATGATTGTCTGTTTGTGATAGTACTGGTAATCATTGTACAGCTTGCAGTAATATGATAATTAGAAGTGCTGCTCTTAAATGCTTTTTATGCTGCATCAGAGCAGTTAATTTATTTTTCTCAATTTTCGTTTACTCGCGAATAATTCAGATGTAGTCGTGACACCTAATATAACACAGTTGGCATATATTTGCGTGAGAGCTTACTTTCTGTATCGTTAGTGTCCTTTACCATAGATAACAGAGGGACGAAAAGCGTAGAGTTAGGTGCTCGCCTGTCAATTCAAAGTAATCGATTCGTTCCCCGAATCGAACGACTAGGATATTTTTCCAGCTCCCTGATCTCAAAGTAATTGAGATTTATCTCCTAGTGCTATCGGAGATGGACAACAAAACAATATCTAGTGTTCAAGTGGAGCACTTAAAGAAACATTTGACAGTTAAAAATCGATAATTATAGGCTACAAAGACGTTGCCTGACAAATTCATTTAAAAAAAACTTTTACAGCTAAAATTCTTAATACTAATTTTCTAATTTTTCAAATATATATCGAGAACCGTGTATGTGTTATGGAGTTTGTGTACTGCCGCTGAGATCTTTCTGCATATGTAAGAAATAAATCGGAGCACATATTGTTATTCATTTAAGGGCAGCAATAGCCGTCATACTGTTCAACAAATCAATCATTCCAACACACTAGGTTTGTTTGTAACATAATAATAGGTGTGTGTCTTTGTAACATTATAATATGTGTGTGTGTTTGTAACATTGTAATAGTGTGTGTGTTTGTAACATTATAATAGTGTGTGTGTTTGTAAATTATAATAGGTATGTTGTTGTAATATCATAGTAGGTATGTGTTTTTGTAACATTATAATAGGTATGTGTGTTTGTAACATTATAATAGATATGTGTGTTTGTAACATTATAATAGGTATGTGTGTTTGTAACATTATAATAGGTATGTGTGTTTGTAACATTATACTAGGTGTGTGTGTTGTAACATTATAATAGGTATGTGTGTTTGTAAGATTATAATAGTATGTGTTGTAACATTAATAGATATGTGTGTTTGTAACATTATAATAGGTATGTGTGTTTGTAACATTATAATAGGTACGTGTGTTGTAATATTATAATAGGTATGTGTCTTTGTAATATTATAATAGGTATGTGTGTTGTAACATTGTAATAGGAATGTGTGTTGTAACATGATAATAGCTATGTGTGTTGTAACATGATAATAGCTATGTGTGTTGTAACATGATAATAGCTATGTGTGTGAAAGTTGTGAGTGGAATATGTTCAGGTGTGTCTTTAATGTTCCAGTTTATTTTTAAATTAAGTAGGTCAGAAGCGGGGTTTGAAAATATCCAGGATATATACGCTGTCCTAGTTTTGTAAGTAGGTCAGAAGCGGGGTTTGAAAACATCAAAATTTACATATGTTGTTCTAGTTTTGTAAGTAGGTCAGAAAAGTGGGTTGAAAGTAACAAGATTAGGTTGCATTGTCTTTTTTTATCAATAGAGAATTAAAACTCGGCTTCAGACTACGTTTTTTTCCCTTAATCAGGAACCCATAAATTACAAGCCCTTTTTCGACAGTAATTCAAGTTCTGTTATTCGATCAGAAGGTACATATTTGAACATTTCGACTCCAATCAGAATTGATTGATTGTATTACTTCCATTCCGGTAAGAAATGATTGATTTCATTGTTTTTATTTCGCTCTGAACCGACTGACTTTGACGTTTCTAATACAATCATAATTGATTATTTTTATGGCTTATAATTCGATCGAGATTACGCAATAAGTATCAGCATCATCAGTCCTTGTCGCGTCCAATACGACAGGGTTAAAGAAAAAGTAAACTTAGTTTGATCATACCACAATGACATCCAAATCTGCTTGAGCAGTTTGGTTTTATTTTCCCTCTCTGTTACGTTTTTTGTCGGTATGAGGGTTGTCGGATCCATGCCTAATCTCTCGTAACAGTATTTTGTGACAACCGTTTGTAGACAGTAGTTCTATTTCTCTCTAGTTCGGAAAACAAACGGAAGGTGGGGGATTTAGTATAGTAGGTACCTCCAATACTGGGTGGGACACAGGGAACGTCACTTGTTTCACATGTGAAGTCAGAAACAGGAAACAGTGCGATCACGATCTAGTTTCATGTCTCCCAACAAATTGGTGATTTGATTATATATTTGTCTGGTTAACGAAACAGCGATCGATATCATCTTCTTCTTCTTCTTTTGTCATTCCCACTATTACTAGGTTGTTGTGCAGTGTCGTGTTTTTTTTCTGTTTCTGTCGTGCGCTGCTATAGTGGCCTGGGTGCTAGTTATTTTTTGTTGTTGATAGGATTCTGCTACGTCATCTATTGACATCAACTATACCTGTAATATGACGTGCTGTAGATATAGCCGCTAGGAGTCAACAAATACTTACCACTTCAATACATCTCGAGTATTAGGAGACATAACAAATGCCAACTCCTAGTAGAAGATAGCACACAACTCCTGTAAGACAGACATAACAAAGGCACTCACAAGTAGAAGATTGCTCATAATTAGTATCAGACAGACATAGCAAACGCTACCCCTAAGTAGAAGATTGCACACAACTCCTGTAAGACAGACATAACAAGGCCACTCAGAAGTAGTAGGATTGCTCATACTAAAATCTCGATCCTCAGACAGACATAGCATGACTCTACTTCCAAGTAGAAGATTACACAACTCCCGTAAGACAGATTCTAGCATACTCTACTTCAGCCAATTGGATGTGCACACAACTCATATAAGACAGACTTTAGCAAAGCTCTACTTCCACAGTAAAGTTGCACACAACTCGTCAAGGAAGACAAAATAAAGGTCCATCCCAAGTGAAGCCTGCACAACAAGACATGTAAGACGATAATTTTATTATTTTTATATGAAATTGTGTCGAACTTTCCTCCCAATCCTAACCCTCTAGAAAAATTTATGTCTGACGTCATGTTACCATAGTTCATGTCTCCATACATAGATCACTTTTACCTGATGGAAAAGACAAGACTTCACACAAGTGAAGAACATCACGACGCAACTATTTAATCTATCTGGATAGAAGTTAACAGGGTCAATAACAGATTAAGTCAATGCCACTTTCTTGTCAGATGTAGATTAGTTATCTGTTCAATATGTCTAAACAAGGCGATATCTTCAGTGTTCAAACGTGTTGCTAATCTCTTGCGTGGAACTCAGGTGAGATTATCTTATCTTGTAATGTCACAGCAATAACATTAACACTCATGAATAATAAACCACTTTGACATTACAGAAAGACAGTTTCCCCAAACAGATATCACATAAGATATTCTTCTTCTTCGTAGAACGCTCCAATCGACCACTTGTTAGCCACTCTGTTGATTTGTTATGTATCTGTGACTTTTGAGCGACAGTACATTGTGTCAGTATGCGCCTACAAGCCCAGAGAAAGTTGCGATTTCTGCCATGCTTTTTTATTAATTGGTTACTTTCTCATGTCTAAAATAGTCGCCTCTTAGCAACATGCATGTAGTCGCAGTGGTACTATTCTTGTAGCTTGAATGGACCGACACCAACAGATGGACTAACAGATGGACTACACAGATGGACTACAGAACAGATGGACTCACAGATGGATCTACACAGATGGACTACACAGATGGCTACTCACAGATGGACTACACAGATGGACTACACAGATGGACTACACAGATGGACTACACAGATGGACTACACAGATGGACTACAGATGGACTACAGAGCAATGCTTGACTTAATATTCGTCCGTATGTTGCTCGGGCTGGCAAGGGGAGGCAGAATAGTAACATTGCAACCTACAAGGCATGTCGTAACAGGCGACTAAGGTAGGGGCCAAATGAAGCTACCCTACTAAAAAAAGCGTCTCAGAAATCGGATGTGCTGGGCTATTTGAATGCGCAAATCTGGCACAATGTACAATCGCTCTTAGGCTTAAACCACATACAGATCACAAAGATGGTTTAACATTTGGTCGGTATGGAGCGTTTGAAGAAGAAAAAAAACTTAATATTATTTATTTTCACATTGTTAAATATAGTAACAAATAAAATCGTGACATATTCATTACATGACGTCACAATTAACCAAGTAAACGAGTCGTTGATTTTCTTGGCACCACTTATATGTTCAGTATTTTACAATTTCTCTCTGAACGGTGAGGTCTATTTTTAACTTTCCTAGATATTCACAGTAAAAATGTGCTTTCAAACTGTCCCGCCAAAGTGTTTGAACCAGATACTCTTGGATTGGGATCGAGTTCACTACCGCTAAGCAACAGACGTCCCCATACAGTAACAGAACACACACACAAATAAACTTTCCTGTAGTCTTTTCATAATTTAGGTACGAACTGCTTGTGATTTTACATTTCCTAGTCGCTTTCATAGTGTGCAGGAGATAGAAGGCCAATTCCTTTCCTCACGTGTGGAACTTCGAGTGTTGGATTGAACGCACTACCATCTTGTGGTCGAGTCGATAGACGAACGCTTATGACATATGCTAATCAGTTCTTAATAAATAGAACAATACTAGTCTTTATTTTTTTTATCAACTTTCAGTTACCAAGGGTTAGTTTCCCGTGCGAAGCGATAATAATATTTCTCCAGATAACTCTGATCTCAATATAGGTGAGATCCAGTTCTTAGTTTTATCTCAATGTAGGTCAGATCCAGTTCCTAATCTTATCTCAATGTAGGTGAGATCCAGTTCTAATCTTATCTCAATGTAGGTGAGATCCGGTTCCTAATCTTATCTCAATGTAGGTGTAATGCAGTTCCTAATCTTATCTCAATGTAGGTGTGATGAAGTTCCTAATCTTATCTCAATGTAGGTGAGATCCAGTTCCTAATCTTATCTCGATGTAGGTGAGATCCAGTTCCTAATCTTATCTCGATGTAGGTGTGATGCAGTTCCTAATCTTATCTCAATGTAGGTGAGATCCAGTTCCTAATCTTATCTCAATGTAGGTGAGATCCAGTTCCTAATCTTATCTCAATGTAGGTGATGAAGTTCCTAATCTTATCTCAATGTAGGTGTGATGAAGTTCCTAATCTTATCTCAATGTAGGTGTGATGAAGTTCCTAATCTTATCTCAATGTAGGTGTGATGCAGTTTCTAATCTTATCTCAATGTAGGTGTGATGCAGTTCCTAATCTTATCTCAATGTAGGTGAGATCCACTTCCTAATCTTATCTCAATGTAGGTGTGATGAAGTTCCTAATCTTATCTCAATGTAGGTGAGATCCAGTTCCTAATCTTATCTCAATGTAGGTGAGATCCAGTTCCTAATCATATCTCAATGTAAGTGTGATGAAGTTCCTAATCTTATCTCAATGTAGGTGAGATCCACTTCCTAATCTTATCTCAATGTTGGTGTGATGCAGTTCCTAATCTTATCTCAATGTAGGTGTGATCCAGTTCCTAATCTTATCTCAATGTAGGTGTGATGAAGTTCCTAATCTTATCTCAATGTAGGTGAGATCCAGTTCCTAATCTTATCTGAATGTAGGTGAGATCCAGTTCCTAATCATATCTCAATGTAGGTGTGATGCAGTTCCTAATATTATCGCAATGTAGGTGTGATGCAGTTCCTAATCTTATCTCAATGTAGGTGAGATTCAGTTCCTAATCTTATCTCAATGTAGGTGTGATCCAGTTCCTAATCTTATCTCAATGTAGGTGAGATCCAGTTCCTAATCTCATCTCAATGTAGGTGTGATGAAGTTCCTAATCTTATCTCAATGTAGGTCAGATCCAGTTCCTAATCTTATCTCAATGTTGGTGTGATGCAGTTCCTAATCTTATCTCAATGTAGGTGTGATCCAGTTCCTAATCTTATCTCAATGTAGGTGTGATGAAGTTCCTAATCTTATCTCAATGTAGGTGAGATCCAGTTCCTAATCTGATCTCAATGTAGGTGAGATCCAGTTCCTAATCTTATCTCAATGTAGGTCTGATGCAGTTCTTAGTCTTATCTCAATGTAGGTGAGATCCGGTTCCTACTCTTATCTCGATGTAGGTCTGATGCAGTTCCTAATCTTATCTCAATGTAGGTGTGATGCAGTTCTTAGTCTTATCTCAATGTAGGTGTGATGCAGTTCTTAGTCTTATCTCAATGTAGGTGTGATGAAGTTCCTAATCTTATCTCAATGTAGGTGTGATGCAGTTCCTAATCTTATCTCAATGTAAGTGTGATGAAGTTCTTAATCTTATCTCAATGTAGGTGTGATGCAGTTCCTAATCTTATCTTAATGTAGGTGTGATGCAGTTCCTAATCTTATCTCAATGTAAGTGTGATGAAGTTCTTAATCTTATCTCAATGTAGGTGTGATGCAGTTCCTAATCTTATCTTAATGTAGGTGTGATGCAGTTCCTAATCTTATCTTAATGTAGGTGAGATCCAGTTAATAATCTCATCTCAATGTAAGTGTGATGAAGTTCCTAATATTATCTCAATGTAGGTGTGATGCAGTTCCTAATCTTATCTTAATGTAGGTGTGATGCAGTTCCTAATCTTATCTTAATGTAGGTGAGATCCAGTTCCTAATATTATCTCAATGTAGGTGTGATGCAGTTCCTAATCTTATCTTAATGTAGGTGTGATGCAGTTCCTAATCTTATCTTAATGTAGGTGAGATCCAGTTAATAATCTGATCTGTGACGGATAATAAAGCATAGCTCCCGTGTTCAGATTGCACCTTAAAACTCCATTAGCAGTTGAAAATAGATCAAAATAGACTGTAAAGCGCTCCATTAGCAGTTGAAAATAGATCATAATAGACTGTAAAGCGCTCCATTAGCAGTTGAAAATAGATCATAATAGACTGTAAAGCGCTCCATTAGCAGTTGAAAATAGATCATAATAGACTGTAAAGCGCTCCATTAGCAGTTGAAAATAGATCAAAATAGACTGTAAAGCGCTCCATTAGCAGTTGAAAATAGATCAAAATAGACTGTAAAGCGCTGACCGAGTAAAATTCAGTAAAAAATTCACATCAAATTGCTGCACAAACTTTTAATATCTTCAAAATGACCTCGTGGACCCTCGCTGATGGTGCAAAGTTCGTACACTGCCGCTGTGATCGTCATGTGTAAGAAAGAGGTACGAGTCAACGTGGTTATTACTATCAATCAATCATCTGAACTATCAGTATGCATACGCTTTGAAATCTGTTGTGGGAGACTGATCTGACCTCCGTGTCTACACGTAGTACTGCAACGTTAATCCAGTAACCATTGTTCATTTGAGGATCATTTTCATCGCACATCGGACATGTCCATAATTTCTTGGATCTCCTCCCAAGGACGTATTTCATTGTGTTTAGACTAACAACTCCTGCTCTGTATTGATTGATGTGTCTATGGGGTTTCTCTCGTGGTTTTCCCTGTCTTGTCGCAATTATCGGTATGTATATTATAGGGGTATTCAGGGGTATGAAGGTCAAGTAAATTTGTTCATTCTTTTCATATTAATGTAGAATTTGTATAACAATTTTGAGAGCTCGTGACTTGGGAGAGTAGAAAAAGGTCAATTTACATAAAAAAAAATATCAAAGCCTTGCTATGGAAACAATACAAAATGGCAACCAAATACAAAATTTCAAATCCCTAAGGTTCTGAAACAAATGAATGTAAATGACTTCTGTTTTCAACCTAAGATGAGCAATTGATTGTAATATCTAAAATATTGTACAGGTTTTTCAGGATATATAAAATATTACATTTTAAATTACATTTTAGGTAAAAACACCCATAAAAAAGCATTTTTCTGACCTAATTTTGGAGGTGTGTTTACCAAAATTTATTTAAAATGTAATTTTTATATATCCTAAAAATCTTGCTTAATATTTTAGATATTTCAATGCAAAATTAATTTATATTGGTTAGATTCAGAACCTTGGGGATTTGAAATTTTGTGTTTGGTGGCCATTTTATATTGTTTCCATGGCAACGCTTTGACATTTTTTTGGGGTAAACTAACCTTTTTCTACTCTTCCAAGTCATAATCTTTCATAATGGATATATAAATTCTTCATTAATATAAAAACAACGAAAATAATTTCCAGACCATAAATTCCCTTAATAATTTAGTAACCTCTCTCTCACTCTCTCGCTCTCTCTCTCTCTCGATCTTTATTTTTCGGCCATTTTTATCATTCTTATTGTGATATATAAACATATTTTGTCAAGATCATAATTTTGCGTCACAATCTTCAGTACCATT
The DNA here is from genome assembly GCA_020796225.1 of Arion vulgaris. Lineage (NCBI taxonomy): Eukaryota > Metazoa > Mollusca > Gastropoda > Stylommatophora > Arionidae > Arion > Arion vulgaris. The sequence goes on along the minus strand of CM036761.1, from coordinate 57,974,966 downwards.
TGGAGCTTTGGTGCTTGTCCTTCGGCGACGTGTTTGATTTCAACCAGCGTTTACTGGGTTCGATCTCCGTCAGCCTTTGGCTGTCCTCAGCCGACCTGCAAGGCAGCAGGTTGCTATTTTCTTTTGGGGTAGCTACCCTTAGACGATCTGCCCTCCCGGGTTGTTGAGCGTCATCTGCTCAAGATCTTTTTTATCCGGTCTTTTTTGGATTAGCTGGTTTGCCTGCCGTCCAGTTTTGTGTACGGTTTACTCCGCTAGCCCTTGATTGTCCCCAATCTAACTACAAGGCAGTAGTAGTTCCTTGCGAGGGGAAACGCGCACTGGATTCAAGCCTCTGCTGGGTGTTCCAGTTTTTCCTGCACATTTGAGTGGTCAGCTCAGCCCTACGCTTGCTTTGGTGCCTGCCCACCGTGTCTATCAGTTCTCACCGTGCTCACATTCATCATGACTTTCGCTCGAGTGGTTACCGGGGCCCAAATTTATTTGGGATGTAAGGAATAGAACCACTGTTACCTGCTACGCATGTCGTTAGAGGCAACTAAGGAGGTTTGGCTGAAATCGGATGCACGTGTCCTATATGTGTAGAAGTCTATGCGTTTAGGGGCCTACCAAACCAATGTGCAACGTATACACGTTCTTGGCAAAGGTTAAACATATCACAAGGAGTGATTAAAATTGATCGTAAAGAGCGAATGCAAAGAAGAAGATCATGCCTCTAGGTTGTCCGGACATGGAGTTCAACTCGGGCACCCACCTCAGAGCTTCGAGTTTAGCCCCATGTGGGCCCACGTCTATTTTCTGGATGCACCTCTCATCCTTTTTGTTCGTTTGTTCAGCCTTTTCCAACTATCGGCTGGTAGACTGTAGTAACTGTGGTGCAACTTTTGCCTTGTTACACTAAGTGCTTTTTGGACTCTTGCCCCAGAGCTGGCAATTTTAGTACGGTCATGTACTCCGGGAGAGAAAATGAATCTCATGAATCTAGCATTCATTCGCAGACGACTGGTACATTCTCGTTTCTTGCGTTTCAACCACTAGCTTTTCATCGGACTTCGGCCAGGAGATGCGTGCAATTTGTTCAGGGTTTTGGACCTGCGTTACTTTTCCGTGCTTGTACTACTGCCACTACATGTAGCTCTCCTTCGATCTTTACCCACTTAGCCAGACAGGAACCGTTGTCTGTTACCAGGGTCACCACTTGGAGGTGGAGTAGGATCCTGATTAGTGCCAGCTCACTAATCCTGGCGCGACGTTGTCCTTTATGGCCTTTGACCCCATTTAGTAACCAATAAGCAATGAATGAAACATCATACTGTTCAGCTTACTTACCATAATCAATGTTCTTCTTACCATTACTCATTATTATCTATTTTTTTCTTCTTACTATCTTTAATTATTATCCATTTTTTTCTTACTATCTTTAATTGTTATCCATTTTTTTCTTACTATCTTTAATTATTATCCATTTTCTTCTTACCTCTTACTATCTTCACCTTTCATCCAACTCTCTATCACTATAATATAAACCACTGTTTTCTAAACATCGTATTTAAGATATTGCTATCACACATCATACCTCATGCTGTTTATGTTAAGTCCACCAACAGTTATTCCGCTCATATCTTCTTCAGATCTCAATACTATTTTACCACAAATAATGACACAGATCATATGATAGTATACATCTTGCCGTTTTATCTATATAAACTTCTCTTCTTGTTTGCCAATTTTGATACCTTCTGCTGTGTTGCAGTGTGATGTTTTTATGCAACGAAAATTACCTCTGACTAAGTTCTGTCGGTGCCTTCATGCTTGTGTTTTATGATGTATGCTTGAGGATTCTTATGTCTGCATATCTATGTGTCTATGTATGCATGGGAATGTGCATATGAGTATGTTGTTGTGTGTATATATTTGTTTATGTTAAAAATGATTGCAAGTATAGCTCACAACACGCATATGTCCATTAACATTAGACAGAATTTATGTTCATCGGTAACATTAATGTATTAATGTGTGAAGTGAATGTATGTATTAATGTGTGAATGTATGTATTAATGTGTGAATGTATGTATTAATGTGTGAAGTGAATGTATGTATTATTGTGTGAATGTGGTACAAAAAACAGTGGAAAAAGTGGAGAACTGAACAAGAACTGGCGACTGAAAAGGAACCATACAAAAACCACAGTAACTGTTTTGTCCCTCTCCCCACACATGGAAAAAGTACTCATAAATTTAGAAAACCAGACAATACCCCAAACAGATACACCCACCTTCCTTGGAATTACCCTCGACAGCACACATACCTGGAGGCCAAACATAGAAATGATTCAAAGAAAAATCATACACATACATTCTGTGATGAAGAAACTAGCTGACATCTCCTGGGGCGAAAACTCAAAAATATTAAAGCTAGTCTACACTGGAGCAGTCATACACATCATGGAATATGGTTCCAGCTCTTGGACAACAGCAGCCAAAACAAACACACAGAAACTAGACAAGGTACAAAACATGGGCCTAAGAATAACTCTGGGAGCAATGAAAAGCAGTCCTATCATAGAAATGGAAAAACACCGCAGACATAGAGCCTCTAGAACTCCGAAGAAAATTTAAAACACTGACCCAGTTTGAAAAACTAAAACGACTAAAAGAGCACATTCTACACACACAATTCCAAGAGAAAACAAAATACAGACTTGCAAGAAAAAGTCCCAACCATCTGGCCAGAGAATTCCACATGCAACATTCAGACATCCTATAAAATGACCCAGAAATGTGGGAACTCATAATACCAGAGCCATGGACATGCCACCAAAACATGGCCCAAATATACCTAGAAGTCCTAAGAATAATTTCCAAAAATATACACAGACAGAACAAAGAGCAATTTCACTCCAAATGCTACGAGAGCAATATCCCACCAGCACATGGACACGCGTGTTCACAGATGGCTCAGCTACAGATGCTATCAGAAAGGAGGCAGTTGAATCTACATCACTTACCCACAAGAAAACACAGAAACACACTCTCCGGGAACAGGAGAAACATGCACCAACTTTAGAGCAGAGACAACAGCCCTTCTTGAACCATACATATTCTCAGCGACCAGCAACTGTCAGCAAAAACTTTTGCGGTCTTTAGCGATTCAAGATCCGTTCTCCAGGCTATCTCATGTCCCAAACAAGACCAGCACATTCAGGACATACGGCAAAATATCAGCTTGTTGTAAAAAAAAATCTAAACTGGTCTTACAGTGGATACCAGCACACTGTCGCATACTAGGAAATGAAAAGGCTGACAAACTTGCACGGGCTGGAGGGGACCTAACACAACACCATCCAACACAAAACTTTACAGAAGCACAAAGACTCTCCTGAAACAATCCAGGAAAATGATGTGGAGAAAAACAAATGGAGGATACAACCCAGAGATCGACAGTATAAATACACTAAACAGAACAGCACAGGCCACAGTCCTCAGACTTAGAACGGGACACTGCAGTCTCAGAGCACACCTCCACAGAATGTGTCTCAGGGACTCGGCAGCATGCCCACTTGGAGCACCTAAGCAGTTTCCAGAGCACATCCTGTAAGACTGCCCAAGTCTCAGCAGTGTAAGAATGGAGATATGGCCAAAAGAAACTTCAAGACAAACTATTGGGTACCGGTGAAGACCTCAAGCGCACCACCCTGTTTATGACACATACCGGAGTAGTAGCATAGCAGAAGTTGATTGCAGAAGAAGAAGAAGTGTGAATGCATGTATTATTGTGTGAATGTTTGTATTAATGGGTGAATATTTGTATTATTGTGTGAATGTTTGTATTATTGTGAGAGTGCATGCATTATTGTGTGAATGCATGTATTATTGTGTGAATCTATGTATCATTGTGTGAATGCATGTATTATTGTGTGAAGTATGTATTATTGTGTGAATATATGTATTATTGTGTGAATATATGTATTATTGTGTGAATCTATGTGTTATTGTGTGAATCTATGTATTATTGTGTGAATATATGTATTATTGTGTGAATCTATGCATTATTGTGTGAAATCTATGTATTATGTGTGAATCTATAAACTATTGTGTGAATCTATGTATTATTCTGTGAATATATGTATTATTGTGTGAATATATGTATTATTGTGTGAATATATGTATTATTGTGTGAATATATGTATTATTGTGTGAATCTTTGTATTAGTGTGTGAATATATGTATTATATGTATTATTGTGTAAATATATGTATTATTGTGTGAATCTATATATTATTGTGTGAATCTATATATGTTTCGTTGTCTCCGCAATATTATGAACGTCATGTGGTATGACATGATTACCAAATCTGATGTACTGCAAAGTGCAAAATTGACTTCATCATGGGCATGTTCAGCAGTAAATGACTAAGATGGCTAGGACATGCTCAGCAGTAAATGACTAAGATGGCTAGGACATGCTCAGCAGTAGATGACTAAGATGGCTATGACATGCTCAGCAGTAAATGACTAAGATGACTAGGACATGCTCAGCAGTAGATGACTAAGATGGCTAGGACATGCTCAGCAGTAAATGACTAAGATGACTAGGACATGCTCAGCAGTAGATGACTAAGATGGCTAGGACATGCTCAGCAGTAAATGACTAAGATGACTAGGACATGCTCAGCAGTAGATGACTAAGATGGCTAGGACATGCTCAGCAGTAAATGACTGAGATGGCTAGGACATGCTCAGCAGTAGATGACTAAGATGACTAGGACATGCTCAGCAGTAAATGACTGAGATGACTAGGACATGCTCAGCAGTAGATGACTAAGATGGCTAGGACATGCTCAGCAGTAAATGACTAAGATGACTAGGACATGCTCAGCAGTAAATGACTGAGATGGCTAGGACATGCTCAGCAGTAGATGACTAAGATGACTAGGACATGCTCAGCAGTAAATGACTGAGATGGCTAGGTCATGTGAGAGGAATGGATAATTGCCGCATACCACAACAAGTGTTGTTCTGTGAACTTTCGGAAGGGAAGAGGCACCAATGCAGAACACTGCTCAGTTATAATGTTATCAGCAAGGCCTCGATGAAGAACTTTTAAACTGCCCCAACAATTGGAAGAAACTATCTGATGACCCTAGTTATGTATAAAACAGCATTACGAAATGTGTAGAATCTTTGGAAAAGAAACTTATAAATGAGTTGAAAGACAAGAGAGACAATAGGAAACGCAGAAGTTGTCACAGTAAACCACTTGCTAATTGACTTTCTGTAAAGACGAACACGTTCATATATTTAAATAAGGGGAAGACTGCAGTAAAACTTGGTAAATAGTGAAACACGTACAAACAAAGTACTATAGTTTTACAAAATACATAAACAGTGACGATAAACAGCAATCAGCTGTTGGTCGAAACGTTGCTGTTTATCGTCACTGTTTATGTATTTTGTAAAACTATAGTACTTTGTTTGTACGTGTTTCATATATTTATATGTTCTTCTTCTTCTTCTTTGCGTTCATTCTTTACAACCAATTTTAATCACTCTTTGTGATATGTTTGATCTTTGCCAAGAACGTGTATACGTTGCACATTGGTTTGTAGGCCCCTAAACGCATAAGACTTCTACACGTTTAGGACACATGCATCCGATTTCAGCCAAACCTCCTTAGTCGCCTCTTACGACATGCGTGGCAGGTAACAGTGGTTCTATTCTTTACACCCCAAATCTGGGCCCGGTAACCACTCGGGCGATTTATATGTTCAAAAACATACACGTTTTTTACCAACACCATCTCTGTTCACATACACATTAAACATAATCATATGTTACACTATATTTAATTACACATATATATGCACATATATAAAGAACTCATTGTTATACGATATTTCATATTAATATAAGAGGCTAGCTGAACAAATATAACGTACAAACGATTTGTTTATACAACCGATTCGGTGTGTCTACAGTTTCAATTATACTATATTTGTTTGATTCAATGTTACTGATTTGTTTAAACAGGGGACTATAACAGAACGATGAGATCCCATGGATATCATTGATTTATGCATGTGATTTTAATATGTTATATCATTGATTTCATTGCATTTGTTGTATCTGAAAGGTTATGAAGTGTCTAGGAATTCATTAAAGTTGGGACAATTGGAAATATCTTGAATTCCATTGAGTTTTGTGCGATTGGAGATAGAGAGGATATTTGTTTCACGAAGCCATTTATTTCTGGGCTGGAGTAATATGATCTTTTTGTGTGAATAATAGAAGAATAACGAGTTTAGAAACATCAGGAAACACCGGAACCAATGCATATGATAAATAGACAGTGAGCAATTATTAGGGGCTTTCGGAAAAAGAAATTATAAAACACATTATTCGAACCCTAAACCCTTTTCCAGAGGTCAAAACCCTCATACAGAGAAAATCTGCAGTAGACTGGAAGACAAACAATGGATATGATTATGGAAAAGACTCCCTCAAAGACCTAAGCAGAACAGACCAGGTCGTTATATTTCGACTACACATCGGACACTGCAGACTCAACAAACATACACACTAAAAGTCACACAGCTCTCTGCCAGTGTCAACAGGCGGAACAGACAACAGAGCATATCCTGCAAGACTGTCCTCTCCTGGGTGAGCTCAGAAGCAACATGTAACCACATCCAATCGACCTAAAAACTAAGCTTTGGGGAAACTTGACAGACCTGAAGCTGACTGCCCAGTTAGTGGTCCACAGTAAATTAAGCACACCACCAGAGATCGCTGAAGAAGAAGATCCCCAAACCTTGATTTATTACAGCACACATTACCTAACCATACAGACGATCTATTTTAATAACACAACCAGCTAGCTCTTCAAAAAATAGCTTCACCAAGTCGTGTCTTTTATAAACAGCGTCGACTATACAACACAGAACAATCAGGTCAGATTGGAGCGAACATTGTTTGCAAGGAACGGATGAGATAAGTTTTTTGTGTTTCTCTATATGAGACAAAACAAGAGTTTTTTAAAACACACTGTGGATAATAGAAAGTTAATTGCATATCCTTTACATGACTAGTTTAGCGAATCAAACTCAGCCTTTTAACGTTGTTGTGATTTCAGCTTTATTACTTCAGTTGTTTGTCATTTTTTTGATGGACCATTCGTCCTTTTGTAAAAATCCATGCAAAATTTACCAAACTATCGCAGCGTGATTCGAACTGAGAAGTCATTATAGACCGAGTTTTAACCCTAAGCCAAGCGCACTGTGGATAAAGATTATAATCAGTTTGTTTGTAGCTATTAAGTAAATCAACGATTCCTGTGTGTAGTAGGACTAAATAGATTTGCCTGTGTGTAGGACTACAAGTTTCGTCTGTGTGTAGGAGTAAATACAGCCATTTGCCTGTGTGTAGGGAGTACAGCATTTGCCTCTGTGGTACAAAGTTATCGCCTTGCTTGGGTTTATTAGGAATTGAATGCAGAATTTCCTGTGTTGTATTAGAATTAAATGCAGCATTTCCTGTGTGTTATTAGGAATAAAATGACATTTGCCTGTGTTTATTAGATAAAAAGACATTTGCCTGTGTTTTAGGAATTAAATGAATTTGCCTTGTGTTTATTAGAACTAAAGGGACATTTGTCCTTGTTTTAGGAATTAAAATGCAGAATTTCCTGTGTGTGACCAGTGTTAATACATACTTTAAAAAGTATTCCTTTTCCGTTCTCAGTTTTTCCAAACAAAGGTTGTCTGTGATATGTTACATAAATCTTCTAAATTTTTCCCAATTGTTGACTCAAATATTTCTACTTAATCATGTTATCTCCATTTTTCTTGTTAGATCTGTTATACTTCCATTAATCTTGATACAAATTTTAATCCTCTGTTCTATGTCCATTCAAAGTCTTATGTTAATCTTAGATTGGTAACTAATGTGATTTTAGCAAATTATAAAACCTTATTGTTTCTTATTCTCACTCCACTTTTCGTTCTTTGGACCCAAAGTTTCCTTGTTGGACCCAAAGTTTCGTCCTTGTTGGACCCAAAGTTTCGTCCTTGTTGGACCCAAAGTTTCCTTGTTGGACCCAAAGTTTCCTTGTTGGACCCAAAGTTTCCTTGTTGGACCCAAAGTTTCCTTGTTGGACCCAAAGTTTCGTCCTTGTTGGACCCAAAGTTTCGTCATTGTTGGACCCAAAGTTTCCTTGTTGGACCCAAAGTTTCCTTGTTGGACCCAAAGTTTCCTTGTTGGACCCAAAGTTTCCTTGTTGGACCCAAAGTTTCGTCCTTGTTGGACCCAAAGTTTCGTCCTTGTTGGACCCAAAGTTTCGTCCTTGTTGGACCCAAAGTTTCGTCCTTGTTGGACCCAAAGTTTCCTTGTTAGACCCAAAGTTTCCTTGTTGGACCCAAGTTTCGTTGTTGGACCCAAAGTTTCCTTGTTGGACCCAAAGTTTTGTCCTTGTTGGACCGAAAGTTTCCTTGTTGGACCCAAAGTTTCTTTCTAGGACCCAAAGTTTCCTTGTTGGACCAACGTTTCGTCTGTTGAACCCAAAGTTTCTCTTGTTGGACCCAAAGTCGTTCTTGTTGGACCCAAAGTTTCCTTGTTGGACCCAAAGTTTCCTTGTTGGACCCAAAGTTTCCTTGTTGGACCCAAAGTTTCCTTGTTGGACCCAAAGTTTCGTCCTTGTTGGACCCAAAGTTTCCTTGTTGGACCCAAAGTTTCCTTGTTGGACCCAAAGTTTCCGTGTTGGACCCAAAGTTTCCTTGTTGGACCCAAAGTTTCGTCCTTGTTGGACCCAAAGTTTCCTTGTTGGACCCAAAGTTTCCTTGTTGGACCCAAAGTTTCCTTGTTGGACCCAAAGTTTCCTTGTTGGACCCAAAGTTTCGTCCTTGTTGGACCCAAAGTTTCCTTGTTGGACCCAAAGTTTCGTCCTTGTTGGACCCAAAGTTTCCTTGTTGGACCCAAAGTTTCCTTGTTGGACCCAAAGTTTCCTTGTTGGACCCAAAGTTTCGTCCTTGTTGGACCCAAAGTATCCTTGTTGGACCCAAAGTTCGTCCTTGTTGGACCCAAAGTTTCCTTGTTGACCCAAGTTTCCTTGTTGGACCCAAAGTTTCGTCCTTGTTGGACCCAAAGTTTCGTCCTTGTTGGACCCAAAGTTTCGTCTTGTTGACCCAAGTTTCCTTGTTGGACCCAAAGTTTTCCTTGTTGGACCCAAATTTCCTTGTTGGACCCAAAGTTTCTCTTGTTGGACCCAAAGTTTCCTTGTTGGACCCAAAGTTTCCTTGTTGGACCCAAAGTTTCGTCCTTGTTGGACCCAAAGTTTCATGTTGGACCCAAAGTTCGTCCTTGTTGGACCGTTTGAAAAGTTTCGTCCTTGTTGGACCCAAAGTTTCCTTGTTTGACAAAGTTTCCTTTGTTGGACCCAAAGTTTCCTTGTTGGACCCAAAGTTTCCTTGTTGGACCCAAAGTTTCGTCCTTGTTGGACTCAAAGTTTCCTTGTTGGACCCAAAGTTTCCTTGTTGGACCCAAAGTTTCCATGTTGGACCCAAAGTTTCTCTTGTTGGACCCAAAGTTTCCTTGTTGGACCCAAAGTTTCGTCCTTGTTGGACCCAAATTTTCCTTGTTGGACCCAAAGTTTCGTCCTTGTTGGACCCAAAGTTTCCTTGTTGGACCCAAAGTTTCCTTGTTGGACCCAAAGTTTCGTCCTTGTTGGACCCAAAGTTTCGTACTTGTTGAACCCAAAGTTTCGTCCTAACACTCTTCCATCTTGTTTTCTTCTGCTCCATGTTTCAGATTCATAAATAACAATTGTTCTTATTATAGTTTTATATATTGTGATCTTCGTGTTACGGGACATGTACTTAGATTTTAACATTTCTATGTAGGAGGGCCCAGCATTTATGTGTTTCTTTACTATTGCTTATTTGGGATATCTGTGGTGTAGACGTTATGTACCCGCCTCTCGTTCCAAATGTACACAGTTCGCTCCCTCGTGGATCCATCAGGATATTTGTTTTACGATTGTATTTGTAAATATGTTTATATTCTGCTATTCTTGCATGTAGAGATTTAGTGTGTGTGTGTGTGAGTGTATGTGTGAGTGTATGTGTGAGAGTATGTGTGAGTGTATGTGTAACTGTATTTGTGCGATATGTGTGAGTTGTATGTAAAAGTGTAATGGTGAGTATGCAAATAATGGTAATGTTGAGGGTAAAATGTGTACAGAGCGTATGTGTGAGGTATTGTGCAGCGAAAATATGAAATATGTAATTAGCTATTGATGAATTGTATTTAAATGTATGTTGATGCTAGTTTATATCTATCTTTCTCTTTGCTGCCAGATATTTCTTTATGCTAGAGTTGAAAATAACTAAACAAAGATAATAATGAATGAAGATAAAATAGGAAAGTAATGAGATAGCTGTAATGATCAAAATGAATCAAGATAAAGAGCATTCACACTTAGTTATACATCTTTTAGAAGGAAAATATATAAACAAATTAATTAATGCATAGAATTATCAAAACATCTGTTTAATGAAATAAAATATGAAATTCTAGTTTATTATTTAAATAATTAAATACAATTTTCTAACCAAAAGTTAATCAATCCTAAAAAATGCCTAAATCAAGTTAAAATGACTAAAGAAATAAAAATAGTTGAATGTCTTAGAAATGAATGTTATGCCAAATAATGAACATGAAAATGATACGAATTCTGAAGTCATGAAGTCTATTCAATCACTAGTTAATTACATCTGTTGTAAGAAGAAAAGTTGAAATTCTGAAGTCTGAAAGGTCTATTTAATCACTAGTTAATTACATCTGTTGTAAGAAGGAAAAGTTGAAAATTCTGAAGTCTTGAAAGATCTATTTAATCACTAGTTAATTACATCTGTTGTAAGAAGGAAAAGTTGGAAATTCTGAAGTCATGAAAGATCTATTTAATCACTAGTATTCATCATTACATCTGTTGTAAGAAGGAAAAGTTGAAAATATGTTGACAGAGAAGCTCTGAGAAGAAATGATGAAATAATCACACAACATGTATTGTAGTGGGAGGTAAATGGTTCATGTGAAAGACACCGAAGGAAACCTGACAACTCTGAGGAAAACTGAGAACTGACCAACTCTGAGAAGCCAAGCATTGAATTACTCTTAGAGTAGAGCTCGAGAAATATCTGACTCATTTCCGTAGAGAAGATTGGAAATGTTGCTCAGGATAGATCGTATAGAATATTACTTGTAAGTCAGATAACGGTACTGAGGAATATAATGAATAATGTTTAACAATTATTTTACTTTAAAATTCTCTAAATTAACTTATTTATTATCATCTGTATTTCCCTCGTACATTAATACCTCCCCAACTACCAAGCTCGCCATCACGTCAACTGATGCAGTATCTGAGTGTGCAACAGTTCATTCGAGAATTATCAGGCATACATAAATGATCCCATTTTAATATTATCTGGTCCGTACTAAATACTAGAATCGTTATTATATAGTAGTTGTTTTGTTTTATTGTCCATCAGCTGTTAATTCAGGCGTAGTATATGCATATACTATGACACATCTGACTGATTTTACGTAGGGATTGCTTTCCTTATCATCAGTAGCCCTCGCCATTCAGGCAAATCTTACTCCGACATCTGAGGTACTTGTAATTTAGATCTGCAAGTTCAGTACCAGAGTCTACTGTAGTCCAACCGCTTACCTTATGAACATTTATATTTGTTAAATGCCTTCTGCTTCGAACATCGGAATAACCGTGATTCTTATAGGTGACTCTTAGTACAATTTGATTTACAAAATTTGACATTTTTTTGTTGTTGGCTGTGTTCCTCTATTTGAACATCGTACAATATTGCTAGGTGAGCTGTGTGCTAACTATATATAAATATATATATTATATATATATATATATATATATATATATAAATGTAATAGGAGAATATAGTAGTAAGTGCTGGATAATGACCCACAACATCTAACACAAGTTGGAGACATTCCAAAATAAATGTTTAAGAAGCATCCTGCACATTTTTTGGGCAGATACGATAGCAACTGAAAAAAACACATTTAAAGCGAATAAACTGCGCATCATTGGAAACTATCAATAAAATATGACGATGGATGGGGAATGGCTAGGTTTGTCATATTCCAGCAGAGATAGAGACTAGAACAGCTATCCGATGGACATCGGATGGGAAAAGAAGGCCTGCACGTCCAAAAGAAATATAAGAAGAACGGAAGAAAGAGAGTTGAATGAGATTGAAAGACAGTTGAAAGATAACAGCTGCCTGAAGTGGGAATTAATTAATAGATATTTAGTAGTACGGTTACGGTGAACATTTTTTGTGGAAGCCTTATATGTCAAACAAGAAACGAAGATAATTATAAATAATAATAATAATAATTCCTCTCGTACCGTTATACGTTACATAGTGCCTGCAAGTAATTTCTTCACACCGCTCTATCCTGTGTAACTCGCTCAATCTCCTCCATGGAACTGAGACCGATATTTCCTGCCTGTCTCAGCAAAGTTCGCTTCAGGGTCTCCTTAGGTCGACCTCTCTTTCTTGAACCCTTTGCATCCCACTTCAATGCCTGCTTTGATATTCGTTGATCATTTCTCCTCAAGGTGTGCCCAACATATCTCCATCTTCTCTTTCTTATAACAGTTATCACTAGTGGTTGACCAGACATGTCTCTGATTTCATCACTTCTCCTGAATTCGTTCCATTTTATATTCATTATTTTTCGCAGACATCTAATTCGCAGACACAGAAGATAATTATATATATATATATATATATATATATATATATAAAAGAGAGAGAGAGAGAGAGACAGAGAGGTGTGTGATTGAACACTTCTAACACATGGTAATACTTGTAGTTAATCGTCAGCGGTTTTGTAAAAACACTCAAAAAAACTACATAAACGTGCACGGATATTAAAGATGTATTTCAATATTTATTTCTGTTTTATCAGGCACAGTTGCTATATTATTTATGTATTTTAATGTTTATTGAAAAACTACCACACCCATTATAAATTTTCCCATTTTTATAGTTTATATCTGTGTTAAATTATAACTCTGTTATTCTTAGCGTATTTTACATAAAACTACTTCAACATGGGGCGTGAAGATCGCCTGCAGATATTATCAAACGGTCCTATTTACTGTGTGTGTGTGTGTGTGGAGTTGAGCATATTTAATACATCATCATCATCACCAGTCTTTCTCCAGCACAAGGCCCATAATTCGTGTTTGTTCCTTATTATTGAGTCCAGATCCTCATGAGTTTATGTTTTATTTTCTCTTTTTTTGCAGCTGTTTTGTGTCGTTTTACAACGTTTGGGTCTTCGGCCAGCGATCAACCATTCTGAGTCGGCTTTTACAAATGCGAAAGAGGACAGTGATTCTATTCTTTGATAACCCACGAAACGATATTTCTTACAAGCGTCAGTATAGCTAAGCAGATACGGTACTAAAAGTGGGATTTTTGTTTGAAAACATTTTCACTAGCCCATCTGCACATATGTATGTCATATTGTACAATATACATGAACACCGATTGTGTTAGAAATGAAGATATAATGATGTTGACTAGACCTGAGTAAGACAAGATAATCCTCTTGCCTTGAACATTTCGACGCATGGTTATAGTAAATTAGAACTTGGCATGACCAGCTTGAAATCTAATGACTTGGAATGATCGCAGTGAACCATAATTTGGCTGTTGTATTATTAAGAATCAGAAAGTTTTGTTGTCCTCTAGTCCTGGTATAATTCGATTATTGCTTTTATTTTTGTTTGTTCCAAGTAGAAACCTAGCAAACACTTCAGTTTGTCAATGTTAGATACAGCCTACAATGTCTAATCCGCTCTTGACTCTACATCCACCGGTGTTAGAGTCTGATAGTATCTCTTTGGAGGGACGAAAAGTGAACATTAGTATCCTGCTGATGACCAATAAAACACACAATCCAACCCTTCTGTACAGTAGTTTAGATCTGGAAACGTTAACCGCAATGTCCAAGGCTAATATGACTCTGATTTGTCTAAGGCAATGGACTCGTAGGTCATGTTTGTTTTCCCTACTTACAGAGATAAAACGAAAACAAAAATCACACAGTAAACAGATGTGCTGGTCTAAGGTCTGTATTTGTCTAACTGGCACAACGAAATCACGCTCTATGACTCAAATCACATACATACCACACAGATTTAGTGAACGAAGAAGAAGAAAATGATATTTACAAAACTAGCTTGTTGGAATTGTCTACAACAGAATATTCGTGGACTATATAGTTTTACCCATTATTTTAATGTTTGCTAAACTTATAATACCTCTTCCAGGCTTTGTTATCAGGCTGTGGTATGATGATTCAACTGTAACGGGTATTAGACATTTGTCGGTAATGCTCAAACATGGATGGATTCTGCTGTGATAGACCGATTAACTATGATGATGATGATTCTTCTTCTTTGAACTCTTCATATCGACCATTTGTTAACCACTCTTTGTGATTTGTACTTGATCCGAGCCTAAGAGCAATTGTACTTTGTGTCAGTTATACGCATACAAGTAGGCCAGAACATTCGATTTCTGTAACGCTTTTTATTCACTAGGGTAGCTTCCCTAGGTCCCTACTTCAGTCTCCTCTAACGACATGTTTTGTAGGTCGCAATCTTACTATTCTTTGCTCCCCTTGCAAGTCCCGGCAACATAAGAGTGTGATCTTAATGCAAGTATCATTATTTAACTGAACATATTGAGTGAGACATTTCGTATTCTTGAATCATTGCTGGACACTTTCAAGTTGACAAGTAAGTGGTTTAGTCATGTGACTGTAATTAAATCTTCAAATATCACATGATTTCCTTCTTAAACTAGAGCAATATTTATGTCAGTTGGTATTAGTTCAGGTTACATACCGTCTCTGTATTATAGGTTTCAATCAATGTTTCTCTGACAACGTGTCTCTTCCTCTCCTTTTTTAGTTTCTTTCTCTTTTCGAATCTCACACAATTTTTCAATGACTTTCATCAAATCTTTCTCACCGTTTTTTCAAAGACTTTCTCATTTCGATTATCATACAGGAATATTCAATATTTTTCTGTTATAGAATTTCTCCCAAATTGTCATTGGCTGTCTTCTTCTTCTTCTTCTTATCTCTAATCCTGTTTTACCCTACATCGTCGGGATAAGAAAAGATTTCTAGTACCATCTTCTGTGTGTGCTTCATAAATAGTGTTTTATAGAGTACTGCTGGGAAAGAATGTTTTAAAGAATGCTGAGACGTCTGGTTTATAGAGTAGCATTTAATCACAATTTTAAATAATATTTTTCTCTTGTTCTATATGTGCCACAAATATTTAACTATTTTTTTCCTATCCTATATCTTCCATATATTGCCAATTGCAACTTCCTTATCTTATATCTCTCATACATTGCCAATTATTTGTGCTTACCATATAGCTTCCATACATTGTTAATGATCTTCTCTATCATATCGCTCACACAAACAACGATTCTTTTATCGTATCACTTTTCTAACTTTATACATCTCTCGACATTGTCTGCATAAAGCAGCTGACGTTTTTCAATGCAGACAATATCAATACGCTTGATAACTTTACAGCTTGCTTAATCTTATCTCATTGTACAAATCATATTCAAAACAAAAGCAAGCACATTTGCAAACAAGAAATGTATCAGATAACGTACATTGTAGAAAGTGATTTCTTCAGAATGCATTAAAAAAATTATGAACATATCGTTGAAAACATTAAAAACATTGACAATTTTGTTATTATTTTTACGCGATTATGAAAACTGCACTGAGATACACCCCAGAAGGTAAACGAAAACGGAGACAACATAAAACGACCAGAGGAGAACAGCAGAGCAAGAACTGCAAGAAATGAGCCACTGTTGGAACACAATATAGAGGACTAAGAATAGAGAAGAATGGTGTACATATGTTGGTGCCCTAAGTGCCAGGGGCGTCGCTTGCTAGAGACAGAGATCGGTTATTCTGTACTAGATTCAGTATATTCAGTATATACTTCAGAATTTCAATAATTACATATTTTTTGTATGAGTGGGTGCAATTAATACATACTTACAACTTCATTGGTCTTACTTGAATCTACTGTTCTGAACATAAATGTATTCATTGCAATGGGAAGCAATGTTGGAAACCATGATGGTCCAGATCAGGAGGAGAAAATGGCGATGGGTTAGTCATACCTTGCAGACGTCATCGTCAAGTGTCTCTAGTCAAGCACTTGAATGGAACTCGCAAGGAAAGCGGAAAAGAGAAAGTCCTAAACAAAACTGGAGATGACGTCTTCGTATACAACTGAAGAATGCTGGACTAAGCTCGGATGCTATAAATGGAACCGCCAGAGACTATGACAAGTGGAGGACAACTGTTGAAAAACTATGCGATGGACACCAGAATGGAATAAATATACATTGAAAAACTATGCGATGGACACCAGAATGGAATAAATATACATTTAAAAACTATGCGATGGACACCAGAATGGATTAAATATACATTGAAAAACTATGCGATGGACACCAGAATGGAATAAATATACATTGAAAAACTATGCGATGGACACCAGAATGGAATAAATATACATTTAAAAACTATGCGATGGACACCAGAATGGATTAAATATACATTGAAAAACTATGATGGACACAGAATGGAATAAATATACATTGAAAAACTATCGATGGACACCAGAATGGAATAAATATACATTGAAAACTATCGATGGACACAGAATGGAATAAATATACATTGAAAAACTATGCGATGGACACCAGAATGGAATAAATATACATTGAAAAACTATGCGATGGACACCAGAATGGAATAAATATACATTGAAAAACTATGCGATGGACACCAGAATGGAATAAATATACATTGAAAAACTATGCGATGGACACCAGAATGGAATAAATATACATTGAAAAACTATCGATGGACACAGAATGGAATAAATATACATTGAAAAACTATGCGATGGACACCAGAATGGAATAAATATACATTGAAAAACTATGCGATAGACACCAGAATGGAATAAATATACATTGAAAACTATCGATAGACACAGAATGGAATAAATATACATTGAAAAACTATGCGATGGACACCAGAATGGAATAAATATACATTGAAAAACTATGCGATGGACACCAGAATGGAATAAATATACATTGAAAAACTATGCGATAGACACCAGAATGGAATAAATATACATTGAAAAACTATGCGATGGACACCAGAATGGAATAAATATACATTGAAAAACTATGCGATGGACACCAGAATGGAATAAATATACATTGAAAAACTATCGATAGACACAGAATGGAATAAATATACATTGAAAAACTATCGATGGACACCAGAATGGAATAAATATACATTGAAAAACTATACGATGGACACCAGAATGGAATAAATATACATTGAAAAACTATCGATGGACACAGAATGGAATAAATATACATTGAAAAACTATCGATGGACACCAGAATGGAATAAATATACATTGAAAAACTATGCGATGGACACCAGAATGGAATAAATATACATTGAAAAACTATGCGATGGACACCAGAATGGAATAAATATACATTGAAAAACTATGCGATGGACACCAGAATGGAATAAATATACATTGAAAAACTATGCGATAGACACCAGAATGGAATAAATATACATTGAAAACTATGATGGACACCAGAATGGAATAAATATACATTGAAAAACTATGCTGATGGTACACCAGAATGGAATAAATATACATTGAAAAACTATGCGATGGACACCAGAATGGAATAAATATACATTGAAAAACTATACGATGGACACCAGAATGGAATAAATATACATTGAAAAACTATGCGATGGACACCAGAATGGAATAAATATACATTGAAAAACTATGCGATGGACACCAGAATGGAATAAATATACATTGAAAAACTATGCGATGGACACCAGAATGGAATAAATATACATTGAAAAACTATGCGATGGACACCAGAATGGAATAAATATACATTGAAAAACTATACGATGGACACCAGAATGGAATAAATATACATTGAAAACTATCGATGGACACCAGAATGGAATAAATATACATTGAAAAACTATGCGATGGACACCAGAATGGAATAAATATACATTGAAAAACTATGCGATGGACACCAGAATGGAATAAATATACATTGAAAAACTATGCGATGGACACCAGAATGGAATAAATATACATTGAAAAACTATCGATGGACACAGAATGGAATAAATATACATTGAAAACTATACGATGGACACCAGAATGGAATAAATATACATTGAAAAACTATCGATGGACACAGAATGGAATAAATATACATTGAAAAACTATCGATGGACACCAGAATGGAATAAATATACATTGAAAAACTATGCGATGGACACCAGAATGGAATAAATATACATTGAAAAACTATGCGATGGACACCAGAATGGAATAAATATACATTGAAAAACTATGCGATGGACACCAGAATGGAATAAATATGCATTGAAAAACTATGCGATGGTACACGGAATGGAATAAATATACATTGAAAAACTATCGATGGACACCAGAATGGAATAAATATACATTGAAAAACTATGCGATGGACACCAGAATGGAATAAATATACATTGAAAAACTATGCGATGGACACCAGAATGGAATAAATATACATTGAAAAACTATGCGATGGACACCAGAATGGAATAAATATACATTGAAAAACTATACGATGGACACCAGAATGGAATAAATATACATTGAAAAACTATACGATGGACACCAGAATGGAATAAATATACATTGAAAAACTATGATGGACACCAGAATGGAATAAATATACATTGAAAACTATGCATGGACACCAGAATGGAATAAATATACATTGAAAAACTATACGATGGACACCAGAATGGAATAAATATACATTGAAAAACTATACGATGGACACCAGAATGGAATAAATATACATTGAAAACTATCGATGGACATCAGAATGGAATAAATATACATTGAAAAACTATGCGATGGACACCAGAATGGAATAAATATACATTGAAAAACTATGCGATGGACACCAGAATGGAATAAATATACATTGAAAAACATCGATGGACACCAGAATGGAATAAATATACATTAAAAACTATGCGATGGACACCAGAATGGAATAAATATACATTGAAAAACTATGCGATGGACACCAGAATGGAATAAATATACATTGAAAAACTATACGATGGACACCAGAATGGAATAAATATACATTGAAAAACTATGCGATGGACACCAGAATGGAATAAATATACATTGAAAAACTATGCGATGGACACCAGAATGGAATAAATATACATTGAAAAACTATACGATGGACACCAGAATGGAATAAATATACATTGAAAAACTATGCGATGGACACCAGAATGGAATAAATATACATTGAAAACTATCGATGGACACCAGAATGGAATAAATATACATTGAAAACTATGATGGACACCAGAATGGAATAAATATACATTGAAAAACTATGATGGACACCAGAATGGAATAAATATACATTGAAAACTATCGATGGACACCAGAATGGAATAAATATACATTGAAAAACTATGCGATGGACACCAGAATGGAATAAATATACATTGAAAAACTATGCGATGGACACCAGAATGGAATAAATATACATTGAAAAACTATACGATGGACACCAGAATGGAATAAATATACATTGAAAAACTATACGATGGACACCAGAATGGAATAAATATACATTGAAAAACTATGCGATGGACACCAGAATGGAATAAATATACATTGAAAACTATGATGGACACCAGAATGGAATAAATATACATTGAAAACTATGCGATGGACACCAGAATGGAATAAATATACATTGAAAAACTATACTATGGACACCAGAATGGAATAAATATACATTGAAAAACTATACTATGGACACCAGAATGGAATAAATATATATTGAAAAACTATACTATGGACACCAGAATGGAATAAATATACATTGAAAACTATGCATGGACACCAGAATGGAATAAATATACATTGAAAAACTATACGATGGACACCAGAATGGAATAAATATACATTGAAAAACTATGCGATGGACACCAGAATGGAATAAATATACATTGAAAAACTATCGATGGACACAGAATGGAATAAATATACATTGAAAAACTATGCATGGACACCAGAATGGAATAAATATACATTGAAAAACTATACTATGGACACCAGAATGGAATAAATATACATTGAAAAACTATACGATGGACACCAGAATGGAATAAATATATATTGAAAAACTATACTATGGACACCAGAATGGAATAAATATACATTGAAAAACTATGCGATGGACACCAGAATGGAATAAATATACATTGAAAAACTATGCGATGGACACCAGAATGGAATAAATATACATTGAAAAACTATGCGATGGACACCAGAATGGAATAAATATACATTGAAAAACTATACTATGGACACCAGAATGGAATAAATATACATTGAAAAACTATACTATGGACACCAGAATGGAATAAATATATATTGAAAAACTATACTATGGACACCAGAATGGAATAAATATACATTGAAAAACTATGCAGTGGACACCAGAATGGAATAAATATACATTGAAAAACTATACTATGGACACCAGAATGGAATAAATATACATTGAAAAACTATACTATGGACACCAGAATGGAATAAATATACATTGAAAAACTATACTATGGACACCAGAATGGAATAAATATACATTGAAAAACTATACTATGGACACCAGAATGGAATAAATATACATTGAAAAACTATACTATGGACACCAGAATGGAATAAATATACATTGAAAAACTATACTATGGTTGAAACGTTGTTGTGAATTGTTATTGTATTTTATAAAACTACAGTATTTTGTTTGTATGTGTTTTGTCATTACTACATAGTGTTACTGCATTCTTCCCTTATATCGATAACACTATCTACCATTTTACTGCAACTATTCGTAGTTACATAGTTAGGTCAGATTTAGTATTTGATTCTACCTGTTGTGTGCTGTGTGAGAACTGAATATTCTTTACTTATCTTGTAACCGTTACTTAAATAAAGACATTTTGGTTGCAAAACTATACTATGGTTGAAACGTTGCTGGATATTGTTATTGTTTTTGTATTTTGTAAAACTATAGTACTTTGTTTAATGTGTTTGACTATGCTACATAGTTTTTGCTGCAGTCTTCCCATATACCGAAAAAACTATACTACACAAGGAGGTAAAAGAAATATGTAGGTAAGTTGTTGCAAGGACAGAGCGAACAAGATTGCAACAAAAGCGTATACAGTCAGGCTCGTCGATGTAGATTGGGTAATAATCGTATTTAAGATTGTTAGGAAGACATTATGAGAAGCTGGGTAGCACAGCGTGCGGTAGCTGAACTTTCGTTACATCGTTCTGAGTTCATTTATGGACAAAATCGATTTCCAAATAGCAAATTTGACAATGAGTGTGTGTATTTTGAGATCTATGGTAGTGCTGAGACCCTACTATGGCGTCCAGAGTACGTCATGATTCTCTATCATTTTTCTATGCAGCATAAGAATGATGTATCTATGCATTCTCCTGTTCTTTACTTTTTAGCATCAGACTGAACCAGAAAATAGTGCTCCTATTCAGCTACAATAAAGGATGTTTCATGAGATTTGGCAAAGACATAAATA
This sequence comes from Arion vulgaris, assembly GCA_020796225.1. Taxonomy (NCBI): domain Eukaryota; kingdom Metazoa; phylum Mollusca; class Gastropoda; order Stylommatophora; family Arionidae; genus Arion; species Arion vulgaris. The sequence continues at coordinate 57,953,091 of CM036761.1, read as the reverse complement.
TACACCATACAGCAAAGATTCATTTCGTGAGATATTGTAAAGACACACACACACAAACACATACCTTATATCAAAGATACATTTCGTGAGATATTGTAAACACACACACACACACACAAACACATACCTGATATCAAAGATACATTTCGTGAGATATTGTAAACACACACACACATAACTTATCTCAAAGATACATTTTATAAACAAGTTCAAAAGTCTAGTTCAAAGTGAATCTAAATTTTTAACAAGGTGGGGGGTGTGCGTGTGTAAAGATATGAACATCGCTTAGCATTATTAAAGTTCTTCATTGTACCTTCTAGTGCTCTTCTTGCTTCATATTTTCTACGCTTCCAACCGAGCATAGGGGCTCAACAGTTGTTTCTACTTTTCCTGGTCTCTAACCGCTTTCTATATATGACTTTCAAGGATTGGCCAAAAACGTAATTCACAAAGTACTGTAGTTTTACAAATTACAAAAACAATGACAATATACAGCAACGTTTCGACCAACAAGGCCTTTATCAAGTAAAGGAACAACAGGAATGACGTTTGCTTGATAAAGGCCTTGTTGGTCGAAACGTTGCTGTATATTGTCATTGCTTTGTAATTTGTAAAACTACAGTACTTTGTGAATTACGTGTTTCGCTAATCAAATAGTTTTACTGCAGTCTCATCTATATAAGGATAGTCCATCATACTTATGTTTCTCAAGAAGACTCCGACTCAAGTTGTGTTTAGGACGCCCCCTTTTCCGTTTTCCTTGTGGCTCCACTTCAATGCGTACCTAGTAACACTCGACTCTGTCTTCCGCAAGTATGCCCAAACGCCATTTTGTGGCGACATCTGTTGGTGAAGTTTGGTTATAGAATGTGAAGAGACCTATTAGTGAAGTTTACTTATATAATACGAAGACACTTGCTGGAGAAGTTTACATATGGGATGTAATGTTCATGATCATTTGCCATGTCTCAAAGTTAAAAAAAAACAAGATACATTTAACATTTATGTTGATTATTCAAAATTCACTTTCCCGAAAAAACAGTAAAGTTGCAAACTTGACGCCAAGATTGCAAGCTGTTCTTGTTTTAGTTAATCTTGCTGGGACGTCTGATTTAGATCCTGGCTCACTAATGATTTTAACAGGTTTTTTAATGCTTTTACCGGTTCCAGCTTTTCCATGTATTCCGGCACTATGAATATCTGAATTTGAGCTGGTAAAAATGTCAGTAGTTAAGTTTATCACGATTTTGAACTTAAGTATCATGTTGCACATCTTGCAAGATACTGAGTTCTGCGTGCAGAAATAAACATGCTTTATGTGCACATTTTTTGCCGCTAAATGTATCCAATAAACAGGAGTTCATGTATCGTGTTGATATTCTGATTTTAATAACTCTGATAAATGATTTAATAACATTATCACTTTAGTGTCCGGATACGGTTTTTTCGCTGTGAGAGCTTCAAGGTGTACGCGGTAGTTGTGTGTTGTTGTGAAGTTTATTTTTTTCTACGCGGTAGTTGTGTGTTGTGTGAGTTTATTTTTTCTACGCGGTAGTTGTGTGTTGTGTGAAGTTTATTTTTTCTGCGTGGTAGTTGTGTGTTGTTTTGAAGTTTATTTTTTCTACACGGTAGTTGTGTGTTGTTGTGAAGTTTATTTTTTCTGCGCGTAGTTGTGTGTTGTGAATTTTTGCTTTTTTACTTTTAGGATCTTGCCATTACTACATCTCTGTGAAAGCAAAGATTATGTAGTTGTTACATATTTGTGAGAACAGGTCTGTGTCGGTGTTATTTCTCTGTGAGAACAGGTCTGTGTCGGTGTTATTTCTCTGTGAGAACAGGTCTGTGTCGGTGTTATTTCTCTGTGGCAACAGTAGTGTATCTTTGTTACTTATGTTACTATACAGCAGACATCACCGACACAGTCACACGATATATCACTAACTGCTCTTAAATGAAACTACACAACACTTGTGAAACAATAACTAGACGACTCACACGCATAGGACGACAAACTGTTGAAACACTTCACTGGGGACAAATGACACAAGGGACGACAAACTGTTGAAACACTTCACTGGGGACAAATGACACAAGGGACGACAAACTGTTGAAACACTTCACTGGGGACAAATGACACATAGGACGACAAACTGTTGAAACACTTCACTGGGGACAAATGACACATGGGACGACAAACTGTTGAAACACTTCACTGGGGACAAATGACACAAGGGACGACAAACTGTTGAAACACTTCACTGGGGACAAATGACACAAGGGACGACAAACTGTTGAAACACTTCACTGGGGACAAATGACACAAGGGACGACAAACTGTTGAAACACTTCACTGGCGACAAATGACACAAGGGACTACAAACTGTTGAAACACTTCACTGGGGACAAATGACACAAGGGACGACAAACTGTTGAAACACTTCACTGGCGACAAATGACACAAGGGACGACAAACTGTTGAAACACTTCACTGGCGACAAATGACACAAGGGACGACAAACTGTTGAAACACTTCACTGGCGACAAATGACACAAGGGACTACAAACTGTTGAAACACTTCACTGGGGACAAATGACAAAGGGACGACAAACTGTTGAAACACTTCACTGTGGACAAATGACACAAGGGACGACAAACTGTTGAAACACTTCACTGGGGACAAATGACACAAGGGACGACAAACTGTTGAAACACTTCACTGGGGACAAATGACACAAGGGACGACAAACTGTTGAAACACTTCACTGGGGACAAATGACACAAGGGACTACAAACTGTTGAAACACTTCACTGGGGACAAATGACACAATGGACGAAAAACTGTTGAAACACTTCACTGGGGACAAATGACACAAGGGACGACAAACTGTTGAAACACTTCACTGGGGACAAATGACACAAGGGACGAAAACTGTTGAAACACTTCACTGGGGACAAATGACACAAGGGACGACAAACTGTTGAAACACTTCACTGGGGACAAATGACACAAGGGACGACAAACTGTTGAAACACTTCACTGGGGACAAATGACACAAGGGACGACAAACTGTTGAAACACTTCACTGGGGACAAATGACACAAGGGACGACAAACTGTTGAAACACTTCACTGGGGACAAATGACACAAGGGACTACAAACTGTTGAAACACTTCACTGGGGACAAATGACACAAGGGACGACAAACTGTTGAAACACTTCACTGGGGACAAATGACACAAGGGACGACAAACTGTTGAAACACTTCACTGGGGACAAATGACACAAGGGACTACAAACTGTTGAAACACTTCACTGGGGACAAATGACACAAGGGACTACAAACTGTTGAAACACTTCACTGGCGACAAATGACACAAGGGACTACAAACTGTTGAAACACTTCACTGGCGACAAATGACACAAGGGACGACAAACTGTTGAAACACTTCACTGGGGACAAATGACACAAGGGACTACAAACTGTTGAAACACTTCACTGGGGACAAATGACACAAGGGACTACAAACTGTTGAAACACTTCACTGGGGACAAATGACACAAGGGACGACAAACTGTTGAAACACTTCACTGGGGACAAATGACACATAGGACGACAAACTGTTGAAACACTTCACTGGGGACAAATGACACAAGGGACGACAAACTGTTGAAACACTTCACTGGGGACAAATGACACAAGGGACGACAAACTGTTGAAACACTTCACTGGGGACAAATGACACATAGGACGACAAACTGTTGAAACACTTCACTGGGGACAAATGACACATGGGACGACAAACTGTTGAAACACTTCACTGGGGACAAATGACACAAGGGACGACAAACTGTTGAAACACTTCACTGGGGACAAATGACACAAGGGACGACAAACTGTTGAAACACTTCACTGGGGACAAATGACACAAGGGACGACAAACTGTTGAAACACTTCACTGGCGACAAATGACACAAGGGACTACAAACTGTTGAAACACTTCACTGGGGACAAATGACACAAGGGACGACAAACTGTTGAAACACTTCACTGGCGACAAATGACACAAGGGACGACAAACTGTTGAAACACTTCACTGGCGACAAATGACACAAGGGACGACAAACTGTTGAAACACTTCACTGGCGACAAATGACACAAGGGACTACAAACTGTTGAAACACTTCACTGGGGACAAATGACACAAGGGACGACAAACTGTTGAAACACTTCACTGTGGACAAATGACACAAGGGACGACAAACTGTTGAAACACTTCACTGGGGACAAATGACACAAGGGACGACAAACTGTTGAAACACTTCACTGGGGACAAATGACACAACGGACGACAAACTGTTGAAACACTTCACTGGGGACAAATGACACAAGGGACTACAAACTGTTGAAACACTTCACTGGGACAAATGACACAATGGACGACAAACTGTTGAAACACTTCACTGGGGACAAATGACACAAGGGACGACAAACTGTTGAAACACTTCACTGGGGACAAATGACACAAGGGACGAAAACTGTTGAAACACTTCACTGGGGACAAATGACACAAGGGACGACAAACTGTTGAAACACTTCACTGGGGACAAATGACACAAGGGACGACAAACTGTTGAAACACTTCACTGGGGACAAATGACACAAGGGACGACAAACTGTTGAAACACTTCACTGGGGACAAATGACACAAGGGACGACAAACTGTTGAAACACTTCACTGGGGACAAATGACACAAGGGACTACAAACTGTTGAAACACTTCACTGGGGACAAATGACACAAGGGACGACAAACTGTTGAAACACTTCACTGGGGACAAATGACACAAGGGACGACAAACTGTTGAAACACTTCACTGGGGACAAATGACACAAGGGACTACAAACTGTTGAAACACTTCACTGGGGACAAATGACACAAGGGACTACAAACTGTTGAAACACTTCACTGGCGACAAATGACACAAGGGACTACAAACTGTTGAAACACTTCACTGGCGACAAATGACACAAGGGACGACAAACTGTTGAAACACTTCACTGGGGACAAATGACACAAGGGACTACAAACTGTTGAAACACTTCACTGGGGACAAATGACACAAGGGACTACAAACTGTTGAAACACTTCACTGGGGACAAATGACACAAGGGACGACAAACTGTTGAAACACTTCACTGGGGACAAATGACACATGGGACGACAAACTGTTGAAACACTTCACTGGCGACAAATGACACATGGAACGATGGACTGTTGTACACTACACTGGGGACAAATGACGCATGGAACGATGAACTGTTGGTACACTACACTGGGGACAAATGACACAAGGGACTACAAACTGTTAGTACACTACACTGGGGACAAATGACTAATGGGACGATGAACTGTTGGTACACTACACTGGAGACAAATGACACAAGGGACGATGTACTGTTGGTACAATACACTGGGGACAAATGACACATGGAACTATAAACTGTTGGTACACTACACTGGGGACAAATGACACATGGGACGATGAACTGTTGGTACACTACACTGGGACAAATGACACATACGCACCTTGATGATGGTAATATGGGTCATTTGTCTTGTTATACTGATGTTCTGGTTCACAATTCATGATGTATCTGCTTATGACAAATTACTTTGAATTATCATAGTTTATATTGATAGCAGTCTGTAGTGGTTTTATCAACTTCTTTGCTCGTCCGATATAAGTGAACACTACCTACTAGATAGTATACACACAGCATATCCTCCATATATGCGATATCACACACTTGTTATACTTCAAGTAAGAAACACAACACACATGTTACATCACAACACACATGTTACATCACAACACACATGTTACACTTTGCACAATGAAAACAACACACGTGTGATACTTCCCACCAAACACACTACACATAAATTATACCTACTTTGTCATTAGCCGGCCGCAAAAAGACCTGAACAACGACTTCCGGGTAAACCCCGGGTATCCCGTAGGCGTGTCTGGGATTGTCCGGTGATTTCCAAAGGTCGAACAGTCTGCGTGGTTTATTCCATTTGCGTTTTTAGGGGTTTCATGTTGAAAACCATTCATTTCCGCCTTTTAAAAAAAATTAAGTAGTAACAAACAATCGCAAGATTAAAAATTTTATGGCAGTATTTCTGTGGAAATTTCTGTGTTTTTTGTTCCTATAATATAATTGTTCCTCCTTTCCTCGCTGTCTTTGTGTTGTTATCACTATATATGTATCCACATACTAATGCATGAACTACCTGGGTCCCAAAGTGGACTGTCCACGACTATTTACAACATATCTAAAAATAGATGACACTTTCCGACAATTTCTAAAAATAGATCTTCCTGTCAGTTGTGGCCGGATAATGACAAAGTACCACATCAACTCTTCTTATATGTTTCACTTCACAAAAGGAACAACACAAATAAGGAACATACTGCTCACAAAAAAAAGAATACATACAGAATACGGTTTACGATGAAACGGTCAAACACACAAGACATTAAAAACATGGACACTAATCAGACTGGACTTCAACTGTACGTGACGACAAACATATGATGTGACAAGCACAGGGGGAGGTAAATGCCACGACATTACACACACGAGTTGTTAAATAGATGGAATAATTCTGGACACCAAACACGTTGGACGATATAAATTGGGAAACCAAAGACAGAGATGACCGTATAGACATTATTATACTTGGATTCTCCGCAAGTAGCTAATTCTTATTAGTATGTTTGTTGCCAGTACAGAGAGCCACACATAAAAAGTATAACGAGTACAAAGCAAGAGGAAGTCCACACAAAAGATGGAGCGATGGCATAAGAAACAACCTTACGAAAATTAATACCAGCTTACAAAGTGTCTGAGAACAAGCGCAAACAAGATCACTACATTTTCCACCTCCCCCAACACTTCTATAAAGAAGTAAATGGTGGAAGAGAAGAAGAAGAAGATGTCTGTTGTCTCTCTTTCTCTCTCTTTAGCCTGTTACGCCCCTGGCGTTTAGGGCAGCAACAAACGTACACCATTCTTCCCTGTTCATGGCCTTCTTCTGTATTGTGTTCCAGCTATGATTCATTTCCTTCAGCTCTTGCTCTATCGTTCCCTCTCAGGTTGTCTTGGTCTTCCACGCTTTCGCCTACCCTCTGGAGTCCATCTCAGTGCAGTTTTCGTGTCGGAGCCAGTCTCCATGCGCATCACATGTCCAATCCATCTCCAGCGTCGTCTTCGGATGATAGTGCCCATATTCTCTTGTTGGCATCGTGCAAGCAATTCTTGATTCGAGATAGTAGTCGGCCAGTACACGCGTAAGATTTTTCGCAGACAAGTTGTATGAAAGGCGGAGAGTCTGGACATATCCTGTTCTGTCATTCTCCAGCATTCCGATCCGTACAGCAAAGTTGACAGCACACAGCTGTTATAGATACTAGTCTTGGTTCTGATGCTGTATTGGGCAGATTTCCAGGCGGTCTGAAGGGTCATGAATGCACTGCGTGCTTTACTCAGTCTGTTTTTAATGTCAGATCCAGCGCCTCCTTCATTGCTAATAACACTTCCAAGGTATGTGAAAGCGGTTGTATCTCGGAGGGTTTTACCTTCTAGTTTGACTGGTGCTGGGGTTGCTATGTTCAGAGTCATTACTTCAGTTTTCTTCTGATTTATTTTCAGCCCAACCATCTCACTATATTGGTTAAGGCGGCAGGTCTTTCCTGGATATCTCTATGTGTATGAGATAGAGTGCGATGTCATCTGCAAAATCTAGGTCTTCCAGAGTGGTTGTGAGCGTCCATCTAATACCTCTTGCCTTATCTTCCGTTGTTTTACGCATCACCCAATCTATGACAGTGTTGAATAATAGGGCTGACATAACACATCCTTGTCGCACGCCTGTTTTTACTTCAAACTTTAGTTCTGAAGTTTCAACACTGCATGCAAACTTGCTGTAGCAGCTTTTTATAATATTTATAAAACACAGTGGGATTCAATACCATCTTAAGATACGCCATAGACTTTCGCGGTGTATGCTATCAAAAGCCTTTTTCAAAATCTACAAAGTTGATATAGAGTTTGATTTGCCATTCTGTGCATTGTTCTATGATATTTCTAAGAGCAAATATTTGGCCTATACAGCTCCGTCCTCTGCGAAATCCTGCTTGTTCCTTTCTCAGTTTCTTATCCACAGCGTCAGTAATACGTTGTACGATGATTTTGCTTAAGATTTTACTTGGGACAGAAAGCAGTGTTATTCCACGCCAATTATTACAATCGGCAAGGAGCCCTTTTTGGGTATCTTGATGATGACTCCTCTGTTCCATGCATCAGGTATTATTTGGGCATTCCATATAGTAGTAAACAAGGTTTGCAATATATTAGCTGCAAGTTCTGGGTCTATTTTGAATAGTTCTGCGTTTAAGTTATCATTCCCTGGTGCCTTGTTATTCTTAAGAGATTTAATTGCTGTAATGATCTCATCCTGGCTGGGTGTTTCAATGCCAATTTCTAACTCCTCTGTTGGTTCTGGTATGTCTGCTACTACCGTTGGAGGTGGTCTGTTTAGCAATTCTTTAAAATGCTCTGTCCATCGTATTTCTTGTTCCTTTCCGTTGTCAATAGTATTCCATTCTTATCCTTTATGAGAGTATTTGATCTTCTGTAATGTTTCCCGCTTATTAGCTTTGTAATTTTGTACACTGTTCCCTGATCACACTTTTTGCTGCTTCTTCTGCCTGTACTGCCAGGTCTTCAACATACATTCTTTTGTCGGCTCTCACAGCCCGTTTGATTTCTTTACTTGCGCTTTTGTACTGTTCTTGGTATCTTGCTTTCAGTCTTTCGGACTTTGCTTCTAACAATTTCTTTTTAATATTCTTCGGCTGTCTATTATTTTCCATGTTGTTGGTGTTATCCATTCTTTTCTTTTCTTTGTGCGGTACCCTAGACATGTTTCACTGCTCTTGCTATATATAGATGCTATGTTGTCCCATGTTCTATCTATGTTGTCAGTTTCATCCGTAGTTTCATTACTTCTAGGGCTTGGAATCTGTTCTTTATCTGCATTATAAACGTATCCCTTACTTCCGTGTCTTTTAGTCTATCCACATCGAACCTCTTTGGAAGTTTTTCTGTTGTCCTGTTTTTCTTAGTTTAAGTTTGACATAAGCTGTGACTAGGTGGTGGTCACTACCAACATCTGCACCTCTCTTGACTACAACATCTAGCAGCGAGCGTCTCCAGGGTCCATTGATCATTATATGGTCTATTTGGTTTTTATCTCTGCCATTAGGGAATACCATGTTAATTTGTGGATATCTAAATGTTGAAATAGGGTTCCTACTATAACGAGATTGTTCATGCTGCAGAAGTTTACTAAACGTTCCCATTTTCGTTCATCATACCACATCCATATTTTCCCATAGTTCTATAACTATGCGTGTTGTCTTGTCCGACCTTCGCATTTAGATCTCCCATAACAATGATAACATCATGGGATGGTGACTTGTCTAATTCTGCTTGTAGGTTTTCGTAGTACGAGTCTTTCTTTGTATCTTCGCTATCATTAGTTGGCGCATAGCATTGTAGGATTGTGATGTTTGTATGCTTCCCCTTTAGTCTGATCTTAATCAAGCGGCTGCTGATAGGTTTCCATTCTAACAGACACTTTTCCACGCCCTTTCTTAGGATTACTGCTACTCCTTCATGGTGTAGGTCATCGTCTCGTCCAGAAAAAGGACTGTTTCACCTGTTGCAGTGGTACTTCTTCCATTTCCTGTCCATCTGTTCTCGCTAACCCCTAGGATATGTAGATTATATCTTCTCATTTCTGCTGTTATTTGTGATAGTTTTCAGGTTTCGTACATTGTTCTTACATTCCAGCATCCAATTCTGGTCTTGGTTTTGGCATTCAGGACTTCCGTCCTCATGAAAGTAGCTTCCTTTCGGCTTTCACCACTTCCAGTCATGTGAGTCAATGACTCTGGTAGCCCTTCATGCCCGTAGATAGGTTGTATGTTTGTTGTTGTTTCCGTAACTTAATTTTTTTTTTAAAGGATGGGATCGTTAGTCCCAAGCCCAACCCCCAACCTGGAGGACCAGGAGACCATGCTTCGTCTGTCCCTCTTCAGTGACCTTTCCGGCTTGGGTAACCCTTCCGGGAACATAAGTTCCCGCCGTCATAGCTCACTGTATCATTGGAGCACGCAAGCCTCCCCACCACTACAAGGTAATGGCCTCATGGGGAGGGTCTGTTGTCTACAGGCTCTAATATAGCACAAAAAAAAGCATCGTCCTTAGGTTGAAAGATCTGTGCCTAGACTTAAACAGACTTTAATTCTGTACATAAAAAACAAACAAAGAAACAAACATATGGTAGTACAGAATAGACACCGAAGACAAGTGACACCAAATACAGACACTGGAGGCTAGATATTATGGGTACAACATAATCAAGACACCAAACATGGAGACATCACAAACATGTGCTAGTACAAAATAGACACCAAAGACAAGTGACACCAAATACAGACACTGGAGGCTAGATATTATGGGTACAACATAATCAAGACACCAAACATGAAGACATCAGAAACATGTGCTAGTACAGAGTAGACACCAAGACAAGTGACACCAAATACAGACACTGGAGGCTAGATATCATGGGTACAACATAATCGTGACACCAAACATGAAGACATCAGAAACATGTGCTAGTACAGAGTAGACACCAAGACAAGTGACACCAAATACAGACACTGGAGGCTAGATATCATGGGTACAACATAATCGTGACACCAAATACAGACACTGGAGGCTAGATATTATGGGTACAACATAATCAAGACACCAAACATGAAGACATCAGAAACATGTGCTAGTACAAAGTAGACACCAAGACAAGTGACACCAAATACAGACACTGGAGGTTAGATATTATGGGTACAACATAATCAAGACACCAAACATGAAGACATCAGAAACAAAGGTCGTAAAACATACAAGACGAAAAAAACAATGTATACTACACATATCATCATCAGTGACCGTCTTCGTACCGAAGGTTAACTGCAATGGAACTCCAACATCCTGTGTCTATTGCCTTAACCTTTCGCTCTGCTTGACTGTCATTTGTCTATCTCCTAATGTTTCCCTCCCACTTGTGTCTCGGTCTTCATCCTGAACGTCTTCCCTCAAATTTCCCTTCTAATAAGGTTTTGATCAATGTACCTTGCCTCATGGGTGTAGTTGGCAATGAGAGCAGACAGGCTGGCTGGCTCTGCCACCATATCAGAGGGCCAGCCAATGGATAGAGCTGATATTTTGAACGCCCTCATAGAGTGTGGCCGCAAAGAAGATTTTCATTTAAACCAATCCACGTCAACTACTAGATTGCAGGAGCTGGGTTTGAAGATTGGAGTAGCAAGAAAGGAACAGCATAACAGGTATGTGAGTAGGCTCATCAATCAAAATAGAACTGGTACGATCAGTCGCTGGACGCTGTTGGAGATATTGCGAAGGAGATCGGAGCACCATGGACATGTCCGGAGTGCAATGAAGATATTCGAAACTGAAACCTTGCCTCTTTATGTGTCTGAAACACTTTATTTATTTTATTTCCTATAGTAATTAATTTCTTCATTCGTAGTTTTCTAGAACTTTTTTATTTCTCTGCTCAACCTTTCCATGCCATGAAATAAGGCATATGATACTGTCTACACACAGCGATCTCCAAACCCAAGGGACGTCACATACACCGACCACCAAGCATACATAACAAACATGACACAAGGCTGTTAACTGTTATATATATCTCTGAAAACGTCCACACAAACTAGACACTAAATGAAATGTTCCATATCGATCAAGTATTTTCAAATTGTCGTATCCACATTTTCGAATGACCGTAATTGTTCTTCAACAATCTCTCCTCCTTTTTCCAATAATTGAATATTCAGTTAGAATGTCAATCTTGCAACTCTCCATCAGTGGCGTATCCTGCTCCTTGAAACAAGATGTGATTTCATTCACAAATTTAAGCATCTATAAAAGCAAAGTCACCTCAATTTTTTTTTCAGGTGTAGCAAAGAAAATAACCATAATGTCCTCTGAAAACGAAAATCGTGGCATATCTTTAACAGGACGTAGCCATCAACAACAGTAAATAAGTCGTGGATTTTCTAGGCACCACTCATACGTTCAGTAGTTTGCCAGTGTTACCTGAACGGTGAGGTCTATTTTTATTGTTCGTAAAAATTCAAATGAACTAATTTGCTTCCATACTTGCACCACCCGCGAAGTTTGAACCAGGCACGCTTTGGTAGTGATCGAGCTCACTACCGCTTAAGCTACAGACGCTCAAATGTCCTCTAGTATCTCGTAAAAAAAAGACCTAGAGGGCTCAGTTCTGGGACAGGCAACGTTACACTGTAAACAAAAAAGCAAACGGCTTATGAAACAGTGATAGAAAAACCTCAAATGCTCATGGGTAGAGTAGACATTTTTAGAGAGATTACAAAATGTCTCAAATAGAGTTATGCAATGTTTTGTGTTTGATACATCTTGCTTTTAAACGAAATTTAACAGACGGGCACTTCAATGTGCAAACAAAGCATTTGGCAAATGATTGTATAACTTTATTACGAAGTTCATTTAAATGATCGTTCATCACGGAAGCTCCGTCGCAAGCCTTCTCGAGAACTTATAATCAATTTTTATATTCTTCCACAACACTAGTCACGTGACTAAACAAGCCCCTGGCAGTTCTATCAGACCTGACATTTGTAAACAAACACCACGAACATCCTTAAGCAACGCTATACTTAACGTAAAGCAGCACAGACGAAAATTATAATGTGCAGATAACATATATTTCATCCAGTATTATACATGCAAAAATGGCCTCACTAATCTCTATTTTTTTTCTATTTGTCTAAGTATATATCATTTAATGCATTAGTGGTATAATTTTGAACAGCAAACAGAATAAGGCTAACAACTGTTGCAGTTTTTAAGTGACTGTTTAGAACTGGATAATAACTTTCAAGGTCTGAACACATTCCAAATAATGGCTTCTGTATAGAGATGTCCTCGATTCATCATTGTCTTTTTATGGAAATAGTTCTGTCCCGGCTTAACTCTTACAATACGAAACGCCACCTGACAGACCATAAAGTTAGTTCCCATTTTACGAAAAGCCACTTCAAGGACCATATGATTCTAACAACTTGTTTTAACTTCCTAAATACATTTAATGCTTTAAGTGTATTTTTAAAATTCAAATACAGTAAGTGGGTGTTTGTAATAGATCTTTCAATTGTGCACACTTTGGTGTATGCAGTTTGTGTCTGTTGTTGAATACAAGAAAGTTATAACAAATTTTGCAAGGACACCTTCGCCTTAAAATTTGTTCCTCAAAAACAGTGCGTAAAAGGCGGTTTTAGTATGCGTATTGTAAGAGTTAATAAAAATTGTGACAATCAATCTTTTGAGAATTTGTCTATTTTTTGTGCAACTTGTTCATTGTGTAGATTAATCTTATCTTATTGGATGTGAATCAATAAGTACATCTAATCTGTGTTTCCTGAAGAATGTACAGTTAACAAATGAAGCTAAGCATGAAGAAATGCGTTATCGGATATTACATTAACTATTGGATTCTCAGAAAGGAGTGCATTCTTATTTTTTTTCTTGTTTGTTGGCATACATTCCCTGATATAACCGAAACAAGGTACGTCCTTTGGTTAAATGTGCGCGTTTCAGCTTAAAGAAGGTTTAATTCCCAACAGAACAAACAACAATAATAAGCTAAAACGTTTGCATACATGGAATCATTCATGTCGTTGTTGAACAAAATATGAGTCTCTTCTTCTTCTTTTCTAATCTTGTTTTGTCTCATAGTACCCTGACGCTGTGATAAATGCCTATTATCAAAACATTCAATTTGAGTAAATGCTCAATTTTCCTTTTAGAAGCATACACAAGACCGCCGACAGAAACGTTAGTTTAATTTATCACTGCCAGTTCTTCATTGATTTAAAAGATATTGTTTACTTGAACAAATGGAAAATATATTCCCATTTTTTAGTCGTTAATTTTGTGTGACACGATTTGATAACTTGGGGCAACATCTTATATTTCTCAATATTTGTAATCTATATTTGGACAATTATGAATGTTATATTTCTTCATAACATAACATTTGCTTTAGCCTTTCAGACTTTAGGGTATGAGGTATCTCTCGCTGCATATTTCTAGGCCATAGTGTGTAGGAGGTAGAAGGACCAATTCCTTTAATCGTATGTGGAACTTCCAGTATGGGATTAAACCAACAACCATCTTGAATCCGAGTCGATATGTGAACGCTTACGCTAATCGGCCCCACTAGTTTATTTCTTAGACGATCTAATCAAACAATTGAGCACTTTCATAATTGTGTGAATAGAAGTCATTTCATTTACAAATATATAGCATAGTTTTCATACCCTTACACTAGTAGACTCGATGCTAAGTTAAACGAGTATGCACTAAATAATAATAATAATTCCTCTCGTACCGTTATACGTTACAAAGGGCCTGCAAGTAATTTCTCCATACCGCTCAATCCTGGGCAACTCGCTCAATCTCCTCCATGGAACTGAGACCGATATTTCTTGCATCTCTCAGCAAAGTTCGTTTCAGGGTCTCCTTAGGTCGTTCTCACTTTCTTGATCCCTTTGCATCCTACTTCAATGCCTGCTTTGATATTCGTTAATCATTTCTTCTCAAGGTGTGTCCAACATATTCCCATCTATAACAGTTGTCAGTAGTGATGCACAAATACTTCAGTATAAAATAAAGCTTTACCTTTGAGAAGTATAGTCGAGCGAGGATCTGCTTGCATACAAATTTAAGTAGATATTACTGTTCCTTACTTAGTATCATGATCTCTCTGCTTCTCTTTCACATAAATTCATATTAGAATAGGATCGCGTGTTCAGTTGTCGACACACATAAGTAAAGTCCCGCTATTAGCAGTTTCTGTGTACTCCATGTGTCTGTGTACTGTGTACTCCATGTGTCTGTGTACTGTGTACTCCATGTGCTAAATCGTTCAAACAATAAAACATCAATTTTGTAAACAATATTATCTACATTATCTACAATATTATCTACAGAGCGAAGTGGGGTATACAGGACAACTATTTCTAGTATGAGGATGGAGGTTGAGGCTGTTACTGCTGCCCTCCATTGGATCTCTGGGACTTCATTTACTGGGACAGTTGTTGTGTCTGACTCTCAGTCGATGCTTCACAAGATCCAGAAGGGCAGGCCTTAGTATGAGTGGATGTCATCTATATAAGTTTCTAACCCCCAGCGGCTTACGGGGATATACTCTCCTGGGCATGCGGGTGTTTGAGTAATGAGAGAGCGGAGAGGCTTGCATCAACAGCATCGATTGTTGGTCAGTTGAAGATGGATAAGGGGGATATTCTTCGGTCTCTTCGTGACTGTCTATTGGATGAGGACACTAAAATCGATGTTGAATCGATCAAGGGAATACTCAGTTTGGAGTTACCCGTTGTTCAAGTCGAACTGGAGGTCTGAGAGGCAAAGTGAGAGGTGTGTTTAATCAGCAAGCCACAGGAACCATCAGTATGCATACTTTTCGATATCTGTTGGAGGAAATTGAGCACCTATGGGTCTGCCCGGAGTGCAATGACGTCAGTTTAGTAACCAATAACCAATCTACATTATCTTTGACATTTTATGAAAACTTATGAAATAGTTCATCTTAGAATAAATTAACATACTATTAGAATAAATGAACATACTATTAGAATAAATTAACATACTATTATAATGAATGCACTGAAATTTGTAGCATATCCCTCACAGAACGTTGTTATCAACCACAGTCAACGATTCGTCGATTTTCTAGATACCACTAGGATCAGTAGTTTGTCTTTGCTTTCGGAACGCTGTTGTCTTCTTCTTCTTCTTTGCATTCGTTCTTTACAACCAATTTTAATCACTCTTTGTGATATGTTTGATTTTGCCAAGAACGTGTATACGTTGCACATTGGTTTGTAGGCCCATAAACGAATAACTTCACACGTTTAGGACATGTGCTTCCGATTTCAGCCAATCGCTGTTGTCTTTTTCTTTCTTTCGTAAAAATCTACGAGAACTAATTTGTTTCAAAACTGCAACCCGCGGAGTTGGAACCAGGTACTCTTGTGTAGTGATACTCTTATAATGTACTATTAAAGTATAATGTTTGGGAGCTTAACTTGATGTGCGATGCACACATAACACATATGAAATATACGCCACTAGAATGAGTCAGCTCTGACGTCTTCATTATGACGAATCAGATCTGATAGCATACTCCAGTCTAACTCCAGATGTGATATTTTAAAATACAATTTTCTGTTGGTTAGATTTCACTGTTACTCCTCTATTCAAATGTTTGTCCTGTTGGATAATATGTGGTGGCGTCTATGGCTTAGGGGATAGTGACTCGGTCAATTAACCCCGACGTTCTGAGTTCGAATAACGCTGCGGACAGTTTAGTTGCAAATTGTTTCGTGTGGATTTTTACAAATGGACGATGTCGCCACCCATTCAGAAAGCAATGGCAAACTACTGAACGTAATAATGCCTAGAAAAAATCCCAACAGCGTTAACAAGCTGGTGTTGATTCGTACAGTATTGTAAATGATATGCAATTAACCTTTGTAATATTATATATAAATTTTGGCCGAAATTCGGTTGTGCATGTCCTACATGTAGTAGGGCGTAACAGGAGCGCAGAGTGCTCACGTTCTCGGAGCAAATAAAAAAAATCACAAATAGTTAACCTGGTTGATAATAAATAGCTCAAACAGCAACAAATCTTCGTTAGAACACTCTATGTATTCATTCATCTTAGTACACTTTTCCTTCTGCATTTCATCTTCCATTACATCCAACAATAGCAACACTAGGATTTCCCAAAATTTCAATATTTCAATATATATAAATATATATATACATATATAAACTATTTATTACAATTGATATTCTTTCTCACTATCGATAATTACCTTTCCGTTCCAAAGTTATCGTCTACGTTATTCTATAATACTCTACAATTAACTAGGTTTTATTTTGTTGATCAGAGCACACGTTTACTTACTAACAGAGGTACATATGTCGCCAATCCCACCATAATCTAACTCTAGTGTGGTTTGAGGACAAATACTTATTGCTTTGGTGCTTTCATGATTAAACAAGGGGTCGATAGCCTCAAGTGGGTCGACAGGGGATCTTCCCAAGATTTGGGAGTAGACAAGTGGATTAATTTGTTGATATTATCGATCGGGAATCGCTACTTGTGGAATTTAGTGTCATGTCACATATTGCTATTGTCGATACATTAACATAGTAACGATTCATAATCTATGCATTCATTAGTCATGTATACTAGTAAATGTGTGTTTAATTTTAGTAGTCTATACAGGTAAGTATATATGTATAGATGAAGTGTCATGGGAAGGTTATTATACAGTAGTGAGTGCTGATAAATGATCCACAATATCAGACATAATATAGAATCATGCAAATAATTGAGTAAATACGATAGCAAATGAAGAGCTTTTAACTCTTTCGCTCTTCTCAGTCGTTACACTGGATCAACATAATTTTAAAGAGGCAACAAAGCAAATATACTGGCTAATAAAGTGTACATTGTAATATAATTGAGTCTGGAGCTTTAAAAATAATTACGGAGGAGATAGTTCAAGCAGTACATTGTGCACCATTGGAGATAATCATTTTTATCTATTGTCATTCCCCATGTGGATGATGGAACTAGTTATGCACTCTTGCCGTTAATTAAGCTTAGCCATGGAAGCTTTAGTTTGCGTTCTAGGGCAAGATGAGTCGCCCTTGTTGTGTTATATCCGTGTTTAGTTAGTGTGGTCTTGGTATTGTCTATCCATCTTTTCTTGGTCTTCTTTGGCTCTAGTAGCTGATCTTTGTTTATTGTAATCTGTTATTAGTGGTTGGTTGTATTCCATTATTAGACATAGACAATCATTAACAGACGAAAATGGAGCTGCAATGAGCACATATGTTTGATACCAGTAGGGACATTTACCAGGACAGCTGTCTGGTGTACCGTGGATGAAGAAAAGAATGACTGGACGTCTGAAGGAAACATAAAGAAGAATTATGAAAATATAATTGACAAATGTGATCTGAATAGGGAAACAATAATGAATAGAATGGCGGAAGAAAATGACAACAACGGAAATATAATGTTGAAGACAAACGTATCAAACGTGATACTAAGAGAAAATAGATACAAATATTGTTACGATCCTATATGATTCAAATGCAGGTTATGTGTGATTCCTGTACTGACATACGGTTGTGAAAGTTGGAAATCAACAAAGAAAATTGATAAGAAACTGGACAGCTTTGAGAATAAATGTCTCCGAAAATTATTAGAAGTAAAATAGAGTGATTTCAATTCGAACACAATGAGAGATAGAACACATCAACAACCCGTATCAAATATTATAAGAAAACGAAGGTGGAAATATTTAGGTCATGTTCTTAGATCAGACGAAAAGAGACTAAATCAACAAGTCCTTATGTAGTCACCAGTTGGGAAAAGAAAACGTGGAAGACCAAAGACCACTCTTCGAAGATCAATCCTACAAGAAAGTAAACTATTGGGATGTAAAACCATACAAGATCTCCAACTGCTAGCAAAGAACCGCATCACATGGAGATCTAAAACCTCTACCCTATGTGCCGCCTTTGACACGAAAGAAACAAACTAACTAACTGTTATGATTGTTTTTAATTTTAATAGTCTACACTGGTAAATGAGTGTTTAATATTAGTAGTCTACACTGGTAAATGAGTGTTTAATATTAATAGTCTACACTGGTAAATGAGTGTTTAATATTAATAGTCTACACTGGTAAATGAGTGTTTAATATTAATAGTCTACACTGGTAAATGAGTGTTTAATATTAATAGTCTACACTGGTAAATGAGTGTTTAATATTAGTAGTCTACACTGGTAAATGAGTGTTTAATATTAGTAGTCTACACTGGTAAATGAGTGTTTAATATTAGTAGTCTACACTGGTAAATGAGTGTTTAATATTAGTAGTCTACACTGGTAAATGAGTGTTTAATATTAGTAGTTCTCGATAACGAAGTATTTAAGGCTAGTTTGAGTCAACTATTCTAGGTATGTACGCTGTATGCTGTTAGACTACAGGAAACCCTGACCCTATAGTTGGAGATATACACTACAAGTACATCTGAAGACAAAATAAGACTCGCCTTAATGTAAAGGACATTGGTGATTTAAATAAAGCAAACCTTCTAGCATAAATGAGTAACTTGCTTGATATTTAAGTAACATGACTACTTCTGAATTCATAGATGGCGGCAAAGAAAAGAAAAAAAATTCAGTTCAAGAGAATAGCTGGGAAAAAAAATAGATATGTAAGAAAAACAAACATAATGACAACTAATACAATAATGATATCATCTGTATATTTATCACCAGTGAGAGGAATTGTTCAAATATGTGAATAATTCTGAATATCATTGTTTTATTGATAACAAACAATATGGCATGTGATGAGAGAAAATATTTAAAAAACATAAAAAGCAGTCTTTGCCTTACTTCTTCTTCTTCTTCTTCTTTGATCGCTCCATTTCGACTACTTGTTAACCACTCTGTGTCATGACCCAGGTTACAAGGAGAAAATGGTGATGGGTCTGGCATACCCAACTGAAGACAGTCGAGTGTCACGAGACAAGCACTTGGGTGAAACCCGCAAGGAAACTGAAAAAGAGGACGCCCTAAACAGACCTAGAGTGCTGGACTATCCTGGGAGACCAGAAAGAAAACAGCCAGAGACCGAGAAGAGTGGGAACATTTGTTGAGTCCCTATACTCCACGAGGAGCGGGGAGGAATAAGTAAGTAAGTATATAGATCCTGTAAGGTAATATATTATGGGGATCTAAACGTTACAATTGACTACAAAATACTGGCAATGTGTACAGGAAGGAGAGAGACATTTTGTAGAGTCATTACATTTAACCTTCAATGTGACAACGGAATATTAATGAATTATTCACTGATCGATTGATTGAATCAAAAATAATAATAAGTCAGCTTGTTGTAACATAAATTTCAAATCATCTAATAAGTTAAAATTCATGTACACTATTTAAACAACAATGCAGACACCTTCGAATCAAGTGAAGAATTTTGGGTAAGACACACAAGAAAATGTAAAGAATCTTCTCCAGCACTTCAAAGAAAACTTAATTCAGACTTAATAGTTCCCTGAAATTGAAACAACAACAAAAACAACAGTACTCTGAAATTGGCTTAGTTCAAAGTTCAAGTCGTTGCTATTTCTGAACGTCTCCGTTATTGCAGTTTGTTAAATGCGTATTTTCTTGTGTTGTGTTACAATTTGTGTATTTTCTTGTGTTGTGTTACAATTTGGTGAAGAAAACAAATGCAAACCTATTTTCAATATCACTTAAGCATGTAAAAAGTCCAGAATAGAAATATATATTTTAAAAACTATGGACGGGAATGAAACAAATAAATGTGTTGATAAGAAAATAATCATTTTTGAACAAAGTAAAATTGTGTTTTACTTGTGTATTGTCGGAGCTCTCAAGAGGAGCAAAGAATAGTAACACTGTGACCAACAAGGCATGTCAAAAGCGGCTGAGGTAGGGACCTAGGAAAGTAAATAAACTGCGTCGCAGAAATCGGATGTGCTGGCCTACTGAGACGCATAACTAGCGCTGCGCACATCGCTCTTGGGCTCAGATCACATACAAATCACAAAGAATTGTTTAATAAGTGGTCGATATGGAGCGTTCAAAAAAGAAGAAGAACTACAATATAACATTGCGTTTATCACAATTTCTGATTTCACACGTATACAGTTTCCGATATGCACACGTACACAGTTTCTGATATGCACACGTACACAGTTTTAATTTCCACAATTTCTGATATGCACACGTACACAGTTTCAATTTTAACAATTTCTGATATTCACACGTACACAGTTTCAATTTTCACAGTTTCTGTTAGTTGTGTATATTTTTTAAGTGGTAATTGTAATACACTTTGATGTGCAAAGATGTATATGTATTACAGTTTGAATGGTTAGTAGGTCTTATAAGTAAATATTTTAATTTTTTAAAACACATTTTGATATGAAAATATGTGAGTTTAAAATGTCACCAAGTTCTGATACGTGCGATACAGAGTTTTGGGATCGCGAGAGAGAGAGAGATACAGTTTAATGTTCCAGGTTTCTGATAGCTCTTAATATTTAAAACTTTAAAGTGTTACATGTAAGTATATTAAATAATAATAACAATAATTCCTCTCGTACCATTACTGCAATCAATTTATCCATACCGCTCTATCCTGGGCAACTCGCTCAATCTCCTCCTTGGATTGAGACCGATATTTCTTGCTTCTCTCAGCAAAGTTCGTCTCATGGTCTCCTTAGGTCGTCCTCTCTTTCTTGAACCCTTTGCATCCCACTTCAATGCCTGCTTTGATATTCTTTGATCATTTCTTCTCAAGGTGGTCCAACATATCTCCATCGTTTCCTTCTTATAACAGTTGTTACTAGTGGTTGACCAGACATTTCTCTAATTTCATCACTTCTGAATTCGTTCCATTTTATGTTCATTATTTTTCAGACATCTATTTTCAAATGCATTCAACTTGTTTTCTATATATTTTATCATTTTTCAAAACGACTAAAGATATAAAAATGAAATTGGATGCATTTGAAAATGATATGAGCAAGAAATAATGAACATTAAAATATTAAAGTTAAGTATAATATTACAGAGTCTGATATTGAAATATTTTACAGTTTAAATTTTAACAAATTCTTATATGTAACTTTTACGCCCAGTGGTTGCCGGGGTTTAAATTTGGGGTAAGAATAGAACCACTGTTACCTGCCACGTATGTCGTAAGAGGCGGATAAGGAGGTTTGGTTGAAATCGGATGCACATGTCCTAAACGTGTAGAAATCTATGCGCTTAGGGGCCTACCAACCAATGTGCAACGTATACACGTTCTTGGCAAAGATCAAACATATCACAAAGAGTGATTAAAATTGGTCGTAAAGAACGAACACAAAGAAGAAGAAGAAGAATAGCTTTTTAAAACAGAAAATGATTAAACGAATCATAAATTGTCAAACAACAGATATGGGAAGTATTCGAATGTATCACAAAGTGAACACTTATCTTCAATTGTCAAGTTCAGAATAAATGTGAAGAAAGATAAAAAGACACGTAAGGAAATGATATATATTCTACATACAAATATGAATTAGTTAACTTGTTTCAAATAACCAAAACGTATTCATCATTGTGTTCACTTTGCCGTATCTGTGATCTGTATCGTGGATGTAAGATGCCTACGAGCCCGTGTTTACTTTGTCTTATCTGTGATCTGTATCGTGGATGTAAGATGCCTACGTAGGCCCCGTGTTTACTTTGTCTTATCTGTGATCTGTATCGTGGATGTAAAATGTTCACGTAGGCCCCGTGTTCACTTTGATCTGTATCGTGATCTGTATCGTGGATGTAAGATGCTCAAGTAGGCGCCGTGTTCACTTTTCCTTATCTGTGATCTGTATCGTGGATGTAAAATGTTCACGTAGGCCCCGTGTTTAATTTGAACACGTAAAATAGCGCTCATCATCATCATCAGGGGCCGTACAGGCTGGTGTCGGCGATCATGGATCTCCACAAATCTCTGTCTTTGGTATTTGCTATCATCTCAGATGTTGATGCTATACCGTACCATGGAGTCAGGCTATCCAAAATGTTCGTTTTCTGTTTTTCTTTGTCTCGTCTACCCTCAACTTTAACCGGTTGTTACAATGTATTCTAAATATCCTCTCATCATCACATGACCGAAAAATGATGACCGCTTCTTTCTTATAATGATGATAAGCTTTCTCTGTGTCTTGACCTCATTCAACACCTCAACATGAGTAATTTTAGCAGTCTATGGGATTCTCATCATTCTTCTGTAAAATCAACATGTCTGTGATCCTCAGAGATTTGTCGATTTGTGTAAAATAGCACTACAGTTAAAAAATCGTTAAATATATGCAGCTAAGCCGCTGCCCAGGCCACATGCATTAAACGATTACAATAAAATAGACTACATTTTCACTATCTTCAATATTAGAAATGGGAACTTCGCCGGTGCTGCTTAGTTCTTGCACTATCGGTGATATCGTTTTGCGTAAGAAAGGATCAGAGGACACTGATTTGGTTACTCACCAAAGCGTAATAATGATTGCTCAATTAATCAATCAATCAATATGCCATATAGCAGGGCCGTGCCGAGCTATGATACAGAGAGGCGGCAACATCAGGCGGCACCGTAAGTGGGTAATTAACAATATTTACGGAACGCTTTTCTATATTAGTCTACGTTATTCTGATATTGATGTATACGATTTATCGCACGCCTCTGCGTAAGCACTTTCGGTACCCTTTGATCTCGGTTTCTGGTGCACGTGCATTCCTAGCAAGAGCTCGCCAAAATTTATTTTTTTGGGGACAAGGCGAAGCTATTTTTTGTTTTTAATTTACCTCCTAACCGCTTCTAAACGATGAGGCGACAATTATAACAAAAGCTAATTGCACGTGTATGTGTTGATAGTTGTGCTTTAAGCTTGCAATTATTGACAATATTTGATTTTAATGTTAGTTTGTCTCGAGAAATGGCAATCGTCTGTTATGTTTTTAAATCAGTTAATCGGATAAATTATTTATATGTATCAGTATAACATGGAGTGGCCATTGACTGGGTGAAGCGAAAATGTTGCAGGGGCGAAACTGGCATCGATTGAGTAGAAAATAGTCAACTAGAAGATATGGATTTTGCAGATGATATTGCCTTGTTAAGTAGAAACAACCAAGATATGCAAAGAAAAACAGACAACTTGTCATCTATAGCATCAAAAGTTGGACTGAAGATAAGCTATGAAAAAAACAAATATAATGAAGACACCAATGGAAGTTATACAGATTTTACACTGGAATCTAAAATGATAAAAATAACAGAGCAGTTCACCTATTTAGGTAGCAATTTGATTGCACAGGAAATGTTAAAAAGAAATTATGATACGAATTGGCAAAGCAACATCAGCTTTTAAAAGTCTAAAAAAATATGGAACTGCAAGTTATATAGTATTAAACTAAATTACGAATTTTCAATTCAAATGTTGTATCAATCCTAACATGCTAGAGAGTTGAAAATGACTAAAGATATAGAAAGCAAGTTGAATGCATTTGAAAATAGATGTCTGCGAAAATAATGAATATAAAATGGAATGAATTCAGGAGAAGTGATGAAATCAGAGAAATGTCTGGTCAACCACTAGGAACAACTGTTATAAGAAAGAGAAGATGGAGATATGTTGGGCACACCTTGAGGAGAAATGATCAACGAATATCAAAGCAGGCATTGAAGTGGGATGCAAAGGGTTCAAGAAAGAGAGGTCGACCCAAGGAGACCCTGAAACGAACTTTGCTGAGAGAGACAGGAAATATCGGTCTCAGTTCCATGGAGGAGATTGAGCGAGTTGCCTAGAATAGAGCGGTATGGAGAAATTACTTGCAGGCCCTATGTATAACGGTACGAGAGGAATTATTATTATTATTATTATTATTATTATTATTTATTAGTATAACATTTTGTATTTATACTAATTCAGTTTGTGTGTTTATAAAGTAGATCAGGTAAGAGAATTATTGTTTTTTATTCTGCAATTGTAGATACTTATTATCACTGAAAATTATTATGTTATGACAATAGGGACATGAATTAAAATGTAGCATTTGCATGGACGTGGGTATATATATCAGGTGCGAAACGTGTGTCTGTGTGTGATAGATAAACACGTAATCACAAAGTACTGTAGTTTTACAAAATGCAAAAACAATGACAATATGATTATGTGTGATGGAGTTATTTAGGTAATATTTTGCTACTATTGCGTTCTGTGTCTGACAGAGAGGTAGAGAGAGAGAGAGAGAGAGAGAGGAGACAGAGAGAAATAGAGAAAGAGAGAGACAGTTGTTTAGAGAATGTTGTGGGAAAAGAGTTTTTCGAAATTAAAATTACTAAAACACTACTGAAGAAGTTCAATAAGCCAAACAAAACATAAAAATGCCATTAATTTCTATTGAATGTACATTGACTGGCTACTATAGACTACACATCCATAATTAACGAATTTGCTAAATTTAAAGTCAAAAGGATACAATCGTAGTAGATTGTTATAGTTGATATTTCATTTCATTATTTCAAAGTAGTTTCATAATAAAAAATAGTATTCGTACATTTTGTAAAGTTTAAAAAAAAATCACAATCGAAGATTATTTTACAGAACTTTTGTTGCTTTTATCGATGTCATTCCCAAACAATTTCTTTGGAAGCACTTACAGTCTTTGGTTATCTACGTCTTTCTTTGATATATCTCAAACTATAGTCATTGAATATAAGCAAGATATGAACATGAAATGATTCATATATTTGCTATTATTGTTAAATTAGTTCTGATAATCGGGTCTCTACTGTCCTTATTATAGCATTTTAATCAGCTGAAATAAACAGAATGGCTAGCGTTAGTATTGTGATATTTCTCTAGTTCGGTTATTCTTTGAATTTAAACAATAATGGATATGATGGATATCATTTGAATATAAGGGATAGGACACATATTGAGAAGAACGATCGTAAGCATTGCAAGACAGGACTTGTTTTGGGAAATCTGCAAGGAAAGAGGAGTAAGGAAAGGCCTAGAAATACCTGAAGAAGATAGCTGAAAAAGTATATTAAAGACTTGGAAAGATTTGAAAAGGATTGCGAAAGAGAGCAAGGGATGAAAGAAGTTTGTTGAAGACTTGTGCTTTTGTGGGGAATTAAAAGATGATGAAGTTAGGTTATACGTTGCATAGGGGCCTCAATCAAATTCTCTATACTGCTCTATCCTGCACCACTCGTTATATCTCTTCTATGAAATTAAGTCCAATATGTCTCGAATTGCTTAGTAAATTTTTCAGTATAGTTTTGACATAACATAAAGATATCTGAAAGTGATAAGAAAAGAACTAGGTATGAAAGGGTTTACCGTAGTGAAGTGGACATCAATTGACCAAACTCAATAAAAAACGAAAGATTCGGACACTCCTCATGTTTTATTATTAATTGTAAAAGTATGTTTTTTCAATCTCATACAGCGCATCCACGCTTACTTGGAATCTTTCTTTTTTTTTTCCCGATCCAGAAGCACTTGAGCTGAAAGCTCTTCGGCTCGGTGTCATGGACATCGTAACCCTTCGGCTCGGTACCACGAACACCGTAAATCTGGGGAACCTGTAGCTTTTCTGCCAGTCCGCGGAGTTGAACCCGCACTTACAGAGGACTAGTCACACGTAGTCCAACGCGCTACGAACACGCTGGGCACGCGGGCACTTGGATTCTATCATTCATGATGTATCTGATTCTCATTTCTCATTATTTCTCTCTTGTTCTCTATCTCTTCACACTCTGTTTCTTTTTCCTAGCAGTCTGTGTTTGAATAAGACATACTTGTATTTACTTGTCTCCTGTTCTCCTGTTCTCTGTGTGCGGTTAGCCGGTATCCTGCATGCTGGGTGTCTCTACTATTTATTTATTCCACTTGTGTTTTGTATGTTTAACACATATCGTGTCTCTATTGGATGACTTTACCCTCTTATTTAACAACAAATAATGCTGGGGTCTCTGTGGACAAGTGGTTAAGACATTTGCTTTGCGCTTTGAAGCTTGTGGGTTCAAATTTCCCTGACGACATCGTAAAGTTCACATGTTCATTTTAAAGAGATCCCTATGATTGTTATTAGAGCTACGGAGCTCGTTGTTTGTTATTAGAGCTACGGAGCTCGTTGTTTGTTATTAGAGCTACGGAGCTCGTTGTTTGTTATTGAGCTACGGAGCTCGTTGTTTGTTATTGAGCTACGAAGTTCGTTGTTTGTTACTGAGCTACGGAGCTCGTTGTTTGTTATTAGAGCTACGGAGCTCGTTGTTTGTTATTAGAGCTACGAAGTTCGTTGTTTGTTATTAGAGCTACGAAGTTCGTTGTTTGTTATTGAAGCTACGAAGTTCGTTGTTTGTTACTGGAGCTACGGAGCTCGTTGTTTGTTACTGGTTTTTTTATGGTGAGATACAGAGCTATTTGGGAAACCGTTTCAATGCAGTCAACCCTTGCATTTAGACCTCTTTAAATATCGCTAATTATACCATCTTTAGGAATGCCCAATGTGCCGTGACGTCGATCGCATAACATAACATAACATAACATAACATAACATAACATAACATAACATAACATAACATAGCATAGCATCTTTAGGGTCTTGTCATGGAACCCACAGGAGGGCGAAAGAAGGGAAGCCTAGAAATATATGGAGACGAGATTTGGAGGCAGAGATCAACAATTTAAAGAGGAGCCGTTGGGAGCTGCAGGAAATAGCTAGAGATAGGAAGACTTGGCATTAGTTGGTTGGGGCATATCCCCTAATCCAAGTTATAAATCAGAGAAAGAGAGAGAGATAGAGATACCATCTTTGGTGATCTCCTTGTTTTGCGAGACACAACCGTATTGTTCTTATTATTCAGTCGTGATGAGACAACTGTTCTAGATGATGGTGCAGAACTTTGTCTAGTCAGCATCATCAATATTAACGATCTCAACATCAGCACACAAAATGTGAGTAGTGCATTCTTAAGTCATTCTGTATCGTAAATATTGCAGTACAACCCAGCGTGGACTGATATTTAGTTATAATAGTTTTTGCTTCTTCTTCTTCTCTCGTACGCTAGCTGCTAATTCAGGCGTAAAGTCATGACGCCTGGTATTGCGCTTCTGACTGATTTTTGCGTGGGCTTATATTACCCTTTTACAGGCAATCCTCAACCATATGAACAGCCTCGCCGACTTCAGAGCTACTTGAAGTGTAGATCCTTCAAGTGTGATCATTGCAGAAACCTGTTGTCTTTGTAACTCTTTCTCGGACAGAGTTAGTTAGTGAAGGCAAGAACGGATGACTTCTCTATCAGTTTTCCTGCCTTTGGTGAGGTCGTTCCGTATGCATCGTAAGATACACACTCTTTAATGATCTGTTAGTGCTGCAAATTTGGTCTTAGATCTACACCAAAGAGCATTAGCTACTCTGCGCTGACTGGGTGAGGTCGCTCAGGTAAAGACCCGAGCAATCTCGACCCATCTAGTGCTAGTCACAGGAACTGTCACCCTTCTTGTATTCGTTGCTCTTTTACGATCATGTATCGCCGTATATTTGGACATTTTGATCTTCACCAAAGAGTATGTCTATAATATGCGCTCTTTCTGACTATATGAGATCCTTCCGGATTAGGAACATTCTCAGTTATTGGAGACGCATGTGCTTTGTGGAACAAACGATCATATGTTGGCGGAGTTATAATGGTTTCAGTTGCAAATATCACACACTCAAACGATGAATATCATAAATATTAGAAGCCGCCCGCGTGGTGCCGGGGCCCGCAAGCGAAGTAAAGAATAGTATCACTGCCACCTACAATCCATGTCGTAAGAGGCGAATGATGTAGGCCCTAGGGATGCTACCCTAGTAAATAAAAACAGCGAAGAAACCGCATGTGCTGGCCTACTTGTAGGCGCATAATTGACACAACGTAAATCTCTCTTAGGCTCAGATCACATACAAATCACACAGAGTGGTTGACAAGTGGTCGATGTGGAGCGTTTGAAGAAAAAGAATAATGAAGCGGTTATAAAAACACTACACCAGTCAGGGCAACCAACACCGCCTTTTTAGTAATTTGCACTACTTTTTCAGCGCAGTCCGCGACGGAACACAAGTCAGCCATTGTGTTTTTCGATCGAATCGATGAAACAGCGTGTAAACAATTGCTTCATATGAAATATGTGTCATTCATATAGTAAAATCCATTGTTCTACGTGTAACTGTAACATATTCTACAGATCTGGAAAATTATATGATTATATGTTAAGTAGAAGCTATTTTGAACGAAATTTTTTCGATGGTCACTACCATTATTTTGGAACCTTGAAAATTTCGCTTGGGTACTACCCATAAACATCGTATTTACGTGCAACGGAATTTAAACTTCACTTTACTCGTAAATTTTCATTACTAGAAACATTTTTCTCTCTTCTAAGGGAAACTTTACGTCTGCACGGCGTCAATAATCTACCAGACTTACCATTTCTCAGTGCTACGAAGCCGGTTTGCTTGACGTCCATAGCAACCGTTGCAGTTTGTGATCTTCTCGTGAATTTTTTTCGTCATATTACTTGTGTCAACAATATCCAGCAATGCTAAATAGAAATTTTTAATTTTCTTTTTATATTTCAAACATTATTTATTCCTTTCAGTTGACTTTTGTATCGAGTATCAACCGTAATATTAAATATCCAACACTAGATCTAGCTGTCAAAGTGAACCTTTCGTCAGCGATAGACGGCACTAATGACTGGACCGATCTTTATCGTACACTATTCAGATTTACTTCAGAAGTCTCATATTATTATATTGTGATTTCAGAATTAAAATAACTAGTGAATCATATCAGTATTCTGTTAATTGTCTTTCTTAATTATAGGCATTTCATGTTTAAAAGTTGTGCCATTTAAATTGCACTCATTGCTTAGCTGCAATCAGTTGCAATGAAGCTTTGTGACAAAATATAGTCTAGTAGTAATTTCAAATGTAACTATTGCAAGATCATCTAAATTTTCTTTTATGTAAACTTTCTGTGACTTTTAATTTGTTAGTGGTTAACCTAAATGTGATCATTTATATTTACTCCACATATATAAATAATTTACCAAATAAGTATCCAGCATGTTTGTATGTGAGATGTGCATACATAAGTAAATATATAAAACTCACACTATTCAAACAGTCACTCAGAACAGCACAACATATTGCAGATAAATCAAGAAATATATGAATACAAAAATTAACCTCTGATGCTAGAGTGAATAATTTACCAATATGCTTTTATTATTTTCTAAATTATTTTGGTTGTGTGGAACATATAATGAGCACTAGATCAACAGTTTCAATAAATAATATTCATTATGATCTCCCCATGCAACTGGCTTCAACCTTGCAATAACATTAAATATATTTATTAATTTATTTTAAAAACTGGAGATAGAGGTTGTGTGAATAATTTACTCAGAAAGTGTTAAAGCTTGACCATCATTGCAAAGAAATTAGAGATATTATTCAATGAAATTGTTGATCTAGTAGTCAATACATTTTTAAAACAATCAAGACAGTTTTTGACACTAATGAAAACACACTGATAAATCATTTACCTATGCTTCAAATATATATAAATTAGGATTTATACAAAAATCTGATTTGCTATAGCATTGTGTTTACTGTACCATTGATTAATCAATTTTACTCAAAGCTCAGGTCATACACAAAGCTTTCATATACATAAAATGTGCTTGTTAAATGTATGTTCATGTAGAAGACATGATGCAGTATTTCATCACTAATTACCACATTTACTTCAACCGATAACAAGTTAAAAGTCACAGAAGAAGTTTACGTAAAAAAGAAAATGTAGATGATCTTGCAATAGTTACATTTAAAATTACTACTAGACTATATTTTGTCACAGAGCTTCATTGCAGCTAAGCAATGAGTGCAATTTAAATGGCACAACTTTTAAACATGAAATGCCTATAATTAAGAAAGACAATTAACAGAATACTGAAATGATTCACTAGTTATTTTAATTCTGAAATCACAATACAATAATATGAGACTTCTCAAGTAAATCTGAATAGTGTACGATAAAGATCGGTCCAGTCATTAGTGCCGTCTATCGCTGACGAATGGTTCACTTTGGACAGCTAGATCTAGTGTGGGATATGTAATATTACGGTTGATACTCGATACAAAAGTCAACTGAAAGGAATAAATAATGTTTGAAATATAAAAAGAAAATTAAAATTTCTATTTAGTTTTGATATTGTTGACACAAGTAATATGACGAAAAAATTCACGGGAAGATCACAAACTGCAGCGGTTGCTATGGACGTCGAAAGCAAACCGGCTTCGTAGCACAGAGAAATGGTAAGTCTGGTAGATTATTGACGCCGTGCAGACGTAAAGTTGCCCTTAGAAGAGAGAAAAAAGTTTTTAGTAATGAAAATTTACGAGTAAAGTGAAGTTTAAATTCCCGTTACACGTAAATACGATGTTTATGGGTAGTACCCAGCCGAAAATTTCAAGGTTCCAAAATAATGGTAGTGACCATCGAAAAAAATTTCGTTCAAAATAGCTTCTACTTAACATATAATCATATAATTTTCCAGATCTGTAGAATATGTTACAGTTACACGTAGAACAATGGATTTTACTATATGAATGACACATATTTCATATGAAGCAATTGTTTACACGCTGTTTCATCGATTCGATCGAAAACACAATGGCTGACTTGTGTGAAATTTTTTACCGTCGCGGACTGCGCTGAAAAAGTAGTCAAATTACTAAAAGAGCGGTGTCTCAATGCAAATATGACGCCGTGCAGCAGCAGCAGACACGCTAGATGGCACTTGCCATAACGCTTCCCAAACTCTGATCGCTGATAATTCAACATGAATAAAGAAATGAAGAGAGAAAATGAAAAGTTTGACGAGTTTTGACATCAATTGTTTTATGACCCCAACGTTTGTGTCACAGAATGACTTTCATGTTTACGTTCATTACAGTTGATATCGAAATAGTATATATATATATACGAGTATATATATATCATCGAAATGTATGTATATATTTATTGTTATATTTGTTAGTTAAAAACTTGGAAAGTTTCGTATAAAGTTAAAGAAACTGCTATATGTGACAAATCCACTATTGTAGCTAATGGTGTGATTGTCCCAAATTTCTACGCCTCTGAAGTAGTTAAAGATATGGATTAATTGTGTGATTGTCCCAAATTTCTACGCCTCTGAAGTAGTTAAAGATATGGATTAATTGAATTAATGATTTCTTGTTATGTCTTATCCACGTGTATGATTGCGTAGTCAATATATTTTGTAATCCGTACTTCTGTGTTTGAGTGGGTTTGAGTATGCATGAATGTATATGTGTGTTGGTGGGTACCATTTTAAGTGTATGCATGCACGTCTGTGTAAGTGTATGCGTACACGTCTGTGTAAGTGGATGCGTGCACGTCTGTGTAAATCTTCTTCTGCTTTGCGTTCGTTCTTTACGACCAATTTTAATCACACTTTGTGATATGTTTGATCTTTGCCAAGAACGTGTATACGTTGCACATTGGTTTGGTAGGTCCCTAAACACATGACTTCACACGTTTGGGACATGTGTATCCGATTTCAGCCAAACCTCCTAGTCACCTCTACAACACGCGTGCAGGTAACAGTGGTTCTATTCTTTACACCACAAATTTGGGCCCTGGGAACCACTCCGACGATCTGTAGTGTAGAATTCACGTCTGTGTAAGTGTATGCGGGTACGTCTGTGTAAGTGTATGCGGGTACGTCTGTGTAAGTGTATGCGGGCACGTCTGTGTAGCGTATGCATTCACGTCTGTGAAGTGTATGCGGGTACGTCTGTGTAAGTGTATGCGGGTACGTCTGTGTAAGTGTATGCGGGTACGTCTGTGTAAGTGTATGCGGGTACGTCTGTGTAAGTGTATGCGGGTACGTCTGTGTAAGTGTATGCGGGTACGTCTGTGTAAGTGTATGCATTCACGTCTGTGTAAGTGTATGCGGGGACGTCTGTAAGTGTATGCATTCACGTCTGTGTAAGTGTATGCGGGTACGTCTGTGTAAGTGTATGCGGGTACGTCTGTGTAAGTGTATGCGGGTACGTCTGTGTAAGTGTATGCGGGTACGTCTGTGTAAGTGTATGCATTCACGTCTGTGTAAGTGTATGCGGGTACGTCTGTGTAAGTGTATGCATTCACGTCTGTGTAAGTGTATGCGGGTACGTCTGTGTAAGTGTATGCATTCACGTCTGTGTAAGTGTATGCATTCACGTCTGTGTAAGTGTATGCGGGTACGTCTGTGTAAGTGTATGCATTCACGTCTGTGTAAGTGTATGCATTCACGTCTGTGTAAGTGTATGCGGGTACGTCTGTGTAAGTGTATGCGGGCACGTCTGTGTAAGTGTATGCGGGTACGTCTGTGTAAGTGTATGCGGGCACGTCTGTGTAAGTGTATGCGGGCACGTCTGTGTAAGTGTATGCGCATTCTGAAATGTGTGTATGAGGCACGTTGGTAATAGTGAGCAAAAGTAGGTCTGTGTAATTGGTATGCGACGACTTTTGTGAAGTGTAATAGTTCACGTCTGTAAGTGTATGCGGGCACGTCTGTGATAAGTATGGTACGTCTGTGTAAGTGGACGCGCATATCTGTATGTTGCCATCTGCTCATAAAGAAAACGACAGTTGGGTCACATATAGGGAAAGCAAAAGTAGGAAAAGATTACTGGTTATTGGTTACTGAACCGGCATTATTTCACTCCGGGAAAACCCGTAGATGATAAGTATTCCCCAGCAGATGTCGAAGGATATACATACTGATGGTTCCCGCGGTGATGAAAGACTATTTCCCAATCATTTTCACAAAACATCAAAGCATATGTTAACTCTGAATAGCACATATTATGTTTCAGCATTGCTTATGTATGGGTCGGCTCTGATGTTCTACCTATGAACAATCAGATCGGATAATATGCTGCCATATATCTCTTGATGTTGTACTTTAAAGTAAGGTTTGTTGTGTTTGTAAAATAGTTTAGTTAACCATCTGTGTTAACATCTGTGGTTAAGTGGTTAAGCCCTCAACTTGCGCTACGACGATTGTGGGTTCGAATCCTGACCCTACGTTCTGTTCATGGGTGTACTTTTTCAGGGACGCCTAAGATTGTTGTCGGAGCTACGGAGTTCGTGCTTTGTTCAATATTCTCGGCAAATGGCGTGCCATGTCTGTGGAGGACCTAGACAAATGTGGTAAAACCCGGTTCAATGAAGTCAATACTACGGCTTTAGACCCTCTACAAGTGTGTAGTGTGTAATGACTAATGAATTCATTACACGTGTGTAGTATGTAATGTCTCATGGACTCATTACAAGTGTGTAGTGTGTAATGACTAATGAATTCATTACACTTGTGTAGTATGTAATGTCTCATGGACTCATTACACGTGTGTAGTATGTAATGACTAATGAATTCATATTACGCGTGTGTTATGTACTGAGAACCTACTCCGCCCGTGTAGTGCCAGGACCCAGAAGGGAAGCAACGAATAGTACCACTGCGACCTACAATGCATGTCGTAAGAAACGGCTGATGTAAGACATAGGGAAGCTACCCTAGTAAATTAAAAGCAGAGCAGAGATTGGATGTGCTGGCCTACTTGTAGGCGCATGACTGGCACAACGTACAATCGCTCTTAGGCTCAGATCATATACAAATCACACAGAGTGGTTAACAAGTGGTCGATATAGAACGTTGGAATAAGATCACCACTCTTGATAACATTCTCAGTAGAAACATTAACATTATCTTTTGTTATATTCTCTATAACTGTCATACTTTGTTTGTCTATCTGACATCTTCAATGTACATCAATAAAGGAAGACACCAGGAGGTGGAGAATCTAGTCGCGACGTCTATTATTGGTGCCAAGAAAATGTAGACTAGAAGTTGGTATCTGATGAGGGAATGACTCTGATCGTCATATCGCCAACCTCATGTTGACAACTTCATAAATAAAATGAAAGATAACACTTCTACCTACTCCCATTAAGATGTCTAGTGTTGGCATGTACGTGCTATCTTATGACATCATTTTATATATATACGTTTACTAATCTCGTCTCAGGAATTATGAAAACCCATAGTTGCTACCTGATATGTTTTGCAACATTAGTCCTTGTATTTATAGAGTTGTGTAGCTAGATGTGTTTGAATGTATTTGTGGTGCACTGAAATCTTTTTCTTTACTTTAGAAAAAAAGTTGTTTCTTTAATGGTCTGTTTCTTTCCAACACTGCTTTGCACATTTTGTTGAATACGGCGACTTTATATGGTGCAGTGTAAAAATTGGATCTATGCATGATTTTCTTGTTCTTTTTAAAACCTGTTTGTTCTTTTCTAATTATGAAAACCAATTTTTTTAGGGTTCAGGTTACTGAATGTTTTACTTGTTAATGATATCAATGTTATTCCGCTCCGGTTGTTATTATTTCCTAAATCCTCATTTTTGTTAATTTAAGTAGATCATATCTTCCTTCTTGTGGGACTACTTCTTTATTTAATATATTATTTATAATTGTGCACAGCACGCTTTGTATTTCTTCAGATTTGTTTGTAATCACCATCAGCAATTCTGAGCTCCAAGTTCCATCAATTTTAAGTACTTTGAACTTTCCCTGTTCTTCAATAGCTTGTGTTTTACTTCTGTGTTTATTTTCTGTATTGCCTTTGCTGTGTCACTAAATAAAAGAGTATTTCTGCTATGTAACATCTGTTTAAGATAGTTTTATCACCTTTCAATTATTTTTCTCTATTTGCCTCAATTCTTTTAGTTCCTGCTTTGAACGAGTAAACTTGATTTGTTACCAAGCATCCTCTCACTTTTTTGGTTATTATGATATGCTCGGTTTTAATATTATACCTGCAGGCAGCATATTCGGTATCAGTTGCAAGTTTTTTCCCAAGTAAACCATTTATTCACGTTTGTTCATGTTTTCACTTCTCTGTTTCTTGGCGTATAATTTTCTACAATTTTCTCCTTTAGTCTATGTGTTATTGTACTGAGTAACCTTTCCTTTACTTTATTCATTTGCTTTTTTTCATTTGTTTTATTTGTTCTCCTATTTTAGCCTTCCTCAATTTCAATGCAACATCCATATAAGAAAGTTGTGGTTGCTTCCAACATCTATCAGCTTTCTTACTTTCATATCTTGCAGTCAACGTTTTCTCTTCTGTTTACTAAAATAGTGAGCGTATGTAGCTTAAGCGGTAGTGAGCTCGATCACAAGCCAAGCGTACCTGGTTCAAACTACGCTGCCGGCAGTTTGGAAGCTAATTTCTTCGGCGTGGATTTTTATGAACTTTAAAAATAGACCTCAACTTTCAGAAAGCAATGGTAAATTACTGAGTGTATAAGTGATGCTTAAAAAATTAACGAATCGTTTACCGTGGTTTATGACGTAGTCCTGTGAAGGATATGCCACGATTTGATTTGATTAATACTAAACTATAGTCAATGTGATTTTCTGTACGCCGGCCGTTTTGAGATCGTCATGTTGTTTTATATATCTTTCTGTGTGAGAAAATGTGCTGACATGATCTTTGCTTCTGTTAGAGGCACACATGTAAGACAGGTTGAAGGATATCGGGTTGGCAAAATGTGACCTACTGGTCCTCCAGGTATAGGGATTGACATAGGGGCTGACAACCCATCCTTGTAAACAAATATTGTATTACGGAAACGAAAGCAAGAAATACCTTTGATGAACATTCCCAAAACTTGTTTGAGATGAACCATGCAAACTTACGATCCAAATATGTTAGCAAATGAAGAGACTTTTAAACAAATAAACTGTACATCATTGGAGACTATTATTAAAAGACAAAGATGGACGTGTATTGGGAACATATGTCGTATGAGATTAGGGGCATTGGTTTGTACAACTCTCCAATAGATTGTGGTTGGGGAAAAATATCTAGTAGTTCAAAGAACATTTTAACAAATAAAACAGTTTAAAGTGAGTTGAAATATTGTGACCAGAAGTGGGAAGCAATTAATAGGACATCAAAACTGTAGCACGGCGCAGTAATAACAGCACGGTGGCAGTAATGAACAGCACGGTGGCAGTAATGAACAGATTTATGTGGATATCTTTGGTGTTCAACGGGATAAGACGAGAATATAGTAACGGTTTCGAATGTCAAAAATGTTGAACTAATAATCGTATGATATTACTTCCTTAAGTAGGAACAGGCTTTCTCTATTATTTGACTTTGTACCTAATCCATTTTTCTCTCATTATTTTGGCTGTCACTGTTGTGATTCACCACATTTCCCTTCAGTGTCAGGTCTACTAGAGCATTGTTTGTTGTCAACATTCTTCAACCGTGAGATTATTGGGGAGTTGAAGATGGATAAGTGGGATGTTCTTCAGTCACTTCACGACTGTTTCTTGGATGACGACACTAAAATAGATGTTGAATGGATCCAGAGATTTAAAAAGTGTGGAGTTAGTTACCCGTTGTACGAGTAGAATCGTTTGCCCGAGGAGCAGAGTGAGGAGTGTGTTTAATTAGCGAGCCACGGAAACCATCAGTATACATACTTTTCGATATCTGTTGAGGGAGACTGAGCGCCTATAGGTCTACCCGGGGTGCAATGACACGAGTTTAGTTATTAACCACATGACCAACCGTGGAAAAGATATATCACAACTGAATGTGCCATTGGAAGATACTGGACATCTACGGGTCTGCTCCTAGTGTTATGATACTGAACATCTACGGGTCTGCTCCTAGTGTTATGATACTGAACATCTACGGCTCCTAGTGTTATGATACTGAACATCTACGGGTCTGCTCCTAGTGTTATGATACTGGACATCTACAGGTCTGCTCCTAGTGGTATGATACTGGACATCTACGTGTCTGCTACTGTTATGATACTGGACATCTACAGGTCTGCTCCTAGTGTTATGATACTGGACATCTACGGGTAGGCTCCAAGTGGTATGATACTGAACATCTAAAGCTCTGCTCCTAGTGGTATGATACTGAACATCTAAAGCTCTGCTCCTAGTGGTATGATACTGAACATCTAAAGCTCTGCTCCTAGTGGTATGATACTGAACATCTAAAGCTCTGCTCCTAGTGGTATGATACTGAACATCTAAAGCTCTGCTCCTAGTGGTATGATACTGAACATCTAAAGCTCTGCTCCTAGTGGTATGATACTGAACATCTAAAGCTCTGCTCCAAGTGGTATGATACTGAACATCTAAAGCTCTGCTCCTAGTGTTATGAAACTGAACATCTACAGGTCTGCTCCTAGTGTTATGATACTGGACATCTACGTGTCTGCTCCAAGTGTTATGATACTGGACATCTACGGGTAGGCTCCAAGTGGTATGATACTGAACATCTAAAGCTCTGCTCCTAGTGTTATGAAACTGAACATCTAAAGCTCTGCTCCTAGTGTTATGAAACTGAACATCTACAGGTCTGCTCCTAGTGTTATGATACTGGACATCTACGTGTCTGCTCCAAGTGTTATGATACTGGACATCTACGGGTAGGCTCCAAGTGGTATGATACTGAACATCTAAAGCTCTGCTCCTAGTGTTATGAAACTGAACATCTACAGGTCTGCTCCTAGTGTTATGATACTGGACATCTACGTGTCTGCTCCTAGTGTTATGATACTGAACATCTAAAGCTCTGCTCCTAGTGGTATGATACTGGACATCTAAAGCTCTGCTCCTAGTGTTATGATACTGGACATCTACAGGTCTGCTCCTAGTGGTATGATACTGAACATCTACGTGTCTGCTACTGTTATGATACTGGACATCTACAGATCTGCTCCTAGTGGTATGATACTGAACATCTAAAGCTCTGCTCATAGTGGTATGATATTGAACATCTAAAGCTCTGCTCCTAGTGGTATGATACTGAACATCTAAAGCTCTGCTCCTAGTGGTATGATATTGAACATCTAAAGCTCTGCTCCTAGTGGTATGATACTGAACATCTACGGGTAGGCTCCAAGTGTTATTAGAACAATTCATTAACTAATAAATAACAACCAAGAGTCATTTAATAAACAGTGGATTGATAAACAACTGACTGTTGATGAATATTTTAAAGACATGTTAGGTTTATTAAAAAAATGTAATATAACACTCACGTATTGAATATATTGCAACAGATGTGTTAGATCGGGAAGATCAGGAAAATATATTGGAATACAGCAAACTATTTTTGTCACGACAGTTTCTGTAAATAATTTAAGCCAAAATCATTCTAGCCTCAATAATAGATTCATTATCCAATAGTTTATGAGCAGAATTTTGCAACACTAACTGTCCTTTCGAAATGTCTCCTCTGGAATGTCATGTGTTAGTTGTCCTGACTTTCCTGCGGTCATGTTCAGATTTAGTCACATCTTGATTCAAATAGTCTTCATCTCCTTTGCTTTGTTAGGAAATTTCCATATTTGTTTTTTTTTCTTCAATTGTTCATGTTTTTTATATGTCCACAATTCTTCAATTTTCTCATTCTTTGTTGTAGCATCAGCCAGTTTTCTTTCATCTTAAGTTTCTTCTAGAACGATCTAATTGTTCTCTTCTCTGTCCACTGTAGACTGAGAACTATTCTGTAACACATATATTTGTAGTCACAGATTTTCATTTTAGGGCTGTTAGGAATGTATTGTGCTATTCTATATGTTCTGTGCTGTACAAGAAGTGAATTTCATTTCTTCTGTTGTATCCTTTCCTCTCACAAACAGGCTAAAATGAGAATGATCAAATGCTATATATATCCTATATTAATGTATGGCTCGAAACATGGACAATGAACAAGCAGTTAGAAGACAGAATTGATGCATTTGAGATGTGGATATATAGAAGAATATGCAGATTTTCATGGACAGAAAAACAGACAAATAAACAAGTTTTAGGAAAACTAGGCATGAAGAAACAATTATTAAGAGAAATAAAATTCAGACAAGTAAAGTATTTTGGGCACATAAAAGACATGACACCATGATAAAACATTTACTAGAGGGAAAGTTGAGGGGGAAGAGCAAGAGGAAGACCGAGAGATAAGTGGGAGGAAACTTTAAGAAATGGACAGGTTACAGTCTGGCAGTGTGCAACACCAAGGCGAAAGACAGAGGGTGCTGGAGATTCATTGCAGCCAACCTTCGATGTGGAGACGGCACCTGATGATGATGATCCTTTCCTCGATAAAGACCTTTTGGTCGAAACGTTGCTGTGTATTGTTATTGTTTTTGTATTTTATAAAACGACAGTACTTTGTTTTTACGTATTCCGCCATTAACACTTATATTCAAAAGCATATAAATATTTTTTTTATTGCACTCTTAAATGTCCATGTTTTACTTTCATGCGTTATAACTGAGAATATACACTATCCTGCATGTGTCTGTAGCAGTCATATTCAACTCACTAATAACATCATAAAGACATCCTTTATTATGGTCTTCCTTTCGTTCGCTGTCTGGTATCCTGCATTCCAGAATGATCTTCTTCAGAGTATCTTGTCGTTCTATATGTCAAATCAATCACTTCTCTTCAATTTTAAGCTAATGCAAAATGGAAATATTTTATTTTCTATCCATGGCATTCTGAGTTCTTTTCTGCAACATTTGAATTCAAAGGGATTAATCGATTCTTAAACTGGTTTTTCTAAATAATCCATATCTCACAGCGTTATATTACTATAAGGACAAATATATGAACTTAAACATCTAAGTTATGTTAGCGTGACTCAAGTTCAGTTTATCAGCTGTATGACGTCTTCTCATATAATCCATCAGAACTAGCACCCTGTTAATCTTAATTACTAAGATGTGGTATAATAAAGTGTGTTTCTGTGTTTGCAAAATCTTTCTAGCAGCCCACTTTTACAAATTTCTGTCTCGTAAGAAAATTGCAATGCAAACTCGGTTGTTGCACAACATTCTTGCAAGCTTTGTTGTTAGAGAAAATATATACATCCTCTGTAGTTGAACGTTATTCATATACTCTCTGTGGTTAAACGTTATTCATATACTCTCTGTGGTTGAACGTTATTCATATACTCTCTGTGGTTGAACGTTATTCATATACCCTCTGTGGTTGAACGTTATTCATATACTCTCTGTGGTTAAACGTTATTCATATACTCTCTGTGGTTGAACGTTATTCATATACCCTCTGTGGTTGAACGTTTACATATACCATCTGTGGTTGAACGTTATTCATGTACTCTCTGTGGTTAAACTTATTCATATACCCTCTGTGGTTGAACGTTATTCATATACTCTCTGTGGTTGAACGTTATTCATATACTCTCTGTGGTTGAACGTTATTCATATACTCTCTGTGGTTGAACGTTATTCATATACTCTCTGTGGTTGAACGTTATTCATATACTCTCTGTGGTTGAACGTTATTCATATACCCTCTGTGGTTGAACGTTATTCATGTACCCTCTGTGGTTAAACTTATTCATATACCCTCTGTAGTTGTACGTTATTCATGTACCTTCTGTGGTTGTACGTTATTCATGTACCCTCTGTGGTTAGTCGTTATTCATGAACCCTCTGTGATTGGCAAAGAGCCATAATTAGAATGTTATTGACAAGATTGGGGATATAGAAACAAGATCTGCAGCTGTCGGATGATTGGCATCCAACGTAGAGGTTCAGTGACTCAGGACGTGACGATTCTCTTTCCTCTAACATTTGAACACATGCCAATAATATAGCAGAGCTTGGTGTGACCAACAAACAAGCAGGTGCC
Source organism: Arion vulgaris (assembly GCA_020796225.1). Classification (NCBI taxonomy): domain Eukaryota; kingdom Metazoa; phylum Mollusca; class Gastropoda; order Stylommatophora; family Arionidae; genus Arion; species Arion vulgaris. The sequence goes on along the minus strand of CM036761.1, from coordinate 57,911,340 downwards.
AGGGAATGTCACAGTGAACCCCATTTTGTTGGTGCATAAGTGAACATCACAAAGAGCCTGCAGTTGTTAGTGTTAGAGAAATCAAACTATGGCTACTGTCCGGTGTAAACAAAACAACATCAGACTTTAATATGATGCCTGACAGTGACAGAAACACAAGAATTTCAGCGCCGTTGGATTATTGAAGAACAAAAATTTTAAAAATAAATGTATCCTACTTCGAAGTCGGCACATCAGAACTTTCAGTAATGCTAACTTGTGAACTTTTCAGGGGGAAAGATGATCAGAAACAGACGGAGCAATGAATGAACATCATGCCACGTGGCGACTACTAAGGCAGCAACAAACTCTCTAAAGCAGTCTCGATCTGCAGTTATCTTATGTAGTGAGGGATAACCTATAATTGTATTGTGAATCATATTTCAGTTTCGTCCCTTCTCTGACAAGTTGTCTTTGCTTGACATCCTTATCTACTTGTGGGTTCCATACCTTTTCAGTTGGGGCGATATTACCCAGTGGCGGCTCGTCATTAGGGGCAAGTGGGCAGGCCCCCCAAAAATAATGTATAACGTGTATTTGTTTTATGAATTAAAATATAACCTATTCCAAAATCATGATTTTTTCCGCAAATTTTTGTCTGGCCCCACCAACAAAAATGATCACGAGCCGCCACTGATAGTACCAGTATTACTTCTGAAGTCTTGATTGATCACTTTCAGCGTGCATGTGTTATAATTTTATGCATGTTTCTGAGCTGACTTTTTTATGTGTTCTCATGGACAAATCTATGATTGTTCCACATGTTGGGAAACGACAACACTGTTTTTGTTTTGGCATCCATATATCCTTGACAACCCTTACATAGATTACAATAATATCCTTTTATAATAATAATTTACTCATTGGGATGTAAGAGGTGGGGTGGCTGGGTGGGCTTCCAGATTACAAGATGTTCACTATTTCATCAAGATACTTTATATTTTACTTTAGCCCGCTATGAATTCAGTGGTATTCATGACACCTAATATGGTGCCCCTTAATTATTTTTGCATAAACGCTTGCTTTTCTTATTCTCAGTGTGTTTAACCATCTATAGTGGATAAGGGTATGAATTGAGTTAATGAATATATAATGATTACTAACATGTTTGATCGTTTCCGGAAACGTCGTCCAAGACGACTGCTACCATTTCCGTATGAACGAAAGCCACATCCCAAAGGATATCTTAAGCTAAGAAATGTCTTCCGGTGTCTGCTATTCAACTTAAAAATACATTATAACAGCCAACTGTAACAAAATACCGTTCAGTTCAATCGGAAATCGGAAATTCCCGTAGGAATAGCTTGACATTTACACATATTTGAGGAAATTGGTAAGTCTACTTGCTATTTGACACAATTCTGTTAGACTATTTATTAATTCAAACTGCTATTCCTTAGTGTTCCATTTAGTTTGTGTCATAAGCTAACCTATTTTAGGAGTTGTGTGCTGTTCTTAGGATAAATTCGTGTTTATCTATCAATTCTGGAATGCAATGGTGGCAGGACATGAGGAAAACGATTTCTTGGCATTGAAGCCTGAGCTAAGCGGTCTTGCGCTAAAGGAGGCTGTCACATATATAATTGAACAAGACAATTTGTTCCAAATGTCAGACATGCATACTGGTCCCGCTCTGGGGTGCACAATTAGTTTCTGCTGTTTGATAACATCAGCGACAGAGCACTTATTCAGTAGATGTGCTGCTAGTTTGAATTTAGATTTCGTCTGGGTGGATTAGAAACCTATCGTACAGGGAACAGAACAACACATTAAATATATAAAATAAATCCCATATTAATTGAATGTGCGTAACTGTGCATGATATACCGCCATATATAGTACTTAGTGCCAGTTTTGATTGTGCAGGGTTGTACTCGCCAAATAGAGTAGTACTTGGTGTCAGTTTTGATTGTGCAGGGTTGTACTCGCCATATAGTGTAGTACTTGGTGTCACTTTTGATTGTGCAGAATTGTACTGGCCATATGGAGCTTGTCACTTGATTGTGCAGTGTACTGGCCATTAGATAGTACTTTTGATTGTGCAGGGTTGTTCTCGCCATGTAAAGTAACACATTTTGCAACTTTTATTTGTGCAGGGTTATTCTCGCATATATAAAAGTGTTTGTTGAAATTTGTGTGTGTAGTGTTGTTCTGCATTTTCCCAGTGGCTACTTATGGTTGCGAATCATGGACTATTACACAAAAATTAAGAACGAAAATCCAGTCCTCGAAACTAAATGCTACAGAAAGATCCTACGAATACTACCATGGACAGAAAAAGAAAGAACACATGTCTGAAAGAACTAAATGTAAAAGAGAATTGGCTGATAAACAACATACTATACAGAAAGATTACATACTTTGATCACATCAAGCGTCACGATGGCCTGGAAAAAACAATACTAGAGGGCAGGGTCCCAGGACGCAGAGGCAGACCAAGAAGACGATGGCTACAAGATATTAAAGAAACCATGAATATGACCATCGATGAAGTGGGTGAACTGACAAGAGACAGAGTGAATTTCAGATGTGCTGCAAAGAGAGCAACGTCCTATAAAGGATACGCACCTTGATGATGATGAGTGTTGTTCGCGACCCACAGAGCAGTACTTGTTACACTGTTTGTTTTCTGCAACATTGTTCTAACCATAGAGTAACTTGTTTCATATTCTGTTATGTGCAAGATTGTTCTCACTATGTTTTATATTCTGTTATGTGCAAGATTGTTCTGACCATAGAGTAACTTGTTTCATATTCTGTTATGTGCAAGATTGTTCTCCACTATTGTAAGATTGTAAATAATTGTATACTTTGTTTTCTTTGTATGACTGTTCTCACAATATAGACTAACTTGTCTCGTGTTGTTTTGTTTTTGCATGCATTTTCTCACTATATAGAGAACGTCTGTAGCTCAAGCAGTAGTGAGCTCAAGCACGATCCCAAGCGGACCTGGTGGGCAAGTTTAGAAGCAAATTCGTTTCCGTAGGATTTTTACAAAAGGTAAAAATAGACCTCACCGTTCAGAAAGCAATGGAAAACTACTGAAAGTATAAGTGGTGTCTAGAAAATCAACGACTTGTTTACTGTGATTGATGGCTACGTCGTTTTGGATATGCCAAGATTTTCATGTTGATATAGAGAACAGAGAAGAGAACAAATTGTTCTATCTAGAAAGAACTGAAAATCAAAGAAAACTGGCTGATGCTACAAATTGGGAGGAGAAAAGTGAGATATTTTGGAAATATACAAAGACACGACGTGCTTGGAGAAGACAATCATGGAAGGAGGCATATTGGCAAATAGAAGAAAAGGAAGACCACGGAGAAGATGGATTCAGGATGTAACTGATGGTTTGAACGTGACGGCAGCAGAGGAAGGACATCTGGCCTATGAGGTGAAGACATTCTGGAGGACTGTTGGGGTGGCAACGTTCTGCTCAGAACGAGCTATTTGATGGTGATATAGAGAAACTTGTTGCATATGTTGTTTATGTAGGATTGCTCTCACTATACAGAGTAGTACTTGTTGCATATGTTGTTTATGTAGGATTGCTCTCACTATACAGAGTAGTACTTGTTGCATATGTAGGATTGCTCTCACTATACAGAGTAGTACTTGTGCATATGTTGTTTATGTAGGATTGCTCTCACTATACAGAGTAGTACTTGATGCAACCATTGCTTTATGCAAGATTTTTCTCGATATATATCGTAGTACTTGATGCAACTTTTGCTTTATGCAAGATTGCTCTCGATATATATCGTAGTACTTGTTGCAACATTTGCTTTATGCAAGATTGCTTTCGACATCTATCGTTGTACTTGTTGCAACATTTGTCTGTTTGTGTGAATAAAATACAGCTAATGGTGACTTCAAGATGAGATCAACAGTTTTTCCGAAACTAAATATCATTTATTATATTCTAAAATATGTGTATCAAGTATACGTATGACCTGTGGACTTGCGGCTGTTACTCATAGCTCTGTAGTTTGTGTTGTTCTATACGCAAATCAATATACCACCTGACAATACATCTGGTTCAGGTGGGATATAATACACGCACCTGGTGGTGAACTAAATGCATATTAGAGTAATATAATATTAATAGTGCATTGTTTAAAAACAGTGAACGTAATAGAAAGATGTATTTAATAACGTTATTTGTAAGGTTTGAAATCGGTATTTTATGAATAACTCTTTTATTGCTTATGCTAGGCTTGTATTTTGTTTTGTCATGTTTGTCTCACTATATTTGTCTCACTATGTTTATCTCACTATGTTTGTATCACTATGTTTGGCTCACTATGTTTGTCTCACTATGATTGTCTCACTATGTTTGTCTCACTATGTTTGTCTCACTATGTTTGTCTCACTATGTTTGTCTCACTATGTTTGTCTCACTATGTGTGTCTCACATGTTTGTCTCACTATGTTTGTATCACTATGTTTGTCTCACTATGTTTGTCTCACTATGTTTGTCTTACTATGTTTGTTTGTCTCACTATGTTTGTCTCACTATGTTTGTCTCACTATGTTTGTTTGTCTCACTATGTTTGTCTCACCATGTTTGTCTCACTATGTGTTGTATCACTATGTTTGTCTCACTATGTTTGTCTCACTATGTTTGTTTACTATGTTTGTCTCACTATGTTTGTCTCACTATGTTTGTCTCACTATGTTTGTCTCACTATGTTTGTCTCACTATGTTTGTCTCACTATGTTTGTCTCACTATGTTTGTCTCACTATGTTTGTTTGTCTCACTATGTTTGTCTCACCATGTTTGTCTCACTATGTTTGTATCACTATGTTTGTCTCACTATGTTTGTCTCACTATGTTTGTTTACTATGTTTGTCTCACTATGTTTGTCTCACTATGTTTGTCTCACTATGTTTGTCTCACTATGTTTGTCTCACTATGTTTGTCTCACTATGTTTGTCTCACTATGTTTGTATCTCTATGTTTGTCTCACTATGTTTGTCTCACTATGTTTGTCTCACTATGTTTGTCTCACTATGTTTGTCTCACTATGTTTGTTTATCTCACTATGTTTGTCTCACTATGTTTGTCTCACTATGTTTGTCTCACTATGTTTGTCTCACTATGTTTGTCTCACTATGTTTGTCTCACTATGTTTGTCTCACTATGTTTGTCTCACTATGTTTGTCTCACTATGTTTGTATCACTATGTTTGTTTGTCTCACTATGTTTGTCTCACTATGTTTGTCTCACTATGTTTGTCTCACTATGTTTGTCTCACTATGTTGTTTGTCTCACTATGTTTGTCTCACTATGTTTGTTTATCTCACTATGTTTGTCTCACTATGTTTGTCTCACTATGTTTGTCTCACTATGTTTGTTTGTCTCACTATGTTTGTTCACACTATGTTTGTCTCACTATGTTTGTTTGTCTCACTATGTTTGTCTCACTATGTTTGTCTCACTATGTTTGTCTCACTATGTTTGTCTCACTATGTTTGTCTCACTATGTTTGTCTCACTATGTTTGTCTCACTATGTTTGTCTCACTATGTTTGTCTCACTATGTTTGTCTCACTATGTTTGTCTCACTATGTTTGTCTCACTATGTTTGTCTCACTATGTTTGTCTCACTATGTTTGTCTCACTATGTTTGTCTCACTATGTTTGTCTCACTATGTTTGTCTCCTATTCATGTTTGTCTCACATGTTATGTTTGTATCACTATGTTTGTTTGTCTCACTATGTTTGTCTCACTATGTTTGTCTCACTATGTTTGTCTCACTATGTTTGTCTCACTATGTTTGTCTCACTATGTTTGTCTCACTATGTTTGTCTCACTATGTTTGTTTGTCTCACTATGTTTGTCTCTCTATGTTTGTCTCACTATGTTTGTCTCACTATGTTTGTCTCACTATGTTTGTCTCACTATGTTTGTTACTCATGTATGTTTGTCTCACTATGTTTGTCTCACTATGTTTGTCTCACTATGTTTGTCTCACTATGTTTGTCTCACTATGTTTGTCTCACTATGTTTGTCTCACTATGTTTGTATCACTATGTTTGTCTCCTATGTTTCTCACTATGTTTGTCTCACTATGTTTGTCTCACTATGTTTGTCTCACTATGTTTGTCTCACTATGTTTGTCTCACTATTTTTGTTTGTCTCACTATGTTTGTCTCACTATGTTTGTCTCACTATGTTTGTCTCACTATGTTTGTCTCACTATGTTTGTCTCACTATGTTTGTCTCACTATGTTTGTCTCACTATGTTTGTCTCACTATGTTTGTCTCACTATGTTTGTCTCACTATGTTTGTCTCACTATGTTTGTCTCACTATGTTTGTCTCACTATGTTTGTCTCACTATGTTTGTCTCACTATGTTTGTCTCACTATGTTTGTCTCACTATGTTTGTCTCACTATGTTTGTCTCACTATGTTTGTCTCCCTATGTTTGTCTCACTATGTTTGTCTCACTATGTTTGTCTCACTATGTTTGTCTCACTATGTTTGCCTCACTATGTTTGTCTCACTATGTTTATCTCACTATGTTTGTCTCACTATGTTTGTCTCACTATGTTTGTCTCACTATGTTTGTCTCACTATGTTTGTCTCCTATGTTTGTCTCTATGTGTCTCCTATGTTTGTCTCACTATGTTTGTCTCCTATGTTTGTCTCACTATGTTTGTCTCACTATGTTTGTCTCCTTACTTATGTTTGTCTCACTATGTTTGTCTCCTATGTTTGTCTCCTATGTTTGTCTCACTATGTTTGTCTCACTATGTTTGTCTCACTATGTTTGTCTCACCTATGTTTGTCTCACTCATGTTTGTCTCACTATTTTGTCTCACTAGTGTCTCCTATGTTTGTCTCCCATTTTTCTCACTATGTTTGTCTCACCATGTTGTCTCACATGTTTGTCTCACTATGTTTGTCTCACTATGTTTGATTTCAAAAATGAGTTTGTCGAAGACGACTTATGGTTTGTACCACGTATCGTTTGGTATCTCACAGAGTCATGTACCTTCGAGTACTACAAACAGAAACGTTGTACTTCGACCATCTTTGGGACTTTAAATGCCTTGTGACCGACCATGTGGTATGTCTAACACATTTGGAACTCAGAGGAACGTCTTAACACAGAGACCACCTCAGAGGAACGTCTTAACCACAGAGACCACCTCAGAGGAACGTCTTAACCACAGAGACCACCTCAGAGGAACGTCTTAACCACAGAGACCACCTCAGAGGAACGTCTTAACCACAGAGACCACCTCAGAGGAACGTCTTAACCACAGAGACCACCTCAGAGGAACGTCTTAACCACAGAGACCACCTCAGAGGAACGTCTTAACCACAGAGACCACCTCAGAGGAACGTCTTAACCACAGAGACCACCTCAGAGGAACGTCTTAACCACAGAGACCACCTCAGAGGAACGTCTTAACCACAGAGACCACCTCAGAGGAACGTCTTAACCACAGAGACCACTCAGAGAACGTCTAACCACAGAGACCACCTCAGAGGAACGTCTTAACCACAGAGACCACCTCAGAGGAACGTCTTAACCACAGAGACCACCTCAGAGGAACGTCTTAACCACAGAGACCACCTCAGAGAACGTCTAACCACAGAGACCACCTCAGAGGAACGTCTTAACCACAGAGACCACCTCAGAGGAACGTCTTAACCACAGAGACCACCTCAGAGGAACGTCTTAACCACAGAGACCACCTCAGAGGAACGTCTTAACCACAGAGACCACCTCAGAGAACAGTCTTAATACGAACCACCTCAGAGGAACGTCTTAACCACAGAGACCACCTCAGAGGAACGTCTTAACCACAGAGACCACCTCAGAGGAACGTCTTAACCACAGAGACCACTTCTCCGACCACTAGAGAATAAGGTTATGTTATATTATGATCGTCAGCCTACATGTCAGCTTAATTGGTATTCCATCGTCTTCTCTTCCCTGCTGCAGCCAACCCAAAGCCCACCTGCTCAACATAACCTATGAGTGATTACATTCTTCTTCCCTACCACTAAGACGACACCTTCTCTCCCTACCACTAAGACGACACCTTCTCTCCCTACCACTAAGACGACACCTTCTCTCCCTACCACTAAGACGACATTTTCTCTCCTACCACTAAGACGACACCTTCTCTCCCTACCACTAAGACGACACCTTCTCTCCCTACCACTAAGACGACACCTTCTCTCCCTACCACTAAGACGACACCTTCTCTCCCTACCACTAAGACGACACCTTCTCTCCCTACCACTAAGACGACACCTTCTCTCCCTACCACTAAGACGACACCTTCTCTCCCTACCACTAAGACGACACCTTCTCTCCCTACCACTAAGACGACACCTTCTCTCCCTACCACTAAGACGACACCTTCTCTCCCTACCACTAAGACGACACCTTCTCTCCCTACCACTAAGACGACACCTTCTCTCCCTACCACTAAGACGACACCTTCTCTCCCTACCACCTTCTGGAATGTCCAGACTTAACTCTTAATTCTCGCAGTGTTTGAGAATCGCCAATATCACATACATGGGTGAAGAGAACAAATGAATCTATATAGATGGAACTTAAGATTAAGGACAACTAGCAGAAACTTTATATAAGAATGAGAAACTTAAAAGTATTTTGGACACATAAAAAGAAGTTAAGAGTTAAAGACGACTATTATGGAATAAGGTATTTCGGCAATGAAGAGATGAGAAAAACCACCGAGCGATTATGAGCATGACGGATTTATGGCTACTGATAACGATACATTCCGAATAACTGTGAGGGCGGTAACGTTATGCTCAGGACACGTTATTTGAAGATGCGCCCATGTATTGCTGGGGCTCGCAAGGGGAGCAAATAATAGTAACTTTGCGACCTACAGGGCATATCATAAGAGGCAACTGAGGTGGGAGCGTAGGGAAGCTACCCTAGTAAATAAAAAGCATCATATAAATCGGATGTGCCGGCCTATTTATAGGCGCATAACTGGCCCAATGTACAATCGCTTTTAGGCTCAGATAACATACAAATCACAAAGAGTTATTAACAAGTTGTCGATATGGAGCGTTGGAAAAAGAAGAAGAAGTAGATTGGAAGATTATGATTGGAAGATTATGATTGGAAGATTATGATTGGAAGATTATGATTGGAAGATTATGATTGGAAGATTATGATTGGAAGATTATGATTGGAAGATTATGATTGGAAGATTATGATTGGAAGATTATGATTGGAAGATTATGATTGGAAGATTATGATTGGAAGATTATGATTGGAAGATTATGATTGGAAGGGCAGTGGTTTAGTTGTGCGATGTTTCGACTTCCTAGATTTGGTTGAAATTTCCTTTGAAAATAACCATGCAAGAATGCTAACAAATGAAATAACCATGCAAGAATGCTAACAAATGAAATAACCATGCAAGAATGCTAACAAATGAAATAACCATGCAAGAATGCTAACAAATGAAATAACCATGCAAGAATGCTAACAAATGAAATAACCATGCAAGAATGCTAACAAATGAAATAACCATGCAAGAATGCTAACAAATGAAATAACCATGCAAGAATGCTAACAAATGAAATAACCATGCAAGAATGCTAACAAATGAAATAACCATGCAAGAATGCTAACAAATGAAATAACCATGCAAGAATGCTAACAAATGGAAGAAGCCAGAAGACAAACAACATAAAACTACCAACATTACAAAAACGTCATCATATTTTTATGGAAACAAATTAAAAGTAATAGTTGCAATTTCATTATGTTAACCGTCCCAGAAATGGACAGATTATAAACAATATAAACACAAATAGATAACATAGAAGATACGATTAACATAAAATGCCGGAGATAAGAAAGGTCATATAATAAATCATCATCGGCCTCTTTGTCTCAGGAGATAATAGGTCTTGCGTCACGTAGTATGTTCTGTGCTGTCTCAGGAGACAATAGGTCTTGCGTCACGTAGTATGTTCTGTGCTGTCTCAGGAGATAATAGGTCTTGCGTCACGTAGTATGTTCTGCGCTGTCTCAGGAGATAATAGGTCTTGCGTCACGTAGTATGTTCTGTGCTGTCTCAGGAGACAATAGGTCTTGCGTCACGTAGTATGTTCTGTGCTGTCTCAGGAGATAATAGGTCTTGCGTCACGTAGTATGTTCTGCGCTGTCTCAGGAGATAATATGTCTTGCGTCACGTAGTATGTTCTGTGCTGTCTCAGGAGACAATAGGTCTTGCGTCACGTAGTATGTTCTGCGCTGTCTCATGAGATAATAGGTCTTGCGTCACGTAGTATGTTCTGTGCTGTCTCAGGAGACAATAGGTCTTGCGTCACGTAGTATGTTCTGCGCTGAATCACAATGTTTCTTGTGGCTATAATGGCCTATTCTGGAGTGACACTCCTTGCCATAGTTGCTGCAGGTGAGACTGGAGCTGATACATAGGATGTTCTCTCTGCCCTCTGCGCTCTCTTTGCCTCCACATGTGATGTTGTTTTTCTTCTTTTCTTTTGAGCTGCCCCTCACTGCCGCTCGCCATGCTTGCCTGTCTGTGGCCAGCCGCTCCCAGTGTTTTTTGTCTATGCCGCACAAAGTTAGATCACGCTTGCAGTAGGTATCAATGGAGTATAATAAATAATTAATATAATAAATACAACATTAAGAATAATGGATGAAGCACAAACAACACACGTCGATGTTTTATTGAACCTCAAAGAATTAAATGGTGGGGACATTTGATTAAAATTAATCTCAAACATTCTAAATCAAGAACATATTATATCTAAACGTCAGGTTAAAAGACAAGAGAAAGATAGTTGGACAGAGTAAATGAAATAGTAATAACATTCATTCTGACATCACACATCTTGCGATGTTTACAAAACTATAACTGTGTCCTATCTCCATCGTTGAAAGTAGTCGGACAAAAGAGCTAGAGCAGGAACTTATACGAGTATGTTTAAATTGTTTTCAAGTTATCAATGGTTGACAGTATTGTAACTAGTTGATAGTAATAACTGCAAGAATACAGTTTCCTTATCAAAGAGAATGTGAAGACTGAGAGAATGCATAGTTTCCTTATCAAAGAGAATGTGAAGACTGAGAGAATGCATAGTTTCCTTATCAAAGAGAATGTGAAGACTGAGAGAATGCATAGTTTCCTTATCAAAGAGAATGTGAAGACTGAGAGAATGCATAGTTTCCTTATCAAAGAGAATGTGAAGACTGAGAGAATGCATAGTTTCCTTATCAAAGAGAATGTGAAGACTGAGAGAATGCATAGTTTCCTTATCAAAGAGAATGTGAAGACTGAGAGAATGCATAGTTTCCTTATTAAAGTGAAATTAATGACTGTGACATATATATTTTCTATATCAAAGAGAAAGTAATAACTGTAACAGCGTACAGTGATGGGGTCTCTATGGCTAAGTGTTTAAACCATTGTAACAGCGTACAGTGATGGGGTCTCTATGGCTAAGTGTTTAAACCATTGTAACAGCGTACAGTGATGGGGTCTCTATGGCTAAGTGTTTAAACCGTTGCCCTCTGTTCCGAAGGCCATGTGTTCGAATCCGGATTGCATCATTCTGTTCACGAATCCTTTTTTGTTTAGAGATCCCCCAGGATTGTTGCCGGACTCACAGAGTTCTCTCTTTATACAATCTATCGACATGTGGAGTTCTATATCTGAGAAGAAGGAACACGCGATATGAAGTAAGCTGCAGTATAATAAAGTCTATCTTTCGTCTGTAGACGCGATGTAAGGTAAGCTCTAGTGTAATAAAGTCTATCTTTCGTCGTTAGATGAGATGTAAGGTAAGCTCTAGTATAATAAAGTCTTTCTTTCGTCTGTAGACGAGATGTAAGGTAAACTCTAGTATAATAAAGTCTATCTTCCGTCGTTAGATGAGATATAAGGTAAGCTCTAGTATAATAAAGTCTATCTTTCGTCGTTAGATGAGATATAAGGTAAACTCTAGTATAATAAAGTCTATCTTTCGTCGTTAGATGAGATATAAGGTAAACTCTAGTATAATAAAGTCTTTCTTTCGTCTGTAGACGAGATGTAAGGTAAACTCTAGTATAATAAAGTCTTTCGTCTGTAGACGATGTAAGAGTAAACTCTAGTATAATAAAGTCTTTCTTTCGTCGTTAGATGAGATATAAGGTAAACTCTAGTATAATAAAGTCTATCTTCCGTCGTTAGATGAGATATAAGGTAAGCTCTAGTATAATAAAGTCTATCTTCCGTCGTTAGATGAGATATAAGGTAAACTCTAGTATAATAAAGTCTTTCTTTCGTCGTTAGATGAGATATAAGGTAAACTCTAGTATAATAAAGTCTTTCTTTCGTCGTTAGATGAGATATAAGGTAAGCTCTAGTATAATAAAGTCTTTCTTTCGTCTGTAGACGCGATATAAGGTAAACTCTAGTATAATAAAGTCTTTCTTTCGTCGTTAGATGAGATATAAGGTAAACTCTAGTATAATAAAGTCTTTCTTTCGTCTGTAGACGCGATATAAGGTAAACTCTAGTATAATAAAGTCTATCTTTCGTCGTTAGATGAGATATAAGGTAAGCTCTAGTGTAATAAAGTCTTTCTTTCGTCGTTAGTTGCGATATAAGGTAAGCTCTAGTGTAATAAAGTCTTTCTTTCGTCGTTAGTTGCGATATAAGGTAAGCTCTAGTGTAATAAAGTCTTTCTTTCGTCTGTAGACGAGATGTAAGGTAAACTCTAGTATAATAAAGTCTATCTTCCGTCTGTAGACGCGATATATTCTAATATCTTTTCATATAGATAACAAGGCAGAAAATGTGCGATCTATTTTTGTCCAGAAAAAATATTAGACAAGATAGGAAAGTAATAAAGACATTCCAGAGATTTGGAATCATGAACTTAGACATGCAACATCACTCGGCCATTATAGATTCACTTTGTAAATAACAACTTGATCGATATAATCTATGTCTGACATTCAGGATATCCCTGATAGAGGTTCAATCTCTCTCTGGTAGCTGACAATGTTCACTGGAAAATCACTGACATATTGAACCCTCGGTGGCGATTACTAACTTGCTTTCAGAGTCAGGATATTTTTATTGTGTGGTGCCTGGGGAGTTGGACGTACAGGGAGCTAGATAATAGATGTCACCTACTTAAAACATGCCTAATTTATTTAATTATAATACTTTTCTGTGAGCGTCTGTAGCTTAACAGTAGTGAGCTCGCTCACAACCCAAACGTACCTGGTTCAAAAACCGCAGCGTGCAAGTTTGAAAGCAAATTAGTTCCCTTGTATTTTTACGAACGATAAAAACAGACCTCACCGTTCTTCTTCTTCTTCGATCGCTCTAGGCCTGTTTTAATCATTCTCTTTGTGATATATAAACAGCCAAAAATCAGAACGTAATGTACGTGCACCAACCTTCAGCACCTATTTGAGCACAGTTGCTTATCCTTCGGTGGGGTGTTCGATTTCAGCCAGCTATTGTGTGCGGTTCGCTCTCCACTAGCCTTTGACTGTCCCCAGCCAGACCCACAAGGCAGTGGGCTGCTATTTCTTTCAGGGCGCGACCCTTAGACGGCCTGCCCTCCCTGGCTTATGAGCGCCATCTTCCCAGCAAACCGGTCGTTTTAAGTTTATTTGCCCCGCCCGTTCAGGTTTATTTACGGGTTGTTCCGCTAGTCTTTGATTGTACCTCACCGTTCAGAAAGCAATGGCAAACTACAGAGCGTATAAGCGGTTCCTAGACAAGCGCCAAGTCGTTTATTGTTGTTGATGGCTAAATCCTGTAAAGAAAATGCCACGATTTTCATTCATTAATACTTGTCATCTACTTAAGTCATGCCTAGTTTAAAACTACGATAGGGTTGGTTCTGAATGGTCTATAGACGACAAGCTGACTACGTTCTATTGGGATTCTCCATATGGTTACGTTGATGTTGGCAGGATTGAAGCCACCTGCCGAGAATGTTGATGTTGGCAGGATTGACACGCCACCTGCCGAGAATGTTGATGTTGGCAGGATTGACACGCTACCTGCCGAGAATGTTGATGTTGGCAGGATTGACACGCCACCTGTCGAGAATTGATGTTGCAGGATTGCACGCCACCTGCCGAGAATGTTGTGTTGGCAGGATTGACACCCACCTGTCGAGAATTGATGTTGAGGATTGACGCTCGTGATGTTGCAGGATTGACACGCCACCTGCCGAGAATGTTGATGTTGGCAGGATTGACACGCCACCTGCGAGAAGTTGATGTTGCAGGATGAACGCCACTTTCGAGAAGTTGATGTTGACAGGATTGACACGCCACCTGCCGAGAACGTTGATGTTGGCAGGATTGACGCACCTGCGGAAAGTTGGCAGGATTGACACGCCACCTGCCGGGAACTTGATGTTGGCAGGATTGACACGCCACCTGCCGGAACGTTGATGTTGGCAGGATTGACACGCCACCTGCGAGAAGTTGATGTTGGCAGGATTGACACGCACCTGCCGAGAACGTTGATGTTGGCAGGAGTGACACGCCACCTGCCGGGAACGTTGATGTTGGCAGGATTGACACGCCACCTGCCGGGAACGTTGATGTTGGCAGGAGTGACACGCCACCTGCCGGGAATGTTGATGTTGGCAGGATTGACACGCCACCTGCCGGAACGTTGATGCTGGCAGGATGACACTCTGGAACTGTCGTGGATGAGTGATGTTGCACGCACCGTGGAGTTGACAACGCCACCTGTCGGAGAACGTTGATGTTGGCAGGATTGACACGCCAACCAATGACCAGGAAACGATTGATTGAGTTGATTACACGCCAACTGCCGAGGAACGTTTGATGTTGGCATTGACTGTGAACTGAGTACGACACCACCTGCCGAGAATGTTGATTTGTTGGCACGCTGGATTGACGGAACTCCACCTGCGAGACTATGTTTGGCAAACAACTGCATTTCGAACTCTGCAATAACTTTTGTGATGTCCGGATGAATGTGCACGTGACCAGTTCGGTCGAACTCTGCAACATTCAGAACTTCAGACAAACATTTAACCACTTCTCCATAAAGACCACAACAAAACAAAAATGTATTAAGATTAGATCGACATAAATCTATCTGAAATCTAAATATATCTGATGTGAAAGTGTAATATATTATATTCATGATTTTTTTTCCCCTGTGGATACATGGAAAAACGGTGTCTACTCATCATGTTTCATATTCTGCACAGAAAAATATTTTTTGTGCTGTTAATTTTATTTTGGTATCTCATTTGTGTATTCCCGCCTGTGAGACGGAACCATGAAGCAAAAACTCTTTTTTTTGGGTACAAAATGGCATTTTTCTGTCTTCAAAAAAAATAACATAAACATCCAGTGCAATTGTAAGAAAAAGTGACCCTAGGTTGGGTCTATGATTCTGTTTAGATGAAAATATTGTATAATTGGCAATTATTGATATAATATACAACATAAAATTAAATAATATGATTCTAAAAACATGATTATTGGTGGAAGAAAATTATATTACATATTTTAAAATGCATTGTTTCAGTTTGGAATATCTTCATTGCATACCGGACATGACCATAGTTGCTCCGATCTCCTTCGCAATATCTCCAACAGCGTCTAGCGACTAGATTTATCTGTTAGATGTTGCTTGATGAGCCTATTGATACGCCTGTTGTGCTGTTCTTTTTCTGCCCACTTCAATCTTTAATCCAACCTCATGCAATCTAGCAGTTGTCGTTGATTAGTTTAAATTAAAGTTCTCTTTGCCCCCATACTCTAGAGCATAGATTCCCAAACTTTTTCGGTCCACCGCCCACTTTCAACGACATAAACTTTGTAACGCCCCCCTCCACATTATAACAATTTGCCAACGCCCCCCTCCCACATATATACATGCTCTATTTTCTCTTTGACATATAAAATTAATATATATCTCTGTAATGCATGGACAGTTTTCAAATTATTATATACATGATATAGAAAATTGATATAAAAATGGATTGTGTAAGATGGGCATATGATGAATTAAAATGGAGAATTCAAATTTTTAATGATTATTCAATAGCAAAATCAGAAAAAAACTCCCCCAAATGCTTCTGAACCCACCATCGCCCTCCTGGAAGGCTTCAGCGCCCACAGGGGTGGTACCTCCACTTTGGGAAACGCTGCTCTAGAGTGAGTTGAGAATGTCAGCTCTATCCACTGACTAACTATCCCGATATGATGCCAGCGCCAGCTAAACTGTTTTCTCTCTCATTGTCATCGACGCCCATTTTACTCTGGAAAAAAGATTAATGTGTTTCTGCAAATTTGTAAAGCTTGTAGGGGTTCAATCCATTTCCTGCACACCCAAACTGCTTCCAACATTTTAAAATACACAAATCTAAATGAACTAATTCAGACATGAATCGCACAGTTATGTAATTATCACTGTCAGTAAGAATTGCGCACATAATTGAAACTTGGTGAGTTCTATCATATCTAAACAAAGAACATCCTCTCCATGAAGAACTTATTATGAGAAATAGTATAAACTCATTATGAGAAATAGTATAAACTCATTATGAGAAATAGTATCAACTCATTATGAGAAATAGTATAAACTCATTATGAGAAATAGTATAAACTCATTATGAGAAATAGTATAAACTCATTATGAGAAATAGTATAAACTCATTATGAGAAAAAGTATAAACTCATTATGAGAAATAGTATCAACTCATTATGAGAAATAGTATCAACTCATTATGAGAAATAGTATAAACTCATTATGAGAAATAGTATCAACTCATTATGAGAAATAGTATCAACTCATTATGAGAAATAGTATCAACTCATTATGAGAAATAGTATCAACTCATTATGAGAAATAGTATCAACTCATTATGAGAAATAGTATCAACTCATTATGATAAATAGTATCAACTCATTATGAGAAATAGTATCAACTCATTATGAGAAATAGTATAAACTCATTATGAGAAATAGTATCAACTCATTATGAGAAATAGTATCAACTCATTATGAGAAATAGTATCAACTCATTATGAGAAATAGTATCAACTCATTATGAGAAATAGTATAAACTTATTATGAGAAATAGTATCAACTCATTATGAGAAATAGTATAAACTCATTATGAGAAATAGTATCAACTCATTATGAGAAATAGTATAAACTCATTATGAGAAATAGTATCAACTCATTATGAGAAATAGTATAAACTCATTATGAGAAATAGTATCAACTCATTATGAGAAATAGTATCAACTCATTATGAGAAATAGTATCAACTCATTATGAGAAATAGTATCAACTCATTATGAGAAATAGTATAAACTCATTATGAGAAATAGTATAAACTTATTATGAGAAATAGTATCAACTCATTATGAGAAATAGTATAAACTCATTATGAGAAATAGTATCAACTCATTATGAGAAATAGTATCAACTCAAGAGAGTCATATCATGGCTGAGCCGTGCCGAAAGGGCTCTAAAAACATATTTGAACCATCTGAAATTGAGACAGGAGAGGAATAGATTGTTGTGCCACCTTAAGCTAAGACTGCTGTTTTAGTTAATACTTCCGTTAAAACTGTGATCAAAATAATCCATCACTAAATAACGCGGAGGTGGAGGCCCTCTTGAATGCCAACTTCAATGAAACAGATGTATGACCGATGGTTCAGTCATTCGACTACAACGCTGTTGGTTGGCTTTTGTTTTAGCACTCTCTTTAAGACAACTAGTAAGAGAGGCCAGTGGGGCCTATCACCACAAGTAGTTTGGCAATGCAAGTACGGGTGGTTGTAGAGACGGTTACGTGTGTGGCATCTCATGACTACACTCGTGTTTTTATACCCAGTGACTCAGTGCATATGATTCTTAAAAGTTAGATAGGAATGGTGAGACAAAACTGGGTGGAAGTATTGGTAAAGATAAATAATCTTCATTTTTGCCACTTGACATTCAGGAGTCAAGAGTAATGAACGATTGGCTAATAGATTGGCTAATAGATTGGCTAATAGATTGGCTAATAGATTGGCTAATAGATTGGCTAATAGATTGGCTAATAGATTGGCTAATAGATTGGCTGATAGATTGGCTGATAGATTGGCTGATAGATTGGCTGATAGATTGGCTAATAGATTGGCTAATAGATTGGCTAATAGATTGGCTGATAGATTGGCTAATAGATTGGCTGATAGATTGGCTGATAGATTGGCTGATAGATTGGCTAATAGATTGGCTAATAGATTGGCTAATAGATTGGCTAATAGATTGGCTAATAGATTGGCTAATAGATTGGCTGATAGATTGGCTGATAGATTGGCTGATAGATTGGCTGATAGATTGGCTAATAGATTGGCTAATAGATTGGCTAATAGATTGGCTAATAGATTGGCTAATAGATTGGCTAATAGATTGGCTAATAGATTGGCTAATAGATTGGCTAATAGATTGGCTAATAGATTGGCTAATAGATTGGCTAATAGATTGGCTAATAGATTGGCTAATAGATTGGCTAATAGATTGGCTAATAGATTGGCTAATAGATTGGCTGGCATGGATACAATATCAAAGGGAGCAGCAATTGATCAAATGACATTCTTAACTCGATGAGATAGTCTTTCTGAAGATAGGAGTTTCAGGATTGCTAATCACAGTCGCCGACCAGCTTGAGATAGATGGGCGTCAATATTGGCACAGTCCAAAAAGAACGACATACCAAACATGCAAAAAGATTGATTAATCAAAATCGAATGGGAGTGTTCGGCTGTTGGACGCTGCTGGATTTGTTGAAGCGGAGATTGAAGCATCTATGGATGTGTCCAGAATACTAAGATGATAGTCCTCATATAACTGATAACTAATAACTGATAACTAATAAATGATAACTAATAACTGATAACTAATAACTGATAACTAATAAATGATAACTAATAACTGATAACTAATAACTGATAACTAATAACTGAAGAAGTGTTCTCCTTGTATAGTTTCGGGATATCGTAGAACATAATCGCTGCCTCATATAAACATGCCGTTATATGCGGATAAGGCCGGAGATGAGGCAGGAGAACTCACATTGCAAAAATAAAAACACTGTTAGGGTAAGTAACTGAACAAACTACGCATGAAGAACTGGACGCCATAGTTGTAAGGAATGAAGAATATATGATGACGAACAAAGTCAAAACCTACAGAGAAGAGAACTTTTGAGGAAGAGCTAAATGGCATGCATAGGACTAGGCATGAGACAGAGCTAAATGACATGCATAGGACTAGGCATGAGACAGAGCTAAATGACATGCATAGGACTAGGCATGAGACAGAGCTAAATGACATGCATAGGACTAGGTATGAGACAGAGCTAAATGGCATGCATAGGACTATGTATGAGACAGAGTTAAATGGCATGCATAGGACTAGGTATGAGACAGAGCTAAATGACATGCATAGGACTAGGTATGAGACAGAGCTAAATGACATGCATAGGACTAGGCATGAGACAGAGCTAAATGTCATGCATAGGACTAGGCATGAGACAGAGCTAAATGGCATGCATAGGACTAGGTATGAGACAGAGCTAAATGACATGCATAGGACTTGGTATGAGACAGAGCTAAATGGCATGCATAGGACTAGGCATGAGACAGAGCTAAATGACATGCATAGGACTAGGCATGAGACAGAGCTAAATGACATGCATAGGACTAGGCATGAGACAGAGCTAAATGGCATGCATAGGACTAGGCATGAGACAGAGCTAAATGGCATGCATAGGACTAGGCATGAGACAGAGCTAAATGGCATGCCATAGGACTTGGCATGAGACAGAGCTAAATGGCATGCATAGGACTAGGCATGAGACAGAGCTAAATGGCATGTAATAGGGCCAGGTTTGAAGTGAAAAAAAGGCACAAGATCGAATTGAGTTAAATATTTTTGTTTGTGCCTTATGTATCCTTGTGAGCGACCAAGTCTTATGATTGAATTGTTACTTTCTAAATATATGAAAGAAAGTCAGAACAAAAATATGAGCACTATCATCCAAAGGAGACGCTGGAGAGGCATTAGAAATTTGATTCAAATGGAAATTATCTCTGTTACGAATAATTTAAAAACACAAAACGACCTGGAGGTGAATAGTAGAACAAAAACTGAAAGAAATGAATCACAGCTGGAACATAAAATAGAGGACCATCAAGAATAAAACATGGGTGTGCATTTGTTTCTGCCTTAAGCGACAGGGCATCACAAGCTAGAGAGAGAGAGAGAGAGAGAGAGAGAGAGAGAGAGGGAGAGAACATATGAAAGCACTCTGTACAGTTAAACTAAGCTTAATTACTGCAGTTGTGACAAATTGAAATCTGTATGTGCACAGACAACAGAAAAAGGTTGTATACTAACAATAGATGGTAATTTCACGTCCCTCTCAGATGATACTTAAATTTAACGTCTAGTCATACATATACCGTGGACAGAGAAGAGATCATATATATATATATATATATATATATATATATATATATATATATATATATCCAAAAGACACACTAAAATAAATAAAACTAGTTGATTCTACAAATAAGAATGAGAAAATTGAAGTATGTTGACATACAAATAAGAATGAGAAAATTGAAGTATGTTGACATACAAATAAGAATGAGAAAATTGAAGTATGTTGACATACAAATAAGAATGAGAAAATTGAAGTATGTTGACATACAAATAAGAATGAGAAAATTGAAGTATGTTGACATACAAATAAGAATGAGAAAATTGAAGTATGTTAACATACAAATAAGAATGAGAAAATTGAAGTATGTTGACATACAAATAAGAATGAGAAAATTGAAGTATGTTGACATACAAATAAGAATGAGAAAATTGAAGTATGTTGACATATATAAAGACTTTAAGGGTTGGAAAAGATCATAATGCAAGGAGGCATGCCATCAAAGAGAAACAGAGGAAGACCACGGAAAAGATGGATTCAGAATAGGAGTGATTATTTTAGGATGACAGTAACAGGATCGATACATATGGTTTAGTGGAGAGAGGTAAATACCGAGAGATTGTTTGAAAGTTTTGCTCAGAACAAGCTACTAGATGATAATGATGATGATCTTAGCTGGAGCGACGTCTGTTATCACATCCTGACATGTTGTACATGTAGCCTAACTATAACACTTCCAGTTATCTCCAATTGACTAAACATGTAAAGGTTTACATTGAGATCAGTGACGTTACACAGATTCCGATTTTGTAGTTTCCCAATCAGTTTTATCTGTTCAAAATTACCACTTTGTTATCCATACCATCATGTACACTAACACATTTGATCTATTCTCTTTTCTGTACACACACTTAATTTATTCTAGTTTTATTTTTTCGTCTGTTAACATGCGCTCGTAAACATGCGTATTAGGTTGACATCTTTCTTCTATCATTCGAAGTATCTGGGGACCAATAGTTTATATAATGTGTAACGAAATGAGAGGAAGACAAATCAATACTATGACACTTCAATAGAGCACAAGGAGTTGTTTTGCAAGAACCCCAGAGGAAGCAACGGCTCTTAATACCTTCTTCTTCTCTTCCACCATTTACTTCGTTATGGAAGTGTTGGGGGTGAAACGTAGTGATCTTGTGTGCTTGTTCTTCTCTTCCACCATTTACTTGTTATGGAAGTGTTGGTGAAACGTAGTGATCTTGTGTGTGCTTGTTCTTCTTTTCTTCCACCATTTACTTTGTTATAGAAGTGTTGGGGTGAAACGAAGTGATCTTGTGTGTGCTTTATAAGCACGTTGTAAGCTGATATTCATGTTCGTAAGGCTGTTCTTGATGCCGTTGCTCCATCCTTTGCGTGGTCTTCCTCTTGCTTTGTACTCATTATACTTAATACCTGTACCCTGTTTATTTGTTGATGACACTTAAATAGGACATTAAAGTAGGTTACTAAAGTAGGTCACTTCTTCTTCTTCCTCAAACGTTATATAACGACCACTTGTCAACCACTTGTCAACCACTTGTCAACCACTCGTCAACCACTTGTCAACCACTTGTCATCCACTTGTCAACCACTTGTCTACCACTCGTCAACCACTTGTCAACCACTCGTCAACCACTTGTCAACCACTCGTCAACCACTTGTCAGCCACTTGTCAACCACTCGTCAACCACTTGTCAACCACTTGTCAACCACTCGTCAACATCTTGTCAACCACTCTGTGTGATTTCTATGTGATCTGCGTACATTGTGCCAGTTATGCACCTACAAGTAAGCAAACACATCTGATTTCTGCGCTGCTTTTTATTTACTAGGGTAGCATCCTAGGGTCCATATCAGTCGTCTCTTACGACATGCATATTAGGTTGCAGTGGTACTATTCTTTGCTTCCATTGCGGGCCCCGGCAACACGCAGGCAAAGTAGGTCACTAAGGTAGGACACTAAAGTAGGTAGTTAAATTAAGACAGTAAAGTATGCCACTAAAGTGGGACATTAAAGTAGGTAACTAAAGAAGGTAAATAAAGTAGGATAGTAAAATAGATCACCTAAAGTAGGACACTAAAGTAGGGCACTAAAGTAGGTCACTAAAGTATGACGCTAAAGTAGATAACTAAACTAGGACACTAAATTAGGACACTAAAGTAGGACTCTTCAGTAGGAGACTGAAGTAGATCCTTAAAGTGTGTCATTAAAGTAGGTCACTAAGGGACTAAAGTATGTAACAAAAGTAGGCCATTAAAGTAGGTAATTAATGTAGGAAATTAAAGTAGATAATCAAAGTAGGTCATTAAAGTAGGTCACTAAAATAAGACAGTAAAATGGGTCATTACAGTTGGTAACTTAAGTAGGTCATTAAAGTAGGTCACTAAAGTAGGACACTAACATAGGACAATACATTAGGTCGCTAAAGTAGGACACTAAAGTAAGTAACTAAAGTAGGTAACTAAAGTAGGTCATT
The DNA here is from genome assembly GCA_020796225.1 of Arion vulgaris. Taxonomy (NCBI): domain Eukaryota; kingdom Metazoa; phylum Mollusca; class Gastropoda; order Stylommatophora; family Arionidae; genus Arion; species Arion vulgaris. The sequence continues at coordinate 57,888,293 of CM036761.1, read as the reverse complement.
AACACCGCCTGTTATTTGGTATATCGCCTGTGCAGTTCCGGGGCCGCAAGGAAAGCAAGGAATAGTACCACTGCGACCTACAAGGCATGTCGTAAGAGGCGACTGATGTAGGACCTAGGTAAGCTACCATAATAAATAAAAGCATCGCAGAAATCGGATGCACTGGCCTACTGGTAGGCTCATAACTGGCTTACAGTACAGTTGATATTAGGCTCAGATCATATACAAATCACACAGAGTGGTTAACAAGTGGTCGATATGGAGCGTTTGAAGAAGAAGAAGAATTTGGTATATGCAATATTTGCATAAATCTCAGTGCTATCTGTTTACACAGATTGCACTCTGTATAAGACATATACTGTGCACTTTATAAGACATTTACTATGCACTTTACAAGACATAGGATGTGCACTCTATAAGACATATACTGTGCACTTTATAAGACATTTACTGTGCACTTTACAAGACATAGGATGTGCACTCTATAAGACATACACTGTGCACTTTATAAGACATTTACTGTGCACTTTACAAGACATATGATGTGCACTCTATAAGACATACTGTGCACTCTATAAGACATAGGATGTGCACTCTATAGACATAGGATGTCACTACATATGCTATGCACGTGTACTAAAAACGACATACACTGTGCACGTTTATATCGTAGATATGCGCACTATTCAGGGTATAAACGTTGCACTATGTAGGTATAAACTGTGCACTATATAGGACTTTGAACGTGCAATATGTAGGACAAAAACTATGCAATGTACAGTGCATATAAGGTGCACGGTATAGGGGGAACAGTGGTCACTGTATAAGGCAAAGTATGTGCACTGTATATGACCTCTACTGTGCATTATATATCTACTCAGATTGCACTGAAATCACTCACGTTCACTTTCTTCTTCTTCTTCTTCTTCTTCTGCTTCTTCTTCTTCTTATTAGAAACCCTTGTTATACCACATGGTATGTAAGGTCATACGGTGCTAGGCCGGTATTTTTCATTGATCGTCGGCACACGATGGGTAATGGGATCAACATCACGCCGGCAGCCTTTACTTCCCAGTGCTTTTCCTGGTACATAATTGAGACTGGGTCTACCTGAGAGACGTCACTGTCAGAAAAAATGCCACACCCACTTGTGGAACTGAACCCCGAACCACTAGTCTAAGAAGCAAGTTCGCTAACAACTATGCTACAGTGTCTCTTAATTTCACTTACTAGGTACTTTGTAAACTGTTATTTATTGTCGAAAGGATGTTCTTCATGCCTTCGCTCCATCTTTTTCGTTGTCTTCCTCTTGCTCTGTACTCGTTATACTTGTTCTCTGTGGTTGTTAATACCAGGGCATTCTTGTTATGTGTCCAAACCATTTAATCTGTTGTTCTTTTATGAATTGCATAACTGGTTTCACATCCAGTCTTCTTTTTAATTCTTCATTTCAAATTTGTGTCTTTTATTGTCACACCTATTGTTACACTTTCACACAATGTTGCGTCTAAACCGTCAGGAAACAACGAGATTATTCATATACTTCTAATTATCGCTGTATTTATGTACACGTAAATATAGAAGAAAGCTAAAAAAAACGGGGTTAAAACGAACAGCACTGAATATAAAAACTGCTCAAGAGAAGTCAAGAAAGAAATCCGATAAGACAAGAAACAACACATTGTCACCTCATGCAATAAAATTGATGAATTAAGAAAACAAGGGAAAGAGAGAGAAATGTACAATAAAATTAATATAATGCCACGTGACTTCAGCCCATCAATACAAGTCATAAACGATAACAATGGCAAACCATTAACAGAAAAGAAAGATGTACTAGAAAGATGGCGTGAGTACTGCAGAAACATGTATGAAGACACATCTAAAAATCCACATAAGATAATAACAGAAAGCGAAGAGACAGAACCAGAGCCCATGTTGGATGAAGTGCGTCTGTCCATCAACAACTTGAAGAGAGGGAAGTCACCAGGGTGCGATGATATACCAGCGGAATTGATTCAAGCAGGTGGGGAGGTCAGTGTTCGGGTATATCATAAATTGTGCACAGAGATATGGAATAGCTCCTCCTGGCCAAAGGAATGGAAAAGATCAGTATTTATACCTATTCCAAAGAAGGGAAACATGAAACTATGCACCAACTACATAACTATTGCCCTTATAAGTCACGCCAGCAAAATCCTACTAAAAATCATAATGAAGAGGATGGAACAAAAATTAGAAGATGAAATACACGAAACACAAGCAGGTTTCAGAAGAGGTAGAGGCACTAGAGATCATATCTGTAGCATGAGACTCATTATCGAGAAATGCAGAGAATACAACGTAGACCTGCATGTATGTTTCATAGACTATAACAAGGCTTTCGACCATATACAACACCAGAAAATGTGAAACATCATGAAAGACATGCACTTCCCAACACATATAATACAACTCATAGAATCTCTATACCACGAACAACAGGCAACCATTAAAATAGGAGGTGAAATAGCTGAATGGTTCGAGATTCAAAAGGGGTATGACGGATGTATTTTGTCACAATACTTATTCAACATATATGCGGAGAACATCATGAGGAATGTAAAAGATAATGCCAACTATGTGAATTAAGACCCTCTCACTATAGGCGGCAAATACATACCAGAGCTTAGATACTCAGACGATACAGTATTATTATCCACCAGCAAAGAAGGTTTGGAAAACCTAATCATGACGACCAAGAAATATAGTGAAGACCAACATCTATATTTGAACACACAAGAAAACAAAAATCATGTCAACTGACAAAGCAAATGGCTCACCTAATATCCAAGTAAACAATGAAGAACTCCAATGTGCAGAGAGCTACGAATATCTGGGCTCAATAATTAACAATAACGATGACTGCTCCAAAGAGATCTCAAGAAGATTGGCAATAGCAATCAAGAAGTTAAACACAATGAAGAACATGTGGCAAAGCACCAGCAAAATACTAAAATTCAAAATATTGAGAGCATGCATTTTCCCAGTTTCTACTTATGGTTGTGAATCATGGACTATTAAACAAAAATTAATAACGAAAATCCAGTCCTTCGAAACTAAATGCTACAGAAAGATCCTACGAATACCATGGACAGAAAAAGAAAGAACACTGATGTCCTGAAAGAACTAAACGTTAAAGAGAATTGGCTGATAAACAACATACTATAAAGACAAATTACATACTTTGGTCACATCAAGCGTCACGATGACCTGGAAAGAACAATACTAGAGGGCATGGTCCCAGGACGCAGAGGCAGACCAAGAAGGTGGCTACGAGATATTAAAGAAACCATGAATATGACCATCGACGAAGTGGGTGAACTGGTTAGAGACAGAGTGAATTTCAGATGTGCTGCAAAGAGAGCAACGTCCTATAAAGGATACGCACCTTGATGATGATGAAATATAGAATAGTAAAATCTCTAAGCGGTTTTGTGTCTCCTCCAACGTTCCATGTTGAAATATTTCTGGCTGTGTCTTAGAGTAATCCCAACTTTACAAATGCATTTCAAGCGGGATAATCTGCATATATTTCAATGTCTGCGTCATCTTCTAGCTTGTCTGCCCCTGGTTTAAAAAAAAAAAGAAAATTCAAATTTGAAGAGACATTATTATCTTGACTAGGAGACGTGAAGTTTGATTGTTTTTTTTATGTGTATGGAAGCTGACGTTCTGATATGATTGTTTTTTAGCAATCATTGTACTAACTAGATTGTGTTTCTTGAAGATACTGTTCTGATATGATTGTTTATCTAGAAGCTGCTCTACTGTCTTGATGGTTTTGTTTTCTAATTACTATAATTACTATGATATCAGAATTGCTTCTCACATCTATATCAACACCATCTCTGTTTCTTGAATCTGTTTGAACAGCTATTAAACACTTCTATCTCTGTTTCTTGTATTTCTATTAAGCTATACAACACTCATCTTCTGTTTCTTGATATCTGCTTCACACAGCTATATAAACACTTCATCTCTCTGTTTCTTGATATCTGTTTCTCACAGTTATATCAACACCTCATCTCTCTGTTTCTTGATATCTCCTTCTCAGTGCTATATCAACACCTCATCTCTCTGTTTCTTGATATCTGCTTCACACAGCTATATAAACACTTCATCTCTCTGTTTCTTGATATCTGTTTCTCACAGCTATATCAACACCTCATCTCTCTGTTTCTTGATATCTGCTTCTCACAGCTATATAAACACTTCATCTCTCTGTTTCTTGATATCTGCTTCTCACAGCTATATCAACACCTCATCTCTCTGTTTCTTGATATCTGTTTCTCACAGCTATATCAACACCTCATCTCTCTGTTTCTTGATATCTGCTTCTCACAGCTATATCAACACCTCATCTCTCTGTTTCTTGATATCTGCTTCTCACAGCTATATAAACACTTCATCTCTCTGTTTCTTGATATCTGTTTCTCACAGCTATATCAACACCTCATCTCTCTGTTTCTTGATATCTGTTTCTCACAGCTATATCAACACCTCATCTCTCTGTTTCTTGATATCTGTTTCACAGCATATCAACACCTCATCTTCTGTTTCTTGATATCTGCTTCTCACAGCCATATCAACACCTCATCTCTCTGTTTCTTGATATCTGCTTCTCACAGCTATATCAACACCTCATCTCTCTGTTTCTTGATATCTGTTTCTCACAGCTATATCAACACCTCATCTCTCTGTTTCTTGATATCTGCTTCTCACAGCTATATCAACACCTCATCTCTCTGTTTCTTGATATCTGCTTCTCACAGCTATATCAACACCTCATCTCTCTGTTTCTTGATATCTGCTTCTTACAGCTATATCAACACCTCATCTTCTGTTTCTTGATATCTGCTTCTACAGCTATATCAACCTCATCTCTCTGTTTCTTGATATCTGTTTCACAGCTATATCAAACCTCATCTCTGTTTCTTGATATCTGCTCTCACAGCTATATCAAACTCATCTCTCTGTTTCTTGATATCTGCTTCTCACAGCATATCAACACCTCATCTCTGTTTCTGATATCTGCTCACAGCTATATCAACACCTCATCTCTGTTTCTGAATCTGTTCCACAGCATATCAACACTTCATCTCTCTGTTTCTTGATATCGTTCACAGCTATATCAAACCTATCTCTCTGTTTCTTGATATCTGCTTCTCACAGCTATATCAACACCTCATCTCTCTGTTCTAGCATATCACTGTTCTTCCAGGCTATATCAACACCTCATCTCTCTGTTTCTGATATCTGTTCTCACAGCTATATCAACACCTCATCTCTGTTTCTGATATCTGTTTCTACAGCTATATCAACACCTCATCTCTCTGTTTCTGAATCTGTTCACAGCAATACATCATTCTCTGTTTCTGAATCGTTTCAAATTATATCAACACCTCATCTCTGTTTCTGAATATGCTTCACAATGCTATATGACGGGCAGATGTGAATGGATACTGCCAACAAATGAGAAAAGAAGAGTCCAAGACGACAGAGATGAAGTGTGCACAACGAATTCGAAATGTTACAAGAAAAGATAAGATCAGAAACGACGAAATCGGAAAAGAGTGAGATCTTTGCCGGTGCTACAATATATATCAAGAAACAACAGGACAAAAGGTTCGAACATGTATCAAGCTTACAACAAGACAGTCTCCCACAAAGAACACTAGCAATCAGATACAATGACAACAGTTCCAGAGGACGACCCCGTAAACGATGGAACAACGGAATATCCCAGGCACTAATTTCCATCTTATACAAAGCACATACGGATGCTCACTCCAAGTGTCTCTTTTTTCGACCCGATGCCGAAATTTAAAAATATCATCATCATCATATGGTTCCGTTCCGGCTGGGGTAGGCGATCATGGATCTTCACAAATCTCTGTCTCTGGTGTTTGCTATCATCTTAGTTGCTGACTCCCTTCCGTGCCATGAAGTTAGGCTATTCAATATTTTCTCTCTATGTTTCAATTGTTACAATGTGTTCTGAGCCTCCCTTCCTCATCACATGTCCGAAAAATGATGACTGCCTCTTTCTTATATTGATGATAAACTGTCTCTGTGTCTAATGCAAAACCAGATTAGAGAATAGATAGATAGATAGACCAGCTCTATAAACACTTCATCTCCCTGCTAGGGGATATCTTCCTTCTAACTGACGTTTGCTAACTACACATGTTTGCCTTCTACTCGTATTTCAAGCACCAAATGTTACCACCTGTATCTACAGTTAGACATATGAATATACAGGTGTGGTGTGTTAGCGACAGTGTGTCATATGTTGCATCATATATATATGTGTGTATCTGAATGTATGTAAGCACATTTAACACATTATCATATTTCTGGCTTGATTTTAGCTTCACGTGCCAACTCGTATATTTCATTAAATTTGCTATATCGGCAATCATGTTTACAGTCATATAGTATGTCAGTCATTTTTACAGTCATATAGTATGTTAATCATGTTTACAGTCATATAGTATGTCAGTCATGTTTACAATCACACAGTATGTCAGTCATGTTTACAGTCATATAGTATGTCAGTCATGTTTACAGTCACACAGTATGTCAGTCATGTTTACAGTCGTATAGTATGTCATGTTTACAGTCACACAGTATGTCAGTCATGTTTACAGTCGTATAGTATGTCAGTCATGTTTACAGTCACACAGTATGTCAATCATGTTTACAGTCGTATAGTATGTTAATCATGTTTACAGTCACACAGTTTATCAGTCATGTTTACAGTCATATAGTATGTTAATCATGTTTACAGTCACACAGTTTGTCAGTCATGTTTACAGTCATATAGTATGTTAATCATGTTTACAGTCACACAGTATGTTAATCATGTTTACAGTCACATAGTTTGTCAGTCATGTTTACAGTCACATAGTATGTCAGTCATATTGTTAGTATGAAGTTCGTTATATTTACTATGTTGTTGATAATGTCTCACAGTTTAACCTTACTCTGTGTTCAGATCTGTAGTACTGTTAGATTCTGATATATGTAGTACTGTTAGATTCTCATATCTGTAGTACTGTTAGATTCTCATATATGTGGCCCTGTTAGATTCTCATATCTGTAGTACTGTTAGATTCTCATATTTGTGGCCCTGTTAGATTCTCATATCTGTAGTACTGTTAAATTCTCATATCTGTAGTACTGTTAGATTCTCATATCTGTAGTACTGTTAGATTCTCATATCTGTAGTACTGTTAGATTCTCATATCTGTAGTACTGTTAGATTCTCATATCTGTAGTACTGTTAGATTCTCATATCTGTAGTACTGTTAGATTCTCATATCTGTAGTACTGTTAGATTCTCATATCTGTAGTACTGTTAGATTCTCATATCTGTAGTACTGTTAGATTCTCAGTTCTATATCATCATCATTTTCTAGTCAATTCTATGATTTCGAAACATCTGCTATTTTGCAACTGCGCGATAATTATTTATATTGAACTCGTTACGTTTTACCTGTATGCAATTTCGCTATACCACTTTATCCCGAACATTTCTTTCTACATGTTCAATGCAATTGAGTACATTTATCACCTCTCTCAGTCATATTCATTTCAAGAGTTCCATCGAGCGTCTTTTCTTTCTTGAACTATTTGATTGTTCTTCAATGATTTCTTTGCAATTTTGTGATCATTTCTTCTCAGAGTATGTCAAACATATCTCCATCAGTTATCAGTTATCAGAGGACTATCATCATATCACTCTAGACAAGGCTATAATTGCTCCGATCTTCACCTCCGATGTTTATCAAGTATTGTCCAGCGGATCAACACATCAGTTCGATGTTGATTAAGCAATCTTTTTTGCATACTTGGTACGTCTCTTTTTAGGGCTGTACCAATATCGAATTCAATTTTTTCCTCATTCTGATCTGCGACTGGGATTCACAACCCTGAAACTCCTCTGTTGGAAAAGATTATCTCAATACGTTAAGAATGTCATTTCGGTTCATTGCATCTTCTTCTGATATCATAGCCATGTCAGCCAATACATTAGCTCGTTCATTACTCGTGACTTCTGTCAGCCAATACATCAGCTCGTTCATTACTCGTGACTTCTGTCAGTCAATACATCAGCTCGTTCATTACTCGTGACTTCTGTCAGCCAATACATCAGCTCGTTCATTACTCGTGACTTCTGTCAGCCAATACATCAGCTCGTTCATTACTCGTGACTTCTGTCAGCCAATACATCAGCTCGTTCATTACTCGTGACTTCTGTCAGTCAATACATCAGCTCGTTCATGACTCGTGACTTCTGTCAGCCAATACATCAGCTCGTTCATTACTCGTGACTTCTGCGTGCATATCTCCATCATCTCTTATACTAAACATACCAAATAATTTCACTGACAGATAAACAAGAGATGATCAACAGCATTTTCATACCCACTTTGTGTTACCAGAGCCAAACATGGACAATGAGCACAGCGCAGTCACAAAAATAACTACATGTGAAATGCGCTGCCTGTAAAAAGTTACCATCAACACCAGAAAAGACAGTCACCAACATCAGCATAAGAAGGAAAATTGACACAGAACCTTGCTTGAATTACATCGAGAAACAAAGAATGAAGTGGTTTGGCCACTTAATAAGAATGCATCCAAACTCCACAGTATACAGAGTCTTCTAGAACAGAACATCAGGAAATAAGGCAAGAGGAAAACCACGAAAAAGATGGTTAGATGGCATAGCAGAATCCTGTGGTAGAGCAAAAATAACAATCACACAAGCCACCATTACAGCGCTAGACAAAAACCGAAAACCTCAACACTGGGCAACAACCCGGTAGCAGTGTGACAACACTGGGCAACAACCCGGTAGCAGTGTGACAACACTGGGTAACAACCCGGTAGCAGTATGACGACAAAAGAAGAAAGAAGAAGATACACCATGTATAATATCATTTCACTGCCTAACGATATAAACTTTAGTGTCTACATTTGCTGATAGTGTCGTGTGTTTTATAACTGATCTGAGTCTAATGTGTGAATATGTGAACCAACTAAACACTAGACAGCAACAACTGACATCTGTCTCATAGATAAAATACACACACGATTACAGACTTAATTTATGCTCGCGTTGTATTGTATCATTTCCTACCGAGATATTGTATGTTGTTATTTTGGTATAAATAAAAGTCGTGTTTGGTTACATTTTATCGATGTCACTTGCTTGATTTTTTACATTTTATTAAGAGAAATTCTGCGTTTTCTAGAAATTTGATGTAGAGAGGTTGTCAGCTGAACTTTTACAAAGTGAAGTATTATGTATTATGCCATTTTATGGTCTGGAAGTTTGTAATGTACAAAATAGAAACTATGTATTGTTTGATTGTGTTAAAATCAGTTGTATATGAGTCTTTGTGGCTAAGTGATTAAACCCTTGCCTTGCCAGTCGATTGCCGTTGGTTCTGATCCGGACAGCGCCGTTCTGTTCACGAGTGCATTTTTTCCAGAGATCCCTAGGCTTCTTGCCGGAGCTATAGAGTTCGTGCTTTGTGCAATGTTCTCGGCAGGTATCGCGATATTTCTGCCAAGAGGGGCCGAGCCATATTGGGTAAATCTCAGTGCAATAAAGTAAATACTTAGGCTATAAAATCCCCTTTTTTAAAAGGCAGCTCTATATGTTTACGATTTATTAAGAGGAATGTGTTTTTTTTCTTCATTTTATTTAGAAACGTTTTCCATTGTTTTATTTTATAGAAAAAGTGTATTATTTTTTTTTTTTCTTAAAAAGACTCCAATCGTTAAATTTTAATCAGAATGTTTTATATATTCTTAAACATTACTGCAGTTAAAATGTAAAGTGTTTTGTTTTATTAAGGGAGGATTCGGTAGTAGGGATGGGGAAGGGGGGTATCAAGAAGCTATTTTCGTTGTTTTCGTATTAATGTAAAATTTCTATAACCATTTTGAAAAATTATGACGTGGCAGAGGAAAAATGAGTTTAAAAAATGTCAAAGCGTTGCCATGGAAACACTACAAAATGGCCGCCAAAAAAAAACATAATTTCAAATCCCTTATCTTATCTTATCTTAACCGTATTTGCCGTGAAGCGCCATGGGGAGATTTAGTTCTCTATCTTGTGCTAGGTGTGTTGTGCTTGACGTTGTCAGTCCATGCTTTCTCAGGGACTCTGAGATGTTATCAATCCATCTTGTTCTTGGCTTGCCTCGTGCTCTGCGCCCTGAGAGTCGATTATTGTAGGCACGTGATGGTAGTGAATGTGGTTCCATTCTCATTAGATGGCCGAACCACTTGATTTTTTTGCTTCTCGATGTACTGTATGCATGGTATAGTACCAACGATGCTTCTGATATTCTCGTTTCTCACTCTATTTCTCCTTGTAGCGTTGACAGCTTTTGGTAGACATCTCATTTCACATGTAATCTTTCTTTCTTGTGTCTTAGTCAGGGACCATGTTTGGTCTGATTGGAGTAAATATGCAGTTTATCAGTTGTCGTTTGACTGCCATGTTAATGCTTGGATGTTTTAATAGTGGTGACAGTTGGTATGTCACTGCGTTTGCCTTCTGACATCTAGTCTCGATTTCTTAGTCCATCTTTCCATCTGCTGTGAATATACTCCCGAGATATTTGAATTCTGGAGTCTGTTGTATTTTTACGTTATTCACGTGTATATTTAGATGACCTGTTGACCTACTTATTGTCACGACTTCTGTTAAAAATTGTAATATTTAATATATCCTAAAAATCATGTGTAATATTTTAGATATTACAATTGCTCACTTAGAGTGAAAATAGTATTTGAGATATGACAATTGCTCACCTTAGAGTGAACACAGTATTTGAGATATTACAATTGCTCATCTTAGAGTGAACACAGTGTTTGAGATATTACAATTGCTCATCTTAGAGTGAACACAGTATTTGAGATATGACAATTGCTCATCTTAGAGTGAACACAGTATTTGAGATATTACAATTGCTCATCTTAGAGTGAACACAGTATTTGAGATATTACAATTGCTCATCTTAGAGTGAACACATTATTTGAGATATGACAATTGCTCACCTTATAGTGAACACAGTATTTGAGATATGGCAATTGCTCATCTTAAAACAAAAACATATTTGATATATGACAATTGCTCATCTTAGGGTGAAAACAGTATTTGAGATCTGACAATTGATCACCTTAAGAATGAAAACAGAATTGAGATATGACAATTGCTCACATTAGAGTGAAAACAGAATTCATGTATATCCATTACAGTCAGAGCCTTAGGGATTTGAAATTTTGTGTTTGGTGGCCATTTTTATTGTTTCCATGGCAACGCGTTGACATATTTTTGAAAACTAAACTTTTTCTAATCTTTTAAGTCATAATATCTCAAAATTGTAATACAAATTCTACATTAATATGAAAGCAACGAAAAAGTTTCCAGGCCAGAGTTCCCCTTAAAGAGTTGCATGTTGTTTATTTCATTTCATTTCGAGAAGAATTATTTGTTCTATTTCGTCAAGGGAAGTATTGGTTTGTTTCATATCTTTATTTCTTCCTCTTTTTCTTTTTCTTATTCTTCTTTTCCGAAAGTTTTATATCGACCACTTGTTACCCACCATGTTGATTTGTATGGAATCTGAGCCTAAGAGTGATTATATGCTGTGCCAGTTATGCGTCTATAAGTTGACTTCACATTCGATTTCTGTGATGCTTTTCATTTACTAGGGTAGTTTTCCTAGGTCTTACATCAGTCGCCTCTTACGACATGCCTTGTTGGTCGTAGTGGTACTATTCTTTGCTTCCATAGTGGGCCCCGGTACCACACGGGTGCATATCTTCACTGAAAGTTATTGCCTGTTGCATTTTTGTCACGGAAAGATTTTATTTGGTGAATGTCGACAAGAGAAGCAATTCATTTCTACATTTATCAAGGGAAGTTATAAGATGCTTCAAGACTTCAAGGAAAGTTATTTTTATTACTAAAGACAAGTTGTGATTTGTTAAATTTTATTTTAAAATTCTTATATTTCAAGAAATTATGATAAAAACAAAAACATTCACAGGACATTTCGAGCAAGAAGGGAGAAAATAACTTGCTAAAAAAATCTTAACATGCAGGTACATAGACTCAAAAATAGTAGCAGATCTCGGAAACTGAACAATTATGCTCATATTATTTGCCGAAGTAAGAGAGGCGCAGTAGAGTAGTTGTTAGTGAACTTGTGTCTTGGGCTCATGGCACTGGTTCAAACCCATACAATGTCCGTGAAATACATGTCCAGCCATAACTCTCTCAGGTCGACAGTCTCAATTGGGTACCACCAGGAAAATCACTGAGAAGTAAAATCGGCAGGCGTTATGTTTACTACAACTCCCGTTGTGTGCGACCGTCAATGACAAATGATGACCTAACAACGTATAACTCGATGTATAAACAATGGTTATTTTACTTTTACTTGTTATTTGTCTCAGTGCTTTCGAGAAAACATTATTAGTGAGCAAGGTTCTTAAGAAAATATTGGTGAGAAACTTTGGAAGAAAAATATTGGTGAGCAAGTTTCTTGAAAAAAGAAGAAAAAAAATATTGGTGAGCAAGTTCTTTAAAGAAAAAAATTGGTGAGCAAGTTCTTGAGAAAAATATGGTAACGTTTCTTGTAAGAAATCAGGCATTTGGAAAACATTATTGTGAGCAAGGTTCTTTAAAGAAAATATTTGAGAAATCTTTTTGGAAGAAAATATTGGTGAGCAAGTTTCTTTGGCGAAAAAATATTGGTGAGCATGGTTCTTGAAGAAAAATTGGTGAGCAAGTTTCTTGAAACAAAATATTGGTGAGCAAGTCTTTAAAGAAAAAGCATGGAGCGAATAACAAGGTGCTACAAGATGACAGTAAGAAGATCTTTAACACGACAATATAGAATGTAGTGGAACTGGCGAAAGATCAAGAGGTCGACTGTGATGAAACAAGATCTTAACGACAATATAGAATGATGGAACTGGGAAAGATCAAGAGGTCGACTGTGATGAAACAAGATCTTTAACACGACAATATAGAATGTAGTGGAACTGGCGAAAGATCAAGAGGTCGACTGTGATGAAACAAGATCTTTAACACGACAATATAGAATGTAATGGAACTGGCGAAAGATCAAGAGGTCGACTGTGATGAAACAAGATCTTTAACACGACAATATAGAATGTAGTGGAACTGGCGAAAGATCAAGAGGTCGACTGTGATGAAACAAGATCTTTAACACGACAATATAGAATGTAATGGAACTGGCGAAAGATCAAGAGGTCGACTGTGATGAAAATGACAATCAACAAATACTCATGTTACATAAAAAGTACATTATAAATCATTGTTCGTATAAAAAGTTGATTGTTGCATTTATACATTTTTTGTTGTATGATTCACAGGTTGCAGGCTACGAATACTTGTTTCCCGTTGGAAGATACACATTTGTCCTGACAAAAGGTCAACTTTTTGGATGAAATTATGGGCTAAACTAAACATCATTTCTAAATATGAATATATTTAAAAAATAATATTCAATGAGGTTTCAGTTACAAATACTAAAATTACTACTAACACAATAGCTAGAAGTAACTTAATAAGCAAGAACGTGTCCAGGTTCCTGGAATAAAATGGTGGATAGAGCCGCTAGTAACATAGCGGTGAGGGACCAGATATTGAGACTCTAGTTACAAATGAGCAATGCAAGACGGCGCAGTGTGAGCTTGTCGCAATTATTCTAGTCGCTTGTTATATTGATTCCACTGGGTTATGCACGTTTGACTTCTCATCAATGTTATTGTTTTATTCTGCTCCCAACCACGTGTCACGTTTGCTGATGTCAGAACAGGTGTTATGATCACAGACCACCTGTATGACTTCTCCCCTGAGAAGCGAAACTCCCATCAAAATACGGATACGCCGGATATGATAAATTGGTTGAAAGTTATATTCTTTTATTGTGGATTATTTCGTTATTATCATCATTGATAACTGTGGATTCCACTAACTACACATCTTTGTGGATATATCATTGATGACTGTGGATTCACCTACTACACATCCATGTGGATATATCATACATCTTACGTGTAGCAGACGATGGGATATGGGAGAACTTGTTTCAGGGTATTAGAACCCATTGTTGTTCTTATCATCAGTCTGTGTCTGCTCACAAACACGTGTTTGGCAGAGAATACATTCCAATGGGACGTAGGTAAGTTGTGTCTTTTATGTCATAATATATCTACCTATTTCTTACCTGTTTGTGAATCGTGTGATAAGCTTAATTGTTAACATACGTGTTTAGTAAGCATGAGCTCCCATTCTCAGTTTCCATAGTAGGGTATAATGTTTTGATCGTACTTGCTCTCAGGTCAACCCATCTTCAATGAAGTTTTATGTAAACAATGTGTTGTCAAAGCAGTATAGGATGTTGATAACATCCCCCATGATATACTTTCAGTCAAAGACAAATACGGGCCTAACATTATATTTAATAATATACATCATGGTGTGATAATAGGTTTATTATGGTTAGTTTGGTTACAATTTTATCACCTAGATATTTCTATTTCTTCTACTTCTTCTTTACGTTCGTTCTTTACGAACAATTTTAATCACACTTTGTGATATGTTTGATATTTGTCAAGTACGTGTATACGTTGCACATTAGTTTGGTAGACCCCTAAACGCATCGACTTCTACACGTTTAGGACATGTGCATCCGATTTCAGCTAAACCTCCTAGTCACCTCTTACGACAGTGGTTCTATTATTTACACCCCAAATTTGGGCCCCGGTAACCACTCGGCGTATTTTATCCTGGATGTTGTAGATATGTACTTACTTTCATAGTCCTGTTTCCTTTATCCTGAGATATAGATGTTGTGTATGTATGTTTTTGTATGTTTTTTCGATTCAGAAGCACTTGAGCTTTTTTTTAAGCTCTTCGGCTTGGTGCCATGGACATCGTAACCCTTCGGTTCGGTGCCACGAACACCGTGAATCTGAGGAACCTGTGGCTTTTCTGTCAGCCCGCGGAATTGAACCCGCACACACAGAGAGCTAGTCACCCGCAGTCCATCGCGCTACGAACACGCTGGGCAGGCGGTGTATGTATGTATATATATGTATATTTATACTACTTTCCTGAGTGATGATAACCAACATCACTTATCGCGTACCGATGCCAAAGAAAGAATACAAACGTAGCACTATAAACATTATCATTACAATGTTTTGTTTTCCTTTCCGAGCGACTGCTGATGGATGATTTTATATGACAAATGAACACATCACGCTTGCACAGAGCTGCCACCTCGCGTGTGCAGGACGATCAACAGAAACAACAATGACTGTATCTAAATATCGTACACATGATGTTTCCGGCATGGTAGACGATAGCATTTAATCTATCGGTCATTCATGCAAACTGGTTCTTCATTTTAACATATACATATTGCTTTGTAGCGCTATTGATAGTATGTAATGTAGATATTGTTTCTAATTAACATTATAAAAAGATATTACTTTCTCTGATGTATCATGGGAGGTAATGTTATTAATATTACTTTCTCTGATGTATCATGGGAGGTAATGTTATTGATATTACTTTCTCTGATGTATCATGGGAGGTAATGTTATTGATATCAGTTTTTCTCTTGATGTATCATGGAGGTAATGTTTTGATATTACTTTCTGATGTATCATGGGAGGTAATGTTATTGATATTACTTTCTCTGATGTATCATGGGAGGTAATGTTTTTGATATTATTTTCTCTGATGTATCATGGGAGGTAATGTTATTAATATTACTTTCTCTGATGTATCATGGGAGGTAATGTTATTAATATCAGTTTCTCTGATGTATCATGGGAGGTAATGTTTTTGATATTACTTTCTCTGATGTATCATGGGAGGTAATGTTATTGGATAACACTAACGTTTCAAGAAATGCTGGCAAAACAAGAATCACAGTTTGATTTAGAATTTCTGAAAAGTCATTTTATTGGTTCACGTCCAGTGTGATCTGACTGTTTTTCAGTCTTCTTCTTCTTCTTTGCGTTCGTTCTTTACGACCAATTTTAATCACTCTTTGTGATATGGTTGATCTTTGCCAAGAATGTGTATACGTTACACACTGGTTTAGTAGGCCCCTAAACGCATAGACTTCTACACGTTTAGTACACGTGCATCCGATTTCAGCCAAAGCTCATTAGTCGCCTCTTACGACATGCGTGGCAAGTAACAGTGGTTCTATTCTTTACACCCCAAATTTCGGCACCGGTAACTACTCAGGTGAATCGTTTTCCAGTGATCCATGATCTGAATGTAGGTGAGATCAAGTTCCTAATCATATCGGAAATAAAACGATTAAAAGTACACAAAAATACCCTTGACAATTGACAACTGACAATCGATAAGAGCAGTCTGGGCAGCCACCACCAGGACACAAATCATTACTTCTAGTTAAATTACATTTCTAGCAAGTGACTTTACCAAACTTACGTTGGTGACCTTAGGTAGTGCTTCGGAGTTTCATAATTACTAGAATCACACATGGCTGCTGACTAATCAATAAAGAAAGGGCTGGTAACTAGATCTCACGATCTACAGTCAAATAATGGATTTCTGGAAAAATAACATGATTTCTCCACGCGCGAAACAAACTGAGTCCTTTAATCTAGAGGCAAGCATCTTACCACTAGGCCACAGATACCCTTCAGTTTCTTTCATGAAACTTGATAAAACTACTTACATATATATATATATATAATTGAGAGAATGAAATTAACAACAGTGAAAGGATGTACAACAAAGTTAAGGTCACGGACAACAAGAAGTAGTTTTACAAAGTAACACACTAATTCAAAGAATATGTGTGTGTTTTTTTTTTTTTTTTCTTTGCGTTTGTTCTTTCTTGTCAACCAGGTTAACCACTATTTGTGATATGTGTTGCTTGCGCCGAGAACATGAGTACAATGGACCGGAACGACATTCTTAACGCACTGAATCTTTTCTAACAGATGAGTTTCAGGGTTGCAAGTCCCACTCGCTGACCAGACTGAGAGAGATGGGTGTTGATATTATAGAATGCAGCTTGAAAAGATCGACATACGAAATTTGCAAAGATATCGATTAATCACCTTCGATCTGGCGTGTTGGGTCGCTGGACTCTGCTAGATTTGTTGAGGCGGAGATTGGAGCACCTATGGACATGTCCGGAGTGCTATGATGCTAGTGCTCTGATAACTGATTACTGATGATGTGAGTACGTTGCGTCCTCATGCAGCAGACATTTACTGCATTTAGAACAGGCATATCACAATTTCAGTCAACAGATGTTATCAAAACACCGTTATCAAGTAAGGAATACATTGTATAACTTTGACAAAATACATTGATAACATGGGGGAATACCACATTCATAAAATGTAAACGTATAAACTTAAGGAGTAAAAATTATCACTCACCGTTCAAAAGGCATTGGAAAACTATTGAACGTATAAGTGGTGCATAGAAAAATCAACGACTCGTTACTGTGGTTGAAGACGACGTTTTGTAAAGGATAAGTCACGATTTTCATTTCATCTGACTAAAGGATATGGGTGGTGTATGTGGCTTAGGAGATAGTGATCTGAGTAAAGGGTATGGGTGGCGTATGAGGCTTAGGAGATAGTGATCTGAGTAAAGGGTATGGGTGGTGTATATGGCTTAGGAGATAGTGATCTGACTAAAGGATATGGGTGGGTATGTGCTTAGGAGATAGTGATCTGAGTAAAGGGTATGGGTGGTGTATGAGGCTTAGGAGATAGTGATCTGAGTAAAGGTATGGGTGGTGTATATGGCTTAGGAGATAGTGATCTGACTAAAGGATATGGGTGGTGTATGTGGCTTAGGAGATAGTGATCTGAGTAAAGGTATGGGTGGTGTATATGGCTTAGGGGATAGTGATCTGACTAAAGGTATGGGTGGTGTATGTGGCTTAGGAGATAGTGATCTGAGTAAAGGGTATGGGTGGCGTATGTGGCTTAGGGGATAGTGATCTGAGTAAAGGGTATGGGTGGCGTATGTTGCTTAGGGGATAGTGATCTGAGTAAAGGGTATGGGTGGCGTATGTGGCTTAGGGGATAGTGATCTGACTAAAGGTATGGGTGGTGTATGAGGCTTAGGAGATAGTGATCTGACTAAAGGATATGGGTGGTGTATGAGGCTTAGGAGATAGTGATCTGACTAAAGGTATGGGTGGTGTATGTGGCTTAGGAGATAGTGATCTGAGTAAAGGTATGGGTGGTGTATGTGGCTTAGGAGATAGTGATCTGACTAAAGGATATGGGTGGTGTATGTGGCTTAGGAGATAGTGATCTGAGTAAAGGGTATGGGTGGTGTATATGGCTTAGGAGATAGTGATCTGACTAAAGGATATGGGTGGTGTATGTGGCTTAGGAGATAGTGATCTGAGTAAAGGGTATGGGTGGCGTATGTGGCTTAGGAGATAGTGATCTGACTAAAGGTATGAGTGGTGTATGAGGCTTAGGAGATAGTGATCTGACTAAAGGATATGGGTGGTGTATGAGGCTTAGGAGATAGTGATCTGACTAAAGGTATGGGTGGTGTATGTGGCTTAGGAGATAGTGATCTGAGTAAAAGGTATGGGTGGTGTATGTGGCTTAGGAGATAGTGATCTGACTAAAGGATATGGGTGGTGTATGTGGCTTAGGAGATAGTGATCTGACTAAAGGATATGGGTGGTGTATGAGGCTTAGGAGATAGTGATCTGAGTAAAGGTATGGGTGGCGTATGTGGCTTAGGGGATAGTGATCTGAGTAAATTATATGGGTGGCGTATGAGGCTTAGGAGATAGTGATCTGACTAAAGGATATGGGTGGCGTATGTTGCTTAGGAGATAGTGATCTGACTAAAGGATATGGGTGGCGTATGTGGCTTAGGAGATAGTGACTCGGTCTATTAACCCCGACATTCTGAGTTCGAAACACGCTGCGGACAGTTTGGTTTCAAATTGTTTCTGTGTATTTTTACAGAAGGACGATGGCACCACCCGTTCAGAAAGCAATGGCAAACTACTGAACGTAATAATGTCTAGAAAAATCACAAACAGCGTTTAAAAGCTGAGAGTTGATTTGCAAAGTCCTGTAAAGGATTCGCAATTAACTTTCAAGGGTATGAGCCAGTTTTAACTGTTTCCTTTATGACAGTTCAGATTTTTTATTTTGATATAGTATTACGCAGTAGATATGATACTTAAAAGTGGGGGCTTTCTGTTTCTAAAATTAAACCTTTAGTCAATGTGTACAACCATGCTTCATATTGAATAGTATACACACACATACAACATCTGTTGTTGGAAATAAGCCAGGAATATATTGATAAAACTTAGGGATAGAGTGCCAACATGTGCATCACTTTCTGATGGATGACACCATTATTATTGGTTCATGTGACTTAGTAAATATGGACTCCTCTCATATAATATAATAATATTTTATATAGAATATAAGGGTTTGTTGTTTGAAACCTGTGTGCGGTAATTTGTCTTTTTACTGGAACGTAGAAATCGGATGTGCTGGCCTACTTGTAGGTGCAATACAATCGCTCTAAGGCTCGGATCACATACAGATCACAAAGATTGGTTTAACAAATGGTCGATATGGAGCGTTGGAAGAACCTGATGTAACATTTATGTTGTTAATAGTGATTAGCAACACTAGTGTTACATTATTATATACAGTTCTTTCTATGTATGATCTCCATCTTCTACTTAGCATATTAATCTTCTCTATTTTCTGATGTGTTTATGATATACACATGCTTTTCTGTAACTTATATATTCATAAGATCATTTATCTTTACACTGTCTTGATAAATGTGAGAACAAGAACCACAGAGGAATCAACGGAAGCAAAGAATATGATCAACAAATAAACAGTGTACAGGTATTAAGAGTTTCCGAAAAAAAACAAATAGACAAACACAGGATTCGAACCACTTACCCTCATTTCTTAGACACTTCTTACTACACCCATCGCCTAGCCTAGCAACACGAGCGTCCTTACGACACCCATCGCCTAGCCTAGCAACACGAGCGTCCTTACGAAAACAACCAGCGAGCCATTGATAAATGTCCTTCCTCTTGATAAATGTCCATGTTTCACACGCATACATTACCACTGGAAATATGCACGCTTTTAGTATTCTTATCTTTGTCTCCATATCATTTCTACTCTATAATGTTTTAGTTCATATTTTATACGGCTATGTTTGTTATTTTTTTAAAGATTTGCTACTTCCCATTTCCATGTCATGTTAGGAGTGAATCGAGATAACTGATCACATTTTCTATTTTCGATCATTTGTTAAAACATTTAAAAAATGTTGTCACGCCCATTTTATCATTTGTTATCCTTTTTGTTTTTGCAACATTGGGATACAATATTTTGTTTTCCACATTTCTCTTACATTTCCATTATATAGTTATCTATACCTATCGTGTTGTAGCCTAGGGTTATGACGTTATTAACCTGACGTTCGAGTTCGAATCACGCTGCGGACAGTTTGCTTGCAAATTGTTTCCGCTGATTTTAACAAAAGGACGATGGCGCCACCCGTTCAGAAAGCAATGGCAAACTACTGAACGTATAAGTGGTGCCTAGAAAATCAACTACTTGTTTACTGTGGTTGATGGCTACGTCCTTTGGGATATGCCACGATTTTCATTTGCGATGTTGACAATAACGCTGATGGAAAAGTAACGAACAATTATTCATACTTGAAAGTAGCGGAATTGCATTACTACGGTAATCTCAGTAAATATCTCTTGGAATTCTTGTGACTTCATTTTGCGAACATTACCTGCTTAGTCATAGTCAGTTTCTAACATTCTTTTGTAGTTCGTTGTTCGTCTGTACTTTCTTTCTATATTTCTTGTGTGCATTTAGTTCTTCTTCTTCTCTTCCACCATTTGCTTCTTTATAGAAGTATAGAAGGGGGGGGTGCAGAGGGAGGGGGGGACGTTGTGATCTTGTGTGTGCTTGTTTTAAGGCACTTTGTAAGCTAATATTCATTTTCGTAAGACTGTTCTTGATGCCGTTGCTTCATCGTTTGCGTGATCTTCCTCTTGCTGTGTTCTGATTATACTTGTTATGTGTGGCTCTCTTTGGTAAATGTGGATTTTAGTTTCTGATTATAATATAGATATTAGGCGCTCACTTCTGATATCAGTGTAGGTGAGCTTGAATTTCTAGTTCTATTGGAGACTAGGTCATGTATTCAAGTAGACCACGTAAAAGAACTCATGACAGTTCAAAATCGATAAGAGCAAACTGGTCAGCAAAGCCAGTGCCTCTAAACATTTATTAGACAGATTAACATTTAATCGTACACAATATTGTCAACACCTTCAAGTTTACATCAGAACCATAGCCGGTGCTACGGAGCTTGTGCACGTCCTCTGAGATCTTTCTGTGTAAGAAAGAGATAGGAACCCACATGGTTACTCACCGATGATGCTTCTATGAATCAGTCAATCAATCAATCAGTCAATCAGTCAATCAGTCAATCAGTCAATCAATCTGTCAATCAATCAATCAATCAATCAATCAGACAATCAATCAATCAGGCAATCAATCAATCAGTTAATCATTCAGTCAGTCAGTCAATCAATCAGTCAATCAATCAATCAGTCAGTCAGGCAATAAATCAGTCAACCAATCAGTCAATCAATCAATCAGTCACTCAATCAGTCAATCAATCAATCAGTCAATCAATCACTCAATCAATAAGTCAATCAATAAATCAATCAGTCAATCAATCAGTCAGTCAGTCAATCAATCACTCAATAAACCAGTCAGTCAATCAGTCAATCAATCAGTCAGTCAATCAGTCAGTCAATAAATCAGTCAATCAATTAATCAGTCAATCAATCAACCAGCCAATCAATCAATCAATCAGTCAATCAATCAATCAGTCAATAAATCAGTCAATCAATCAGTCAACCAGTCAATCAATCAGTCAATCAATCAATCAGTCAATCAATCAATCAGTCAATCAATCAATCAATGATAATTCTCAGAGTAGATCTACAGATGTAATCTTACCAAGTTGGTATGAAAATGCTTCAAGTGACGTAATGGTGATCTATATCGACCCCCTATTTGACGCTAAGGCTTACACAATAGACTTCCACAGCTGTCACTCTGTTGTCTTTCTATAAATCGTTGTTTCTCATGTCAAGCAACACTCTTTCTGTTCTCTTTCCACATTTATTATTCAAGCTTTCCTTGGGCTGGAATGTGGTCTTTTCCCATCCGCAGTCTATCAGAGTGTTGTCTTAGTCAATGTTCTTAGTGGTCAATGTTCATACATCATGCATGTCAATGTTCTTAGTGGTCAATGTTCATACATCATGCATGTCAATGTTCTTAGTGGTCAATGTTCATACATCATGCATGTCAATGTTCTTAGTGGTCAATGTTCATACATCATGCATGTCAATGTTCTTAGTTGTCAATGTTCATACATCATGCATGTCAATGTTCTTAGTGGTCAATGTTCATACATCATGCATGTCAATGTTCTTAGTGGTCAATGTTCATACATCATGCATGTCAATGTTCTTAGTGGTCAATGTTCTCATCATGCATGTCAATGTTCTTAGTGGTCAGTTCATACATCATGCATGTCAATGTTCTTAGTGGTCAATGTTCATCATCATCAAGTTCATACATCATGCATGTCAATGTTCTTAGTGGTCAATGTTCATACATCATGCATGTCAATGTTCTTAGTGGTCAATGTTCATACATCATGCATGTCATAAATCATGATGTCATGTTTTTAGTGGTCAATGTTCATACATCATGCATGTCAATGTTCTTAGTCTATCAATGTTCATACATCAGTGTCAATGTTATACATCATAATGTTCTTAGTGGTCAATGTTCATACATCATGCATGTCAATGTTCTTAGTGGTCAATGTTCATACATCATGCATGTCAATGTTCTTAGTGTCATGTCACATCATGCATGTCAATGTTCTTAGTGGTCAATGTTCCATACATGCATGTCAATGTTCTATCAATGTTCATACATCATGCATGTCAATGTTCTTAGTGGTCAATGTTCATACATCATGCATGCATGTTCTTATGTCAATGTTCATACATCATGCATGTCAATGTTCTTAGTGGTCAATGTTCATACATCATGCATGTCAATGTTCAGTGGCATGTTCATCATCAGCATGTCAATGTTCTTAGCGTCATGTTCTAATCATGCATGTCAATGTTCTTAGTGGTATGTTCATATCAGCATTCATTTCTTATGTCAATTTAACATCATGATGTCAATGTTCTTAGATGGTCTGTTCAACATCACTTGTACAATTTTTATGTGAATGTCTCCAACTGTGTAGGATGTTTGTGTATGTTTCTCTCAGCACTTTCACTCTGAATAATCAATTTCTAGTTTGGAATGTCTTACAATTGTGTAGATGTTGTGAGTTGTCTTTCAGCACTCACTTCTGTCAGAATAATCATATTCCATGTTGAGATGTCAGTTCTAACTCATGTTAGGTAATGGTGTATGTTCATATCAGCAAACTTATGTCTTTCTGTAGAATAATTTTCCATGTTGGAATGTCTTCAACTTGTGTAGATTCATGTGAGTCTGTTCTTCACAGCACTCACTTCTGTAGAATACAATGTTCTTATGTATGTTAACACAGCATTCAACTTTCATGTTAGGATGTCAATGTGAGTTATGTTTTCCAGCACCACTTCTGTAGAATAACTATTTCCATGTTGGAAGAATAAGTCTTCAACTTCAGTGATGTCAGATGTTAGTGTGTGAGTTTTCCACACTCACTTCTGTAGAATAATATTTCCATGTTGGAATGTCTCCAACTTGTGTAGGATGTTGTGAGTTGTTTTCCAGCACCCACTTCTGTAGAATAACATTTCCATGTTGGAATGTCTCTAACTTGTGTAGGATGGTGTGAGTTGTTTTCCAACACCCACTTCTGTAGAATAATATTTCCATGTTGGAATGTCTCCAACTTGTGTAGGATGTTGTGAGTTGTTTTCCAGCACCCACTTCTGTAGAATAATATTTCCATGTTGGAATGTCTCCAACTTGTGTAGGATGTTGTGAGTTGTTTTCCAGCACCCACTTCTGTAGAATAACATTTCCATGTTGGAATGTCTCCAACTTGTGTAGGATGGTGTGAGTCGTTTTCCAGCACTCACTTCTGTAGAATAATATTTCCATGTTGGAATGTCTTCAACTTGTGTAGGATGTTGTGAGTTGTTTTCCAGCACTCACTTCTGTAGAATAATATTTCCATGTTGGAATGTCTTCAACTTGTATAGGATGTTGTGAGTTGTTTTCCAGCACCACTTCTGCAGAATAACATTTCCATGTTGGAATGTCTTCAACTTGTGTAGGATGTTGTGAGTTGTTTTCCAGCACTCACTTCTGTAGAATAATATTTCCATGTTGGAATGTCTCCAACTTGTGTAGGATGTTGTGAGTTGTTTTCCAGCACTCACTTTTGTAGAATAATATTTCCATGTTGGAATGTCTCCAACTTGTGTAGGATGTTGTGAGTTGTTTTCCAACACCCACTTCTGTAGAATAACATTTCCATGTTGGAATGTCTTCAACTTGTGTAGGATGGTGTGAGTCGTTTTCCAGCACTCACTTCTGTAGAATAATATTTCCATGTTGGAATGTCTTCAACTTGTATAGGATGTTGTGAGTTGTTTTCCAGCACTCACTTCTGTAGAATAATATTTCCATGTTGGAATGTCTCCAACTTGTGTAGGATGTTGTGAGTTGTTTTCCAGCACTCACTTCTGTAGAATAACATTTCCATGTTGGAATGTCTTCAACTTGTGTAGGATGGTGTGAGTCGTTTTCCAGCACTCACTTCTGTAGAATAATATTTCCATGTTGGAATGTCTTCAACTTGTATAGGATGTTGTGAGTTGTTTTCCAGCACTCACTTCTGTAGAATAATATTTCCATGTTGGAATGTCTTCAACTTGTATAGGATGTTGTGAGTTGTTTTCCAGCACTCACTTCTGTAGAATAATATTTCCATGTTGGAATGTCTTCAACTTGTGTAGGATGTTGTGAGTTGTTTTCCAGCACTCACTTCTGCAGAATAACATTTTCATGTTGGAATGTCTCCAACATGTGTAGGATGGTGTGAGTCGTTTTCCAACACCCACTTCTGTAGAATAATATTTCCAAGGCACTTCTTCTTTATATGATTAGTTCTGTTTTAAGACTTAATCCTTTGGCTTTACAGATTTAGCTGAACATGGCGAAAGTTTAATTTGCTTTTTCTTCTTTTTATCTTTCGTCTTTTTCTGCTTTTTTTTGCTTTTAGGTTTCATGTGTATAACTGATGATCGGTTTCCGAGATAGTGCATGCTCCATAGCTTGATGTTCCGTGACATTGGGGAGTTTTAAGATCTCTTTAACTCCATCAATTTGCCCTTGCTGTATTTTTTTTCTTAATCATTATCCTGTGATTTTATACTTCACAGACATGTGGAATTTTAATGTTCTCTGTAACTTCATTGTGTAATATAAATGGGTTTACTTAATTATGTTTATTTTTAACTTTACTGTATTTTTGCAATTCAAACTTTTAGTCCTATTGTTTGATCTGTTTTAGAATGTCTATCTCCTAGTTCTGGTTATATACATTCCTTCTGTCCTGATATGATAAATTTACTCATACAATATGTATTGCCTGCTGATGGTTCCTATATCTCGCTGAGTACCACGTTATTTTACATTATCTCAACTTATATAAGAAAATAATGTTAATTGAATTTCTAAATTGTATTTGAGTCTTCTACCAGCAGCATGACTATGGAGGTCTTGACTTACTTGACTTATCTTTTTCGGCTCCTCGTGGAGCATAGGGGGTTAACGATCAGTCAAGAGAAGACTAAAGCAATGCGTAGCAACAACATACAGCAAGATCCAATACTGATTGAGGGAAGGGACATAGAAGATGTGGATGAATTTGTCTACCTTGGAAGTAAGATCAGCAGATCAGGAGGTACAGATGAGGACATTAAGGCTAGGGTTAGGAAGGCCCGACAGGCCTTTGCGATCCTGCACATGTTGTGGAAGTCCGCTGCCATCTCCACGAAAACAAAGCTCAGGATTTTCAGCTCAAATGTGAAGTCGGTGTTGCTGTATGGCTCGGAAACTTGGCGAGTCACTAGGGCAAATACAAATAAGATCCAGACCTTGTCAACGGATGTTTGCGGCGGATCCTCAGATTGAGATGGTATGATAGAGTTACAAACACGGATCTGTGGATAGGAACAGGGCAGGAACCTATGATGACACAGGTCAAGAGGAGAAGATGGCGATGGATAGGCCATACCTTGCGGAAGACACAGTCGAGTGTCACTAGACAGGTGCTCGAGTGGAACCAGCAGGGAAAACGAAAAAAGGACGCCCTAAGCAGACTTGGAGACGAGGTCTTACTGAGGAACTGAAGAGTGCTCAATTGACCTGGCAGACCATAAAAATAACAGCCAGAGACCGAGAAGAGTGGCGAACAACTGTTGAGGCCCTATGCTCCATGAGGAGCGGAGAGGATTAATGATAATGATGACCAGCAGCATGACTATGGAGGTCTTGACTTACTTGACTTATCTTTTTCGGCTTCTCGTGGAGCATAGGGGGTCAACGATTGTTCGCTACTTTTCCTTGTCTCTAACTGTTGTCTGTATAGTCTCCAGGATAGTCAAGCACTCGTCAGTTCTTCAAGAAGACTTCGTCTCTAGGTCTTTTTTAGGACATCCTCTTTTCGTTTACTGCGTGTTCCACTCAAGTGCTTGGCTATTGATACTGAATGTGTCTTCTGTAGGATATGCCTGACCCATTGCCATGTTCTCACTTAGGTCATGATGGTGACAAATACCCTGCAGTTAGTAAAGACAAAAACATTCACCCAAGCATGCATGTTCAGCGACTCTAAGAGCAGGATACAGAAGATCAAGACTGGTTATATATGAAGTCAGAGGATGCAATTAATACAAAATACGACAATCCAAAGACTTACCTTCATCTTTGTCTCTGGTCTTTGTCTCTGGTTTTTTGTCTCTGGTCTTTGTCTCTGGTCTTTGTCTCTGGTCTTTGTCTCTGGTCTTTGTCTCTGGTCTTTGTCTCTGGTCTTTGTCTCTGGTCTTTGTCTCTGGTCTTTGTCTCTGGGGTGAAAATGAATGAGGGAGAGAGGATGTAGTAGCGGGCATTGCTACGATGTCGAATGGGTCTTCTATTGACAAAAGCGACATCATGAATTATCTAAGAGAGAACATACGCTCTGAAGATTTTAACGAAGACGATAAATGGTATTCTCTATTTCAGTTGTGCATGCGATGCATACACCAGGGCGATGGTGCGATGCATACCGATAGAAGTGGCAAGATGGGTAAACCACGAGAGAAATCCCAGTGGATACATCAACAAATCTAGAATATAAGTTGTTCTAAACACACTGAAATACATGTTTGGTAGGAGATCGGAGCAGTTATGAACATGTCTAATGTGCGATGTTCTAAACACACTGAAATACATGTTTGGTAGGAGATCGGAGCAGTTGAACATGTATAATGTGCGATGTTCTAAACACACTGAAATACATGCTTGGGAGGAAATCGGAGCAGTTATGAACATGTCTAATGTGCGATGTTGATCCTCAAACAAATAATGAACTATGAATAATTTGAATAAAAATATACATCAAATACATGAAAGCAATGACAAACTACTGAACGTATAAATGGTGCCTAGAAAATCAACGACTCGTTTACTGTGGTTGATGGCTACGTCATATGAAGGATATGCTACAATTGTTTCATACATCAGATATTTGAAACGGAAAATTTAATACAAGATATAACTATTTGATTTCAATGTTGAAAAGTTACATATTTATTTGTTATTTCTATAACCTGTTTCAGGGTAAAATAATAATTATGAACAAGCAAAAATATATACAAAATGACATGTTTTTTTAAGCAAATCTATTTTAAACGATGTGAAATTAAGAGCATTTACGTTTAAAAACAGTTTTAAAATATGTATATTGTTACCTTTTTAAGAACATAATGTGAATATATAAACTGGTTTTTTTCACAGTGGAATAGTTATGACTAATTGAACGGTTATTGTTCTGTGTCAGAGATAGTTAAAAGTAGCATTTTCTTTATGTAATCTCCAAAAATTCTTTTCTTGATCTGGCTTCTTTACATTCCCTTTTCATCAACTTCTGGAAAATGTCCAATATTTTTACTTCTAATTGCTATTCTCTGAAACGTCTGCAGCGATGCATTTTCGTTTTGTTGCTCGCAATTGAGTTTCAATTTTAAGCAATGTGCATCCAATTTTTAGCCTTTCACATTGATTTCCTTTGCAAGATAATTAGTAATATCAATGTTCAAGTCAAGTTGTGCTAGGATTGTGTTCTTGTGAGTCGTGTCTTTTACTTCTTTTACCTTTCAACTCCAAATGGAGCACATGTCTTCAACAAACTTCTTCCAACACTTCCTCTCTCTTATCATTCTTTAAATTCTGTCCACATCTTGTCTATCCATTTAATATCACTGTCCAGCTCTCTTTTCCAAGTAGTTCTAGGCTTTCCCGTACTCCTATTTTCCTGCGGTTCTAAAACAGTACCTGTCTTGCAATGCTTCCTGTCGGTATTTTTAATATGTGTTTTATCCATCGCCAGTGTCTCTTCCGTAGCTCTTTCTCCACTGGTATCTGTTTAGTTCTTTCTCTGAGTTCATCATTCGTAATCTTATCATGCCATCTCAGTCCATCTATTCTACGTAAGTATCCATTTACGAAGATCGTTAGTTTTCTGCTGGTTTCTAGTGTTGTTCTCCATGTTTCCGAGCCATAATACAGTACTGACTTGACATTTGATTGAAAGATTCTTACCTTTGTGTTTATTTTGATCTCCTTGACATATCTGCTATACAATCTGCTAACAATATCAATCTTTAAGTCAAGTTATGCTAGGATTGTCTTCTTGTGTGACATGTCTGCTATACAATCTTCAAACAATATTAATCTTCAAGTCAGTTTATGCTATGATTGTCTTCCCTGACATATCTTATTCAAAAAAACGGACAAAACACTGCATAGTAGTGAGTCCTTAGATGACAGGCTATGAATGATCTCCAAAAATGGAGAGTTCCAGAAAGGATCCAGAATCTTATTCTCGAAGGAAATGCATCCTCGATAAAATAAAAATGATTTCTCATCAGAGCCTGGTATTACAAAAGGTTACTTTGATGATCACAGGTAAAGTTACATATGTTCAGCAACAGGAATATCACGGAAGCAAGCAACGTTATAAACTTTAGATTTCGAAATGCTAATCTCGAATACAAAGAAATTTGATGTAGTGAGGGACAACATATGAGAGACAACCTACGAGAGACAACTTGAGAGAGGCAATCTGTAAGAGACAATCTGAGAGAGGCAATCTGTGAGAAACAATCTGAGAGAGACAACCTGAGAGAGACAATCTGAGAGAGACAACCTGAGAGAGACAATCTGTGAGAGACAATCTGTGAGAGACATTCTGAAATATAGACAATCTGAGAAAGACAATCTGTGAAAGACAATCTGTGAAAGACAATCTGAGAGAGACATTCTGTGAGAGACAATCTGTGAGAGACAATCTGTGAGAGACAATCTGTGAGAGACAATCTGTGAGAGACAATCTGTGAGAGACAATCTGTGAGAGACATTCTGAGAGAGAGACAATCTGAGAAAGACAATCTGTGAGAGACACCCTGTGAGAGACAACCTGTAAGAGACAACCTGTGAGAGACAACCTGTGAGAGACAACCTGTGAGAGACAACCTGTGAGAGACAACCTGTGTAAAACAAACCGACAACGATAACATACTCAAATCTGTCATAGACTTAATATGACAGCTGTGACAAGGAAGTCGTCACTCAGATCTGTCATAGACTTAATATGACAGCTGTGACAAGGAAGTCGTCACTCAAATCTGTCATAGACTTAATATGACAGCTGTGACAAGGAAAATAGAATAATAAATAGCACATATGATAATCTCGGTAGAGATATGATTTATTCAGAAATAATAAATATCATCATAACGTAAGTGATCTCAGCTAAAACCGGTAAGGAGAGAGATCGAATCTTTACAATTAGTTAGTTTGTTCCTTTCGTGCCAAAGGCGGCACATAGGGCAAAGGTTTTAGATCTCCATGTGATACGGTTCTTTGCTAGCAGTTGAGATCTTGTATGGTTTTACATCCCAATAGTTTACTTCCTTGTTGGATGGTTCTTCGAAGAGTGGTCTTTGGTCTTCCACGTTTTCTTTTCCCAACTGGTGACCACATAAGGACTTGTCGATTTATTCTCTTTTCGTCTGATCTAAGAACATGACCTAAATATTTCCACCTTCGTTTCCTTATAATATTTGATAGGGTTGTTGGTGTGTTCTATCTCTCACTGTGTTGTTAGAAACGAAATCACTCCATTTGACTTTTAATATTTTTCGGAGACATTTATTCTCAAAGCTGTCCAGTTTCTTACCAATTTTCTTTGTTGATTTCCAACTTTCACAACCGTAGGTCAGTACATGAATCACACATGACACTATCCACCCAAAAATTGAGAAGCGTTTAGTCTTAGTCTAGGCAATAAATGTAATGTTATATTAGAACTTGAATAAATAATTAGATCTTGTGTCAAAGCACATATCCAAGCATATCTTGTATCATATCTTACCACATATCCAAGTATATCTTGTGTCATATCTTACCACATATCCAAGTATATCTTGTGTCATATCTTACCAATAACAGATTGAATTATATGTAGAACAATTTTACTTGATTCGATTCAGTCAGAATTTGTTTAGACAAGGCAAAATATTTCTGGTATATAATTCAAAGCAATGTATCCCACTAGATAAATAACATAAACTACATTTCTACAAAATATTGTCAACATCTTCCAACTTACATCAGGGACCCTCGCCAGTGCTATAGAGTTCTTGCACTGCAGCTTAGATTTCCCATTTTGGGAAACATTGGTCTAAGTGATCATCTAACTCACTTTATCCTTTATCTCATGATATCCTCACGAGAATAATCACTAATTTGAATGCAATAATATACACATCTTTATTTATATTGAATGTTGGTATTAAATAAGTTACTTTGGGGGAGACAGTGAGAAACCATCTGACCTTGTACAATTTGGCTTTACAGTATTCATGTTCTCGTTCATCATATTAAACGTTTAGGAACTTCAAGTATACGCTACATAAGAACAAAAGCAGGTACATGACAAACTTGTACAGTTAGATCACATGTATGACAAGTATATGTGCTCTTCCCACTACTTGTTATAATATATATTAACAATATAAGCAGTAAAGAAGGAAACAAAGAAGAGAGAGAGAATAATACATCACATTTACTGTTTCCAGATGACCTAGAATTCTTGAAAGACAACTTCAAATCTATCCAGACACATCTAAGTGGAGGTTAATACTAAGAATAAAGAATATCATATGAAAGTAAGCACTGACAAGACAGAGACAATGGTGGTAGACAGGAAGACAGAAATAAACTCTTTCATATCAAAGTTGAAGTAACACAGTCATTACAAACAAGTGAGTTCAAATATACAGGATACGTTTTCACTGTAGACGACTAAATGGATAGATATATCAACATACATTGCGCAAGGTAAACACGGCACGGAGACAACTAACACCCCCCGCCCCCCTCCCGTCCCCATCTGAAACATAAAGAGAAAGATGTGAATAATTAAAAACAAAACTGTCGTTACTGTCTGTAGTACCTCTTTTTAGGACGGTGTAGGACATGGGGGACGTGAATCTGAGAAATTTAATGGCCACATGGCTAGTGCTGTCGCCGCAAAGCTGTTCATGTTAGGATTTATTATTTGTGCCCACGACAGAAAAAAATCGTTTAGCCATACCGTGAATCGTACACGTGTCTCCTGCATGGGAGCCCCGCTCTAATCGATCTGACAGACGCTCATCTATGAATACTAAAGCAAATGTAATATGAACTATTGTTTTTATCAACATTATGCTATCAATGTCAAACATGGTCACTCACATCAGCTAATTAGCAGAAAATCATAACAGAGATGACATGTCTTATAAGAGCTTTAGGAGTAACAATTAGAGACATCATTAGAAATGAAGAAATGATAACAAGACTAAGAATGAAAGCAGTGATAAAAGAACAACATTTTAAATAGGTTAATCACCTGACAAGAATGTTCTGGTTACGTCTATCACAGAGAGCTACATTGAAAAAATAAATCATGAATACATATCAAGAGGCAACAACACAAAAATGGAATTACGACATCAAGAAAAACTGTAGTAGAAATAAAGAAATGATAACAAGGTTACGAATGAAAGCAGTTATATAAGAACACCATTTTAAATATGTTGATCACCTGACAAGAATGTTCTGGTAACGTCTATCACAGAGCAGAGAGTTACATTGAAACAATAAATCATGAATACAGATCAAGAGGCAGACAACACAAAAAATGGAGTAACGACATCAAGAAAAACTGTAGTAGAAATAAAGAAATGAATACCAATTTACAGTTTTGTATTAGACAAGACGAACAGAAACTCTCTACATCAACACCCACAACAACTGACTGAGGAAGGAACAGAAGAGAAGAACAAGACGTTTTCGTTATTATTGACAGGAATGTTCGTCACACTTATAAAAACCGTATCTTTAACAAAACACCTGCAAAACTGTCATACGGAGTCTCAGCTTTTAAAATAACTCATTGCCATTTTTGTGTTTACCATTTCTTCTTTAACAAGACTTTAGAGAATACAGGAAATAATGTGTTATTATGGAAGTTGGCAATAGTCCTGATAAACAGAACTTCAAGAAGATGTTTCATTTGTTGTTTAATGAAGTTATAAACAATCATGTCAAGTCTTATTGTGTGTTGTTGAACTTTTCTTTATATAATGCATAGTTTTACACGTTATCTTACATTAGTGATGTTTCTCTAGTGATGTTTCTCTAGTGATGTTTCTCTAGTGATGTTTCTCTAGTGATGTTTCTCTAGTGATGTTTCTCTAGTGATGATTCTCTAGTGATGATTCTACAATGATGATTATCCAGTGATGTTTCTCCAGTGATGTTTCTCTAGTGATGTTTCTCTAGTGATGTTTCTCTAGTGATTTTTTCCTCAGTGATTTTTCTCCTGTGATATTCCTCTGGTGATATTTTCCTCAATGATATTTCTCCAGTGATGTTTATCCAGTGATGTTTCTCCAGTGATGTTTCTCTAGTGATGAGAGTCGGAGTTTTCTTTATGTGCATTGTTTGTTGAGCTAGTACCACATATCACAAGCGTTGATTGACATCTGTATTTAATTTTTTTTTTAAAAAGGGTTTAAAAACCGAAGGATTAACTTCATTGCACCGGATTATACCTCATCTGTCTCAGTCCCTCTTCGCAGAAATGACACGCCCCTGTTGAAAGTATTGCACAAAGCACGAACTCCGTAGCTCCGGCAACAATCCTAGGAGTCTCTGGAAAAACTGCACTCGTGAACAGAAGGCCGCTGTACGGATTCGAATCCACTACCTTCGACTCGCAAGGCAAAGGGCTTAACCACTCAGTCACAGAGCCCCCCTATCTGTAGTAAATGTCCTGATGTTCGTAATGAAGATGTGCAAGTTGTTGATTGTTTGATATGATCATTAGCATTGCACTTAGGAAATCATCATAGTAACCAGATATCTTTCTTAAACAGAAAGATCTCAGCGGCAGTGCACCAACTCCGTAGCACCACCGAGGGTCTCCAATGTAATTTGGAAGATTGTAAAATTACTTTGTAGGAATTTTTATTGTTTAACTTTTCTTATGAATTTTTTCCTTGCATTCACACTATACCCTGTTTTAACATACATATTAGTGTTTTCACATACACACCAGTGTTTTCACAAACACACCAGTGTTTTCACATACACACCAGTGTTTTAAAATACGTATTAGTCTTTTAACATTGACACTAGTGTTTTCACATGGGCATCTTTATATTCAAATGTATACCCATGTCTTCCCTTACACATCCATGTCTTCCCTTACACATCCGTGTCTTCCCTTACACATCCGTGTCTTCCCTTACACATGTATGTCTTCCCATACACGCCCGTGTTTTCCATGAGAGTCTGTATTATGAGAAAGAGAAGAATACTGTTTATGAGCAACGTTATAACATTTCTTTTAATATGAATATTCCATGAACCACTCATCTCACGATTCAGCAGATACGCCACTGGCTAATTTCATTTCCTGCTACTTGGGAAAGTCCTACCTTTTGTGGTTATTTTTTGTATTGTTGTTCAAACATTGAAGTCCAATTTTGCGTTATTTTATTGTTGTATGCTTCTTTTTTTCTCATCTAACAGTTGTAAAAAATAACAAAAATAATCATGGAAATTATTTTCAGACGACGTGGGGTTACTACTGCTGTCTATTATTGTTCTATTGCTAGAATCTATTCTTGAGTTTGTTTCCTGTACGTAGATTTTTCCTTTCACATCCTTTTTTTTTTATGGCAATAACATCAAAATGGTTTTAGATTCTTTTTTTATTTATCAAAGCAATGTCTAGGATATTCTTGCTTCTCCTGCCAAACTCTCAACCATTATTGCTTCTTGCAAGAGAATTACTCTGCTGGAAACAGCTATGTCAATAACTTAATGATTCAACAAAAAAAATTATTTGAGCTAAAGAAAGAAAACTATCAAGAAACGTAATTACAAAATAAAACAAGAGACTGAGAAGGAGTCTCAGTGGCGTAGATGTTAGGTGCTTGTTTCTTGTGTCAAAGGTACAAGGTTCCCTCCCTCGTAGAACCATCTGGATATATTTTTCAGAGATCCCTGATCTAAGTGTAGGTGGGATTGAGTTCCTAGTCCTATCGGAGACATACGATAAAACGTAGATCCTGTGTTCAATGTGAGCAAGTAAAAGAACATTTAGCAGTTGAATAGAGCTATTGAAATCGAGAAGAGTAGGCTAGATTGCCGCTGCCTGGGCAAAATTCAATAGAAAAAAGATTAAAGTTAAAATTTCAACAAATATATCTTTACCATCTTCAAAATTATATCGGACCCTCTCCGGTGCTACGGAGTTCGTGGACTGCAGCTGAGATGGGCCGGAAAGAGATCGGAGCACACACTGTTACTCACTAAAGTGCAGTAATACTGACTCTATCAACCAATCCAACAAGATACTACAAAGAAAACAGAATATTATATTTCTTTCTTCAATTTTTGATACTAGTTTTTAAATATTTCCAAATAAAAAATCAATAATCCGTTGCAATTGTGAAACAGAATGTATTCTGGGACCAGATCTGTGTAGTTGATAACTGTTTCAAGGAGACCTTTGCTTTCTTGAAGTATGTTGAAGTTTATGTCTAGGAGTGTGGGCAGAAGTGACCATCTTTCTATACTTCTTATTTTAATTTATGTTATAAGATGCAGTTAATCTGCTTCTTCTTCTTCTCGTTCGTTTCTCAATGCGACCAATATAATCATTGTTATTGTGATATATAATTGATCTGTTATACGAACGACTAACGTTAAGCCACGGTTCGTATGTCCCTACTCGTGTATGGTACCATACTCGTGTAGGACAGGACTTCCGTTTTTATTCTACGGGAAATGTTTTGAGTCTGTCTCGCTGACAGTCAGTCCCCCACACTTTTCCTTCCTTAGTGTATTCATTGCTTTTTAACAATCACTTTTGGCCACATTTAGTTAATGAGATTTTAGTGTACAGAAATCAATGTGGATCAATTCTTACTTCCTTTTCTTTTGATGGTCGATATGAAGTCAGACGTAGTAATGGCATCTAATACGGCGCTTCTGATTTTTGAGTGAAAGTTTCTTTCAATATTACTAGTATCTCTCAACATTCAGTCGATCTTTAGTCCGACTTCGGAGGCACTTGTAATTTAGATCCCCAAGAACCTGCTGCTTTGCAGATTGGCTGGGGACAGTCAAAGACTCACGGAGAGCGAACCCAGTAAACGCTGGTTGAAATCGGACACGTCGCCGAAGGACAAGCACTAGAGTTCCAAATGTTACTGAAAATTGTGACGTGAAACTACGTTCTTGGCAAAGACTTTATATATCACAATAAGAATGATAAAAATGGCGGATAAAGAGCGATTGAGAGAGAGAGAGATCCCCAAGTAAAAGATCATGAAATCGCAATCCCATATGCACAACGAAATGTGTACGTAGGCCAGTTTTGGTCGAGATCCACAGAATCACCAATCACTTGGTTAGTAGTAGCGAAACGTGTTACCGACTTTGCTATCGACGCCACACATTTTGGAAATGTATAAAAAAACTTTAATGGTTGGAGAAGACAAATATAACAAAGGACATCCAGGTAAGGAGACGAAGAGGAAGACCATGACAAAGATAGATAAGAATACAACTGATGATATGATCATGTCAGCTTCAGAAGACAGACATCTGGTCGTTTAGAGATAGACATTCTGAAGAACTATTAAGGTTGTAACGTTTTGCACAGGATAAGCTGTTGGGCGGGGCGGGGGACGGTGAGTTAACATTGTTCTCCTCAATGATTTATTTCTTTTCTTTTTTTTTGCATTAACGATACGTCATCATACAATCATAAAAGAGCCATTTTTGGCTGAAAAAAGTTTTGTCTATAATTAAATTGCATACATCCACACAGAAACAGAAGGTCAAATGGTTCAGACACGTATCAAGATTATCACAAGACAGTTTCACACAAAGAACACTAACACTCAGATACAACGGCAATAGACCCAGACGACGACCACGTAAACGATGGATTGACGGAATATTCGAGGCAATAAATTATATACTGTACAAAGCGCATAGTGAGGCTCTATCTAGATGTTTCTTTTCTCGACCTGATGTTGAAAGGGAAAACAGAGAATTAGAGAAAAGATAGACATCCACACAAAATCGACAATTCCTTAAGGGAGAGAGGGCGTGTACATGATTCACGTAATAGCGGTGCATCCACAACACTAACCAGACTGCAAGAACTCAAAGTTAAGTGTGGTGTAGCTCGACAAGAACGCTATGCTGGCAGACAAAGAAGAATTGTAAACCAACAAAGAACCGGTGTCGTTAGTCGCCACACGCTGATGGACATACTGAGGGAGAGATCGGAGCACTTATGGACTAATTTGTTCGACGTGCAGTGATGGTGATCCGACGACTAAACTAAACTAAACAAAATCGACAGCTCTCAACGAAAGATATTGATGCACTTTTGTCTCCTAGACAAACAAGGAACTGTGGGATAGAGCGGGACAACGGCACGTGGAACAAGAGATAAGGAGCAGAAGGTAGCGATGAATAGGACACACACTGAGGAAACCCCCTGACAGCATCACGAAACAGGCTTTCCGATAGAACCCTCAAGGCAATAGAGGTAAGGACAGACCCTCAAACACCTGGAAACGGGAGTAAGAGATGGAATGCAAGAAAATGGGAAAAGTGTGGAGAGATCTGAGTTGATGGCCTTGGATAGGCGACCTTGGAAAACCTTAGTTAAGGACCTATGCCTCCCTAGGAACGAAGGATGAAGAAGAAGAATAAAATATGATCATTTCATTTTTAAAAGTTGAAGACCTTTGATGTCAACGAATTAAGTATACATTTTTATCAATTATATTTTCTACTTCCGCTACAATATGATATAGGCAGGAGATTCTAAGTTCCTACTCAACAATTGACCCGGATAATCAAGTGGCAATATATTTTTGTATGACAATGTGTTGACATAAGTGTTGTCTATATATGTCTACGCAGCAGGTGGTTATATAAGCTCTGCATATGCATAGTACTGAACCTAAGTAATGTTATCGTCTTTACTGATAATATACACTCACACACATACAGGTATATAGAGTGTGCAACAGTTTTCTGCTAACACGCACACACACGCACACACAGACACACTCGTACACGTATATAGATTGTGCTAGGTCTTCTGCTAACACACACACACACACACACAATCGCACATTTATATAGATTGTATTACAGCCTTCTGCTAACACACTCACGCAGTCACGCACACGTATATAGATGGTGTTACAGCCTTCTGTTAGCATACACCCACACACACTCACTCACACGTATTTAGATTTTCTAACAGCTTTCTGCTAACATATACACACACACCACATACTTATATAGATTGTGTAACGGTCTTCTCACTAACACACACAACGTATTTAGTTGTGTAACGGTCTTCTGCTAACACACACACACACACAACACGTATTTAGCTTGTGTAACTGTCTTCTGCTAACACAGACACACACGTATACACGTACACAGGACCGTGCGGTATATTTTCTCAGTATGATGCAAGTTTTTGAAATGCCGCCCTTTAAATGTGTTTTTAAAACCTCCAATTGTGATTTCAATTTCGCTGCTCATGCCGCCCCCTTACGGGCCGCCTGATGCGCCGCCTCTCATCATCATAGCCGACACGACCCTGCACGTACCAGATTCCATACGTGTCTTCACCTATAGTTTTCAGATCTCGAATTGCCAGACATGTTTTAAGCTTCTATTTTACAGCACAGATTTAGCAGCTTAGTCTAGATGTAGCAAGTTCTTGCAAGAAATCTTACACAACAGTTTTGTTGAAGCCATTCATTTATAGCTAGACTGTCCAAGGCCCTGTGCTCCTCTTCTTCTTAATCTACCATTATCACTAAGTATTGCAATTGCCATCAACAAAACTTGTACACGAAATCGTATCCTGTGCAATTTTCTCCAGTTCTCTTTAGCTGCTCCCGTTCTCTTTAGTCTCTACTCGTTCTTTTAAGCTGACATGTCCTCGATTCTAAAGGAGCTCGTTGATCTTGAGCTAGCAGCGAAAGGAAAACAGAAACACATCACCCACTTGTCTAATCTTGATCATGTATGCCCCACCTGTGGCAGAGGATTGTGTCCTAGCATTTAACTCTATAGTTACTGCTGCACACACCAGAGAGTTGCAGCAGAACTCGTCTGAGGCTGTTGTCATCATCGTATGCGATGGACGGTTACTATTATTATCGTATGGGGTGCAGATGAGCATTTAACAAAGCAGTGAAAAACATATTTGTACTATTGAATATAAGTGTTGCAGAGTCATCAGTATATATGGACAGAGAAGAGAACAGAGTATATATTTTATACTATACAGAAAGTACTCAAAATCAAAGAAACTTGCTGATGCTACAAATAAGAACGAGACAATTGAAGTATTTTGAACATATACAGATATTCGAAGTGTTGGAGAGGATCAATGTGGATGGAGGCATCACGGCAAAGAGGAGAATAGGAAGATCACGGAGAGGATGGATTCATGAAGTAACTGATGAAGCTAGTAATGACGGCTGCCGAGGCGGGAAATCTGGCCTATGAGACAAATTTCGAAGGAGTATTAGGGTGGCAAAGTTCATGTTAAGGCAATCTATTTGATGATGACTTCTCTATGTGTTCTTTGGCTGATCCACTTCTTTTGTAACTTGGGAGCTCTACCACAGAGATTGTTTGATAAAACTGATAGGAAGTTTTGAAGCTCGTAACCCACTATAAGGCAAGAGGGAGACCACGAAAAAGATACTTAGATGACATCGCAGAATCCTGTGAAAGAGCAAAAATAGCAATCATCCAAGCCACCAGAACAGCGCAAGACAAAACAGAAAACCACGACACTGGCCAACAACTCGGTAGCAGTGGGACGACAAAAGAAAAAGAAGAAGAACCCACTATTCGTCACCTCCTATGTCGTATTGATTACTTTATCTGATTTTCTACTTTTCACTTCGACAAGAGCGTGTTATTAATTTTGTTCAATCATTATAAGATCAATAGTAACTAACTATACAATCATCTAATTATGAAAATATCACTTGAGAACAAATATTTTGTTCTGTCATACATTTGTCTCCGACCCTTATAGACGAACTGACCACATTTCACAAATCATTTCTCTTCTTCTTTTTTCTTCTTCTTCTTCTTGCTTCTTCTTCTTCTTCTTCTTCTTCTTCTTCGAACGTTCCATATTGATCACGTGTTAAACAATCTTTGAGATCCGTATGTAATCTGAGTTTAAGGGGTGATTATACGTTATGCCAGTTATGCATCTACAAGTAGACGAACACATGCCATTTATGTGGCGTCTTTTATTTACTAGGATAGCTTCCCTAGGCCTCTACCGTAGCCGACTATCCCTTGCTTTGTAGGCCGCAGTGTAACTATTCTTTGCTCACGTTGTAGGCCTCGGCAACACACGGGCGGCAAATAAGCCTTGACTTAGTATTCTCTGTTTTGTCGATATTTAAGTGTCTACGATGTTTAGATTATCATATTTTTTTGTTGCTGTTTACAATCTAATTTTTTTTCTTCACAATGTATCATCCACTATAAAAGTGGTACCTGGTGACATTGTTAGAAGAATATAAAAATAGGTCATCTGTGCCTTGCCAGACGTGTACTTAAAGGCAACTAATATCGGATAGCAACTCCATTGTATCAACACCGAGATGGCTTAAAAACAGCAATCACTCAATATGTAAGCAGGAAGACATAGCTCACAATCTCATTAATGGTTCTGTCCCTTTATATATTGTCTTCCTCATCTGAAGTTAGTAATGTTAGAAGTGTATTTGTGTATTTCAGAAATGTAACCATCTTGTAGTGTTGTTCTGAATGACGTGTTACAGAAGAGTGTTACAGAAGTGTTACAGAAGAGTGTTACAGAAAGTGAGGTGTTACAGAAGTGTCAAGTGTTACAGAAGAGTGTTACAGAAGTGTTACAGAAGTGTTACAGAAGAGTGTTACAGAAGTGTTACAGAAGAGTGTTACAGAAGAGTGTTACAGAAGTGTTACAGAAGAGTTTTACAGAAGAGTGTTACAGAAGTGTTACAGAAGAGTGTTACAGAAGAGTGTTACAGAAGAGTGTTACAGAAGATGTTACAGAGTGTTAGAGAAGTGTTAAGAAGTGTTACAAAGAGTGTTACAGAAGTGTTACAGAAGTGTTACAGAAAAGTGATAAAGAAGAGTGTTACAGAAGTGTTACAGAAGAGTTACAGAAGAGTTACAGAAGTGTTACAGAAGTGTTACAGAAGAGTGTTACAGAAGTGTTACAGAAGTGTTACAGAAGAGTGTTACAGAAGTGTTACAGAAGTGTTACAGAAGTGTTACAGAAGAGTGTTACAGAAGTATTACAGAGGAGTGTTACAGAAGAGTGTTACAGAAGTGTTACAGAAGTGTTACAGAAGTGTTACAGAAGAGTGTTACAGAAGTGTTACAGAAGAGTGTTACAGAAGAGTGTTACAGAAGAGTGTTACAGAAGTGTTACAGAAGAGTCTTCTAAGTGTTTACAGAGAAGAGTTTTACAGAAGAGTGTTACAGAAGAATGTTACAGAAGTGTTAAGAAGT
This sequence comes from Arion vulgaris, assembly GCA_020796225.1. Lineage (NCBI taxonomy): Eukaryota > Metazoa > Mollusca > Gastropoda > Stylommatophora > Arionidae > Arion > Arion vulgaris. The sequence continues at coordinate 57,846,623 of CM036761.1, read as the reverse complement.
GTTCAGAAGTGTTACAGAAGAGTGTTACAGAAGTGTTACAGAAGTATTACAGAAGAGTGTTACAGAAGAGTGTTACAGAAGAGTTACAAAAGTGTTACAGAAGTGTTACAGAAGAGTGTTACAGAAGTGTTACAGAAGAGTGTTACAGAAGTGTTACATAAGTGTTACAGAAGTGTTACAGAAGTGTTACAGAAGAGTGTAACAGAAGTGTTACAGAGAGTGTTACAGAAAGTGTTACAGAAGAGTGTTACAGAAGTGTTACAGAAGTGTTACAGAAGAGTGTTACAGAAGAGTATTACAGAATTAGAAGAGTTACAGAAGAGTCCTTCGTATATCTTGGACATAGAAGAGAACAAATAGATCTATCCAGAAAGAAACTCAAAATCAAAGAAAACTGGCTGATGCTACAAATAGAAATAGAAAATTGAGATATTTTGGACATATAAAAAGACATGAAGGGCGGGAGAAGACCATCATGAAAGAGGCATACCGGCAAAGAGAAGAAGAGGAAGATCACGGAGAAGATGGATTCAGGATGTAACTGATGGTTTGAACATGACGGCTGCAGGGCAGAACATCTGGTCTATAGGAGGAGAAATTCCGGAGGACTGTTGGGGTGGCAAAGTTCTGCTCAGGACAAGCTATTTGATGATGATGATGAATTATCTTGTAGTGCTGTTCTGAATGACGTGATATAGTAACTATCTTGTAGTGAGTTCTGAATGACGTGATTAGTAACTATCTTGTAATACGTTCTGAGTGACGTGATTAGTAACTATCTTGTAGTGCAGTTCTGATGACGTGATGTAGTAACTATCTTGTAGTGCTGTTCTGAATGACGTTATCAAATGTAGTTGATTAAATCTGCGACGGATAAGCGTAATGAGTTAACGTTTGGTTACCGACTCGGGCACAAGAGGGATGTGGGTTCAATCCCACACGACGTCCCAAACGTGAGGAAATGAATTGGCCCTACTACCTCCTGCTTACTAGGACCTCCTTAAAAAAACACAACTATGAAACGCTCTTTTTTGTAGAGTTAGCTGGTTGTGCTGTAGACAATGGTTATCGGCAGGGCTAGTCAATGGTGCGGTAATAAGTAAGGTTGTGGTTCGAATCTTGTATTTGTTAAAAAAATATTCCCGAAGAATATTAATACTTATTTACTGTGTATTTGTTTACCATATTCATTGTCTTTGGTGCTTCTCATGGGGATCTTAGAATTTCTTATTCATTTGACAGACACATGAGCTCCTTGAGTGTGTCCAAACAATAGATACTCTCCGTATTATCTGTGTCTGATCACGTCATTTACTGGGGCAGTTGTTGTATCTGACTCTCAGTCGATGCTTCACAAGATCCAGAAGAGCAGGTTTCGGTATGAGTGGATGTCGTCTATAGAAGTTTCTAACCTCCACCGGCTTATGTGTATATACTGTCCGGGCATGCAGGTGTTTACGGTAATGAGAGAGCGGACAGGCTTGCATCAACAGAATCGATTGTTGGGGAGTTGAAGAAGGATAAGGGGGATATTCTTCGGTTTCTTCACGACTCTCTGTTGGATGAGGACACTAAAATCGATATTGAATCGATCAAGCGATTTAGGCAGTTTGGAGTTGCCCGTTGTTCAAGTAGATGCCTGAGAGGCAGAGTGAGAAGTGTGTTTAATCAGCGAGCCACAGGAACCATCAGTATGCATACTCTTCGATATCTGTTGGGGAAGACTGAGCATCTATAGGTCTGCCCGGAGTGCAATGACGTCAGTTTAGTAACCAATAACCAATAACCTATCTGTGTCTTTCAAAAACACTGAACTAGAAATGTGTTCTCTTTGTCTATCAAGAACATACGAGTACATTGGTGATGTTTATGCCTGTCAACCACAACAAACTAATGATATTAAGACTTCATTACACAATGTTTTACTTCATATAGCTCGGTCTTATCCACAGAAAGTCGAAACACGTTAAAGCAAAGTACTGTAGTTTTATAAAGTACAACAATAACAATACACAGTGACGTTTCGATCAAATTGTCATTAGGATATAAAGGATAGACCAGACGTATAGAAATTCATCACTTAAACACAGACATACCATATACAATTAGACATTATGAAAGGTCACGCCATCTGCCTAGAGTATTTAACAAAGCTTGAAGTTTGTAGCTTCGACAACAATTCTAGAGGTCTCTGGAAGAAATGCATTCGGGAACAGAACAAATTCAAACACAAAACTTTCAGAAGGTAAGGACGGGGTTTTAGAGGAGTTCGTCAACATCTTAACTCAAATGCGATCAACCCCGGTGCCAATCCATCAATCCATCAATGTCAATCCATCGATTGTAGTCATTTACACAAGTTATTGGTTATTGGTTATTGGTTACTAAACTGACGTCATTGCACTCCCATGACGCTCAGTCTCCCCCAACAGACATCGAAGAGTATGCATACTGATGGTTCCCGTGGCTCGCTGATTAAACACACCTCTCACTCTGCCTCTTAGGCATCCAGTTCGACTTGAACAAAGGGTAACTCCAAACTGCTTAAATCGCTTGATCGATTCAACATCGATTTAGTGTCCTCATCCAACAGAGAGTCTCGAAGAGACCGAAGAATATCCCCATTATCCATCTTCAACTCCCCAACAATCGATGCTGTTGATGCAAGCCTGTCCTATAGAAGTTTCTAACCTCCACCGGCTTACGTGTATATACTGTCCTGGGCATGCGAGTGTTTACGGTAATCAGAGAGAGGGCAGGCTTGCATCAACAGCATCGATTGTTGGGGAGTTGAAGATGGATAAGGGGATATCATGTCTTCTACTTTACACAAGTGGTATATATATAATAGCAAGGGAACCTGATATATTTGTTATACATCACACAACAGTATAGATTGATATATGTGAAGTTTATGTCTGTGAGTAACATATATTGGTGATCGATATGTCTGTCCACATCATTGACAGGTGTTGCCTCTATCAAACATACATGCAGACTAATCTAAACGCAACACATTGCTGTGTTCGACTTTATTATTACTATTATTATCGAGTTATTACTATTATTATCGAGTTATTACTATTCAGTGAGCCATATGTTCGCTGGGAGAAGTGGGTTAAACGGTAATGGTTAAACACGGTGGGGTTTCCTATACGGAACTCCTGTTGTTGATCCCTCGGTAAGGTTAAAAATGATTTTCCTGTTTTAAAAAAAATCTCGACCTGAAACGCGTAGCGGCAGTTTAAAATGTTTCCTTAATTCATATACTCTATACTTCTTCTTTTGTGATCTCTGGTCATGCTCTTATTTTACTGTAGACCACAGACTGGGCGGTCAGCTTCAGGTCTGTCACGTTTCCCCAAAGTTTTATTTTCGGGTCAATTGGGTGTGGCCACATGTTGCTTCTCAGCGCAACCAGGACAGTCTTGCAGGACATGCTCCAGCGTGTGTTACGCCTACTGACACTAGCAGTGAGCTGATTGACTTATTTCTCCAGCTATTTGATCATACCCCAGATATGGGACCAATAGCAGTAGATCTCTCACTCCCTTGAGGAGGACATCATTTTTTTTTTCATGTCTTCTACTTCTATGACACGTTCCTTTAAGTAAAAAGGATTACATTTTAGTGTCCAGGGAGAACACCTTGCATAAAGCCTGCGTTGGTGAGCCTGGCAACAGAAGGCTGAAGTCACCAAGAGTAGGACTACTCCAGTCAAACTTCGTCAAGACAGATCTCGTCAGCAGGGGATTGCAACTGTCTAGAGAACAAAGTCCCAAAAAAATGATGCCCTCAGAAACGGAATGTGTCAGGCATTATTGGCGGGGAAGGAATCTACACATACGAATCACTCAATGGCTTTCGCAAATACCCTATACAAGTCCTTAGAAAACTCTCAGAAATGGCAACACAATGCTACAATTATATAGTCTTATGTCCCTTAGCCTTAAGCTGTAATTACATAGTCATAGTCTTATGTTAAGCGTGCTCAACAAGTTCTGTCTCATTAAATCGTATAATGTTTAGCGACTGATGAAAAGTAAATTACTGAACTTATCATACTCATAATCTAGACTCCGGCAATTATGCACTACGCGATTACTAATCTGACCTATTTTATTTGGGTGTTTGATTGCGCTAGAAAATCTAAAAATGCACAAGGTTATAAACTATTGGTCCTTCTTCTTCTTCGAACGCTCCATATCCACCACTTGTTAACCACTCTGTGTGATTTGTATGTGATCTGAGCCTAAGAGCGATTGTTCATTGTGCCAAGGAAGCAAAGAATAGTACCTCTTCTTTAGCCTGTTACGCCCTTGGCGTTTAGGGCAGCAACAAACGTACACCATTCTTCCTGTTCATGGCCTTCCTCTGTATTGTGTTCCAGCTATGATTCATTTCCTTCAGTTCTTGCTCTATCGTTCTCCTCCAGGTCGTCTTGGGTCTTCCACGCTTTCGCCTACACTCTGGAGTCCATCTCAGTGCAGTTTTCGTGTCGGAGCCAGTCTCCATGCGCATCACATGTCCAATCCATCTCCAGCGTCGTCTTCGGATGATAGTGCCCATATTCTCTTGTTGGCATCGTGCAAGCAATTCTTGGTTCGAGATAGTAGTCGGCCAGTACACGCGTGAGATTTTTCGCAGACAAGTTGTATGAAAGGTGGAGAGTCTGGACATATCCTATTCTGTCATTCTCCAGCATTCCGATCCGTACAGCAATGTTGACAGTACACAGCTGTTGTAGATACTAGTCTTGGTTCTGATGCTGTATTGGGCAGATTTCCAGGCGGTCTGAAGGGTCATGAATGCACCTCGTGCCTTACTCAGTCTGTTTTTAATGTCAGATCCAGCGCCTCCTTCATTGCTAATAACACTTCAAAGGTATGTGAAAGCGGATGTATCTCGGAGGGTTTTACCTTCTAGTTTGACGTGCTGGGGTTGCTATGTTCAGAGTCATTACTTCAGTTTTCTTCTGATTTATTTTCAGCCCAACCATCTCACTATATTGGTTAAGGCGGCAGGTCTTTTCCTGGATATATCTATGTGTATGAGATAGGAGTGCAATGTCATCTGCAAAATCTAGGTCTTCCAGAGTGGATGTGAGCGTCCATCTAATACCTCTTGCCTTATCTTCCGTTGTTTTACGCATCACCCAATCTATGACAGTGTTGAATAATAGGACTGACATAACACATCCTTGTCGCACGCCTGTTTTGACTTCAAACTTTAGCTCTGAGGTTTCAACACTGCATGCAAACTTGCTGTAGCAGCTTTTTATAATATTTATAAAACACAGTGGGATTCCATACCATCTTAGGATACGCCATAGACCTTCGCGGTGTATGCTATCAAAAGCTTTTTCAAAATCTACAAAGTTGATATAGAGTTTGCTTTGCCATTCTGTGCATTGCTCTATGATATTTCTAAGAGCAAATATTTGGACTATACAGCTCCGTCCTCTGCGAAATCCTGCTTGTTCCTTTTTCAGTTTCTTATCCACAGCGTCAGTAATACGTTGTACGATGATTTTGCTTAAGATTTTACTTGGGACAGAAAGCAGTGTTATTCCACGCCAATTATTACAATCGGCAAGGGAATCCTTTTTGGGTATCTTGATGATGACTCCTCTGTTCCAGACATCAGGTATTATTTGGGCATTCCATATAGTAGTAAACAAGGGTTGCAATATATTAGCTGCAAGTTCTGGGTCTATTTTGAATAGTTCTGCGTTTAAGTTATCATTCCCTGGTGCCTTGTTATTCTTAAGAGATTTAATGGCTGTAATGATCTCATCCCGGCTGGGTGTTTCAATGCCAATTTCTAATTCCTCTGTTGGTTCTGGTATGTATGTTACTACCGTTGGCTATGGTCTGTTTAACAATTCTTTAAAATGCTCTGTCCATCGTATTTCTTGTTGCTTTTCCGTTGTCAATAGTATTCCATTTTTATCCTTTATGAGAGTATTTGATCTCCTGTACTGTTTCCCGCTTATTAGCTTTGTAATTGTGTACACTGTTCCCTGATCACACTTTTTTCTTCTGATCACTGCTTCTTCTGCCTGTACTGCCAGGTCTTCAACATACATTCTGTTGTCAGCTCTCACAGCCCGTTTGATTTCTTTACTTGCGCTTTTGTACTGTTCTTGGTATCTTGCTTTCAGTCTTTCGGACTTTGCTTCTAACAATTTCTTTTTAATATTCTTCGGCTGTCTATTATTTTCCATGTTGTTGGTGTTATCCATTCTTTTTTTTTCTTTGTGCGGTACCCTAGACATGCTTCACTGCTCTTGCTATATATAGATGCTATGTTGTCCCATGTTCTATCTATGTTGTCAGTTTCATCAGTATTTTCATTACTTTCTAGAGCTTGGAATCTGTTCTTTATCTGCATTATAAACTTATCCCTTACTTTGTGTCGTTTAGTCTATCCACATCGAACCTCTTTTGGAAGTTTTTCTGTTGTTTTGTTTTTCTTAGTTTAAGTTTGACATAAGCTGTGACTAGGTGGTGGTCGCTACCAACATCTGCACCTCTCTTGACTACAACAGCAGCGAGCGTCTCCAGGGTCCATTGATCATTATATGATCTATTTGGTTTTTATCTCTGCCATTAGGGAAATACCATGTTAGTTTGTGGATATCTAAATGTTGAAATAGGGTTCCTCCTATAACGAGATTGTTCATGCTGCAGAGGTTTACTAAACGTTCCCCATTTTCGTTCATCGTACCACATCCATATTTTCCCATAGTTCTATAACTATGCGTGTTGTCTTGTCCGACCTTCGCATTGAGATATCCCATAACAATGATAACATCATGGGATGGTGACTTGTCTAATTCTGCTTGTAGGTTTTCAAAGTACGAGTCTTTCTTTGTATCCTCGCTATCATTAGTTGGCGCATAGCATTGTAGGATTGTGATGTTTGTATGCTTCACCTTTAGTCTGATCTTAATCAAGCGGCTGCTGATAGGTTTCCATTCTAACAGACACTTTTCCACGCCTTTTCTTAGGATTACTGCTACTCCTTCATGGTGTAGGTCATCGTCTCGTCCAGAAAAAAAGGACTGTTTCACCTGTTGCAGTGGTACTTCTTCCGTTTCCTGTCCATCTGCTCTCGCTAACCCCTAGGTTATGTAGATTATATCTTCTCATTTCTGCTGTTATTTGTGATAGTTTTCCAGTTTCGTACATTGTTCTTGCATTCCAGCATCCAATTCTGGTCTTGGTTTTTGCATTCAGGACTTCCGTCCTCATGAAAGTAGCTTCCTTTCGGCTTTCACCACTACCAGTCATGTGAGTCAATGACTCTGGTAGCCCTTCATGCCCGTGAATAGGTTGTATGTTTGTTGTTGTTTCCGTAACTTTAATTTTGTTTAAAGGATGGGATCGTTAGTCCCAAGCCCAACCCCCAACCTGGAGGACAGGAGACCATGCTTCGTCTGTCCCCTCTTCAGTGACCTTTCCGGCTTGGGTAACCCTTCCGGGAACATATGTTCCCGCCGTTCTAGCTCACTGTATCATTGGAGCACGCAAGCCTCCCCACCACTACAAGGTAATGGCCTCATGGGGAGGAAAGAATAGTACCATTGCAACCTAAAGTCATGTCGTAAGAAGCGACTGATGTAGGACCTAGGAAAGCTACCATATCAAATAAAAAAAGCATAGCAGAAAACGGATGTCCTGGCCAACTTGTTGTCGCATAACTGACATAACAAACAACCGCTCTAAGGTTCATAGCATTTACAAATCTCACACATATTGATTAACCAGTGGTCGATATGGGGCGTTCGAAGAAGCAGAAGAAGAAGAAGATCCCACCAAATAGATACAACTAACTATTGATCGCGCTATATGGAAAGCAGTAATACGCCAAGACAAAATAAATTGACAAATGAGCTTGTAGGCAAGAGAAGATAAGACCAAACTCAGAAGCCGTCACTAGTCAAATAACTGTGTATAAAGACGAACAAACCATATATAAAATGTTCTGTCCATTATGACAACTTTATTTTTCATTGTTTCTATTCTACCTTCAGTGCTATCGAAAATATTTCCATTATAACTTTAATAACGAAAATGTTGACGTTAACTATTATTATAAGGCGCTTCTATAGATCATCTTAAGGGGTGTGATTCTCTAGAAACTATTTGTGTTAGTCAAAAACATCGATTGTTCAAAGTGTTTGGTTCTATAAAGTGCAACATTCATACTAACAATTACACAGAAAATTATGTTGATTTGTTTGTGTTATTAGCACTACAACATTAATAAGAAAAGTTCAATTCTATATCTTTTTCTTTAAAATTGCAAGTTTAATTCCATTTTTTTGTGACGGAAATCCCTGAGTTTTAACTAATACTAAATCTAGACACACAACATTTGAGATGAATATGCCGTAAATAATTTTGTAGCTACTGATGCATTTCAAATTACATATTTTCGAATATTTGATTTAATAATTAATTTTTAATGCGAAATGATGACACATTTCGTGTGTTTTTTTTGCCAAATTTAAGTTCAAAAATAAAAATAAAATATTTTTTGTGAGATTGTAAAGAAAATAAATGCATCAGTAGCTGTAAATTTGCTTACAGTTTATGAATCACCCATTTATTTCTCAATATATTTGTTTGTTTTGTCAATTTTAGGATTCTAATAACATGTATTTTTTCAAGATGGCACACTGTTGTCATGGCAACCATGCAATGTTTTATTTTTTGTATGCATTAAAATAGATCTACGTTCATAGCTTAACATGCCAATTAAAAATGAATTGCTCTAACTTAATTAACAAAGACAATATTTTTTTTCGGAGTCCAACCCCTTAATGGAAACCATTACGTCATTGCGTATATTAAAGTTAATATGTCAGAAAAGGCATAAACTGTCTTTATGTTGTTCAGCTTCAACGAGGTTTACTGTATTCTTGAACAATTTGGTTTAAGAGACTGATAAGTTATCTTCACAGATCGAAAATCGTGGCATATCCTAAAGGACGTAGCCATCAACCACAGTAAATGAGTCGTTGATTTTCATACAGAACTTATACGTTCAGTAGTTTGCCATTGCTTTCCGAACGGTGAGGTTTATTTTTACCTTTTGTAAAAATTCCATGGAAACAAATTTGCTTCCAAACGTGCCTACAGTGGGGTTTCAACCAGGTACGCTTGGGTTCATGATCAAGCTCACTACCGCTTGAGCTACAGACGCTCACAACTCTTCACAGATACCCTTCTGAAAACCACCTTGTTTTGGCTGAGAACCAGACAGTTCAACTTGCTGGATCACATGTATCGATAAGGGCTAAGCACAAAAATGAACTCAGGTGTAACTATAATCTTGCTACCTGAACATATGTTGTATGACAGTTCAGTTTACAGTAACAGTTTACGTTGGCAGGTATCTGGCAATCTGGCAGGTTGGTGCAAAGATGAAACAGAAGGTAACATCTGCGACCACCGGGTGATGGGTACCTGGTGATGTTAACTTGGTGATGTGAACCTAGTGATGCGTACCTGGTGATGGTTACCTGGTGATGGGTACCTGGTAATGGTTACCTGGTGATAGTTACCTGGTGATGGTAACTTAGTAATGTGAACCTAGTGATTCGTGCCTGGCTATGGGTACCTGATGATGGGTACCTGGTGATGGTAACTTGGTGAGGTGAACCTAGTGATGTGAACCTAGTGATGCGTACCTGGCGATGGGTACCTGGTGATGGGTACCTGGTGATATTTACCTGGTGATGGGTACACGGTGATTGTTACCTGGTGATGGTTAGCTGGTGTGGTTACCTGGTGATGGTACCTGGTAATGGGTAACTGATGATGGGTACCTGGTGATGGTTACCTGGTGATGGTTACCTGGTGATAGTACCTGGTAATGGGTAAATGGTGATGGGTACTTGGTGATAGGTACCTGGTGATGGCTACCTGGTGATAGGTACCTGGTGATGGATACTTGGTGATAGGTACCTGGTGATGGTTACCTGGTGATATGTACCTGGTGATGGGTACTTGGTGATGGGTACCTGGTGATGGTTACCAGGTGATATGTAGCTTGTGATGTGTACCTTACTGAACATCATAAAGACTTAACATGAACACAAGCCAGAAATAAAAGAGGAATAAGTTGAAGAAATTAGAAGCAGTAAAGTAAGAAAAAAGAAGAACTATTAAAAAACGGAAAATGTCGACGAGTCTCAGAAAATAATGTTTTTCAACTTTGTGGCGTACTTTTCTCTTGAAATATAGTCCATTTGTTCAAGCAATAAATACCATTTTCAAGTTGTTTACACAGTTATCAAAATAGACAAAATTATACACAAAACAAACTATATCTATTTCAAACGAAATGCAAGCTATAAATATATAAAAATTCATATTCTAATTTTTAGTTTACTTCTCTAAGATCAAAGTGTTCTACCTTTTACTATATATATATATATATATATATAGTATTATTATAATATTTTTTTTATTCAAATTTCAAATAAATATAATTGCACCTGCCGATCTAAGAATCAAAGAGACGATTCCAAGAAAACACATTAGTTTATTGATGATTGAAATTGATGTAATATTGTAGTTTTTGTAGAAGAAAGTGTTATCAGTTATCAGTTATATGAGGACTATCATCATAGCACTCCGGACATGTCCATAGGTGCTCCGATCTCCGCCTCAGCAAATCCAGTAGCGTCCAGCGACCCAACACGTCAGTTCCATGTTGATTAATCAATCTCTTTGCATATTTAGTATGTCGTTCTTTTCGGGCTGCACCAATATTGACACCCATCTCTTGCAATAGGGTCAGCGAGTGGGATTCACAGCCCTGAAACTCCTCTGTTCGGAAAGACTCTCTCAATGCGTGAAGAATGTCACTTGATCCATGGCAGCTCCCTCTGATATTGTAGCCATGCCAGCCAATCTATCAGCTCGTTCATTGCCCCTAACTCCTGCGTGCCCAGGGACAAAAATGAAGGTGATTTCTCTGATAATTGTCTGTACCAGTACCTCCACCCAGTTGCGTCTCACCATACCTGATTCGACTTTACGAATCATGCTCATGGAGTCACTGAGTATGAAAACACGAGAGTAATTGTGAGATGCCAACCAGTTCACCGCCTCCGTAACCGCCCGAACCTCCATTGTCAAGCTACTTGTGGTTGTTGCGTAGGCCCCACTGGCCTCTCTTATTATTATAGAAGAAAGTGTACCTTATAACCAGTTATAAACTAAACAAATGTTAGCACAGATTAGATTGAATATAATCATTATCAAATAGCTTGTGTAAAACAGGATTAGAGAATAGCTAGATAGAATAAATAGCAAATTGAACTGAACTTTTCTCAATATAAAACTGTAGATGGAGAAAATGTGACATGACTGGGAATTGATCGTAATATTAATTTGAAAATAAAGAAAACCTGAATTCACTGGGAACTGCTCGAATTATAAAACTGTAGATGAATGTGGGCGTCTGTAGCTGTGTGCGTCTGTAGTTTAAGCGGATCACAACTCAAGCGTACCTGGTTCAAACACCGCGACAGGCAGCAGGCAAATTTGATGCAAATTGTTTCCGTGGGATTTTACGAAAGGTAAAATAGACCTCACCGTTCAGAAAGCAATTGGAAATTACTGAACGTATAAGTGGTGTCTAGAAAATCGACGACTAGTTTACTGTGGTTGATGGGGGAAGTTATGTAAAGGATATGCCGGGATATTCATTTTTCAAATGAATAAACTGTGACTGCACTGGGAAATGTTCATAGTATAAAATCTGTAGATGAAAAAGTTTTGACTGCACCGGGAACAGATCTCTAATCCAATAATACATCACTTTGCAAAATCATGGTTTTTATCAGAGAGGCCATCGAGACGAGAGGTAATCTTTGAGCTATCCTTGATGCGTATTCAATCCGAAGCTTTGCAAACTCTCCAGCCTTAACTACGTCTTTAATCCCAACTCTCCAACGAGCTCAAGTCTGTGAACATTTAGTTCACTTTTTTTTCACATTGTGTTTCTATCAGTTGAAACACTGTTTTCTTCTTGTAAGCGCTCAATTCAAGTTTTCCCATGTGGTTTGCGCTGAGGTCTTACAAGTTTATTATACACGTTACTCGCCCTTCAGAAGCGTATGTCTGGACATGGCTTTCTCTTTTCTCACTAATTAACTTCTGAGCAGACTAAAATAAAAATCAAGAACTCGTTTTTATAAATTGGAATATATTGGGAAAGTCGATGGTAGACGCATGAAATGAGAAGGAAAATCGTGGAATATTCTTTATAGCACGTCGCTGCCCGTCTGCCCAGCGTGTTCGTAGCGCGTTGGACTTCGGGTGACTATCCCTCTGTGTGTGCGGGTTCAATTCCGCGGGATGGCAGAAAAGCCACAGATTCCCAGATTTACGGTGTTCGTGGCACCGAACCGAAGGGTTACGATGTCCATGGCCCCTGAGCCGAAGAGCTGAAAGCTCAAGTGCTTCTGGATCGAAAAACAAAATAAAAAATTAGGGCGACGCCATCAACCACAGTAGACTAGTAGTTCATTTTCAAGGCACCACCTATACGTTCGGTAGTTTGCCATTGCTTTCTGAACGGAATAAACTCGTAGTTTTAGTATACTAACGTCACAGGATGGATGATTAACATCATTCTTGACACAGTTACTTCCCTTTGTTTCGTTGTTTTCCAATTAAGTTTGAGTGAAAATGAGAGCAGTTTTGAGATCGGTAAAATATCCAACTTTAACTGGGGGATTTGATCCTGCAACAAGTGCACTAATTACTAGACTATTGCGGTTATATTCTCTTCTTAGGTTGTGTCTTCGTTATCAAAGCTATTACCATGGCTAAAATGTGGTGTTATACCTTGGTTGGTAAACTACTTCTTTGATGTAAGGGACCGTTGCATTACCTTTTGAAATATGGATGTCAATTCCTCCTACACTTATTTACCTGGGATTACCACAGGGTTCCCATCTATGGCCCTGTTATTCAATATCTACAAAACATATTTAGCCAAATACGGCCAACCGGATTGGGTCGACAATTGACATTTGTAGATGACATCTTAATATAGAGAACTGGATCAGATAGACCAGAAATGGTTGAAGACATTCAGGGAACATTGCATACCATCTCTTTTTGGTGCAGGGAGTCTCTCTCTCAGGTCAATCCTGAGATGGTGGTCTTTGAAGAATTGCATAGTCACGGTTGACCTACAAGGAGTCACATTTGATGGACAAACTATTGAGCATTGTGACAAGCTGCGTTATCTTGGAATAGTAGCTTATCTTTTAAACACCATGTTGAACAAACGAAACAACGTTGCAAGCGTGTTCTTGCTGCTCTCAAGGTTATGGTGACCTTCTACTTGTCCTTCTGTTTCATCAACTGGTTATGCCCGTGCTAGATGATGGACTTGGCTACCTCAAGATATCAAATATATAATAAATAAGATATAATTCATTTTTTTGTAAAGTAAATATTTGAACTTAATAAATCAGATTTTTGAATGATTGCTTGATTTTATCAATATGAATAGATTTCCGTGAATTATCATGTGTGATTTCATCTCTTTTAAACACATGATGTTCGCAGAGAATTACTCTGTAACTCCGGCGTGGATTCCTGATGTTATTATGCGGATGGTGATAATGTGTGCACATTTTTTATATTATAATTATTTTTACCAGAGCAGAGACTTTTTAGCATTTTAGCCTTGAGTTCAATTGTCAAGTGTTCTATGTTTAACTTCAACACGAGATCATAGTTATATCGTTCATCTCCGACATGACTAGGCACTTGATTACATCCACATTCAGATCAGAAATCAGTGATAAAATAATCATATTGCTTCCCCGGGGGCGTGAACCACGGTAGGAGTATTGATTGATTGATTGATTGAACCATCATGATTGCACTTCGGGAAGTTCACCGTGTGTTATCTGGTCCTTTTCTTACACATGTAGATTTCAGTGGCAGAGCACGAACTCCGTAGCACCGGCGAGTGCCCCATGGTTTAAAAGATGACGAACACATTTTGTATGTATTTTATTTTGTAATCTTGCTGATGAATTTTTCCCTACAAGCGACTATCTAGTCTGGTCTTCACGACTTTGCACTCCCAATTATTCTTTGAGATCGAAGAGATCGAAGTATGAGATGAGCAAATTATCCCAGGTTACACAGATCGTTTAATAAATAATGTGAGAAGCTATAGAATAACTTATGCAAGATAACAATAGTTATACTACCGACTACATGCATTTATCTTGTAATAGAATTATATCATCTTTTTTCTACTTTACAGACTGTCAATTATTTCTGAGAACTTATAACCGGTAACTGTTGCTTTTCGTGTTGTATCCAAACCGAACCAACATCAACATAAGAAAGAAAGTTTGCACAGAACCTTGCTTGAATTACATAGATAAACAAAGAATGAAGTGACTTGGCCACTTAATAAGAATGCATCCAAACTCCACAGTATACAGAGTCTTCTACAACAGAACATCGGGAAAGAGGGCAAGAGGAAGACCACGAAAAGATGGTTAGATGGCGTAACAGAATCCTGTGAAAGGTGCAAAAATAACATTCACCCAAGCCACCAGAACAGCGAAGACAAAAACAGAAAACCACGACACTGGGCAACAACCCGGTAGCAGTGTGACGACAAAAAGAAGAAGAAGAAGATCCAAGCCGAAAGTAAAGATGAAGGTGTTCTCTCCATAGATGCCTAGCATCGGGTAGCTGTAACTGATATGGGAATGACCGTTGCCCATTTTCCCAATCCTCTCTCAATCCTACTGTTTCATCCAAAGAAAATACAAAGTCCCTACGTTTTGAATCAATCAGAGATTACAGGGGATACCAAAAGACGGAATCATTTACACACAGAACCACCAACCTCCTTAGCATCCATTCCTCCAGATTTGTGGTCAAAGTTTACTCCTTAAGCTATCTGCATAACCATACTGACCCACAATAGAGGGGGGAATTTCTATCAGGATTTTTCCGTTGATTTTAACTCTCCGAACCACTCTCACAAGGTAGAAATGTTAACAGTTACAGATGGTACCGTCTACTGATATACTGTAGCAGATGAAACATCTGATCTTACAGCAATCTGCATGTTTTAATTACACGAACTATTTGTGTTTGTATTACATAATGTCGAAGTATCTTCTATAGAGATTCCATATGCTGTTTAGTAGAACTAGTATGTCAATAATGAACTATTATACAAACATTAAAGAAGATAACACTCTTGAATCAAAGTATACGGCAAAGCTGATCGAAAAGACGAAGATCCGGGCCCAAATAGTCGACAGAAAGGATCGTACCCTAGTGAAAGCTCACCCTAGTACATCAAAAGCTGGCTGAAACCGTGTGGGCGAGCCTAGTCACCATGGACGCATAATCGACCCAACGTAGATCACTCCGTTCTTGTCAAAGGAGAAATTATATATCACAAAAAGAATGATAAAATTGTCCGTGAAGAACGTTCAAAAAGAAGAAAGAAGAAGAAGAAGAATCAAAGTGTTGTAGACAAAAATGAATTGGAATAACCTGGACTAAAAATATCAAAGATAAAGATATGATCATCCTACTTGACCTGCCCATCGTTAAACATTGTCTTATACAGGGTGTTCAAGATAATAGCAGCCTGTGAATGGAGTCAATCTGGCATATATGTATGAAATGAGAAGGTTCAGTTATGACGTAGTATAGGTCAAGGTTATTTGACGGTATGTAATTGCATGCGGAAGAGGCGATGAACAAATGTGACGTTAAACGAGCTAGTCAGAACCGGTTTAAATAGTACATAAACATAACCCTATAGATTATCTGGCAACTTTCGATTTGTCAATGGGGCTGCTTTAATCTTGAACACCTGATATCTGATCAGAAACATAAATATTTAGGTACATTATACATCATATTTTGTCTAAAGAAATGGATAGTATGGTTCCTGGAAGTCTGAAGCAGACAGCCAAGACTTCGTTAACACTAGGATATTAAGGAATCCTTGAAATTGACAATGCTAGATAAAGACGTCGAAATTTGTGTAGAGATCGATAGTCTAACAGACGGTCTTTGATGCGAGAGAGACGTTATGTAAAGGATATGCTATATGAGCATATATGTGGAATCTTTGTTAGATAATTTACATCACTGCGCACATATGTATCTGTCTAGGGTTGCCAGATGTCCCGGTTTTCCAGGGCAATTGCCGGAACCCTCAAGGAAAGCAAAGAATAGTAACACCGCGCCCTACAAGGCATGTCGTAAGAGGGGACTGAAGTAGAGCATAGGGAAGTTACCCTTAAATAAAAAGCGTTGCAGAAATCGGATGTGCTGGCCTACTTGTATTCGCATAACTGGCAAACGTACAATCGCACTTAGGCTCAGATCACATACATCTCATAAAGAGTGCTTAACAAGTAGTCAATATGGAGCGTTCGAAAAAGAAGAAGAAGATTGAACAAATTGTAATGTCCCGAAAAAATGTATTCACTATGCCTGTTTGTCCCGGTTTTTGTCCCTGTCAGACTGTCAAATAAAAGTTGCAACTAAATCGAACCTTTTTCTTGATTTTCAGATGTAAGAACTGTTTTTATTTGAACTTGAGACGTCCACATCCATACATACTGTCACTGTAGTTTTGTTTTCCTTATCGCAGTGATTAGTATAGAACCATACTTTGAAAAGTTCACGTAGAAGCCACAGTTTTTGTCTCATTATCGATGTGATTAGTACAGTTGATCGGTTTCTGTTTACTGTAGTTTGGACATAGCTATTTGTAAGACATTGCCCATAAGTGCACTGTCAAGGGAAACCGAGACAGCTCTCAAGAAATGTCTCGAAACGACGGTGGTTTTGAATGAAATTGTACAGAAAATACGGTGATATGGCAAGAAATATCCCAGTTTATCTGTTTCAATATCTGGCAACCCTAAGTCTGTCTGTGCGTTTTGAGGTACTCTCAACAACTAACGGATAATAACAATAATCAAATTAGTAAGAAAATACAATAAAGAAAAATCAGGACTTGGTGACATTATTAATCACTATATTAGTATCGATAATCAATCGTCAATTAATCATTTACTGCTTTCTTTACACTTTACAAACATCGTTTACACAGTTTAACTTATACTTTAACTAATTTATAATGTTGTCCTTCATTTCAAGAAAGTTTAAATTATATTGGAATTAGTCTTCAAAACTTCAACAAATAAACTAATTAATAAATAGATCATGGAAATATTATGAAAGTGAAAAGAACTATTGAAAGGGATAGAATAGAGAGAAATCAAATATTTTGAACATATAAAGAGATTTGAAACGTGGTTGAAAAGTATACTGGAGGAAAGCGTTATTATGTCAGCAGTGAAGATGATGTTAGCGATATAATCTGAAATAAAACAGTAAGATTTGTACAACGACTAGTCTGAGAGTACGTACAAACAAGATAAGTAACAGAATGTGTTGGCGATTCATTACATACGACCTACCATCTAGAGTTGACACGTAAACAATCTATTAGCAGATAATTCGACATAGTTCAATCTCGTTATCTCACATCGTTAAGTCATTAAGGACAATTTGAAATTCAAGCCTTCGTTGTCGAATGGGTAATCCTCACATGGGCAAGGTCTATGGAAACAAATTCTTACCTAAATGTAAGAGATAAAATGTAGTCACTGGAAGACAAGATACAAAACAGTCTAAGTTAGTTAATTGCATATCCGTTACAGGACTTTGCGAATCAATCCCAGCTTTTTAACGCCGTTTGTGGTTTCTCTAGGCATTATTACGTTCAGTAGTTTGCCATTGCTTTCTGAACGTGTGGAACCATCGTTCTTCTGTAAAAATCCACGCGAAACAATTTGAAACCACACTATCCGCAGCGTGATTCGAACTCAGAACGTCAGAGTTAATAGACCGAGTCACTATCTCCTAAGCCACAGACGCCACCACAAAACAGTCTACTAAGACATCATTGATCAAGGTGAGATCAAATGTTACAAGATGAGATAGAGTGAGAAACGAGAATATCAGAAGCATCGTTGTAACTATACCATGCATACAGTACATTGAGAAGCAAAAATCAAGTGATTCGACCATCTAATGAGAATGGAACCACATTTACTACCATCACGTGCCTACAATAATCGACACTCAGGGCGCAGAGTACAAGGCAGGCCAAGAACACGATGGATAGATAACATCTCAGAGTCCCTGCGAAAGCATGGACTAACAACATCAAGCGCAACACACCTGCAACCAGATAGAAAACTAACTCTCCCACGTCGCTTCACGGCAAATGTGGTTAAGATAAGATAAGATCAAGGTTGCAAACTGAACTAAAAAATATCACAATATTAAAGTGTTACAGAAATTGTCAATCTAGTAACATAGTTCTTCTACTAAATATCATCTTGATAGATCTAGTATTCTGATGCTGTAATCAAAACATGATTGGAGACCAGAAGAAGACATTAAAGACAGGCAGAAATATACTCTGATGAAACTGGTATATTTCCTGTCATGATTGGTTCCAGTTAACGAACTGATGCAAATTATACAGTGCATACAAATCGTTCGTATATATGTATATGCATATGTATATGTATATGCATACTTACATAAGAATATTGAAGAATAATACTATACGTTATACTTGCATGTACTGTGTATACAAAAGGCTGAATAATCTCCATATATATTTATTTAACATATGCAGAACACATAGTTGAAAATGTCAGGTTAGATCAAAACTACAAACACGTTAATCCGTTTAGAATTGATGTAAATGTGATTCCATGGTAAGATACAGAGATGACAGAGTTCCTATTTCAAATATTGTCAAAGGATTGGAACAGCTTATTTTATCTGTTAGAAACAAATGAATACTAGAACAGTTTTGAATACACAAAACAAACTACGTTTATGTCCACTGAGAAAAGAAGATGTCAACCTAAAACTGCCATCATTAATGAAGATATTAAATATTGTTAGAAATTGTGAAAACTTTGACTCCATAATTAACAACAACTGAGATAGTAAGGAATAGGAGAGACTATAATTACAAACTGAGATAGTATAAAGGTAATCAGAAGGAGAGACTAACTATGATATATCAGAGTATGGTTAGAATGAAGAAACTGTGACATAACATAGCAAAGAAACAAAGAAAAACGTCTGAGGATATGTACATTTCTTGTGGTAGCATATGGATGTGAATAATAGCTCTTCTTACAAGCATTCTTCTTCTTCTGTCGTTGTCACAGTTACCGAGTTGCTGCCCAGTGTCGTGGTCTTCTGTTCCTGTCTTGCCGTTCTCTAGTGGCTTGAGTAGTAGTTATTTTCGTTTGTTGACAGAATTCTCCTATGCCTTCTATCCATCTTTTTGTGTTATTCTTTTCACTACCTTTATTGTTGTTCTGTTGTAGAAGACTCTCTATACAGTCAGTTGAGTTTGTTTGCAGTCTTATTAAGTGCCCGAGCCACTGTGTTCTTTGTTTCTCAATATCATTCAATCAAGGTTATGTGCCAACTTTCTTTTATTTGTTGATGTTGGTAACTCTGTCTTTTATGGTGTTGTTGGTAACTTTTCGCAGGCATCGCATTTCCCATGTAGTTATTTTTTGTGATTGTGCTTTGCTGATTTTCCATATTTGGCTCTGGTAACACAGAGTAGGCCTGCAAATACTGTTGATCAACTGCTGTTTAGCTGTCAGTGAGATGTTTGGCTACCTTAGCAATGGGACTAGCTGGGAGGTTACAGTATTTGCTTTTCCAACTTTAGCCTTTATCTCTCTGTCTAGTTTTCCATCTTCTGTGAATATGCGTCCTATGTATTCCAATTCTTGGTCTTGGTTGACTGTAAGCATTAAGATACAAGATATAATCTTTTTGAAATAAAGTGTTAAGAAAATTTGTTCTAACATTTTGAACAGAGAGAGGTGAAACATATAAATATCCTACCAAACCTGAACATGGAAGAGCATTGTCACATAAACAACATCATGTACTGGAAACTGAAATATTATGATCACATTAAACGTCACAATGTTCAGGGCAGAGTAGGAATGGAGGACATAGTTTCTAGAGGAGGACCTAGAGGATAGAAGGGACGACCAAGAGGACTGCAGTGGACGACCAGTCTGAGCTTAGTATTATTAATTAACTCTTGAACTGCATTATGTTAGGAAGGAGTTAAAGAACTTGCTAGATATTAGAAGTTTTCAGTTTGTTTGTGGGTCTTTGAGGATTAGTGTCTATGGCCTTGCGTTCAGAAGGTTGTGAGTTCGAATCTGGACCACGTCGTTCTGTTCATAAGTGCCTTTTGTCTACAGACCCTATGATTGTTGCCGAAGCTGTGTAGTTCGTGCTTTGTGCAATTCTCTCGGCAGATGGCATGATATTTCTGCAGAGAGGGATCTACCCATATAGGGTAAAACTAGGTGCAATGAAGTCAATTTAGACCCCTGTAGGAAGTTTAAATCGAGCTGTGATGAAACGATGCGTAAAGTACATTCCACATGATGCCACCATTTACTGTTTGTTACACGACATATTCTATTTTCTTTTAAACATATTTCTATTGTAAATTATTTCCTTATTTTATCGCCTCTCTCTCTCTCTCTCTCTCTCTCTCTCTCTCTCTCTCTCTCTCTGATCTTGCACGCATACGTCAAACATGGATATTTTTTGTATTGTCCATAGAGATTAAACTTGTTACTGAGAACAATATCAGCCGCAAATATATAAAGTTATACATTCCGAAACAAGTGGGAATACATTTGGGGAATCTATAACACTCGCGTACTGTCAGCAATCACAACAAGACATGGTCATCAAGAATCAAATGAAATGATAGTTTTTGAACATGGGAAATTAGATGAAGCAAGAAACATAAAGAAGAATAAGCAAATGTTTATGATAACATTCCTTCGATGTTGTGATGTTTGAGAGAAATCTAGTTAATGGAGTGTGTATGAGAAGAACATGTCTGAAATGTGATTATTTGAAAGCAGATGATCAAATATTTCAAGGAGTAGAGTTTTCTTGCGACTTCCTTCGAAATCACTCGGTAAAATTAATAAAATAAGTTGTTGATACGAAAATAAAACCGATGATCTGCACATGCGTGGCGACAGCCTCGGGCAAGCGAACTTAATTCCTCAGCTCTATAGAAACCCTGGAGTTCACTCAGATAATGAGAACAAAACATTGGAGGATTTTTATATATAATCTGTTTAATGTTTGAATGTTTGAGAATGATACATTTTCACTCACAAACAAAACTCGTCGCAAGACATCCTCACCACACGTCATCTCTGACCACTCTATATCAGTGAGCACACACAAAACTCGTCCATGACATCCTCAACATGCGCCATCTCTGACCACTCGTTATTATGACCACACACAACACTCGTCATATGACAACCCTTCCTTCCAGAGTGGTTACTGTGGCCCAAATTCGGGGTGTAAAGAAAAGAACCACTGTTACCTGTCATGCATGTCGTAAGAGGCGACTAAGGAGGTTTGCTGAAATCGGAAGCACGTGTCCTAAACGAGTAGAAACCTTTGCGTTTAGGGGCCTACCAAACCAATGTGCAACGTATACACGTTCTTGGCAAAGATCAAACATATCACAAAGTGTTTAAAAATTGATTGTAAGAACGAACGCAAAGAAGAAGAAGATATGACAACCTCACCACACGTCATCCGCCTTACACGTCTCTGTCAGACATGTTAGGCTTTCAAGCGCACTCCTAATCAATTGTTGTCTCTTGTATTTGTGTCGTCTGAGATGTGTTTATTGCTAAGCTATAGTATGTATTATATTGCATTCATATCGTACCTATATATGTTACACATAGCTTGCACGTAAGATCTCCATACAGATCTATCACAGGCGACACTCTTAATCTCCTCATGGAATTGAAATCGATATTTCTCATCTCTCTTAGTAAAATGCGTCTCAGGTTTTCCTGGGCGTCTTTCTTGAATCATTTGCCTCCAAATCAATGCCTTGGTTGTGATTCTGTCATCATTTTTCATTATAGCATACCCAACAACTTTTCATCTTCTTTTCCTTCAACAGATGTTATTAGTGGTTAACGAGACATTCTTCTGATTTGTGTCCCTTCTTCTTAATTTGTCTCATTTTATGTTCATTACTTGTTGCAGACGTCTATTTTTTCATATGTTTAATTTAATTTCTTTTTTGCAATACTCTTGGCTGGTGGTGGGGCAATTTTTGCGAAGTGGCACCGAGCCATATTGGGTCAAACCATGAATAGTTAAGTCGACCCTTCGCCTTATGACCCGTTACTAACCCGTATTAGTATTAGTTACTGTGTAATATAGATGGTATACATTACTTGTTTGTACCGCTGTTTGTATTTTACAATATGCAGGATAGAAGGCAAACGTTAAACTATAGATAATATATGAGAAGACAAAATAATGAACGACACCTATGACAAATAAATGACATTAATTCAAGGATTAGAAAATACCGACAAGCTTTTGCTTCCCGCACACAGTGTAGAAATCTGCACGAAAACCAAGCTCAAGATATTCAGCTCAAATGTGATTTCAATGTTGCGTTATAGCTCGGAAACTTGGCGAGTCACCAAATTAAATACAAATAAGATTCAGACCTTTGTTAAAGGATGTCTTCGGCAGATTCTCAGACTGAGATGGTATGACAGCGCAAATACAGACCTGTTGATACGAACAAGACAATAACCCATGATTACATAGGTTAGCAGGAGAAAGGACATAGGGGTCAGGTATACACAAAGGAAGAACAGGCGAGTGTCACCAGACAAGCACTGAGTGGAACCGCAAGGAAAACAAAAAGAAGAAGTCAGCGTCCTAGAACAGTTTTGAGAACAAGGGAGAGCGAAGTCTTCTTGAGGAACTGAAGTGTGCTCGACTATTCTGGGAGAATTTCTATAATCAAAGACAGTTTCTGAGAGAGGGGCCCAAATTGGACATCTTCAGAAATGTTGAGATCACAGCTGTATATGTCTGCCCATGTGGATGAGATGAATAAGTCAAGTCTGTCATATCATGACAAGTAATGCAGATCGTTCATAGTCTAAAGTTCATATGTACGGTTCCAACTTCACTGCAACGGGTCACCCATAATTGCTCCTAATGCAGATACGAAGCTGAATCCAAAAATGATTTTAAAAATCAGGGCAGTTTACCTATGTGGGTAGCAATTTTGATTTGCACAGGAAATGTTCAAAAAGAAATTATGCTACTAATGTTCAAAGAAACATATGTATTGAAAAGTCGAACTAAAATAGGGAGCTTCAAGCTATTTCAAATTAAATGAAGAATTTTCAATTTAAATGTTGTCTCAAACCTAACAAACAACAGGGAAATTTGGAATTGGATTAAAGTCATAGAGAGTAATGTGAATACATTTGAAATTAGATGTCTGTGAAAAATAACGAAACCAGATAAAAGAGAAAAATTCAGAGGAAGTGGTAAAATCTGAGAAATGACTAGTCAAGCACTAGTAACTACTATTATAAGAAAGGGGACTACGCGACAATCACAAGTAGTTTGACGATGGAGATACGGGCGGTTACAGAGGCGATGACGTGGTTGGCATCTCATGACTTCGCGCGTGTTTTTATACTCAGTGACTCCATGAGTATGATTCGTAAAGTTGAAACAGGAATGGTGAGACGGAACTGGGTGGAGGTACTGGTACAGACTGGGATCAAAGAAATAACCTTCATTTTTGTCCCTGGACACGCAGTAGTCAGGGGTAATGAACGAGCTGGCAGATTGGCTGGTATGGCCACAGTATCCGAGGGTTCTGCAATGGACCGAAATGACATTCTTAACGCACTACGAGAGTCTTTTCGAACAGAGATCCCACTCGCTGACCAGATTGAGAGAGATGGGTGTCAATATTGGTGCAGCCCGTAAAGAACGGCATACCAAATATGCAAAGAGACTGAATAATCATAATCGGACTGACGTGTTGGGCCGATGGACGCTGCTGGATTTGCTGAGGCGGAGATCGGAGCAACTATGGACGTGTCCGGAGTGATATGATGATAGTCCTCTGATAACTTTTAACTGATAACTGATAAGAAAGAGAAAATGGAGACATGTGAGCATGCTGTGATAAAAGTGAACCAAGAATCACACAACTAACATTGCAGTTGGAGAGAAAGTGTTCAAGAAAGAAAATACGACGCAGTAAAATCATCAAACTAACATTACTGAGATATGTGAGAAATATCGGACTAAATATCATAGAACAAATTGAACAAGTTGTCCAGGATAGAGCGATATGAAGAAATCGATCGCAGACTCTATGTAACGTAAACGGTAGGAGAGGAATATAATAATAATAATAATAGATGGAATGCAAAAACAGAAATAGTTGGAATAAAGTGAGAAGTTAGATGGTACAGATCAACTTTGACATAGATGATAATTTGCGACACACATGATGTTGTATTTAGTGTTGATTTACTAGGTATACTTCATCTCTCTTCTTATACTCTATCATATATGTGTATATGTTTAACTTATGTATATTGTATGATTTTTACATTTTGGTAACAACCCACGGTAACCCATTTGCTTTCAAACTTTTTACTTCTAATCTTCAACCAGGTAATCCTCTAGGGTTGTCATCGTGCTAACTATTGCTAAGCAACAGATGCAAATATAAATAAATATATATTTCTTGGATTATTATTATTTTTATCATTTTATTTCAATTTCTTGTTTTTCTCACATCTATTTCGTGACTGTTAGTAACATATTCACTCAGTTTAGGCAGTTGGGAATGTATCGTCTGACTGTGATTTTAGTACATATTCACTACAGTTTAGGGCAGTTAGGAATGTATCGTCTGACTGTGACTTTTAGTAACATATTCACTCCAGTTTAGGGCAGTTAGGAATGTATCGTCTGACTGTGACTTTTAGTAACATATTCACTCCAGTTTAGGGCAGTTAGGAATGTATCGTCTGACTGTGATTTTTAGTAACATATTCACTACAGTTTAGGGCAGTTAGGAATGTATCGTCTGACTGTGACTTTTAGTAACATATTCACTCCAGTTTAGGGCAGTTAGGAATTTATCGTCTGACTGTGACTTTAATCTAATTTATAAGAACGGTCTCTGTTCTGTATCCTTTTCTTGAATAAAAAAAACGCTTTGGTTGAAACGTTGCTCATCTTGTTTTTTACGTTTTAAAAATACCTTACTTCAATTGTATGTATTTTCAATGATTTTTAAAAGAAAGTTCACAGTATTTTGTTTTTTTTCCGCTTGGTAAATAAAGCAGTGGACAAAACATATATGTGCGTTTGAATATAAGTGTTACAGAAGAGTTCTCCGTGTATTTTGAACAGAGAAGAGAACAAATAGATCTATCCAGAAGAGAACAAATAGATCTATCCAGAAGAGAACAAATAGATCTATCCAGAAAGAACTCAAAATCAAAGAATGGTACATATAAGAAAGAGAAAATTGAGATATTTTGGACATATAAAAAGACATAAAGAGCTGGAGAAGACCATCATGAAAGGACATACGGCAATGAGAAGAAGAGCTGGAAGACCCATGAAAGGAGCATACTGGCAAAGAGAAGAAGAGGAAGACCACGGAGAAGATGGATTCAGGAAGTAACTGATGGTTTAAACATAACGGCTACAGAGGCAGGACATCTGGCCTCTGAGAGAGAGAAATTCTGGAGGACTGTTTTGGTGGCAAAGTTCTGCTCAGGACAAGCTATTTGGTGATGATGACATAGTTTTATTGTATTATATTCCCTTATATTATTGAAGTGGGATGCAGAGAGTTCAAGAAAGCGAGGACGACCTTAGGAGACCCTGAAACGAACTTTGTTGAGAGAAGCAAGACATATAGGTCTCAGTTCCATGGTGGAGATTGGGTGAGTTGCCAGGATAGAGCGATATGGAAAAATTGCTTGCAGACCCTATGTAACATATAACTGCACGAGAGGAATTATTATTATTATTATTATTAATTATTATTATTCTCTTATATCAAAGGATCTAATTGCAAGAGTATTTCAACATATTTTCATAAAAACCTCTTAATGAGATTTTGTTTGCCACCCACAATCCTGCATTAGTCTCTAACCCTCTTCATCCTTCTCATTTCATACAATCTTCCTCTCCAAGCCACCGCTAGTTCCAAACCCACACACCTCACTCATACAGCCATAAACCAGTCGATGTTATTTCCAAACCTGGAAATGACTTGCTCTAATCCAGGAACAACGGAGGGACACAATTTTCTTGATCGATAATTTTGTCTGCAGCATTTGTTGCTCACTGGATAAGACCTTGACTTGTTTATGAAAGCCTCCAGGGAAAGTCTAGTTAATCGTAGGAGACATCATAGAAACTCTTTCGTCTCGGCTGTAGAATATAGCGTGAAGGAAAGTTCGTTTATAAACTGGGACGACTTTTCGTGCAAAGTCCCTCTTCCTGCCTGAACAGTAGTATATGTTATGTGGAAAGGATGGCAGATGTACAAGACAGATATGTTATGTTATGCGATCTATGTCATGGCACATTGGTTATTCACTGCGTGCTCTGTCCTCCGCTGCAGCATGTCCACACTGAACTCTTAATTCAAGCACTCGTTCAGTGTCTGAGACTCGCCAATATCACACAAATGAGTACGTACTGCATTGATGATATCGGCTCTGTCCATACTTCTGCCCGCTTGAGTTGGAGATTTGTTTGCAAGAAAGTCAGCACGCTCTTTACTATGTACTCCAACACACAAAACAGTGTTGTCTGTATTGAATAGTATAATATGTATGATTTGTAGACAGAATAAGAGATATACAAGACAGTGTTGTATGCATTGAACAATATAATATGTATGATTTGTAGACAGAATAAGAGATATACAAGACAGTGTTGTATGCATTGAACAATATAATATGTATGATTTGTAGACAGAATAAGAGATATACAAGACAGTGTTGTATGCATTGAACAATATAATATGTATGATTTGTAGACAGAATAAGAGATATACAAGACAGTGGTGTATGCATTGAACAATATAATATGTATGATTTGTAGACAGAATAAGAGATATACAAGACAGTGGTGTATGCATTGAACAATATAATATGTATGATTTGTAGACAGAATAAGAGATATACAAGACAGTGGTGTATGCATTGAACAATATAATATGTATGATTTGTAGACAGAATAAGAGATATACAAGACAGTGTTGTATGCATTGAACAATATAATATGTATGATTTGTAGACAGAATAAGAGATATACAAGACAGTGGTGTATGCATTGAACAATATAATATGTATGATTTGTAGACAGAATAAGAGATATACAAGACAGTGGTGTATGCATTGAACAATATAATATGTATGATTTGTAGACAGAATAAGAGATATACAAGACAGTGGTGTATGCATTGAACAATATAATATGTATGATTTGTAGACAGAATAAGAGATATACAAGACAGTGTTGTATGCATTGAACAATATAATATGTATGATTTGTAGACAGAATAAGAGATATACAAGACAGTGTTGTATGCATTGAACAATATAATATGTATGATTTGTAGACAGAATAAGAGATATACAAGACAGTGTTGTATGCATTGAACAATATAATATGTATGATTTGTAGACAGAATAAGAGATATACAAGACAGTGGTGTATGCATTGAACAATATAATATGTATGATTTGTAGACAGAATAAGAGATATACAAGACAGTGGTGTATGCATTGAACAATATAATATGTATGATTTGTAGACAGAATAAGAGATATACAAGACAGTGGTGTATGCATTGAACAATATAATATGTATGATTTGTAGACAGAATAAGAGATATACAAGACAGTGTTGTATGCATTGAACAATATAATATGTATGATTTGTAGACAGAATAAGAGATATACAAGACAGTGTTGTATGCATTGAACAATATAATATGTATGATTTGTAGACAGAATAAGAGATATACAAGACAGTGTTGTATGCATTGAACAATATAATATGTATGATTTGTAGACAGAATAAGAGATATACAAGACAGTGTTGTATGCATTGAACAATATAATATGTATGATTTGTAGACAGAATAAGAGATATACAAGACAGTGTTGTATGCATTGAACAATATAATATGTATGATTTGTAGACAGAATAAGAGATATACAAGACAGTGGTGTATGCATTGAACAATATAATATGTATGATTTGTAGACAGAATAAGAGATATACAAGACAGTGGTGTATGCATTGAACAATATAATATGTATGATTTGTAGACAGAATAAGAGATATACAAGACAGTGGTGTATGCATTGAACAATATAATATGTATGATTTGTAGACAGAATAAGAGATATACAAGACAGTGTTGTATGCATTGAACAATATAATATGTATGATTTGTAGACAGAATAAGAGATATACAAGACAGTGGTGTATGCATTGAACAATATAATATGTATGATTTGTAGACAGAATAAGAGATATACAAGACAGTGGTGTATGCATTGAACAATATAATATGTATGATTTGTAGACAGAATAAGAGATATACAAGACAGTGGTGTATGCATTGAACAATATAATATGTATGATTTGTAGACAGAATAAGAGATATACAAGACAGTGTTGTATGCATTGAACAATATAATATGTATGATTTGTAGACAGAATAAGAGATATACAAGACAGTGTTGTATGCATTGAACAATATAATATGTATGATTTGTAGACAGAATAAGAGATATACAAGACAGTGTTGTATGCATTGAACAATATAATATGTATGATTTGTAGACAGAATAAGAGATATACAAGACAGTGGTGTATGCATTGAACAATATAATATGTATGATTTGTAGACAGAATAAGAGATATACAAGACAGTGTTGTATGCATTGAACAATATAATATGTATGATTTGTAGACAGAATAAGAGATATACAAGACAGTGTTGTATGCATTGAACAATATAATATGTATGATTTGTAGACAGAATAAGAGATATACAAGACAGTGGTGTATGCATTGAACAATATAATATGTATGATTTGTAGACAGAATAAGAGATATACAAGACAGTGGTGTATGCATTGAACAATATAATATGTATGATTTGTAGACAGAATAAGAGATATACAAGACAGTGGTGTATGCATTAGTTAGTTAGTCTTTCCTCTTGGGCCTGTGGGCGGCGCATAGGGCAGAGGTCATAGCTCTCCATGTCTCGCGGTTCGTTGCTATCTGTTTTAGGTCTTTAATGTTTACTAGGCCCATCGTTGAGCCTTCTCTGGTGATGGTTCTACGCAGTCTCTCTTGGTCTTCCTCGTTTTCTTTTCCCCTCTGGTGTCCATATGAGGGATTGGTAAGGGAGTCTTCTCTCATCCATTCTAAGTGTGTGGCCGATGTAGTTCCAGCGGCGCTTTCTTATAAAATTTGATACATTTTCTTGCTTGGTCTCTTGTCTTATGTGTGTATTAGTTCTGAAATCTGACCATTTGAGGTTCAGTATTCTTCTAAGACATTTATTCTCAAAGTTATCTAATTTTCTTCTAGAGCTTTTGTTGCTTTCCAACTCTCGCATCCATAAGTTAATACTGGAATCACACAAGAGTTAAAGATCTTTAATTTTAAGTGCTTGCTGAGTGACATTGAACAGTATAATATTCACAACATTTCTACAAATTACCATTATAGTACTCGTATAACCCTCATGTGTTGTAAATCACATAGGTGTAGAAGTGAATTTTTTAATTTGGGGGTGGGGGGACCTAATGAGAAATTAGTTATGTAGTTTGCCTGTCGTAAAACCAAATTGTGGGTCTGAATCGAGGCATATGTTAAATTTTTTCATGAGATCCGTAGTATTGTTGCCAGAGTTACGGAGTTCGTGCTTTGAGGAGTGCTCTCAGCAGATGGCATGCCATCTCTGCGAACAGGTACGGAGACATATAGGGAAACCGGGTGCTATGAATTCAATACTTGACCTTTGGACCTTTTAGCAGAGAAATGTATTATTTACTTTCTGTATAGATAGATATTTTACTACTGGAATATTAATCTATACAGTTTAGTTTCTCGTATGTTAATTGCCATCACAGGGATCTATCATTGTTTATTTATTCAAGCAACTAGATGCTACAATTTCTGTAAAATGTAGGACATCAGTCGAATTGTTACAATGGGATTTATTAAGCGTTTACACCTGGTGTTGTGGACTCTGCCAAGTTTTGAAAAGTGTAACGTGTAAAATATCAATCATTTGGTTGTATCTAGCCAGCTTTGCCTTGAAACTCCATGGGAAGCTTTAGTTTGTGTTTATAGTTCAAATGTATTTTTGTTTATTTATAATCCCTAAAGGTTTTTGCCGGATTTATGGAGTCGTGTTCTATACGTTACTCTCTACATGTGGCGTGCTAGTTCACAGGAGAATAACTGAGCTGTATCTGGAAATACGATGTAATTAAGCTAATTCATCGACTTTAGACCCTCTTTAACCCTTTCAATTTGTACTTTCTTTACCACCTGGCACAGTTATATTGCAATCTATACCGAATTAGTCAGTACACTAGCTTTTGTGTCATTTTATAACATATTTCGGGTCAGCATATCGGATCAGAAGTTCGAAAAGGTTAATATTGAGATATTCTGAACATATAAAAAGACATGAAGGGCAGGTGAAGACCGTCATGGAGGGAGGCATACTGGCAAAGAGAAGAAGCGGAAGACCACGGAGAAGATGCATTCAGAATGTAACTGATGGTTTGAACATTACGGCTACACAGGCAGGACATCTGGCCTATGTGAGAGAGAAATTCCGGAGCACTGTTTTCATATTAATGTAGAATTTGTAATACAATTTGGATAGATTATGACTTAGAAGAGTAGAAAAGGGTTAGTTTACTTCTTCTTCTTCTTCTTCGATCGTTCTTCACGGCCAATTTTATCATTCTTATTGTGATGTATAATTGGTCCACTGACAAGAACGGGTGATCTACGTCGGGTTGATTGTGCGCCCATGGTGACTAGGCCCGCCCGTCCGGTTTCAGCCAGCTTTTGATTTATTAGGGTGAACTTTCCCTAGGGTACGATCCTTTCTGCCGACTATGTTGGCCCGGATTTTCGCCTTTTAGATCAGCTTTGCCGTATATTTGGGCTTTGTGATCTACGCCAAGACAGTGAGTTACGCTGTTATGCCCTTTCTGACTATGAGGTCGTTCTGGATTAGAAACTTTCTGAGGGCTTATAAGCTTGTCCTCGGATGGCGTCTTACTCGTGTAAAATGCCGTGTAAAGTATCGACCTTCGCCAATGTTCGGCCTGTCAGATCTTTACATTGTCGACCTTACTTTATCGTTCATTTTTTAGTTTGATCCAGAGTAGGAACATTCTCAGCCTTTTCTAGACGCGCGTTGGTACGTGGCAATTTGCAGTTAGCCTCCGAAGGCACCGACCTGGGGCCAAGCACAAACAATGTAGAGGGTCGTTTCAATCGGCGCTAGCAACGCAACTGAGGATTTTGCGCTCGCCACCATCACATCGCCTTACGTGGGCACACGTTTCGTCACTCGATGCACCTCTCATCCTTTCATGTTTATCAGTCTCCCCATCGGCAGAGAAATAGGTAATTTGTGGCGGGACTTTTGACTTACATGTCGAGCTCGTGTATGGAGTCTCCTGCTCTGGAGACTACGTTTTGCGTTCGGCCCTTACTCCGGGGGAGTGGTGCTTATGTCAGAGACGTTTCGCTGCTGTTTTTTTTTGTTCTGGGACTTGGGCAATATTTTGTTGAACATCGACCAGGAGATTTGTGCATTTTGTTCTATGGATCTGCATTTCTTTTTTCGTACTTGCACTGCTACCACTACCAGTAGTTCTCCCCGATCTCTGCCCCCTTAGCCAGACCGGAACCTAAGTCTGTTTCCAAAAAGTCACCACATGGAGTTCGGGGCAGGGTCTTGGTTAGCGCGCCCCTCGCTAACCCTGGCTCATGTTACCACCATGACCTCATGAGCCTTTAACCCCGGGTTAGTTTACAAAACTATGTCCAACGCGTTGCCATGGAAACAATACAAAATGGCCGCCAAACACAAATTTTCAAATCCCTAAGGCTCTGAATCTAATGAATGTAAATTAATTCTGTTTTCATTCTAAGGTGCGCAATTGTAATATCTTAAATATTACACAGGCTTTTAGGATATATTTAAAATTACATTTTTATAAACTTTTGAACAAACACACCCCAAAAAACGTTTTTGACCTAATTTTGGGGTGTGTTTACAAACATTTATAAAAAAATGTAATATATCCCAAGAAGCCTGTGTAATATTTTAGATATTACAATTTGCTCACCTTAGAGTGAAAACAGGATTCATTTACATTTCTTAGATTCAGAGCCTTAGGGATTTGAAATTGCGTGTTTGGCGGTCATTTTGTATTGTTTCCATGGCAATGCTTTGACAACTAACCTTTTTCTACTCTTCTAAGTCATAATCTTTCAAAATGGTTATTCAAATCTTATATTAATATGAAAACAACGAAAATAGTTTCTTGACCCCCATACCACCGAATCCCCCTTTAAGGTGAATATCTTTGAAGTTGTTGATCCATCTGTCTTTGTTCTTCCACTGACGCTCTCAGACTCCAATCGCTCTTATGCTCAGATCACATACAGATCACACAGAGTGGTTAACAAGTACCCTAACTAAAACAGAATACATTGAACATAAAAAGAACACAGACATATGCATATCATTGTGAACTTCCAATAACTAACTGAAACACAGATATGAGGACATTGTAACTTTCAATATGATGCAGTATGAACTCTTTAATCACTATCACATCACAACCTCAATTAGATTATAAATTCTAGATTCAGATATTAGATTCAGAATTCTAGAAATTCCAGATTCTAGATTCAGATTCTAGATTCAGATTCTAGATTCAGATTCTAGATTCAGATTCTAGATTCAGATTCTAGATTCATATTCTAGATTCAGATTCTAGATTCAGATTCTAGATTCAGATTCTAGATTCAGATTCTAGATTCAGATTATAGATTCAGATTATAGATTCAGATTTTATATTGATATTCTAGGTTAAGATTCATGATGGTATTTACATCTTAGCTTATCACATCAAACACCTCAAAATCAGATTTGAGTATCTATTTTTGTAGCGGAATCTCCAGTTATTTGGGGGGTGAGTAGGGTGAAATGGTGTCTGGCGGGGACTAGATCTGAGACTTTGCCAATTTAACCTACGACCAGTCTCTTTCGATTAAATCAGCTGTTTAGTCATGCAACTTGCGGTGTCATTTATATGTCAGCTTATTGGATGGTGTACTTTCAATGTGACCCCTCATGACCTTTCTAAACTAGAGACAATGTAATTTATAGACCTACAGCATCTAGGCCAGTGGTTTCAAACTGGTGGTTCCCCGCGTTACTTGATATCAACAAAAATGCTATTGACTTCACTTTATCTAAATTATTTTATTTAGTGAAAATTAATTGTTCCTTTGTTTGTGTCTCTTCTTATTTCTAAACTTGATTGATATTCATTGTACTTATTTTCTTTATTATTATATCTTGGAATCTTATCAGAATTAGTTTTACTGTGGATACCAGCACTCACTGTCTTCACGGGAAATGCAAAGTCTGACTTGCTGACCCACTCTCACCCAACACAAAAGCTTTATAGAAGCAAAGACTATCCTGAATCAGGCCAGAGAAATGACGTTGAGAAAAACAAAAGGAGGATACAAGCAAGAGCACGACAAAATAAATACATTAAATAGAAAAGGCAGACCGCAGTTTATAGACGTAGAACGGGACAATGCTGTCTCAGATCACACCTCCATAAAATGAGTCTCATTGGCTCGGCTGCCTGCACTTGTGGAGCATCAGAGTAGTCCCCAAAGTAGATCCTGAAAAACTACCTCAGCCTGAGAGAATGGAAATTTGACCACCAAGAACAGCCCTTCAGAAGAAATGATGGGGGACAGGTGAGACATTAAACGCACCGCCCTGTTTATAGCACATTCCAGAGTAGTCGCATAGCAGAATTTAATCGCAAAAGAAGAAGAAAAAGCGTTGAATATTGATACAGATTACGTAACAGAAACCCCCATCCGGTACTCAATGTTACATTTTGACTTGCATTTAGTTTTTAGTTGCCAGATAACACAATATTTGGAAATGTGTAGTAGTAATCAATACTTACGTTGAGAAACTCAGAATGGCATCTCATTATTGAGATCTGTTTAATTCTTGCCAAACTCTATGACATCCTGGGAGACGTGCGATAATATGTTAAAATCTCATTAGTATAGACAATTACCTAATACTGAGATCACCTGGTGGACAGGCATCAACAATATCAGTGAGGAAATAATAAGATGGAGATTGAAGTAGTTGGAATATAAATTACGAATGGAGAAGACCAGATACCCACATGTGTCTCTGAAATGAAGTCCGGAAGGCAAGAGAAACGACCTAGAGAAACGCAGAGGCGAGCCGTAGACAGAGAACAAGAAAAAGTGAAAAGATTGTAATGAACTGCGCTTACTTTCTCAAGACAATCTGGTAGGGAATGATGTGTTGCTGCCTTATGCTTCAAGGGAGTTAAGAAAAGAATGAGTAAAAACGATATATATAAACAGTGTCAAGCCTCCAAGTTGACATCAAGCAATAGAAGAAAATTTAATCACGACAAGACGAAATGAAATTGTACAAGAACTCTGGGAGTATCAAGAAAAACTAATCATGACAGAGAATGAAATAAATGTACACAGAACTCTGGGAGCATCAAGAAAACTAATCATGACAGAGATGAATAGTGGTAGCACAGAAGCCTCTGGGAGATCAAGAAAACTAATCATGACAGAGAATGAAAATGTGTACACATAACGCTGGGAGTATCAAGAAAGACAGATTGAGGAATTAAGAAATCAGGAAAAAGTCAGTATTAATTTGATCAAGAAACAACAAATTAGATAGTTTGGCCATATAAGCAGATTACCAACAGACAGAGCGCCTCAACGGGAAATACTATTCAGATGTATGAGATACAGGGCAAAAGGTTGCCACGAAAATGTGGACCATAGAATTAGCATAGGCATTGAATGATACCATGAACCCGTTCTAGAAAATGTCTTTTTTTATCACGACGATGTGAGGCAAGACAAGATAAGACGGAGATATACGATGATACTAACATTATGGTAAGATGGAGATATACTATGTTACTAACATTATGGTAAGACGGAGATATACGATGCTACTAACATTATGGTAAGACGGAGATATACGATGCTACTAACAATATGGTAAGACGGAGATATACGATGCTACTAACATTATGGTAAGACGGAGATATACATGTTACTAACATTATGTAAGACGAGATATACGATGCTACTAACATTATGGTAAGACGGAGATATACGATGATACTAACATTATGGTAAGACGGAGATATACGATGATACTAACATTATGGTAAGACGGAGATATACGATGCTACTAACATTATAGTAAGACGGAGATATACGATGATACTAACATTATGGTAAGACGGAGATATACTATGATACTAACATTATAGTAAGACGGAGATATACGATGCTACTAACATTATAGTAAGACGGAGATATACGATGATACTAACATTATGGTAAGACGGAGATATACGATGCTACTAACATTATGGTAAGACGGAGATATACGATGATACTAACATTATGGTAAGACGGAGATATACGATGATACTAACATTATGGTAAGACGGAGATATACGATGCCACTAACATTATAGTAAGACGGAGATATACGATGATACTAACATTATGGTAAGACGGAGATATACGATGATACTAACATTATGGAAAGACGGAGATATACGATGATACTAACATTATGGTAAGACGGAGATATACGATGCTACTAACATTATGGTAAGACGGAGATATACGATGATACTAAAATTATGGTAAGACGGAGATATACGATGCTACTAACATTATGATAAGACGGAGATATACGACGCTACTAACATTATGGTAAGACGGAGATATACGATGCTACTAACATATGGTAAGACGGAGATATACGATGCTACTAACATTATGGTAAGACGGAGATATACGATGCTACTAACATTATGGTAAGACGGAGATATACGATGCTACTAACATTATGGTAAGACGGAGATATACGATGCTACTAACATTATGGTAAGACGGAGATATACGATGCTACTAACATTATAGTAAGACGGAGATATACGATGCTACTAACATTATAGTAAGACGGAGATATACGATGCTACTAACATTATGGTAAGACGGAGATATACGATGCTACTAACATTATCTTCATCTACGAACGCTCTATTCGACCACTTGTTAAACCACTCTGTGTGATTTATATGTTATCTGTGACTAAGAGCGATTTTACGTTGTGCCAGTTATGCGCCTACAAGTAGGCCAGCACATCCTATTTCTGCGCTACTTTTTATTTACTAGTGTAGCATCCCTAGTGCCTACATTAGTCGCCTCTTACGACATGCCTTGTAGGTTGCAGTGGTACCATCTTTCTGCTTCCTGGCCACGGCCCCCACATTGCGTCAACCACACTCTTTTCTTCGTTATTCTGTGAAATGAAATTTCTTTTCGTTATTTTATTTTTTCGTTATTCCTGAAATATACTTCTTTCATGTACATGTTTTTCTTTACATTTTACCTTTTTTACAAGTTGCCTTTTAAATATAATTTTTTCTCATGTTCATTTATTATTCCTGTATTCCTTAAAAAATAATTTTGTTTGTATATACTTAATTAAGTCTTCTCCTTCTTACTTTCACTCGCTCGCTCGTTATGAGTTCAGGCTAGTCAAACACCTGTATGCGCTTCTGATTGTTTTTGGTGAACGTCTGCTTTCCTTTTAACAGTATCTCCCGCCATACAGCGATGCCTTCTCCGACTTCAGATGTACATTAATTAAGTAAACTTTGAAGTCTAACTGTTTCATTACTGTTTGAGTTATCATTATTTTATTAATGATTCAGGTAAATATTTGTTAGTGTATTCAGAATATATGTTTTAGTTTATTACATTCGTTTGACTTCCTTCATAACCTGTTATTTTACCACAGTATCCATTATACTGTCTTCTTTTAAACCCATTTTTTCTACCAAAATTTCCATTACTATTTTATGTGTGTGTTTAAACTCCTTTTTTTCTAGAGTCTTCTATGTCTCTTCTACAATTTAGTTCTTTATAGAAGTGTTGGGGTGGGGGATAATGATCTTGTGTGTGTTTTTCTAATGCACATTGTAAGCAGTTATTCATTCTATTCCTGATGCCGTCGCTTCATCTTTTTCGTGATCTTCCTCTTGCTCTGTACTCGTTATACTTTTTATATGTGGCTCTCTGGGCTAGGCGATACCAAGACATTCTTGTCAGGTGTCCAAACCATTTAATCTGTTATTCTTTTATGAATTGCATGACTGGTTTCACGTCCAGTCTTCTTCTGATTTCTTCCTGTCTAATTCTATCTCTTATTGTCACACTAGCATTATTCTAACTATATAGCCATTATGTTGTCTGGTTTCAAAACCTCATTCCATCAACTTATCTATTATTTTACCTAGTATTACTAAGAACTCACTATTTATTTATCTCTATATTTCTCTCTCGCTCATATGTTCACATTTATTTTTATTTTACAGAACATTTTTGTCAATGTAGTTCATGTCTTACTCCCATTCCACCATCCCCTCGTATTTCACATCTACCGTACACTTTTTTTCATTTTCCCTGTCACAATAGAAGACTGTTTATTACTTCCCTTTCCGATATGAATTTATCTCCCCTTCAGAAACAGTTGCCGGTAGCGTTACATAAGAAAATCCGTCTTTTTTTTTCTTTAAACATAGGCACAACTTTTATGTCTTATTCAAATTATTATTATATAAAGCAAGATCTGATATACGTGTTTTTATATATATATATAGAGTGAGATTTCTTAAAGTGATGTGATGTATCATATAGAGATGTTGTCTTTAGAGAGATGTATTGCTTAAATATAGAGATTTGTGGTGTTTATATATATACATAGAAGCATGCCTTCTTTAAAGACATTTGTAAAGGGGTTTTAAAGTCAAAGGATGACCCGCCTGCCCAGCTTGTTCTAAGCGTTGGACTGCGAGTGACTAGCCCTCTGTGAGTGCGGGTTCAATTCCGCGGACTGGCAGAAAAGTCACAGGTTCCCCAGATTCACGGTGTTCGTGGCACCGCATCGAAGGGTTACGATGTCCATGGCACGAGCCGAAGAGCTGAAAGCTCAAGTGCTTCTGGATCGAAAATTAAAAAAGTCAAAGATTGACTTATTGAACCAGGTTTTACCACAAATGGCTTAGTCCCTCTTGCAGAAATGGCACTACACCTGCCGACAGTATACCACAAATGGCTTAGTCCATCTCTGCAGAAATGGCACTACACCTGCCGACAGTATACCACAAATGGCTTAGTCCATCTCTGCAGAAATGGCACTACACCTGCCGACAGTATACCACAAATGGCTTAGTCCATCTCTGCAGAAATAGCACTACACCTGCCGACAGTATACCACAAATGGCTTAGTCCATCTCTGCAGAAATGGCACTACACCTGCCGACAGTATACACACAAATGCTTAGTCCTCTCTGCAGAAATGGCCTACACCTGCCGACAGTATACCACAATGCTATCCATCTCGCAGAAATGCACTACACCTGCCGTCAGTATCACAATGGCTAGTCCATCTCTGCAGAAATGGCACTACACCTGCCGACAGTATACCACAAATGGCTTAGTCCATCTCTGCAGACATGGCACTACACCTGCCGACAGTATACCACAAATGGCTTAGTCCATCTCTGCAGACATGGCACTACACCTGCCGACAGTATACCACAAATGGCTTAGTCCATCTCTGCAGACATGGCACTACACCTGCCGACAGTATACCACAAATGGCTTAGTCCATCTCTGCAGACATGGCACTACACCTGCCGTCAGTATACCACAAATGGCTTAGTCCATCTCTGCAGACATGGCACTACACCTGCCGACAGTATACCACAAATGGCTTAGTCCATCTCTGCAGACATGGCACTACACCTGCCGACAGTATCCCACAAACACGAACTACCTAGCTCTGACAACAATCCTAAAGGTCTCTGGTAAAAAATGTCACTCGTGAACAGAATTACTTGTTCCGAATTCGAACCTGCTACCTTCTGATAGCAAGGCAAGGTCTTAGCAACTAAGAACCCATTTAAAGAGATGTAGTTTTGAATATAGAAATTTAGTTTATTTGAATAGAGATGTCGTGTCGTCATCATCACTTTCTATATTGCCCTTTTTCCAGAGATTCCTAGATTCGCGGAGTTCGTGTTTTGTGCAATACTATCGGCAGGTGGCGTGCCATTTCTGGGAAAGGATCGAGCATATGGGGTAAAACCCGGTGCAATTAATTCAATCCTTCGGCTTTAAAACCCTTTATATTGCCCTTGTCGAAACTTGCCTTCTATGACAGAAAGTCTATGTGCATGTCATGCATGAGATATACGACATCTCTGCAGCCCTATTCAACTCGTCTATGACAGAAAGTCTATGTGCCTGTCCTGTATGAGATATACGACATCTCTACAGCCCTATTCAACTCGTCTATGACATATTGCATCCACATTCTCCTTGCTCTTCTTCTCCGTCTGTCCAACATCATACCCTCCAGATAATCATGTCGTTTTATACATTCCATTTATTTCACATTTTTGTAATGTTCAGTATTCTTTCTTATCCACTTTTCTTCCCTTTCTCAACTACTTGTCTTCCCTTAATCAACTACTTGTCTTCCCTTTATCAACTACTTGTCTTCTCTTTATCAACCACTTCTCTTCCCTTTATCAGTCACTTGTCTTCCCTGTATAGACCATTTGCCTTCCTTGTATTGACCAATTGTCTTCCCTTTATCAACCACTTATCTTATCCTTATTTACCACTTGTCTTTCTTTTATCAGCCACTTATCTTCCCTTTATCAACTACTTGTTTCCCTTTATCAACCACTTCTCTTCCCTTTATCAACCAATTGTCTGCCTTTTATCAACTACTTGTCTTCCCCTTTTCAGCCACTACCTTCCCTCTATCAGCCACTTGTCTTTTCTTTATTAAACAGACATCTTACTTTTATTAACCACTTGTCTTCCCTTTATGAATCACTTGTCTTCCCTCTATCAGCCACTTGTCTTCCCTTTATCAACCACTTATCTTCCCTCTATCAGCCACTTGTCTTCTCTCTATCAACCACTCATCTTCCCTCTATCAGCCACATGTCTTCCCCTTTTTCAACCACTTACCTTCCATTTAAGCTGGTGTAAATATATGTATGTAGAAGGAGTAGTAATTCGTATATGCTCACCGCCTATGGACTCTGATTCATGACGGTTGTGAGTAAAAGCTCACACTCGACGCTCCACACATGAGAAAGGAATTAGCCCTCCTAACTACTGAAAACTAGGAACTAGCAGTATGAAGTGACAGGCACTTCGTTCCATAAAGTCTAAAAATAATTACGGGAAATAGGAAAGATATGAATCGGTATATGTGTATGTGTTAGGGGGTGTG
The DNA here is from genome assembly GCA_020796225.1 of Arion vulgaris. Classification (NCBI taxonomy): domain Eukaryota; kingdom Metazoa; phylum Mollusca; class Gastropoda; order Stylommatophora; family Arionidae; genus Arion; species Arion vulgaris. The sequence continues at coordinate 57,805,853 of CM036761.1, read as the reverse complement.
TGTGTATTTTAATATCGTTATAATGTTTAACTATACAGATGTGTTGTTATGTATATAGATGTGTTGTTATCTATATAGATGTGTTGTTTGACTCAGATGTGTAGTGTTTTGTAAAGAGTTGCTGGGATATGTAAAGAAAATGTGTGATTCCCTTTTGAGATGCCTAATGTATATACAGATCGTGTTTACATAGAGATGTAATTTTTTATTTAAAGATGTAATCTGCACAAAAAAAGATATAGAAGTGTTAGTTATAAACAAAACACATGTATATTAGGCGTACACACAGATACAGCTGTGTTAGATGTATATATATATCTTTCTCGAATCCTGTATGCCTCACAGCATCAGGTCAAGAAGAGATTGCTAACACGGGCCCTTGTATGCGCTTCGTAGATAGTCTCTTTCGTCGTCTGTTATCTCTGAGGTCCATCTTTTGCGTGGCCGGTCTTTTGTTCTGTACCCATTGTATCGGAGCAGCATTGCTCTTTGGGTGCACTGTCTGTTGGTAATCTGCTTACGTGGCCGAACCATTTAATTTGTTGTTTCTTGATGAAGTCTTTTACTGATGTTGTACCCACTTTTTCCTGATGTCTTCATTTCTAAACCGGTATCTTCTTGTGACATCCAGCATTCTGCGTAAACACTTCATCTCTGTCGTGACTTGTTTTCTTCTATCGTTTGTTGTCAGTGTCCAGGTTTGGCACTGGTAACATAATGTGGGGAGAAAGATTGTGTTAAACATTGCTCTTTTTTGTTCATGGTGACGTGTTTGCATCTTAAAATTGGCTCCATTTGCCCTATCATTTGATTTGCTTTGTTGCATCTGTGTTGAATTTCATTAGTTATTCTTCCGTTTGCTGAAAAAATGCTCCCAGGTATGTGAAGTCTTTTACTTGATTTAGTGGGCGATTGTCGATGGAGATATTGGTAGTGCTTTCCTCTCTGGCGAATGTCATTACTTCTGTTTTGTTGATGTTTATTCTCATGTTGTATTCGTTACATGCTAACTAGAGTCTATTAATGTGTTGTTGTAGCTGTTCTTCTGTTGTTGATATGATTGCCTGATCGTCTGCAAAAGAAATTCATTTAAGAGTTCTCCGAGGTTGTTTCCTTCGCTGGTGTTAGCTATTTTACAGATGTGGTCAATATACGTGATGAATAGCAGCGGGGATAGTACGCAACCTTGTCTTACTCCTGACCCTATGTGAAACTTTTCTGATAATCCTGTGTTTGTTCTATTCGTACATTGGCTGTCGGTATAAATGTTCTTGCAAAGGTTGATTAGGTGGTCATTAACCCCATAGGTTAGTATTTTCCACAATTTGTGCCTATCTACGCGGTCGAACGCTTTTCCTGATCTACAAATGCAACGTGTAGGTGTTTGTCGGATTCGACAGTCCGATTGCGTCTGTACAGCTTTTGTTCTTCCTGAATCCCATTTGGGAGTCATTAAGCTGTGGCTATATATATATATATATATATATATATATATATATATATATATATATATATATATATATGTAGTTAGATGTAATAAAAGTAAAGGAACCTTTCATACCTCGTGGTATATAGGTCAATACAGTGTTAGGCCTGTATTTTCATTGACCGTCGGCACACGATGGGTGATATGGTCAGCATCACGCCGGCCGCCTTTACTTTCCCAGAGCATGTCTGGTACCAGTTGAGGCTGGGTCGACCTGAGAGCCGTCGCGGTCCACGCGCATTGCGGAGCTGAACCAGACCATCAGCCTTGAGAAGCGAGTTCACTAACAACTACGCTACAGCGGCTCGAGGTGTTAGATGTACACATATAAATATGTGTGTGTTAGATGTACATATACATATGTGTGTGTTAGATGTACACACACACACACATACATTTGTGTTAGGTTACACACAGATACAAATGTGTTAGATGTACACATATAGGTCTGTTAGATGAGCATATACATATATTATTATGTTAGTTATATATACAGATGTTGTTGTGAATGGTATGCACATAATTCCGTCCTACTCACTCATGCCACGTCATGTGTTTGACATCAAATTGATTAGCATTTGACGTTAAGTAAATATTGTTAAAGACATCAATGTTAGGAAGCATCAGGCATATATCAACAGTTACCGGTAGGTAGAGGTAAAGTAAACAAGATTTGACAGCTGGTTAATCATAATGAAGGAAACAAGATTAAAATATAAGAGTTTTCTTAATACGCCCAACAAGACTTAGGTCAGGATTATGTACAGCAAACCCAGAAATCTGAGGTGGTCAGACCGGATCAGATCTGATCTGAAGAAAATCGAAGGAACAAAAATCAGGGCACATGGGTGTCGTTGGAAATGCGAAAACAGACAGGTTGAATGGCTCTGCCACCATATCCAGGGGGGGGGGGATCAGACCAAGGATAGAGCTGATATTTTGAACGTCCTCAGAGAGTGTGACCAAAAGAACATTTTCATTTTTAAATCCACCTCGACTACTAGATTGCAAGAGCTGGGAAATCTACCTCGACTACTAGATTGCAAGAGCTGGGAAATCTACCTCGACTACTAGATTGCAAGAGCTGGGATTGAAGTGTCCAGTGGTCGGAAAACAGCACAGGTATGTGATTATGCTCACTCAGTCAAAATCAAACTTTAGGTCAGTCGCTGACGCTGGAGATATTAGAATGAGATCGGAGCACCTATGGACATGTCCAGGGGCTGAAAGATATTCCTCGACAAACTGATTCTTGAACAAAATCTACCTGTCAAAGATCAACACACCTGGAAGATTCACAACAGTTGTATTTTTGATTGATAGTTAACCATGAAACATTGAATGATTAGGTTATTGTTTTAGTTTTGTGTGGTTGTTTCTTTTAAGGGATAGGAGCACTTCTCATTTACATCGCTAGTTTTATCTCAGGAAACAATAAGGGACAAGAACACTTCTATTTACAGCATTTTATTTTAGAAAACAATAAGGGACAAAGAACACTTTCATCAACATCGGTAGTTTTATCTTAGAAACAAAAGGACAAGAATACTTCATCAATATCGCTAGTTTTGTCTCAGGAAACAATAAGGGACAGAACACTTCTCATTACATCGCTAGTTTTGTCTCAGGAAACAATAAGGACAAGAACACTTCTCATCAACATCGCTAGTTTTGTCTCAGGAAACAATAAGGGACAAGAACACTTCTATTTACATCGTAGTTTTATCTCAGGAAACAATAAGGACAAGAACACTTCTATCAACATCGCTAGTTTTGTCTCAGGAAACAATAAGGACAAGAACACTTCTATACATCGCTAGTTTTGTCTCAGGAAACAATAAGGACAAGAACACTTCTATCAACATCGCTAGTTTTATCTCAGGAAACAATAAAGGACAGGAACACTTCTATTTACATCGTAGTTTTATCTCAGGAAACAATAAAGGACAGGAACACTTCTCATTTACATCGGTAGTTTTATCTCAGGAAACAATAAGGGACAAGAACACTTCATCAATATCGCTAGTTTTGTCTCAGGAAACAATAAAGGACAGGAACACTTCTCATTTACATCGGTAGTTTTATCTCAGGAAACAATAAAGGACGGAACACTTCTTATTTACATCGTAGTTTTGTCTCAGGAAACAATAGGTTTTGCATCTCGTAGTTTGTTCTGTGATGAATCATATTGTCTGTTGTGGCTGTAATAGCATATTCTGAAGTGACAATCCTTGCTACAGTTGCTGCAGATGAAACTGGCGTCTGTAGCTGACACAGAGGATGGTCTTTCTACACTCTGTACTCTCTTCGACCTCCATATGCGATGGCGTTATTCTTATCTTCAGTTTGTTTGTATCATTCCTCACTGTCACGCATCACTTATTCTGACCACCCGTCCTCAATCATCTTTGTCTATACTGCATGGAGAGGGACACCCGTCCTCAATCATCTTTGTCTATACTACATGGAGAGGGACACCCGTCCTCAATCATCTTTGTCTATACTGCATGGAGAGGGACGACTACATGGAGAGGGACGACTACATGGAAAGGGACGACTGGCCGAACGAATTAGATCACGGATCCCATGCGAGAGAAACGTGTTTAATCCTCGGTCAGGAAAAGGATTTTTTTCTGTTGTCAGTATAAAAGTAAAATCCTAACCTGAGCACTTTCACAGCGACTGCACTAGCCATGCGGCAATAAAATTCCTCAGGCTCCAGTCCCATCTGTCCTTCACCGTCCTAAAAAGCAGTACTACAGGCAGTAACAATAGTATTTGTTAATGCTGCATATTAACCAGCCGTAACTTTTCCTTGTTTGTTTGGTCAACAACGTCGACCACAAGATTACTATTCCATGACTTGGCCCTTTTTATAGAGTAGCTGAAGATACCTAAACGTCAACTACCCCATCTCGACATCGCTAATAGAGCCCAGAAGAGAACAAGCACTGTTATGTACATTTCTATACCACGGTGAAGGAAATTGTTTTGATATTATTCAGCACTATCGATATAAGAGAAGACTGCATTCAAACTACTGTAGCAATGGCGAAATACTTAAAAAATAAAGTACTGTAGTTTACAAAATACAAAAACAATAAAAATACACAACATCGTTTCGACCAAAAAGACTTTATCAAGCAAAGGATACAAGAGAAGTGAAGAAACTGAGACTTCTTACACTGCACACAACATGTAGATCAGACAATAAACTCATAACGGTCCTAAAATGCTGATATTTGTCTGATTCTATATGTATTGTGCCGTGTAAGAAGTGAATTTGTTCACTTCTGTTGTGTCCTTTCTTTGATAAAGACATTTTAGTCGAAACGTTGCTGTGTATTGTTATTGTTCTTTTTTTATTTTGTAAAACTACAGTACTTTGTTTTTAACGTATTTCAGTCTTATTATTCAGCACTGAAAGCACTGATCTGATAATATAAGTAATCTATTGTTATACGATGAGATATATTGTGGAATATGTGTTGGGTCCGTATTTGTCACTGATTATCAGCACACCATGGTTTACATCGGTCAATATCACGCAATCCGCAATTGCTACCCAGTTCCTTTCTGCGCTACCCAATTACGGCTTGGTTGATTGAGAGCTGCTAGGTTCGGGGGAACAATGTACCACTCTTACTGAAGAATTGAGAGCAGACCATGCTGCAACAAAGCGAGAACACTAACTACTATACAATGGCGTTTCTCATCTTATACCGTACGGCAGTATAGCTTCAGATGTGGTACTTTAGAGTGGGGTTTTTCTACTTGTAAAATCAGAGTTACCCATCTGTACTAAATGTCTATCCTGTTGGATAATATGGGAATAAGAAGTGTTTTTTTTTGGTAAGAACCCAAGGATGCAACGGATCAATGAATATGATCCATACATAGACAGTGTAAAAATATTAATAGCTTTGTAAAAACAAATTACCAAACATAGGATTCGAACCACTTAGCCCTATTTTTACGGCACCTGTGCCTACTTAGCAATACTTGGACTACGAGGAATGGCTGGCTGGTTATGTTCATAAGAACGCTCGTATTGCTTAGCTAGACAATGGTTGCCGTAAGAAATAATGGTAAGTGATTCGAATACTGCTTGGTAATTTGTTTTATCGGAAGCTGGTAAAGGGTTTTAAAGCCGAAGGATTGATGGTACTTTGTCATTAGCCGGCCGCAAAAAGACCTGAACAACGACTTCCGGGTAAACCCCGGTATCCGTAGGCGTGTCGGGGATTGCCCGGTGATTTCCACAGGTCGAACAGTCCGTGCGGTTTATTCCATTTGCGTTTTTAGGGGTTTCATGTTGAAAAACAAGCCACATAATTACCGCTTCCTTTCGTTTCCGCCTTTTTTTCTTTTTTTTTATTAAGTTCTGGCGTCTTGAGATGGGTAACAATGGGTAACAATCCCAAACTCAACAATCACAAGCTTTTAAATTTTGTGGCAGTATATATGTGGCAATTAATTGCCTGTTTTTTGTTTCTATAATATAATTGTTCCTCCTTTCCTCGCTGTCTTTGTTCTGGAATTGTGTTGTTATCACTGTATGGTAGTATCATATAATGATAGGATGTGTATTTTCAAAGAAAGATTGACCGAGATTGTCTTTCCGCCCTCAAATAATAAATTGAAATGCAATACAAATCCAAATGTTCAAAGTTCCGGTATCGTCACACAAATTTTCAAATACTAATAACTCCGAATACAAATGTATCCACATACTAATGCTTGACCTACCTGGGTCCCAAAGTGGACTGTCCACGACTATTTACAACATATCTAAAAATAGATGACACTTTCCGACAATTTCTAAAAAAAAGTCTTCCTGTCAGTTGCGGCCGGCTAATGACAAAGTACCGGATTGACTTCATTGCCTCGGGTTTTACCTAATATGGCTCGATCCCTCTCCGCAGAAATGGCACACCACCTGCCGAGAGTATTGCACAAAGCACGAACTCCGTAGCTCCAGCAACAATCCTAGGGGTCGCTGGAGAAAACTGCACTAGTGAACAGAACGACGCAGTCCGGATTCGAACCCACGACCTTCGACTCACAAGGCAAAGGGCTTAACCACTTAGCCACATAGACCCCTAAGGAAGCTTGTAATACTTGTACACTGTCTATTTATGAATAATATGTATACACTTTGGCCAAAATGTGTATATACGTGTTCTACATGCCGTAAGGGCTAAACGGTTGCGCAACGTACTCACATTCTCCACACAAACCATATAGTTCACTTTATAGTATTCTGATTGATAAGAATGAAAGCAAATAAACTAACAAATAGGAACTATTTCTACACGCACCACTACACACGATGTCTGGTTGTGTCTGTTAGTTATATTTCTCTTATGACTGTTTATCTGTCTGCCTGACCCAGTTGTATGCTTCATTTAACAACAAACTTGACCCGAGAATAGTGTTAGACAGTCTGAACAAATTGCTCAAAAAATTGAAAACTCCTCGTCTTTACACCGAAAAATGTAACCAAAAAAATACGTGGGATGTTTATTTATTTTTAGACTAACCAAACAAATATTGTCAACATTCTATACCTTTTTTACGTAAACATTTTCTGTCAAATTGAGACAATAATGAGGAAACACACTTTTTATTAATTTGTATGTTGAATATTTCTTTGGGCTATTAGCTAGCAGAATTTTTCATAAAAATGATGTTGTTTGTATTGTGTTTTTTAACAATGATGATGATATCTCTGTTTGTTGATATTTCCAATGAATTGGTTTCAGCTTGTTTTTATTACTTTAATTTTCTCCAGTCATGTTTTACTTCACAGTGTCAGGATAAGAAGAGATTTCTAGAACGAGCCCTTGTGTGCGCTTCATAAATAGTGTCCTTCGTCGATTTTCTCTGAGGTCTACATTTTGCGCAGACGGCCTTTTGATTTGTAATTATTGTATCGGAGCTACATTGCTCTTAGAAGTGCGCTGTCTGTTGGTAATCTGTTTATGTGGCCGAACCATTTAATTTCTTGTTTCTTGATGAAGTTCAGTATGGATGTTGTACCTACGTTTTTCCTGATGTCTTGATTTCTCAACATGTCTCTTCTTGTTACTCCCAGCATTCTTCCTAGACACTTCGTCGCTTGCTTTTATATGATCATTATTTGTCTAATTATTTTGTTGTGACATTTGTATTCTGATATAGAACCAATCTTATTATATGCACGTGCAACATTGACAATAATAAACATACAAGAAGGTAAATAATACGGAAGCATAGAATATAATAACAAGAGAGGAAGAACATTGACATCTAATTTACTATGTTTTTTCTAACTAATGATCGATTGCTTATTTATATATATAAAATAAGACTACAATAAAACTATGTAGAAAAGGCGAATCACGTAAAAGCAAAGAAGTTTTACAAAATAGAAAACAATAACAATACACAGTAACGTTTCAACCAAAAGGAATTTATCAAGCTAAGGATACAATATAAGTGAATTATTTCACTTCTTTCACAGCACACTACATATAGAATACAATAATAAAATCTTTCACAGCACACTACATATAGAATACATTAATACAATCTGTACAGCACTACATATAGAATCTACATAAAATTTTAATCACACTGAATAGAATACAAAAAAACTTAAGTGAAAATGAAAAATAAATAATAAAATCAAATATACATATAGAATAATATAAAATTGTACAGCACATAAATATAGAATACAATAAAAAGTACTAGAAGCACAGAATGTTGTAGTCAGGTTCATAAAATCGTCAAGCACCATATAAATAAAAAATAAAATTCTAAAAAATAGTCAAATCAAACTTCATCATCATCGAACATGATCAATGATGAAATATCACAGTACTCAAATAAAATACGTTAATAAAAACTTTCACAGCACACTACATATAGAATACAATAATAAAATCTGTCACAGCACACTACATATAGAATACAATAATAAAATCTGTCACAGCACACTACATATAGAATACAATAATAAAATCTGTCACAGCACACTACATATAGAATACAATAATAAAATCTGTCACAGCACACTACATATAGAATACAATAATAAAATATTTCACAGTACACTACATATAGAATACAATAATAAAAACTTTCACAGCACTCTACATATAGAATACAATAATACATTCCTAGCTGCTCTAAAATGAAAATCTGGGACTAAACAGAAATAACGGAATAAATGCAAAAACAACTTGAAGTGGAAAAATGAAGATAAACAATAAAAATCCAATATATATATAACATATAAACATTTAACATATAGAATATAGAGCATGACAAGAGAAAGTACTAGGAAGCACAGGAATGTTGTACGTTGTTGGGTTCATAAGGTCGTGAGGTACCATATAATGAAATATAACAATTCTAAACAGCAAATCAACTTCGATCATCATCGGAACATGATCTAATGGCAGTGACCAGGATATCGCGAGCTCTCAAATGATCCGTTCCAATGAAATGAAAGAAATTATCTGGACAAGTTTGAATCAATTCATTCATCAAGTACATGATTAGTTCATGGAGATATTAAAGACACGTATGGACCTGAAAACTCTAAATTTGTATTTTTTCAACTTAATTTCGGGAATTTTTTTGTAAAGAGTATTATGTTCATGTTATGTTATAATTTTGTTAGTTATTATTTTATGTTATGTTATGTTATGATGATCGACGTCATCGCACATTGGGCATTCCCATTCGTGCTCTGTCCTCCGCTGCAGCAGCTATCCCAAAGTCCCATTTGCTCACAGTACCCATAGAAGTTGATTACTATATCTTCTCTCTCTTCCACGAAGACAACACTGTCTAGCATGTCCAAACTTAACTCCTAATTCTCGAACTCGTTCCAGTGTCTGACACTTGCCCATGTCACATAATTGAGAGCGTACCGCATTGATGATATCGTCTTTGTCCATACTTCTGCCCTCATGAGTCGGGGCATTGTTCGCAAGAAAGTCAGCACGCTCATTATCCTGCACTCCAGCATGTCCAGGCGTGTACAGCCAAGTCATTTTCTTGAGATGTGATCTCCGAATGATGTCCACCCATTCCACACGCATACTTCCAGAGTCCATCAGTTGAAGCATTTCATCGCGACTGATATAATAATCGTATGGGTAACCTGTTGTCCAGCCACCCATGACAGAACCCTGAAGGCAGTGGTGATCTCCAAAGTCATGCTCGATGTCGTTGTCTCGAAAGCGCCGCAGTCGTCATGAAGCGTGCGACCGTTTCGTTGTGCTGAAGAAACCCACGATGATCTGGTTTTGCGTCTGAGAGAGCCATCGGTGTAGATAATGATATCACCTGGATGGGAGTGCTGATCCACGAGTGCAAGAATCTCCGCATTGACGACGCCTGGGGCCTATTCTCTACAACTACAAGTCCTTGTCAATCCCGATCAGAATGCGAGTTATTCAGTGCTACATGGAACCAATACTGACATACTGATGTGTGTCATGAATAATGAACACACAGATCAAGAAATCACTGAGGGCCACAGAAATGGGGTTTTATAGAAGAATGATGAGAATCCCATGGACTGCTAAAATGACTAATGTTGAGGTTCTGAATGAGATCAAGACACAGAAAAAGCTAATCATCAATATAAGAAAGAGGCAGTCATCATTTTTCAGACATGTGATGAGGAGGGAAGGTTTAGAACACATTGTGACAACCGGTATAATCGAGGGTAGACGAGACAGAGGAAGACAGAGAGAGAAATATTTGGATAGCCTGACTTCATGGCACGGTAGACGGTCAACATTTGAGTTGATAGCAAACACCAACGACAGAGATTTGTGGAGATCTATGATCGCCTGTGCCAGCCGGCACGGCACATGATGATGATGATTGTTCATTTGATGATTATCTTCTTCTTCGGGCGCTCCTTATTGATCACATGTTAACCACTCTGTGTGATTTGTATGTGATTTGAGCATAAGAGCGATTGTACGTTGTGACCAGTTATGCGCCTACAAGTAGGCCAGCACATCTGATTTCTGACATGCTTTTTTATTTACTAAGGTAGCTTCCCTAGGTCGTACATTAGTTGCCTCTTACGACATTCCTTGTAAATCGCGATGGTACTAATCCTTACTGACCTTGAGGGTCCCAGCCTCACAAGGGTGGTTCATTCTTCATTTGAAGATTATCTTCTTCGCACATCGAACATGTTGATAATTGCTCTGATCTTCTTCCCAAAGCATGTATTTCAGTATGTCTAGACTAACCACTTCTGTTCTGTGCAGTTCTACAGGGGTGTCTGGCATCAGACTTCCCTTCTTGCTTCATCAATCAGTATACCTAGCTTGCCCAGCAGAAATAGAGAACAATCTTTATCTTCTTCAATGAAATTTTGAGAGTGAATATTTTCTCCTTGTACATTGATGATGTTTACTGTTGTGCCTATAAGGTTCTAGAAATACCTCCACAGTCATGCTGCTGGTAATTGTTGCATACGCGCCAGTTTGTCTCTTTAATGACATTTGCATTACTTCTAGCCGAGAACTCTCATACACTTCGACTTTGCCAAATCACAGAACCATCAGTCTAACAGTCAATATTTGACATTGTAGCAACTTATTATTATACAGAACAATTATATACTTTGGTCACATCAAGCGTCACGATGGCCTGGACACAACTATATTAGAGGGCAGGGTCCCAAGATGCAGAGGCAGACCAAGAAGAAGATGGCTACAGGATATTAAAGAAACCATGAATAGGGCTAATCGAAGAAGTGGGTGAACTGGCTAGAGACAGAGTGAATTTCCGATGCGCTGCAAAGAGAGCAACATGCTATAAAGGATACGCACCTTGATGATGATCATCTTATCGGTATTTGATGACATCATACTGCTATTTTTTAATTTTTTTGATCCAGAAGCACTTGAGCTGAAAGTTCTTCGGCTCGGTGTTATAGACATCGTAACCCTTCGGCTCGGTGCCACGAAAACCGTAAATCTGGGGAACCTGTAGCTTTTCTGCCAGTCCGCGGAGTTGAACCCGCACTTACAGATGACTAGTCACCCGTAGTCCAACGCACTACGAACACGCTGGGCACGCGGGCATCATATTGATATACAGAAACACTGGATATAACGCGCTTGGGAGAAATGAGGGGTACATTTTAACAGCTATTATTTTATCCTGGCATACATTTTATCAGCGAGTTGCCTTAGTCTGACCTCGCGGTTGTGACCAAGTCAACGTTACCAGCATGTTTTCAGTTGAAAATGTGTCTAGAAAGTTCATGGCGATTTGATTGTGCATTCACGTCTCATTCTCAGATGCTCTAATAACGAAGGAAGATAGCCGTAATCTAGATCTGCACAAATTAACAAATACGCTTCTGTATTCGGTCGTCACACCGCCATCCTGTCTCGTTCGTTGCGCATTGGACGACGCGTGACAAGCCCCCTGTGAGTGCGGTTCAATTCCACTGGCTGGCAGAAAAGTCACATGTTCTCCAGATTTATGGTGTTCGTGGCACCCAACCGAAAGGTTACGATTTCCATGACACCGAGCCGAAGAGCTGAAAGCTAAAGTGCTTCTGCATCGGAAAAAAAAAATCCGCCGTCATTCATTCAAAACGAGTGACCCAGCAATGTCAGACAAAGTTGACGAAGAGAAAAAAACATGACGAAAATTCCAGGTTACACCCAACCCAACATGATATAAATACATTAAGTAGATACCCCTGTTTACGATGATGCAATAAACCGATTTGTTTGTGTACAATGTCTGCATATATATATATATCGTTCGTATACAAACACTGATTGCTTATTTTGTGGAGAGATATAACAGGTTGCTTTCTAATGTTGCATGTTTTTTTCTGATAGTTCCTTTTATCAATATTTGCTAGCTCTACATTTTCTTCTTTTTGTTTATGTCTTTAATTATTAACTTTACATTCTCTGTTTAGTTGTTTATCTGTTTAGTTGTTTATCTGTTTAGTTGTTTATCTGTTTAGTTGTTTATCTGTTTAGTTGTTTATACAACTAATTTTCTACCTATGTTTGATAACATCAAATTATTTTCTATATCTCTAATTATTCTCCTAAATATGTTGGACACACCTTGAGGAGAAATGATCAACGATTATCAAAGCAGGCATTGAAGTGGGATGCAAAGGGTTCAAGAAAGAGAGGATGGCATAAGGAGACCCTGAAACGAACTTTGCTGAGAGAGGCAAGAAATATCGGTCTCAGTTCCATGGAGGAGATTGAGCGAGTTTCCCAGGATAGAGCGATATGGAGATATTGCTTGCAGGCCCTATGTCACGTATAACGGTACGAGAGGAATTATTATAATTATTCTCCAATTCTTTGGGGGTCTCTATGGCCCAGAACCTCTCGTGCCAAAGATATCAGTTGTGCTCCCGAGCAGAGCCATCGGGATATTTTTCCAGAGATCCCTAATCTCAGTGTAGGTGAGATCAAGTTCCTAGTCCTATCGGAGACGGACGATAAAACGTAGGTCTGGTGTTCAATTTGTGCAAGTAAAAGACCATTGAAAGTTCAAAATTGATAAGAACAGGCTGGAAAGTCGATGCCCAAGGAAAATTTATTAGAATACGATCAAAAACAAAATACATACACAATATCTTCACCATCTTCAAAATTACATCTGGGACCCTCTCTGGTGCTACGGAGTTGATGCACTGCAACCGAGACATGTAAGAAAGAGATCGGAGCACACATGATTAGTCACCGAAGTGCAATGATGATGGTCTTATGAATGAATCAATCAAGTAATCAATCAATTTTCAATTCAGGACATGCATATGTTAGGACTGAGACAATATACGAATTGAAAAAAATCATAAATTAGTTGTAAAACTTTCTTTCTTGAAAGTTTCTATAACTATTATATAATAAGTATGGTGAAGTAGCTAACCTCATGCACAAGTCCTCCTCCTTTCCCATCCGAACCTGAAACCGACAGCGGCGGAGTTATCAAATTATATTTTTTTTTAAATGTAAAAACAAAAGTAGAAGAACAAAATGAGGACATCAGTAGCAGAGTGGGCATAACTTCATGCAACGAATACATCGAAAGATAACAAATGCAGTGGTTTGGACATTTAATGAGAATGAAATACAACAATAACAGCATACAATAAAAAGAGATCGGGTACTAGAGCTAAGGGAAGACCAAGAAAAAGATGGATAGACAATATCAGGACCACACTACATAAACACGGATATAACACAACAAAGGCGATTCATCTGGCCCAAGAACGGAAATTACAGCTCCCATCCCTACACTTAACGGCAAGAGTGGACAGCCAACTACATCTTCCACCTGGGAATAGACAATAAACAAAAAAGAACACTTTTTATACAACTTGGTCAATAGGGTAATACGGTGTTAGGTTCTTATTTTTCATTGACCGTCGGTACACGATGGGTAATGTGATCAACATTACTTATGGCTACATTTACTTCCCATTGCATTATCTAGTTACCCAGTTGAGGCTGGGTTGACATGAGAGCCGCTACGGTCGGTAATAATTCCAATCCTACTGTGGGATTGAGCCTGACCGATAGACTAAGAAGCGAAGTCACTAACAACAACGCTACTTCGGCTCTCATACGCTACACTTTTATCGGTTTAATGAATTCCTATATCATCGTCTTTATTATAATAATTCCTCTCGTACCGTTATACGTTACATAGGGCCTGCAAGTAATTTCTCCATACCGCTCTATCCTGGGCAACTCGCTCAATCTCCTCCATGGAACTGAGACCGATATTTCCTTCCTCTCTCAGCAAAGTTCGTTTCAGGGTCTCCTTAGGTCGACCTCTCTTTCTTGAACCCTTTGCATCCCACTTCAATGTCTGCTTTGATATTCGTTGATCATTTCTCCTCAAGGTGTGCCCAACATATCTCCATCGTCTTTATTACATGCCAGAAATCTGTTCTATCACATTCACCTTATTACATCTGGTTATTTGTTATCTCTTCGTTTATTTTACCTCAAATATGGACAGCTATTTTTGGGAAGGTTTACAGTTTATTCACTTGATTCATTTCCTGTGTTATTGGTTTTAATTTAAATATATATAACAATTTTATTAGAAAACGTTGGTGTATGTTGCTGAAATCCCTAACATTTCAATACATACTGTATGAAGAAAATATAACGTTACCCGTCTCTATGTTCTTATCTTAATTTCTTTCGATTTTGAATTGCCAAGGGTTATTTTACTTGTTCAACATTGAACACGGGACCTACGTTTTATCGTCCGTCTATGTTAGGACTAGGAACTCGATTCTACCTACACTGACATCAGAGATCTCTGGAAAAATATCCTGATAACTCCACGAGAGGGCGAACCGAGTACTTGATCGGACTAAATTCAGTAGAACAAAATAGTCTTATAAAGTATTTTCACCATCTTATAAATTACATCGGCAACCTTCGCCGATGCTAAATGGTTCGCGCACTGTCGCTGAGATCTTTCTGTGCAAGAATCAGATCGGAACACACATGGTTACTCACCGAAGTGTAATAATTATGGTCAAATCAATCAATCAATCAATCAATAAAGCATCCCAATATCTACTGTGTATATTCAAACAAATAATAAAACTTATTGGTAAACCATTCTAGTCCACATTTGATACGAAGAGGTCAAGCGATTTATTGAAAATCCTAGCCAGCAAGAACAATGGAGAAAAATGCCTACATTGAAAATAAATTGTTTTATAGAACTACTTGAAACATACCAATTTGAAGTTTTGAATTTATGTTTATAATGCAATCAATTAATGTCTTTGAATGCACATGCTACAGAAGATTACTTAGAATATCATGGACAGATAAAAGAACACATGCTTCTATTCCGCAACAGATTGATATTAAAGAGAGTTAGCTATTAAAGAGCATAACATCAAGGAAAAAAAAGTATTTCGGACACATCAAACGACATGAGTGCCTAGAGAAGAATGAGAGGAAGACCTACAAGACGATGCAAGATGTGAAAGGGTGCAAGATGTCATTGACGATCTAAGAATGACTGATGCTGACGCCGATCAACGTGCACAGAACAGAGAGTTTTGCATGACTGCTGTCACGGTAGCCAAGTTCCGGCAGGAAAAAACTACTTGGTGCACGGTGATGCTGATGAATGCAATCATTTTGTTGCTGTTGTTATTCACATATAAATATTTAGTGTTGTACGTTGTGGAATAGATCTCATATAGAAGCAGTGAGGTCAAGTACACTTACGTAATACACTGTTAAAGTTAGGATGTGTATGAACCCTTTATATTGGTCTGTTATGTAATAGGAACTTTTGTCCAGAACTGACAACTGAAATTATGATGAAATATCTATTAATAACACTAGGATTTGTACACTAAGGTTTACAGGTTTTGTAGTATAAAGCGCATCATATGTCCACTTTGTTGCTATCAAGTCCAAGTTCCACGGCCTATTTGTTGTTATCATGTCCAAGTCCATCGCTACATCTGTTGTTATTACGCCCATGTCCATCGCCCCATCTTTTGCTATTACACACAAGTCCCTCTAACCATCAGTTGCTATTACACACAAGTCCCTCTAACCATCAGTTGCTATTACACACAAGTCCCTCTAACCATCAGTTGCTATTACACACAAGTCCCTCTAACCATCAGTTGCTATTACACACAAGTCCCTCTAACCATCAGTTGCTATTACACACAAGTCCCTCTAACCATCAGTTGCTATTACACACAAGTCCCTCTAACCATCAGTTGCTATTACACACAAGTCCCTCTAACCATATGTTGATATTACGCCCTAGTCCCTCTAACCATCTGTTGATGTCATGCCCTAGTCCCTCTAACCATCTGTTGTTACAGGATCATGTTGTAACCATGCCCTAGTTACAGGATCGTAATCAGTAGATCGATATACTTCAAACACAACTACGTCATTAATTTATTGAACTGGATCGGAATTGGGTTCTCATGTGTTAGATTTCAGTATTAGTTAATAAACGTAATGCGAACATCACCATTTTGATATCAGAACTCACAAGGGGAGCAAAGAATAGTAACACTGCGCCCTACAATGCATGTCGTAAGAGGCGAATGAGGTAGGGACCTAGGAAAGCTACCTTAGTAAATAAAAAGCGTCGCAGAAAACGGATGTGCTGGCCTACTTGTAGGTGCATAACAGGTACAACGTAAAATCGCTCTTAGGCTCGGATCACATACAAATCATAAAGACTGGCTAACAAGTGGTCGATATGAAGCGTTCGAAGAAGAAGAAGAGGAAGAAGAAATGATATCTGTACTACCCGACTGCAGCAACGTCTATGTGTATTAAGAATCTGACAATTAAAGATACAAACTCAGGTTCCTGTTGTCGGTAGGTACCGAATTCCCTCAAATTCACGAAGTAGTTTGATAACATATTATTTTGACAGGTACAGTAAACATGTTGAAAAATGAAGACATCGGGAAAAAAAGTGAACACAACATCAGTACTGAACTTCATCAAGAAACAACAAATTAAATAGTTCGGCACAAAAGCGGATTACCAAAGACAGTGCTCCTCAAAGAGCAATGGTGCTCTGATACAAAGAATACAAAGGATACAAAGGATACAAAGGATACAAAGGATATAAAGGATACAAAGGATACAAATGATATAACGGATATAAAGGATACAAAGGATATAAAGGATACAAAGGATATAAAGGATACAAAGGATATAAAGGATACAAAGGATATAAAGGATATAAAGGATATAAGGGATATAAAGGATATAAAGGATATAAA
Organism: Arion vulgaris; assembly: GCA_020796225.1. Classification (NCBI taxonomy): domain Eukaryota; kingdom Metazoa; phylum Mollusca; class Gastropoda; order Stylommatophora; family Arionidae; genus Arion; species Arion vulgaris. The sequence goes on along the minus strand of CM036761.1, from coordinate 57,788,547 downwards.
GAATACAAAGGATATAAACGATATAAAGGATATAAAGGATATAACGGATACAAATGATACAAAGGATACAAAGGATACAAAGGATATAAAGGATACAAAGGATATAAAGGATACAAAGGATATAAAGGATACAAAAGATACAAATGATACAAAGAATACAAAGGATATAAGGGATACAAAGGATACAAAGGATACAAAGGATATAAAGGATACAAAGGATACAAAGGATACAAAGGAAATAAAGGATACAAAGGATACAAATGATACAAAGGATACAAATGATACAAAGGATATAAAGGATACAAATGATACAAAGGATACAAATGATACAAAGGATACAAAGGATATAAAGGATACAAATGATACAAATGATACAAAGGATATAAAGGATATAAAGGATACAAAGGATACAAAGGATACAAATGATATAAAGGATACAAAGGATACAAATGATACAAATGATACAAAGGATACAAAGGATACAAATGATACAAATGATACAAAGGATACAAAGGATACAAAGGATATAAAGGATACAAAGGATATAAAGGATACAAAGGATATAAAGGATACAAAAGATACAAATGATACAAAGGATACAAAGGATATAAGGTATAAAGGATACAAAGGATACAAAGGATATAAGGATACAAAGGATACAAAGGATACAAAGGATATAAAGGATACAAAGGATATAAAGGATACAAAGGATACAAATGATACAAAGGATATAAAGGATACAAATGATACAAAGGATACAAATGGGTACAAAGGATACAAAGGATACAAAGGATACAAAGGATACAAAGGATACAAAGGATATAAAGGATATAAAGGATACAAAGGATACAAAGGATATAAAGGATACAAAGGATATAAAGGATACAAAGGATATAAAGGATACAAAGGATATACAGGATACAAAGGATATAAAGGATACAAAGGATACAAATGATACAAAGAATACAAATGATACAAAGGATACAAAGGATATAAGGGATACAAAGGATACAAAGGATATAAGGGATACAAAGGATACAAAGGATATAAGGGATACAAAGGATACAAAGGATATAAAGGATACAAAGGATATAAAGGATACAAAGGATACAAATGATACAAAGGACATAAAGGATACAAATGATACAAAGGATACAAATGATACAAAGGATACAAAGGATACAAAGGATACAAAGGATATAAAGGATACAAAAGATAGAAATGATACAAAGGATAGAAAGGATACAAAGGATACAAAGGATACAAAGGATACAAAGGATATAAAGGATATAAAGGATACAAAGGATACAAATGATGTAAAGGATACAAAGGATATAAAGGATACAAAGGATATAAAGGATACAAAGGATATAAAGGATACAAAGGATATAAAGGATACAAAAGATACAAATGATACAAAGGATAGAAAGGATATAAAGGATACAAAACAAAACGCCGACTACGTAAAATGTGAACCTCATAGATAACAGAGGCGACGAAAGACACTATTTATGAAACGCACACAATGGTTCGTTCTAGAAGTCTCTTCTTATCCTGACGTTGTCAGACAACAGAGGATTGGAGACAAGAAAGACAGTAAAGAAAGACAGTAAACATGTAACGTAGTCGTAACGTGATCAGAGTTTAGATTAACTGATCTTCCTTTTTTTCTTGTGTTCTTATCTAACTGTTTGCCCTTAGGCGTCGCATGTTTAACTGATGATCGGTTTCAGAGATATCGCACGATCGGTTGCTTGCTAAGCTGTGATATTGTGAAGTTTTAAGATGTATGTAACTCCATCAATCCATCTTTTTCTTTGTCTGCACCTTCCTCTTGATGATTGCATTTCAGGTTGTAAGCTAATGGTCAGAGAATATTTCTAGAATGTATAGATACCACAGAAAAACATCAACCATATATAACGTAAAAAGCCTCATAACCGTATAATATGGGCGTGGATGATTCGATAATCAGAGCATGGAAGGTTAATTATGTAAACGTGGGGTGAACTTAGCGTGACGACCTTAGCCAGCATGGCAGTCACTTAGTGTTGTACATACCATGCTAGCATTGTTATTTTAATGTTTATGTTTGTGGTTTATTTTGTTCATTATCATCATTAAATAGCTTGTCCTGAGCAGAACTTTGCAACGCTAACAATCTATTTTAATTTCTCTCTCCCATAGGTCGTATTTCCCTCTACTTCAGTCGATATGCTCAAATCATTAGTTACACCCTGAATCCATCCATCTTTTCTGTGGTCTTCCTCTTTTCCTTATTGCCCGTATGCCTCTTCAAATAATGTTCTTCTCCAACCCGTCGTGTCTTTTTAAATGTTCAAAATACTACAATTTTCACATTTTTATTTGCAGCACCAGCACATTTTCTTTGATTTTAAGTTCTTTCTAGATATATATATATATATATACCTTCTCTTCTTTTAAGTTCTTTCTAGATATATATATATATATACCTTCTCTTCTTTGTCGTCTATGCTGTATAGATGATTGTTCTGTAACACTTATATATTCAAAGACTCATATATCTTGTTTACTGCCTTGTTAAATATGTTCAATTCCTACTTTCGTCGATTCTCCATTGCATATTATTCCTATTGTACATTCGATGTGTTAAGAATAAAGTGCTGGAGAGGACTGCGTACTTGGAGAAAAGGTGTTTAGAGACTGGATGTCACTAGGTGAATTATGTTGTTACTTGTACACTCACGTTAGACCTAGCTTATTTATTTATGAATTCTCTCTTTTTTGATATAATGGGTGTTCTCAAGAATCTCATTTCTGTCTATTTTAATTTTTCTATTTTTCGTAATTTATTCCTCTATGTCTGGCATTGGTAGAACAGTATTCCTCTATGTCTGGCATTAGTAGAACAGTATTCCTCTATGTCTGGCATTGGTAGAACAGTATTCCTCTATGTCTGGCATTGGTAGAACAGTATTCCTCTATGTCTGGCATTAGTAGAACAGTATTCCTCTATGTCTGGTATTGGTAGAACAGTATTCCTCTATGTCTGGTATTGGTATAACAATGTAGGTAGGATAGTATGGGTTACATAGTGCTCATGTGAAGTCTATTGACACGTATATGTTGTTCTAGACTGATCACTGGTGTTTGAGAATAATCATGTTGACATATGAGATTAGAAAATAACCAGTTTTAAGAACCCCCAGGGAAGGCAGTGAAGTCAATGAACATGATTAATATGTAGACATTAAACAAGTATTCGAGAATTCTAGAAAAAGAATAATTACGAAACAGGATTCGAACCACAAACCTTTATATCTTCTGGCACCATTTGTCTAATCTTACAGACAAACGTTTATATGAAAACAGCCAGCTAGCTCTCAATATCATAGAACTTCACTAACGTGTTCTCTTATAAGCAGCGCCGAGTATAGAACACAGAATAAGGTCAGATTGGATAGATCAGTCTTTGCACAAACACAAGAGCTATAATTGTTGTTCCTGCATATATGGAACGAAACAACCGCATACATACATACATACACATACGTATACACAGATAACATACATGAGCACATCATTCATAATATCTTCAAGTATAGATGTACACATGATTAAAAGAACAAGACAAATTGACAATAACAAAGATGGGCTCGATTAGTTAACGTAAACAAAAGAGTCTAAAATCGAAGGATTGACCTCATTCTTTCAGATGTTATGTTATGTTATGCGATCGACGTCATGGCACATTGGGCATTCTCATTCGTGCTCTGTTCTCCTTTGCAGCAGCCATCCCAAAGTCCATTTGCTCACAGTACCCATGAGAAGCTGATTACTATATCTTCTCTCTCTACCACGAAGACGACACTGTCTGGCATGTCCAAACTTAACGCCTAATTCTCGAACTCGTTCCAGTGTCTGAGACCCGCCCATGTCACACAATTGAGAACGTACAGCATTGATGATATCGACTCTGCCCAAGCTTCTGCCCACTTGAGTTGGGGCACTGTTTGCAAGAGAGTCTTTCTTATAATTCTTTCAGATTTACCCATATGGCTCAGTCGCTTCCGCAGAAATAGCACTCCACCTGCCAAGAGTATTGCACAAAGAACGGCCGTCGTAGTTCCGTCACAGTCTAGGGACCTGAAAATTATTGCATCGACCAGGAAGCGAACCTAGGTCACCCGTGTTGCAGGCGAGTATTTTAGCACACACGTATGATTAAAAAAATAACCCATTTACTCCACACGGGACGTGAACTGACTACTTTTCGAATGTAAGGCAAACACTTGTACACCACTGAGTCACCGTTATGTATTATGACAATCAGAATTGTTTAATATGCAAACATGATTGCGTTAGAGTTTGGTTACACCTAGTTTCATAACATATGGGCACACCCTGTTTAATAGTAATGACTCTGATATCTAACTATAACTGTATTTTCTGTTACATTCATAAACGGGAAAGTCTCCAATAAATAAATCAATCAAACTCAAAGCACAAACAACAACCGCATATACAAAAAACAGATGCAGGGTGGGTATGGACGGAATTACCTAACTAGAGAGATGGGTATCAATATTGATACAGCCCGATAAGAACGACATACCAAATATGCAAAGAGATTGAAAAATCAAAATTGAAATGGCGTGTTGGGCCACTGGATGCTGTTGGATTTGTTAAGGCGGAGATCGGAGTACGTAGGGACATTTATAGAGTGCTATGTTGATAGTCCACTGATAACTGATAATCTAACTAGACTTATTAAGGACAGAAGGGGGTCTCTGTGGCTGAGTGGTTAAGCCCTTTGCTTTGCGAGTCGAAGGTTGTGAGTTCGAATCCGGACCGCGGTCTTCTGTTCACGAGTGCAGTTTTTTCCAGATTCCTAGGATTGTTGCCGGAAGCTACGGAGTTCGTGCTTTGTGCAATACTCTCAGCAGGTGGCGGTCCATTTCTGCGGAGAGGACCGAGCCATATGGGGTAAAACCCGGTGCAATGAAGTCAATCGTTCGGTTTTAAAACCCTTTTATTAAGGACAGAAATTAACAAGACAGCGGTAACCTTCGCCAAAGTTCTATTTGTTCTATAAATCTGCTAAATGTATTATGATCACTAATTGTATTTCACTGCTCAGTCGTGACAAGACCAGGTAGGAAGGTTGATTGATGTTGACATGGGCTCCAGGTAGATTTTAAACGTATTAAATGGGTCTGTCTTGTTATTTCATGTTAATTGTGTCTCACGTTAATCAGCTGCCTCTTCGTTTTCCTCTCTCGTTCCAGTTCTTCTGTTTATTGTTTACTTGTGTGAGGAGGATAGCAAAAGTGGTTCTTGAGAACACCACAAGACATATTTTACATCACATCTCATTTTCTTTTAAAACACTTGCTCATTTTGTTTCTTTACCGTGTATCTGTAAATTATTTTCTTACTCAAACACAATCTTTTTTAGTCTCTCTCTTTCTCTCGCTCTCTCTGTCTTTCTCTCTCTCACTATTTTACTTAATCTTTCTACCTCTACCTCTACCAAACATACATTTTATCTTTCGCAATTATGTGTAGTTTCAAATATCAACACATTTTATTACCCTATGTCTCTCTCATGCACTTGCAATCACACTCGCCTAATGTATCTTCACCTTTCAACTCCCAACGGAGCATCGGTCTTCAAAAAACTTCTTCCAGCTCTTCCTCTCTCTTGCCATCCCTTCCAAATCTTTCCATGTTTTACCTATCCTTTTAATTTCAGCCTTCAGCTCTCTTCTCCGGTCTGTCTAGGTTTTCCCTACCCCTCTTCCCTGCGGGTTCCTAAACAGAGCCTGTCTTGCAATGCTTTCGGTCGGTCTTCTCAATGTATGTCATATCCATTGCCAGCGTCTCTTCCTGAGCTCTTTCTCCACTGGTACCTGCTTAGTTCTTTCTCTGAGTCCCTGTTGTAATCTTATTATACAATCTCAGTCCTCTATTCTACGTAAACATCCATTTACGAAGGTCTGCATTTTTCTGATGGTTTCTTTTGTTGTCTTCCATGTTTCCGAGCCATAGAATAGCACTGACTTCACATTATATTGAAAGATTATCAGCTTCGTGTTTGTTTGCATGTACCCCTCGATCTTTCTTTCCATCCCTCCTTGTATCATTCCAGAATTATAACTTCACTTTGTGAATCACGTTGTTGATAAAGTCACTCTCACTACATGATATCTAAAACTCCTCTCATCACATCATACCTATCAGTATTTCTCACCACATCATATCTCAGTTCTCCCACCATCTTTATCGTCGTTTTCAAGTTGTCCTTAATTTCCTGTTGCCACTGTCGTCTTGTTTATCTCCTGCCACGTCTTACTTGATAAATGCCGTCGTTCATTT